>CM075864.1:12326303-13526303 GCA_038021265.1 Cyprinella venusta
AAACTGTTCCAGCCAATAACTGACAAGAAGGCCCTGAGGGTGGGGTTTGGGTGTCAGTGCGCGGATGAGGAAAAGGGAGGGTCTATTTAGCCACTGTTTTGTTTGAAAATACATTAAATGTCAACAAGGAGTCAATGAGTCTCCCGACATCATTTAGAGAACCTTTAAAGAAGAGCTTCATCATCTTCAGGCCAATGTGATTTTCTGGTGCGATCGGCTGAAGTTTTTATTTTCGACAAATATTAAACTAGAGACAAAATTATGAAATTAGCTAGAGTTTCAAACTCGGAATGCTTGGGGCGCATGTTGCAGCATTGACCACATTAGGCTATCGTCTGAAAGCCTAATGTCTTACGTTCATTCAAAGCCTTATTAATGTAACATTTTTCTATTGCAATGTTTTAAGTTTAAATGTTTTCATTATTTATTAATGAAACTTATGCTATTAAATCATAACAAAACCTACTGTAAGCCTATTTAATTATTAATGCTGTCGACTAACATCGGTTAGCAAGTCCTGACAATGTTTTAATTTAACAATCATTTAATTTAATTTATTTCACTTATGTTTCAGTTATTAAATCTACTCCCAAATTAAAATAACATGAAGTTGGCTATAATACCTATTATATAGACCAGGGGTTCCCAATGTTTTTAATTCTAGGACCCACCTAGACAAGTATAAATCAATCTCAAGACCCACCATAATATTTTTAAATGGAAACATGGGGGATAATACATCCTAATTTAGTTGAGAATAGTTTTTATTTTCCTTGTCATATGAATGAAATATAATGGATTGCAATACCAAAAGGCTTAAAGAAATACAGGAAGTTATGATAACCATTTAAAGGTGCCCTAAAATGTTTTTTTTTAATTATTTTATAATGTTTCCTGGGTTGCCCTTATAATGTTAGTATGTTTTTTAGATCAAAAATAGTCATAATTTAGAAATAAAAGGCCTGATTTCAGTCTCTGATCTGAACACCCGGTTTGAAGGGGCGCGTCTGCTGTGTATAACTGGCCTCTGCTGTGATTGGCTGACATGCTTGCATATGAAATAGCTATGTAGCCTATTAAATGTGAAACTCTCTCGAATAATTTTACTACAGCTATTATAGGTTTTTACTATTACAGCTATCGAGATTAATAGTGCTGTGTTGAAAAAATCGATTCACGATTCTGAATCGATTTTCATATTAATTTCTAAAGATCGATCCGTAGCTCAGAGAATCGATTTATTAATAGGCCATTTTCCCCGTGAACTTTAGCTTGCCGTGAGTGATCCCTATGTGCGCATTGAAAGCTTTCACTCAGCGCGCACATTGTTACGACAATGGACTTTGATTCATTAAACCGTTCATTCAACGAACACGTTCAAAAAAGCAGATTCATTAAAATATATGTAATGAAACAACTTAAAGGTGTTAATTATTTTTACCTTTGAGTTCCACTTAAGGCTCAGCTGAGCAGCAATGCGTCGCATGGGCAAACGGCATTGATTCAATGCGTGAGTCTCTAATTTCATTTCCTTGCGGTTTCCTCGTGCTGTGGGATGCTGATCAGCGCTGCTGCTGACGCGCATTTATGGTAAATACCCGTAACGTGAACGTTAAAAGGATGACTCGACAACTATTTTGCGTTCCTTTGGCACGGCAAGCTTTTACATATGACTTCAAAGAAGACAGACGCCGGTAATCGCACGCGCTCTGCTGGTCTCTTTCATTCACTGTCTGTGTGAAGCCTCTGTAGTAGGCTACACATCACCACGATAAACAGTCTCGTTATCGTTATTATGAACTAATCTAACATTCAATACAAATGCATGAAGTTCAAAACAAGAATCGTATAGCCTTATAAAAAACGTTAATATCACGGTTCCTGCGGTTAGCTACGCGGGGATTGTTCTTTACAACAAATATAGGCTACTAATTTGCAGTTGAATGTCTATAATAAATTATTACAGTACTGTAGTTATGCAACATATTGATACTATAATAGTATCAATATGTTGCATAACTACAGTCCTGTAATTCAGGTAGCCTAACAGCTGGAAAAAATGCTTTTTTCAAAAACAAATATCTAAATCTCAAAGATCGGATCGAATCGGATCGAATCGAATCGAATAATGATAATCGATTCAAGATCTTGAGAATCGGAATCGAATCGATTCTTGAAATTTGAATCGAAACACAGCTCTAGAGATTAACGAATCGTGAGATGTTTTTGAAGTATTTAGATCTGTTCCCATCACATAAAGTGTTGCTGTGTTGATCAAGCAAAGGACAGTGAGTGTGTCGATCGCGAGAATGAAGATCTTAGGTCTCTCTACGTCTAATGCAGCAGACACGACGATGTAAACACAGTTTAACGTTAGAGCTTCGTTGTGCAATGTAACGTGCGTCATTGAATTCATAACGAGTTTGGCAAATGTTCAGATAAACTCGCGCTGTGATTGTTCTTTGATCGCTTTCTTTCTGTATATAATTCACAATTTAAATAAGATTTTTTTTTCATCCTACAAAAAGAAACGATGTGAAGTTGATTTTTAATCACTGGCCTGACTTACTGAGGCATAAACAGTATTGAACGATTTTAAAGTAAAAGATTACCTGTCTGAACTTGAACAACAACACATCAGCTCGATCCGAGGCCAGCTCTTAGCAAGTTGAGGAAACAAGTCGTCGGTGAAAAATTTCCAGAGAAAATAAAATTAATCCATTGTTTCTTCAGAGGCTCGGACAAAGGAACTAAAATATACTTCTGTATTCATGTGTAGATCCGAATTCCGAACACTGATCAACTGCCATGCTTCGGCTGCGCAGCTCCGTCTCGTCTATCACTGAACATGGGCTGGCATATGCAAATGTTTGGAGTCATACATATTAATGATCCCGACTTTTACGTCAGAGTCGGTATTATGTGGAGATTCGCCTGTTTTTCAGGGGTGTTTTTCAAAAACGAGATTTAAGTAAGAAGGAGAAAACCTGTTTGAGATTCACTGTATGTCATGTCCATGTACTGAACTCTTGTTATTTAACTATGCCAACATAAATTCAATTTCACATTATAGGGCACCTTTAAATGTCAAAACAGCAGCCTAAGGGTTATGTTAAAAGGGTGATGAACTGAGGAATCAAATTTTCCTTGAGCTTTTGACATCTAAGTCGTCATCATATTATAAGAATATCCTGTAAGTTTCTAGCCTGGATGCCAGCCCAAACTCCGCCCACAACATTTTTTGGTTGGGAAGTTCGGTCTGGACTCGAACCATTGAGGAGTAATTATGATCAGGCAAAAAATGATCGGGCCAATCAGATTGCCAGGGCGGGCTTTATACGATGATGGACATGATCTGCAGGGAGGTAATCATCACGTTATCAAAGAGCGCTTAACTGGTTTCCCTCAGAGATGACTGCAGCTGGAGAATTGAGATGTATAGATTCCGCTGTCGCGTCTGTTTTTAAAATTAATCGACAGCGCATTAATTTTAATAGACAAAGAAAACTGCAATCAAGGCATTTGTCGATTAGAAAGATATTCGGCAAAAGTGTAACTTATCAGCTAGCTCTGACGGTCGCTAAGAAGATGGGACGTAATGAAAAGCATGTGGTCGTTGTGGTTTCTCCTTTGGTCGCACTCATGAAGGACCAAATGAAAGAAGCAACACTCGTTATTTTACTTCTAAAATAAGTAAGTTCTGTTGTTGACAACTATGCTATGCAAAGTATTTGACTTACTGCGTTGCTCTGATTGGTTGTAGGCCTGTCCGACTATCCAATTGAGTGCAGAGGTTTTTTTTTCCTGGTTCGGTTAAGACACGCCTCATAATCAAAGCCATACGGAGCGGTCTCAGACTCATATTCTCAATAGAATATGAGTATGACGAGGTCAGGCTAGTAAGTTTCAGAACTGAAAACGTTCTTGTTAGTCCAATAAAAGCTTTTATTGACACCAGGCTCAGCAAACGACTCTTTTTTCAAAGTGGGGAACTATGACGTCAAAGAGGATAAGACACCACCCCCGCAGAAGATCAACACCTACTTCAACAGGCCTGTTTAGTCCCGCCCACCGATTCGCGCATTACACGCATATTTAAATAACATAGGGCTACCTTGTGATGACAAACTGGGTCGAGAGTGAAACTCATTATAATATGCAAAACTCATATCCACTCACAGCAGTAGGTGTTTATTTCCAAGTCGTCAATGAGAGACGCTCATAAAAACCAAGAGTTTTTAAGCTGGGCTCAAAACTAGGGTAGAAAATAGCCTATTACTTATTCATTTTGATGTTTTTTTAATGTAAAAACCAAGCAAACGTCATAAGTTGACCTCAGATAACTATATAAAATTTAAAAAGCCAGTTCATGACCCCTTTAAGGTTATGAGAGGAATAGCTTAGTACTACTAATTTACAAAAACGTGTAATACAAATTTCAAGAACTGAAAAATTGTTTAAAAACTACTTCAAGCTTAATAGTAAGCAACGGAAATGTATTAGTGTGAATGATATCCCTGCTTCTTTGAACACAGCACATCTAATCGAGGAATTCTTTTCGACAGACTGACACGCGTGTCTTGTGATGGCTGTTAGGCTTGCTACGGTAGTCGGTGTTACCGGTGTTCAGTCACAACACCGGTTTCACCGTAGCATTCAGATGCTGCTGTGTGCACACTGCACGATGGATCAGTGACGGAGTTTTTCACATGACATGCATGACTTTACAGTAGGAAGAATTGCAGACAACTCCGTTTGGTCCATAAACTACATTTCACACCCAAACACGTGAGAAGTGAAAAGGAAATAATGCAAGATCACGTGTGCACGAGACTGAAGTCCTCTCTCAGGACTGGAATTGTTATCAAAAATGATAACCCATAAGAAGCTTGCGATTCAAATTGTCTGAGTGCTGAAAAGGAGAAAAAAAAAATGTATTGGAGCGACACAAGGATTGTGTTCGGCAAAGAAAGTTGGAGGTAAGTAAATATATTTACAATGTGCTGCTCTTGTGGCTGGTTAAGCAAATGTTTGTACTTTATATCAGTTTGTTATAATTGTAAATATATCTATTTTAATTAGGGATGCTCATTTTGATCGTTTAACCGTTAACCGATAGTAAAAATTTTGACCGATTAATACTGTCAGTTAAACGGTTTAAAAGTTTTTTTTTTTTTTTTTTTGCTGCATGGTTTAAAAAACAAAACTAGGCCTATATAGGTTTTACTATATATAAAACTATGTATCAACTCACGGGGTGCATCGCGCATCGACACGCGCAACTACACACGTGCCTGCAGACATTTTTTACCGAGCAAGCAAAATGAAGCGATCGAAAAGAAGCACTGTGTGGGACTATTTCAACAAAAAGGGTGACGATGAGGTTACCTGTAAAATAAAATTGCCCTTCGGGGACATTAAAGTTTTCTAAGTCTAAGTCTAAGTCTAATATGCGGCGCTGTTTTAAAATACAGCAGTAGTACAAGTACGAAGCAGTACCATTTAAGAAGCAAACATCCGCAAGCATCGTGTGATGAAGGGCAACAAACTCTCCCCGCCATGTTATCAGGGAGAATATGCGATGCACGGCGATCTGAGGAGATAACGCAGAGAATTTGTTCTATGGTTGTAAAAGACACTTTGCCCATAAGTGTCGTCTGTGGTGGTTTTCAAGAGCTACTGGGCTATATTGAGCCCAATTACGAAATCCCATCAAGATCCACTGTCACCCGTAGAATTGTTATGAGGAGAGAAAAAAATCGCTTAAATCGCAACTCGAAAGCACAAAGTGCGAGGCCCTTATGACTGACTGCTGGACAGCACTCACAACGGAGAGCTATAGACGATTTCGCGAAATGTAAACAACACTGGTCCAGAAGCACTTCCTGTTTTAGTTTTTTAACACTATATAAACGTTGGGATAAAGTACAACCTACAGAACATATACAACTGAATCAAAAAGTTAAACAAACATCTTTAAGATATTTTCTTTACATTTGAAATTAAGGAATCATTTACAAACTGAAACTGAAAGGAAGTGCTTCTGGACCAGTGTTGTTTACATCTCGTGAAATGGTCTATATAACAATAACGTGTCACTACATCGATGAAGACTGGCAAGTTAATTCAGCTGTCCTTCTAACACAGAGTATGCCTAGCAGACACACAGCTGAGAAACTTGCAGCTAAACTAATTGATGCGGTGGAGACATGGGGACTTAATGGGAAAGTATCTGCATGTGTTCATGATAATGCACGCAACATCGTGGCTGCAAACTCTCCAGAACGGGTGAACTGGGAGTCGGTTCCCTGTTTTGCTCATACATTACAGCTAGCTATAAATGATGGATTTAATGTGTTCGTGCATCGGGTCATTGTTGCAGCTGGACGCCTGGTTAGGCATTTTAACCACAGCACCCCTGCATGCAAAGCACTGGAAGATAAACAATCACAAATGAAACTTCCGAAACAGTTCTTGTTCCATTCCAATGAACACTCAATTTTGAAAAAAAAAAATAAAAATTCCAGTGCCCGAGGAGAGGATGAAGAGAGAGTGAGAGATATAGAGAGTTTGTTATTTTTGTTAGTTTTGTGTATATGATTTCATGTGATTCCAACTACAGATAATTAAGGTGGCAGTAAAAAAAAATATGACAGGCTAGAGGATAAATTGACCTCATTAATCCATGTTATGACGTCCTTGTGTTCAAATTTTCCCCTCTGTCATAGCCCTTCTGTGTAATGTTTTCCTACTGATAGGAGGCCAGTGTTTTGTTCCATATAATGGTTACCTGTGTAATCTGAACAGGGGAAGTTGGTCCAAGATCAGCGCTAAAGGAAAACTTCCTCCCAGTTCGTGTAGTTATTCCCACAGGAGGCTTGTTTCAGTCTCTCCATCCCCAGAGTCAGGCTGTTTGGCTTCACAGCTGATGAGTATAGACTTCAGCTTCATTAGCCACTGTCTCTAGAGCGCAAAAGCTCAAGAGCAACTGCCTTGGGCCTTTGTGTAATCACCCAAAAGCAGCACACGGGAAGAGACAGAGCAGGGCAACTGATGTGCAATACCTATGAAGCAGGGGATAAACAAAGCAGTTACAATTTCCTAGAAGCTGATAGCTGTAAACAAAATTAAACTGGTGTTGGCTTTTCTTTAAAGCACACAATTTAATCAAAAACTAGATTTGAACCCTTAAAAAATATGAAAGTCAATTTCAGAAACATGAAAAAATGCTTTTGTAAATCAAAATTATGACTTAAAATGTTGAAATGATGACACTAATTCACAATTATGACAATAGTAAAAAATACAACATTTTAATCGCAATCATTTTCTCGATTAGTTTTCATTTCATAGATATGACTTAGTATGTCATATAAAAGAGAAAATGCATCAAAATGATGATGCAGTAAAATGAGCCATGAGACCCCTCCTGACGACCCTTCAAGCCATCACACTGAAATGAAACGTGCCATAACACCATATCACACTCAGAAGCATCCGTGGAGCTGCTCTTGTAGGCTACAACAAGCACTAGAGAAAGAGAAAGCACTGCGTCAATGCAGTGAGACAGGCTGTTTGAAAGGTTAAATATGTTATGATTAGCACATGAAGCTCTGGTGGAGAACTGCCCATGTTTACTGTATTGTGATCAGTGAGAAAATGGAAACAGATGTGCAAATTAACTCAATTCAAATTGAGTTTTCATTATAAGGCCTGAAAAGAGCTATCGGTTGGCATTCCTGTTAATCTCAATGGCAGGGGGATGACCTCCTGAAATATATTAGGGACTTTAAGCAACAGCTGCTGATAGAACGGCGCCGGCAGCCGGAAGTAAACGGTTAACTGCTGTAGCTAAAGAGCGCAAAAATCACTAAGCAACAGTAAAGAGGACGGCATAGGGGATAATTTCCGCTCCTCTTCTGTCGCTGCTCTCCTGTGGCCATCCGGCGAGACAACGCTATATCCTTTTACTACTGCTGCTGCTGTGCTCGCTCTGCGATACTCACTCTTCATAAGCCTCATCTACTTTGTCTCGTGTGGAGCCTCTCTGCACGAGGCGGATGGACACTTGAGCATGCCTTGTGCCTGGGCTTCACCACACACAGGCCGCAGTTCACAAGGACGGCTGTTCCAAAATGCGACAGCCTGCTTATTTACTTCCCGCGCTCGCGGCAAGCTCTCATTTCGGACGGCAAACCGCTCATGAGTGGCTGGAAAGGTTCTCAAATCAGTTACCAAGCACATTACAAAGCACACGCCACTGATACCGTACACTATCACTGCAGTCAGTGCGCCCCCTGCGAAAGCATGTGCCATGACAAATAGTCACTGCTTCAACAGCAGCTCTGATAGCTCTGAGCGAGACATGAGTGTTCACAAACCAGTCCAGGCCCATCATAAGACCTCTGAAAATAAGTACAAAAAGAGTGTTTCAAACACACACAACAAGGGTAATCGGTCCCCAATCATTAGGCAGAGCCCAGAGAAGAGGTTACATATCAACTGCCTGGAAATGAGAGCTGTTTGGTTAGCCCTGAATGCAATTCTGCCAGACGTCAGTCTTGGTCCAGACAACATGGACAACATGTCGGTGGTATCCTATATAAATCGTCAGGGTGGCCTCAGATCAGGCAGCCTGTATGTCATGGCCAGAAAGCTTCTCCTTTGGTTGCATGCCAACCTGCGCTCCCCGAGAGATGACATGCTGTCTCGAGACAACACTCCCCCAAGTGAGTGGTCTCTCAGCTTGCAGACGTTTCATCTGATATGGGGTGTGTTCGGCAGGGCAGAGATCGACCTCTCCGCCTCAAGGAACAACGCTCACTGTGCAACGTTCTTTTCAAAGAACAGGGACTCGCTGGCCCAGCCATAATCCCTCAGGTCATCAGCAAGAATGGATGCTCAGTCCTCCTCAGTCCTCACACAGGTGAACGGGACGATCTGGAACCCTCTCACGTATCAGTCAACAAGTGATGAGGCCATGTCAGCAGAATGGAGAGCCACACGTCGTTCACCATCCACTGGAACAAGATATGATAGCCCACCTGTATCGCAACCAGTTACAACGGAGAATGTATCTGAGATTTTGAAAATGATGCAGCAGCTTAAACAAGTAAAAATCAACAACTTCAGTTTACAGTGATAAATATGCAACAGCAAAAGATCATTAATCCAGCCTACTCAAGCCACCAAAAGGCAGTGCCTTTGCCACTGACAGATCCCATTTACCATTATGGCGAGCCCCTTTATCAGACAATGAAGACTGGCCACTACCACCTCACCACCTCCTAGGTATACCGAGGCCATACACCCACAATCCCTGACTTCACCAAGGGAGACCCACGGGAATTTGCACTATTGAAGGTCTCATTAGACAGTCTTCTACCTGAGGATGTGATGGAGGCTCTTTCTCAGACTCTTTACAGTAAGCCCTATTCAGATACCATGGCAGTTCTTGTAATAAGGGCAACCTCATCAATTAGCCTTGCGGCTAATTGCTGATTGCTGATTTAATGGATGACTCCTCTATCCATAGCAGAGCATATGAGTGGAGTGGAGCGGTGAGAATCTCCGCTCCTCTCTCACGGAACTGGTCACCCATCCGCTCCCCCGCTCAAAGCCACACCAGGCCGCTCTGCTCATTATCGCTCAGCGCTCAATGCAGTTTGCGCGCTCCACTCAAATCGCCCCCCGCTCGCTCCTAAAAAAGGAAACAAATCTGCATGTATTTGTATTTCACTTTTAGGTTAGACCACAGCCTTACCTTATAAAGAGGAAAACAGAAAATGTTTTCAAACAGAAATGCTTCATTTCAAATTACAAATTAGTGTAAGAACAGGAATGTAGCCTATAGTCCTGTATAATTAAACAAATAAATGGGCCTAATAATATGAATATAAATTATATAAACAATTGTAAGGACTTTTGCCAGGCGACTCAATCCTTCCCCGGGACTTGAAAACACACACACACATACACACACATACACTTACACATACCTCCACTGAGCATCGGGTTACAAGTGACATAGAATGTCGCTTAGGAATGTAACAGGATGTGATGCTGAATAAGGAGAGACATTTCTCTTGTTTAAAGACATTTAACAAAATGTTTTCAATGGTTTTTATGTATGTGTGTTTTCCCCCATGTCACAGTGAAATATCTTTGTTTGGTCGCGGCATAAATAGACATTAGAAATACCTTCTTTATGCATTTTAAATACCTCTGTATTTTTCCTTTGACTTTCATTTGATGTTTTTGACACCTCTAAAATGCTCATGGAACAGGCTATCTGAATATGCACAGAGATATAAAGTAAAGTGTATTTTTAATGTGTTTTACCACCATTGAAGCTGTATCGCACTCAACGAGTGTTTAAGATACACAGAGTATTTACTGCAGACCAATTGGGGCTAGCCGAACACACGTGTCCAGATACAACCTTACAGAATAAATACAGACACCTCAGAGGATTGCCAATCCCTTCCTATGACAGTGTTCAGCCCCCTCTATTAATCGGCTCTGACTATCCCCATTTACAGTAGTTACCCCGATTAAGCCTGTATGCTTGGGTCCTTCTGGTGGATCAGCAGCAGTGAAGACTAGACTGAGCTGGACAGTCCAAGGGCCTGCTAAGCTTTTGCGATATCCACTTCTCACCCAACAATGTCTCAACATATCAATTTGCTCTCCTTCCAAATAACTGTTCAGACATGTTGAGAAACTGTAGCCACTCGATGTACTGCCCTACAGGAGTGAGAAACTTGCCACCAGATCCAAATAAGATCAAGCTGCCTTCGACCTGCTAGAGGCAAAGACAAACCGAATTTATATAAATAGGATCCAACGCTATGCTACGCCCCACTTAAGAGTTAAGAATATGCCAAAATTGTATGCCACAAAAGCAATCTGTAATGCCTAATCTTCGCAGCACAGAGAATCGCCTGGCTAGGGATCCTGTGAAGTCAGAGGCTTACAGAGCCGAAATTCAGAGACTGGTACAGCTATGTGGTTGCAATACCAGAGCAGAATCTGACTGGGGAAGAAGAATCATGGTTCATCCCCCACCACATGGTGAGGCAAAATGAAAAAAAGAGAGTTGTTTTCAATTGTTCTTCCTCATACAGAGATGAAAACATGAATGATTTGCTTCTGCTTGGACCAACTCTGGGACCCTTCTTGCTCGGGGTACTGCTACGGTTCCGGGAGCATGCAGAAGCCTTTATTGGTGATATAAAGGGCATGTTCCATAAAGTAAAACTACTATCAGAGGACAAGCCCCTCCTCCGATTCCTATGGCGTGATCAGAATAGTGAGCAAATCCCGAGTGTCTATGAGTGGCAAGTGTTCCCATTTGGAATGACATGTAGTCCATGCTGTGCCACATATGCACTACAGAAGCAAGGAGCTAGGATCGAAAGATGTTTCGATGTAGATTACTGTCTACAGAGTGTTGCTACATCTGAGGAGGCTAAAGGACTAGTGAACACATTGAGGAATCTAGCAGAAAGAGGATTCAAATTACGACAATGGGCTTGCAATTCACCTAATGTCATCATTAATCATCTGCCAAAGAAAGCCAGATCTGAAAGCAGTGAGCTTTGGCTTAACCAAACCAGATCAAATCCTCAAGAGCCTATTTTAGGACTACGATGAATGTGTCAATCTGATACTCTTGGATACCAAAGCTGCCTTGCTGAATGCTGAACCACCACAACGAGAAATATATACAAGGTAGTAGCGAGCAAGTATGACCCCATTGGGTTCTTTGTTCCCTATATCACTCAGGCCAAGATACTTATACAGAGTCTGTGGGCAAAACAGAGAGAATGGGATGACCCACTACTCCCAAACGACATTCTTGAAACATGGCATGATTGGAAAAGAGAAAGAGATCTAACTCAAATAAAATTACCCCGCTGCTATGTTAGTTCCCAGATGGACTCCCTTAATTGTAATCAACAAGTACATATCTTCAGTGATGCCTCTGAACGGGCATATGGGTCTGTAGCATACTTGCGCACAGAAGATGCAAGGGAAAGTGTTGAGGTAGCTTTCCACACAGCCAGGTCAAGAGTAGCCCCTCAATGCAAGTTATCTGTGCCTAGATTGGAACAGTGTGCAGCTCTTACTGGTGCACAGTTAGTTTCATTATTAGCTAAAGAGCTCACCCTGAACATTGAATCCTTTGAAACATTGAATACTCTGGACTGATTCAACTACAGTCCTGACATGGCTTCGGTCAGAATCCTGTTGCTATAAAGTATTTGTGGGAACCAGTGTTGCTGAAATACAAGAACTCACAAGTGCTCACACATGGCGGTATGCGGAATCTATCAATAATCCAGCTGACTACATAACTCGTGGGGAGACTCTAAAAGAGCTATTCATAGACAAATTATGGAGACAAGGACATGAATAACTTCTGCACTCACCCTGCTGCTGGCCGATTGTCCCCAACATAAGTACATCTGACAATCCTGCTGAACTGAAGAAGCCTACTTTCTGTAGTCATGTAACAATTGCTGAAGTTCAGTCCTTGCCTGACCCACAGCAGTTCAGCAGTTTTAAAGCTTTAGTTGAAGCTGCAGCACTTCTACGCCATGGGACAGCTGGTAAAGAAGGGGATCCCTTAGCTGAGGATCATCAATTGGCAGAAAGAGACATTCTAAGGAAAGTTCAATATGACAGCTTCCCTGTCTAGTTGCAGGTAAACCAGTACCTTATTCTAGCCACCTAATAACATTGGCACCTGAGTATGACCACACAGTGGGCCTCATTCGAGTTGGTGGGTGACTTTGCCACAGTCAACAACTGGATGCAGATGTTATCCACCCATTTGTTCTAGATCCATCCCACAAAATAACCTAACTATTCATTCATAACATGGATAAAGAACTTCATCACCCTGGTTCCGAACGAGTCCGGCTGAGATCCGCCGTAAATATTGGATTTTATGTGGTAGAGAAGCCATTAAACAGTAGCAATACTTCTACCCTGACTGTCAAAGTTGGAGAGCTAAATTGACTGTGCCTCAGATGGCAGACCTCCCTCAGGCTAGACTGCAAATATTCAAACTCCCATTCTTCTCCACTGGAATGGACTGTTTTAAACCATTTATCTCATTGCATGGTCATAATTGTTTATATCAAACATTATTGCAAGCATTATTGTAATAGCTTTTCATTGCGTAAACTTATATTATTCGTTGATTTTGTCGAGTATGCTAAGAAAGTGCTTCGTCATTCAGATATGCACATGCTGTCGACGTGCCGTTACTGACGCAACGGCCACGGGTTCTAACCCCAGTCTTACTAAAGTTAGATAAGATGACAAAAGTGAATGATATGACTCCTCGATATGTTCTAATGCCTCTGTAACTATTGAAATATCTTTGTTATTGATCAATAATTATTCTATGGATGTTAAATATTGATATATCGTTTTTTATTTGTCTTATAGAACCACACACACAAGTACACCCAATAAATCCTCAACGAAACCTATGTGCATCTTTATTGTGTCCTGACGTACCACACTGATTAATTTAACCCGAGCCACATCGATTACTTCAGAACAAATTGGTCCTTTGAACCTTCAAAAGAAGTGTATTGAAGACTCTGTGGTTAGGTTTTACTTTTTTCAGTTTATGTATGAATGAAACAAAAAAATAAAAACAATTTACAACTTCATTTACAAAAAATAATATCTCCAACACGTGTTCACACAACTGCTCTCGTCAACACCCCAAATGTGTTCAGAAGAGCACCACGAGCCCATGCTTTTTGTGTTGATGCAAGAGCAGATGTTGCATGAACACAATTTAGAGAAAACTATTTTGCAAATAAAGTGGTTATTCATGTTTTTTTTGTGTGTGCAAACAAAACGCTTGCGTCACTTCATAATATTGAGGTTAACCCTCTGGGGACCAAGGTGTATTTGGGGTCCTTGAGATGTTCTGACATGCCCTGACATTTGTGCTTTTTTTCAGTTGCTTATAAACATATTAGTGGCACAGGTGAAATTACACTATATTTAGCACAAACAGGGCTACAATAATATGTGAGCAAAATGTATGTACATGTTTGTAGTTTTGAGAGAATACTGTTTATGTGATATTATTGAAAAAAAATAAAAAAGAAAGTTTCTGAAATTAGGCCACAAAACATACGAAATATGCGTCCACAAGACTTTTGACTAATGGATGTTGTTGCCTAGAGTTCCCTTTCGAGGGAACTCTACACTGCGTCGAGAATCGACACTTTGGGGACGCTCCCTAAGCGTGCGCCTCTGAAGTATGAATGAAACTAATCCAATCCTGATTAGTGTTGCATCGTGACGTAACATGTGACGGCATACCCGGATGTATAAAAGTGACGCTGTCACAACACACACTAGATTTCGCTCTTCAGCAAGCGCTCTGTGTTGAAAACTGTCTGTCTTATTTGGTGTTGTTTGTCACTCAGTTTGAACTAGAAATGGCTAGCGAGCAATTTAGAAGATGTGTGCATCTCTGCCCTCGTTATATCACAGGTGGGGACACACATGCTTTATGTGTAAATTGTTTGGGAGCGCAGTATGCACGAGCAGCTCTCGAGGGAGCTGCTTGTGCAGACTGTGAAGCACTTCCTATTAGAGTGCTGCGCTCCCGGCTGGCGTGTTTTGATGAGCACGGTCAGGTTCGCGTTCCCCACAGTTCTGGTCCCGCGTCTGTTGAGGCGGTTTTTCCCCGATCTCCACAAAAAGATCACGAGATCGCGGGATAAACCACATTCGTCCCGTGTCTCCAAACCCAGTGCCCTAAATTATTGCAATATGGAATCTAGTGGCTACTTTTGCAATAAAGATTCTGTGACTGAGATCTCACGTTTGCCGAGGCAGCGCGTAGATTTAAGGTCTGCATTGCAATACAGAATCTATAGTGGCTCGGATTTCACGTTTGCCGAGGCAGCGTGCAGATTACGAGTCTACTCTGCAATAAAGATTCCGTGACTGAGATCTTGCGTTTGCCGAGGCAGTGGGTAGATTTAAGGTCTGCATTGCAATACAGAATCTATAGTGGCTCTGATCTCGCGTTTGCCGAGGCAGCGTGTAGTAGATTCATTTACGAGTCTACACTGCAATAAAAATTCTGTAACTGAGATCTTGCGTTTTCTGAGGCAGCGCGTAGATTTAAGTTCTGCATTGCAATACAGAAACTATAGTGACTCGGATCTCGCATTTGTCGAGGCAGCGTGAAGATTACGAGTCTACTTTACAATAAAGAAAACTCGCCTGTTCTCCAACGCTGTAACTTCAATTGTCGACAGGTTTATAAAAAAATAAATAAAATAATGTATATATATAGATATGTGATGGGTCACTCCATTCTACTGTTGCTGCTACACATCACCACGGACAATCTCTCTTGGATCAGGTTTCTTTATTGCTGAAATACAGTATGACAGTGTTGAATCTTGGGTTCAGCAATTAGATCACGGGACAACAATCTGAATAGCATGTAAAGCAAGTGACAATTAGCACGCTAGTTCACATGTAAATTTGCTTGGTCGCAAATCTCTAAAACATGGCTTTACACGACACATAAATCATCAAATAAACTCAAAATAGTTAACTGAAATCATTATAAGTACATTGCGTGACAAAATACGAGACATATGTACTTAGAATTATAAGAAAACATTGATTGTCCCAGACCTCCCAAATTGCGTGACTAAAGGCAGGCATACACTGTGCGATTTTCGTCCGATTTTGAGCCGAATTCTTACTCGTGCGACTCTTTTTCGTGTCGGACCGATTTTCAGCTTTGTCGTGCGTCGTTTGTCGTGCAGTGTTCGTGCAGTGTACAGGGAGAAACGAGAGGCGATTAACCTCTCACGATCGACAATCGGATGGTCGGATGAATTTCTGGCATGTCAATTTTGGTCGCTCCTCATGACTATATCGCACTGTTGAAGCAAAGCTACGAACCGATTGCCCTAAACTCAGTGTTTTTTCCCTCACTGCACCTGCGCGAAAACAGAAGTTTAACCATTTCATCTGCGGCAAAAATAAAATAAAAACGAAAAGAGCTACAAATTACTGTTCGTGTTGCAAAACAGATAATATATTACCCACCGTCTTCCAAGCCACCTGCGATGTAACACCTCTTTTATTAATTTGTCAAACAATGTTTTTGAAATAAACCTGTTTTTAATTTTCATTGATGATTAATTATGGCAATGTTCGGACATATTATAGACTGTTAATAGTTATTTCATATGCCTATAATTCATTGTAATCGACCTAAATGTTTTAGACAATTTTTAATGAGTAAGATTATGTAATATTTTATTATCCTCACAGCACGTTGGTTATGTGCTGTGAAAATATTGCGTGGCAAATTAATTATAATAGTGGATCAATTTAATAATAAAATTAGCCTATAGGCCTCCACTAATAATGATAATACAATAATGCTAATAATAATTAAATGCATAAATTGAAAATGCTAAATCATCTAGATACTGATAGCAGATGCTTGTTTTGACAATATCCCTGGATATTTACACGTAAATATGCGCAATCCAGGGGGTTATCGCAGATATTTTCCACGTATAGTGTGAGCAGTGAAGTCGCAGCTCGACGATCGGACCGTACAGTGTGAGCACATAAATCCTGAACTTTGGCTTTGCATCGCATGCGATTTACTCGTTGAGTGTGAGTAGGTACCTTGCTGAAATCGCACACACATCGCACAGTGTATGCCCGCCTTTACCCATTATCTCTTCATATCACAGTGTGGGTAAGTGCAGCGCGATTCCCACAGTCATACTGAATCAAACTGCCCCCAGATGGCATAGTTGTATCACTTTTAACATAATTTAACTAGCAACTCTTTTTACTCTGTTACATATATATAAAGTATATATATATATATATATATATATGTCGTCCCGCCGTTTTGAACGTTTTGGGCTGCATCAATTTCCAGCGAACGCACACCGTGGCGTTCACCCCAAGGGCTTGCAACCGGGCACCGACTATGGTCACAAAATTTTTCTCAAATTTTTCCTGCCGGTCATCTGCTTCAGGAAGTTGAGAATAGTGCTCGAGAAACACCCGAGACCGGTCTCGAGGGGCTGGTTCCCTTAGTAGGTTTTGCAGAACGGCAACGCCTTCCAATATATCTATATGGGTCCTGAATATTTTTAAAAATGGGTACAGATTGCAATTCGGTTTCTGACCTCCCAAGTTTGTTGGGGTGGTACCGACTGCAGTGGTTCCAGAACAGGCTCGGGTTATGGAACAAGAGGTACAGACTCTACTGGAATTAAGGGGCCATAGAGAGTGTTCCTCTACCAGATAGGAGATCCAGGTTTTACAGCCGATACGTTTTAGTTCCAAAGGAGGATGGTGGACTGAGGCCAATTTTAGATCTACGGCTATTGACTTGTTCTTTGAGGAGATCCAGGTTCAAAATGCTTACAATTTCCATTATCGGAAACCAAATCAGATCCGAGGACTGGTTTGGCATGGTAGATCTAAAAGTTGGGGCTGTCCACTCAGTTGCAGGGCAATCGAGGCCCTCTAGGAAACGATGTGTATTGCCCGCCGTCTATGGCGCTTCGGGCTGCATCATTCTCCAGCAAACGCACCCTGCGTTGTTTTTCCTTGAAAAAAAATAAAAAAACAAGCATCAGTTATGGTCACGGAACCGTATCGACTACAGCCTGCCGGTCTTCCGCTTCAGGCAGTCGAAAAGGGTGCTCGAAAAACACCAGAGGCCAGTCTCGAGAGGCTGGTTCTATTAGATCCGTTCGGCCTAGCACTCTCTCCCCGCATGTTCATGTGTAGGATGAATACGGATGCGACTCTGGCTCCACTGAGGCTTCAGGGCATCCGTATACTGAATTACCTCGATGACTGGCTCTTATTGGCCCAGTCTCGAGGAATGGCAGTTTGGCATCAACATGTCGTCCTTGGCCAAAATTAGAATCGGGTGTTGAGACTTAACACTAAGAAAAGTGTGTTGGACCCAGTTCAGAAGACTGCTCTTCTAGTCATGAGATGGAATTCGGTTACAATGCAGGCACGTATGTCTCCCACTCGTATCGAATCCATCCTGGCCACGGTGTCCGGGATAAAGCTAGGCCAGGCCATCACTGTAAAGCAGTTTCAAAGACTGCTGGGCCTCATGATAGCGGCATCCAACATTATACATTTGGGCCTTCTACACATGAGGCCCCCTTCAGTGGTGGCTGAGAGCCAAGGGTTTTTCCCTCAAGGGGAATCTGTTCCATATGACCAGAGTTACGCGCAGATGCTTTCGTTCTCTGGTAATTTGGAAGAAACCTTGGTTCCCATCCCAAGGGCCAGTGCGGGGAGCATCATGTCACCGGAAAACCGCATCATCATTTTCGGTATATAAATTGACTAGAAATGATGGCTGTGTTCAGGGCTCTAAGGAGCTTCCTTCCAGACATCAAGGGTTATCATGTCTTGACATGTTCGGACAATACATCAGTGGTAGCCTATCTGAACTGACAAGGGGGACTCAGATCACGCCCTCTGTACAGACTGGTGCATCAGATTATTCTTTGGTCCCAAGGGAAAATACTGTCTATCAAAGCAATGTATATTCCGGGGGTTCAGAATAAGGGAACAGACATCCTGTTGAGGCAGGGGCTGAGGCCTGGGGAATGGGGACTTCATCCAGATGTGGTGAAGTTGATATGGGAGAGGTTTGGACCAATGGAAGTGGATCTATTAGCGTCTCGAGAGACGTCCCACTGTCCACTTTGGTTCTCCCTCTCACATCCAGCCCCACTGGGGTTGGATGCCATGGTACAGGCCAGGCCGAGGCTTCGCCTGTACGCATTTCCCCCGATCGCTCTGCTCCCGGGAGTCCTGGAGAGGGTCCGTCAAGAGGGCATCAGTCTACTTCTACCAGAAAGACTCGGGAGATAAATTGAAAAGCAGTATACATTTATTGACAGCTCAGCAAGCATAAATTTATGAGTTCTTTGGCGTAGGCCTCGTCCTTAAAGAGCATAGCGAAGTTAGCCGAATCTGCATGTCCCGCCTGAGATGAAGGCGGGGGTGCAGCCGACCCCCTGGAGGTAAGGAAGGGACCATCCTGGTGGTGGTGATGGGGAGGATGGAGGGGAAGGTACCATACCATCTTGGTGGTGGTTGGGGAGGATGGAGGTGAATGGCAGTGTCAGCATCTGCGAACTCAAACAAGTGTAAGTACCAATCTTTTATACTGAGATTGTTAACACCTGATTGGATAGGAATAAAGGTAATACATGATGCGCTGATTGAGTCTTCCTGACAGAAATTAAGCTAAAGCTTTCATTTCTGGTTGCCCTAATGTGGCCGACCGAGTATGGTTTTTTACATAATATCACTCCTGATAGCTCCGCCATGGCAGATTCCTCTGAGGAGGGATCTGTTGGCTAAGGCGCAGGGCACAATCTTTCACCCTCACCTGGAGCTGTGGAAGCTGTGGGTCTGGCCTCTGAGGGGGTTCAGTACCTAAATGCTGGTCTATCAGCCAGAGCGGTTGAAACCATACTTAGCTGTAGGGCTCCATCTACTAGGAGATTATATGGCCTCAAGTGGAATGTGTTTGTCACTTGGTGTAGAGAACATGAGTTAGATCCAGTAAACTGCCCGGTGGCTTCAGTTCTGGAATTTCTTCAAGATCGTTTCTCTGCGTGTCTCTCCCCTTCCACGCTTAAGGTGTACGTGGCTGCCATTGCGGCTTTCCACGCACCGTTAAGTGATGGGCCTCTGGGGAGGCACCAGTTGGTCATTCGGTTTCTCTGTGGTACTTGGAGGATGAGACCGGCAACCAGGTCCAGGGTTCCTGCCTGGGACCTGGCAATAGTTCTGGAAGGGTTATCCCTGGCCCCCTTCAAACCTTTGCAGTCGGCTTCGCCTAAGGACTTAATGCTAAAAATGGTATTTCTCTTAGCTATTACCTCACTTAAGAGGGTGGGAGATCTCCAAGCCATGGCAGTGACACCAGCTTGCTTGGAGTTTACCACTGGCAGAGTAAAGGCCTTTTTGCACCCGAGTCCAGGCTATGTCCCTAAAGTTCCATCAAATAAGGCTCAATCTACAGTCCTTCAGGCATTCCATCCTCCACCTCATGTATCGGCAGAAGAAGAGAAGCTTCATTTGCTCTGCCCCGTCAGAGCTTTGAGCGTGTACCCTAAGAAGTACTCTTCTTGGAGAAGGTCGGACCAATTATTAGTATGTTTTGGGTCACCTAAGAAGGGCTCCCAGCATCCAAGCAAACCATTAGTAATTGGCTATTACTGAGGCTTACAAGGTGCGCGACTTTCCTTCACCTTTAGCCGTGAGGACTCATTCAACTAGAGGCATGGCTTCCTCTAGGGCCCTCCTTTCGGGAGTACTTCTACAAGAGATCTGTGAGGCAGCCGGCTGGGCTACTCCACATACTTTTATCAGGTTCTACAGTCTTTACCTTCCTAGCACACCTGGAGCACATGTGCTCTGTCCTTGCTGAGTGCCTAAACAGTTTCACTCTGGGACAGGCCTATTCGGTGTGTGGCCTAGTGGGCACTCGTTCCCCAAAGTGTCGATTCTCGTTGCAGTGTAGAGTTCCCTCGAAAGGGAAAGTCTCGGGTTATGACTATAACCCTTGTTCCCTGAGAAGGGAACGAGACACTGCGTCGTTCTGCCACACCCCTTGAGGCCTTAGAGCGTCTTGCTTCATCGCGAGGCTAGTGTGTGTTGTGACTAGGGTTGTAACGGTATACCGGTATGGCGGTTTATTGCGATATTGACACGTACGATTATCATATCGTGCACATTTGCTTATCTGTGGTTTAAAAATAAATAAATAAATAAACCAGAACTCACCCGCACTGCCGCATGCAACTGCTTTCTGCTTGACTGCTACTCCACCCATACATGTACAGCGCTGAAAATGTCCGCGGCAGAGGCCCCAAACCTCTATCTACCGCCGAAAAAAAATTAAAATCTGCAGTGTGGGAATATTTTGGATACCCAAAAAACGATCGTGGTGTCGTCCTTGAAGATGGACATCCAGTTTGTAAGATCTGTGGACGAAGAGTGGCTGCAAAAGGGGGGAACACTTCGAATATGTTCTCCCATATTCGGGAACACCATCCCTCCGTGAAGATGAAGGTAATTCATAACTTTTATAACTTAATTCCATATTATTTCTGTCATGCTGAGGGAATCCCGCTCTGTCAAAAAGACGCACACCAGTCGTTTTGCGTTAGGCCTACAATACAGATGCCATGTAAAATGTGCGATTTGATATACTAGATGGATGAATAAATCAAAATATAGCTGTACAGTAGCCTAAATCAAATCGCGATGTGCGTGTCTGTGAATATACAACGCAAAAAGACTGGTGTGCGACCTTATTAATTCTATATTCAGCGTGTCTCTGTATTAATGAGCAGCGCTGTTTCGTCTAGTGGATTTAGTAGTACACACTCAAGTACGCATGACGCTCATGGTTTTTAAAGCGGTCTCACCCACTATGTGAAGACGTGAACACATGAACATATCCAGACAGAGAACACTTAATGATCATTTTATAATTGTTTTTTAAAAGAATAATCATCAAATACACTGACTGAAACGCATGTGTTCAGTACAAGCTGTAAAAAAGTTTGTTTTAGCTTGAATAAATAATAAATAAAATATATACCATTGTGTATAGTTTTTTTTTTGTTCATGTTTTAATTTAGTAAACCTCTCGTGTAGACAAACTAAAGTTGTTACGTTTTATCTGATTGCATTTCAAAGGGCAACTCCAATAGCAGCCACGGGGTGCAGTCCATCACAACTTCTCATGGGTAGGCACCTCAGGACTACAGTTCCAGTGATGGCAAGTAACTTGACCCCAGAATGGCCTGACTTGCAACAAGTAAAAGCTAAGGATCACAGAGCGAAGGAATCTTACAGATACTTCTTTAATCGACGACATGGTGCAAGATCCTTATCGCCGCTACATCCCGGGGACTCCGTGCACCTCAAGTTGGATGGTGAAAAGGAGTGGGCAACAAAAGGGATCGTAAGTCGTCAAGCTGAACAGCCGAGGTCATTCTATGTGTCAACTGAGCATGGAGAACTTCGCAGGAATCGCAAACATCTCCAAGCTATTCCAGGGAGTACAGCTACCCAACATGAACAAGATCTACCGGACTGTACAACGGATGCTGAGGAAGGTAACCTGCCGGTGGTTCCAAGAGAGCAATTCCTCGAGGCGAATCAGGGAACATCGGTTCCTTCCTTGGAACCTTCTGCTGCTTTGCTTCATACTCCACAACACAGTGTCGCCCAGGACGACACGCTGTGGGCGTGTGATAAGGAAGCCTTTGCGTTACCAGTCATTATACAGAAATATCCTTTTTTTTCTCTTCTTGTTATTTGAAGAGTGCATCACAGAGACGTTATAAGCTAAAAGATTTGCTTGCATAATTTTTTTTGTTTATGATATTCACAATAGTGTGCTAGAATTTGTGTTTTAATATTGTAAAAAAAAGTTGATGCTTTGCCCAAAAGGGAGGAGATGTGATGCATAGTATCGAGTTACTAACAAGCTTTCTCATTGGTCATTATGTATGTGTATACGTTTAAGGAAGTGTTCAGTAAAGCACAGTTGAAACGCATGCGAGTCTAGCGTGGTTCATGGCAGCGGTGACATTACTAATCCTTGTTGCCACCAATCACAACTCATTAATGGCCCCCATCATGCATTGCGGTTTGAATAAATTATGATCTGAATTGTCTATGTAATTTACTTTTCCTACTTGAATATTCTACTCGTCACCATTGTTGAGAAGCATTGACTGAATCTTGAGGTCTGTGTGTGCCTAAAGGAAAGTTTTTTTTAACAACTTTTGAGAAATCTATCTATTATATTTAACATTCTGGACATTTATGCAGAATCTCAGTTATACAGTAACCAACAGAATAAATCACAGACATAATATCAAATGATGAATGTCATTATATGACCAACATCATTTTGGCATTGTTTATTTTTGCTCATCTGACAGATATAACTCAGATGCAACAGCAAATTAAAATATAAAGTTTATAATATAAGGGTCAAGAGCCCAACTAAAGCAATCATTCATCTCCATAACGGTGGCTTAAAATTTTAGATTTTTTTCCTTGTTATTCTGCTTTAGGTGTCTTCAATAATGCTCAATCATCACTCATTTAATCACATAATTATCTCATTAACTTTAACGCTCTTGAGTGTGGACTTATATAGACCGCCAGGTGTGTTAGTTTAACACGGGAGATTTTGTCGTGACGAAGAGCCGTAGTTAACTGACCAGCTGAGCCATATCGCATTAAATATCGCTATCGATATGTCCTCGATATTAACGCAATTTGGCTCAGCTTGTCAGTGATCTACGGCTCTTTGTAGTGAATGCCGATCCATCTGAAGGCATGTGAAGGTGATTTACTACTAACCAAGGAACCGGCTTTACTGATTAGATGCGCATACAATATCGTGCGATATTATCGCCCAGCCCTACTTCAGAGGCGCACGCTTAGGGAGCGTCCCCAAAGTGACGATTCTCGACGCAGTGTCTCGTTCCCTTATCAGGGAACAAGGGTTATAGTCATAACCCGAGACGTTTTTTCTTCACAATGATGTGAAAATCATCCTGCCTAATCTTTCACATAAAACTGTGAGTTGGGTATTGTGAAAAACATCTTTTTTTTGCCAAGGCAGTATGCGAATGGGCGTGAACAAGCCAGTCCTTATACATGTATATATATATATATATAATATATATATATATTTATATATAGATTCTTTTACGGTTTGTACACAATGATGACGTGGCAACGTATGCGCGTGCATATTGGCAACGGAAGTATGGCGAGAATCAGCAGTGTGTCAAGCTCGGTCAAGCTACGCAGGCGGATTTTTATTATGTCCTCGCTCCAATCAACACATTTAATCGCCAGCAGCCACAGGCGCCGCCGGTTCTTCTGAAACGGCCGTGATTCTGTCGGAAATATAAAACTTAAGCCCCTTGGTGGAATATTGATTAGTGCAACCGTAAACGCAACAACCAGACATTTTGAAGCTGGGAAACCATTTTAATTATCTTTCGGAGTTGCTAACACATTACAGTCAGTGGGAAACAACACCACTTCCGTTGCCAAAATGCGCGTGCAACTATTTGATCACGTGGGCTGTAAAAGGGTCTACATATGTATACTGTATATATATATATATATATATATAATCAAAGTATAAATGAAAGTCAAAAACGCATTTTTAGTCATACCTGGAAACAAATTGTGTAGAATACACGATTGTACATTGTGTAGAATTGGTTTAAAGTTAGAGTTGGAAACATCTTGAAAAGAAAATTATTTTTCCATATAAAGTATTATTTTTAAAGTAGGCCATGCATTTACATTAATACATTTTTTTATTTTACTTTCTATGGTGGATCATACATATGCCGAGCCACAGAAGAAGAAATCCTCGTCGGACACATGACCGGAGAGTACAAAAAACAAGAGTAAATGTCGGGATAGCTTTTTCCAGATCGATCGAGCTAATGTTAATGAAGCAGAAAGATTTCAAAAGAGATGCTGAAGATCTGCTTTCTCCTCGACAGGTAAGTCAATGTTACAGTCTTAATTACAAGCATTTTTTTCTTTGCTTGGTTGTGTATTTTATAATATAGACAGTAGAACATTTATAGCGAAAAGTTAAACAGACTATTTGTTGAATAACGTTAGCTATTGAGTAAAGTATAAAGGTGCTAAAAACAAGGTTTGTTAGTTTACTTTCTGTAACCTAGAAATTTGAAAATAATATATTTTAATAGAGCATATGATTGTTCTTACATTGTTTGTGCATAATAAAAAATAAACGGTGAACGTTTGAAGAAATCAAACCAATTACAAAGGCTATCACAATCATGTTTTTATTGTATCTGTCAGATAGCTCATGTGTCATCTCTTTATATCCGATTACCATAAAATAAAACAACTTTCTTTTCAGGAGCTTCCTCTTTTTCTGAAAATATCTGTAGCCAACTGGGAGTCGAAAGAGTAGTAAAGCTCCCGATATGTCCTGTAACTTAGTTACAGGACATATTTATATCACATTTAGAAAGAAGTCCTGTAACTAGGTTACCAAATAAACAGAAACAGACTGTTTAAAATAAACAGAAACAGACTGTAAAGTTTTTTGTGAAACCTAACGGTAATTTATTTCTGTGTGACTAATGTGATGAATAAAGAAGGCATACATACTAATTACAATAGTTCATGTTTTTTTACAGTCAGTAATTCATACTGTTCTTGAAACACATCTTTAGATGCACCTGAACACATCATCAGTGATGTAACCTGGGGTCCTCGGGTGTTTCGGGTCTTTCAACGTCAGACACCCTCTCCCAGGCGACCCAGCCACGGCTGATCAGACCGCGACTTGTGTTCAGGTAGCACTCGCTTGCCCCCATGGTGCTCCTCTACAGATCCAGAGCCATCTCGAGGCTCTCTCTGCTGCATCGGTGGTGTTCTTGATGGCCCTGCTCCTTGTTGTTCCTGCAATGCCCAGCGCAGTAAAGGCTTTGTGGAGGGAGCGCCCCACAAATCCTCTGCAGCCAACCTCGATAGGCATGCATCTCGCCTTCCAGCCCTGTGCCCGGCAGTCTGTGACCAGATGTTCGTATTTTGTCATCTTCCTTTCGTGGGCTTCTCCCAAGCGGTCCTCCCATGGTACGGTCAGCTCCATGATGATTATATTCTTGGTGCTCTCTGAGACTAGAATAATATCTGGCCTCATAGTTGTGCTGACGATGTGCTGGGGGAATTTCAGCTGCTTCTCCAAATCCACAGAAAGTTTCCAGTCCTTGGCTGATGCCAGGATTCCTGCTGGTGCCTTACTCCCTGCTTGCGGATGTTCTCCTGCCCTAACAAATGCGATTGGACGAATGGTGTTGCTGCCTCGGCCGCCTTTGCTAATCCCTGTGCTAATGGTGTCTGCAACAGCTTTCAGCACCTGGTTGTGACGCCAAGTGTAACGACCCTGGCCGAGCGCTGTTGGGCAGGAGCTCAATATGTGCTCCAGTGTTCCACGAGCTGGGCACAATTGGCAAGTTGGTGTATCTGCTTTCCCCCACGTACAAAGATTTGCTGGGCTAGGCAGGACATCGTACACTGCCCGAATCAGGAAGGCTATGCGGTGCGGCTCGCTTTGCCAGAGCTCCGTCCAGGTGACCTTGCGGTCCATGGCCTGCTCCCACCTTGTCCAGGCCCCCTGCTGCCCCATTCCAGCAGCTCTGCTCGTCCTTCCTTCCTCCACAGTAGCTCTGACCTCTTCATATATTTGGGTCCGCTTCTCCTTCCCCTTCAACTCTTGTCGAGGAGGCGTTGGGAACATCCCCAAGCCTGCTCTGCCTCGGGCCACGACTCCCACAAGCTCTTTGTGCCGCAGTCGAGCCTGTGCATCCAGCACAGCGGCTTGGGCGCTCCACTTCCTCCCTGTCTTCACCAGCACTCCTGCCTGGGCCACCTTTGGGTCATTTGAGTCTCTATACATCAGCACCTCGCGTGCCCGAGTCACTTTAAACTCCTCTTCCAGGGATTTCAGAGGCAACCGGAGCATTGTGGTGTTTCCATAGAGGGCAATGTTGCTGAGACTCCTGGGCAACCCTAACCATCTCCTGAGACAGCTGCTGACCTTTCGTTCCAAGGACTCCACCGTGGATATGGGAACCTCATACACAAGTAGCGGCCAGAGTATTCTTGGCAGTATACCATGTTGGTAGATCCACGCTTTAAACTTGCCGGGGAGGCCAGAACGGTCTGTCGCTCTTAACCAGCTGTCCAGCTCCTGAACGGTTGCCTTGACTGATGTGCAGTCTCTGAGGCTACTGTCAAAAACCTTGCCCAAGCTTTTCACCGGCTGTTCTGACAGTGATGGTATCTCTACTCCTTCGATGCTGAAATGGAACCTGTCCGTGACCTTGCCCTTCTTCAGCACTAGCGAACGGGACTTGGCTGGTTTGAACTTCATCCGAGCCCACCGGATGAGCTTTTCCAGCCCTTGGAGTATCCACCTGCCTCCTGGCACTGACTCTGTGGTGACTGTCAGGTCATCCATAAAAGCTCTGATTGGCGGTTGGCGGACCCCTACTCTGCTTTGTGGCCCCCGACACTCAGGCTCTGCCGATTTAACAATCATGTTCATAGCCACCGCAAATAGGATCACAGAGATGGTGCAGCCTGTGATTATTCCCACCTCCAGTTTGTGCCAATCTGATGTCACACCGCCTGCAGAGACTCTCATCCTGAAATGGTTGTAATAGTCCAAGATTAGATCTGCAATGTGCTGTGGCACATAGTGCCTGGTCAAGGTGGTCTGGACCAGCTTGTGGGGGATAGAGCCATACGCATTGGCTAGGTCTAACCACAGTACCGTGAGGTCTCCCTTGTGTTCACGAGCTTCCCGGATAAGCTGAGTCACCACTCCCGTGTGTTCTAAGCACCCTGGGACTCCAGCAATTCCTCCCTTTTGCACAGAAGTGTCTATGTAGTTGTTAGTTAAGAGAAAGTTGGTAAGACGCCTTGCTACTATACTGAAGAAGATCTTGCCCTCCACGCTGAGCAATGATATTATTCTGAACTGATTGATCTTCTTGGAATCTTTCTCCTTGGGGATCCAGACTCCATCAGCAAATCTCCACTGTTGTGCCACCTTCCCTCTTCTCCAAATGACTCGAATGATCTTCCAGAGTCGTCTGAGTAGCAAGGGGCAGTTCTTGTAGACCTTGTACGGGATTCCACTTGGTCCAGGAGCAGAGCTAGATCGTGCCTTTCGCACCACCTCCTGGACTTCTTTCAAAAGTGGCTCCCTGCTGTCAAACTCCTTTGTGGGGGGAGGTGGCTCTATAAGGATGTTGCACTGGTCCAACTCTTCCTCCCGGAGAGGGTCACTATAAGTGCTGTGCAGATGCTGGTCAATTTCCTCTTTTGAACAGAGCAACTTGCCGTCGCGCTTCTCTCCCAGGAGCTGTTTAGTGAAGCCGAAGGGGTTGGCAATAAACAAAGCTCTCTTTCTGGATCTCTCCTTCCGACGCCTTCTGTGCCATTCTGCTCTGCGCAAGGTCATCAGCCTTTTCCTCAAGACAGCTCTCAACTCCTCCAGGGGGGGGCGTTGCTCCTCACTGGCTTCCTTGTACTGCTTCTTGAGGGACTTCAACTCCTGCCGGATTTTGTGGATCTTCGCTGCTCTGTGGTTCTTGGAATAGGTGGTTGGAGTTGATCGCTTCTCCTCGGCACCGAACCTCTCCTGCGCTAGGCTGGAGATGATGGTCGTCATTGCCTGCAGCCTTCGATCCACATCTCCCTTCACTGTTGCTTCAAGCACCTTGTCAACGTCCTCGTCGAACTGCCTCCAGACTGCCGTCTTACAGGCCTGTGGCCACTTGATTCGCACCTTTGCCTGGGGCAGAAGTCTTGGGGGGGCGGTTAGTGGCACACGGAGGCTCTGAGCGCTATGGGGTGCTTCCTGGCTCGGCTCCTCCTGCGTCTCATCAGATGTAACATCTGTGCGCTGTGACACATGTTCGTTCTCCAAACACTTCATCCTGGATTGGTGGATCTTTAGGCCACGGCTGTTTTTGCAGGTTTTTCCGCACCTGCATACTGCGGTCGTTGACGTATCTCCATTGCGATTAGTCGGTAACCTTGGGTCTGTCAAATTGGGGTTCTCATTCTCCCCCCCTCTCGGGCTCCCCTGGGGGTATACTTCCATGGGTCGATCTGTAGCTTCAAAAGGTTCCTCCTCTCGGAGAATGTGGTTTGGGCTGCCAACCCTTCCCACCCCTAGTGCTGTCTTCCCAAGCTGCCAACTGTCTCTCCAGTAGTCACCAGACTCTTCCTGGTTGTCAACCAGTCTATTCCTGGTAGTCACTGGTCTTGCCAGAACAGGTAGTTCTTGAAACACATCTTTAGATGCACCTGAACACATCATCAGTGATGTAACCTGGGGTCCTCGGGTGTTTCGGGTCTTTCAACGTCAGACACCCTCTCCCAGGCGACCCAGCCACGGCTGATCAGACCGCGACTTGTGTTCAGGTAGCACTCGCTTGCCCCCATGGTGCTCCTCTACAGATCCAGAGCCATCTCGAGGCTCTCTCTGCTGCATCGGTGGTGTTCTTGATGGCCCTGCTCCTTGTTGTTCCTGCAATGCCCAGCGCAGTAAAGGCTTTGTGGAGGGAGCGCCCCACAAATCCTCTGCAGCCAACCTCGATAGGCATGCATCTCGCCTTCCAGCCCTGTGCCCGGCAGTCTGTGACCAGCCCTGTGTTTGTTCACTGTGTCAAGTTGCAGTTTGTTTGAAATTACAAACCTGTTCACCTGAAGGAACACTCGATGAAGTGCTATTAGAAGACTATTAGAAAAGCTTTTTGGTACATAACGGCTACCGTAGATGCAACACGCATTTGAAAAAGCAAGGTGCTGGAGAGCACATTTTGTTTGAATGCAAAATAAAATTTCACCGCTAAATGGGAGTAAATCTCACACAGAGCATAACATCCCTTTAATGATGTCTTTACTACCTTTCTGGGTCTTGAAAGCGGTAGTTGCAAAGACCACCAATGGAGGGACAGAAAGCTCTCGGATTTCATTAAAAATATCTTTGTGTTCTGAAGATGAATAAATGTTTGGAATGACATGAGGATGAGTAATTAATGACATAATTTTACATTTTTGGGTAAAGTAACCCTTTCATAGTAGTGTGTTGTCATATCAGTATATTAATAAAAGTCTATCAAGCTTTTAAAAGCCTTCCAAAATATGGACTTCATTTGGCCAAAAAAAATAATAATTTTGTCAGAATGTATTACAAATTTAAAATGGCATCCAACACACTCATAAAAATGTTTACCAATTTTACGTTTTTGGCTTTTGTACAATCTGCTTATGCACCACTTATGGCTTGGTTTAAGGATAGAACTTATTGCTTACTTTATTTCCTAAATTTTAAATCACCACATTGTTAAATAGTCACATTTTCTCATTTGAGTAAATGAGAAATTTTTGTCTACATAATGAATTTTTGTCTACATAATGTTGTAGTCAGGGTTAACCAGACCTTGCAAAATGTGATGAGATTTCTTGTCGAGTGAAAAACTGTCTCACGATATCGTTATGACGGACCGTGAGGGTGAAATTAGCATACAGTAGTATAGGTCACCACAACATTTATATTACATTCACTGTTTTGCTGTTTTTATAAAAACATTTTTGTATCCAGCTCGACATCAAGTGGATCTGATCCCAATGTTTGCTGTTGGCAGGTAAGTCGGAACACCTCACATTTCCATCCTCTACACTGTGTACCGTCTCAACGGGTGCTCTGACAAAAGCTGCTGACTCACTGGCCTGACAAATGGGTCTCTATTGAGCGCATCTGCCACCACATTCAGTTTTCCAGGAACGCATTTGATCTTGTTTGTGTAGGCGATCCCAAGTCACCAGAGGGTTTCCTGCTCGGCTGTCCAATTAAGTGAATAAACTTAAGGCAAAAAATACTCAGTCAAAAAAATCAAAGCATCACTTTAATTAAATAAATGGATTCTGGTCTCATTTGATTTCACTCAAAAGCTGGCCAAACGTACGCATGAGAGATGGCATACCGATGCTTAGTGGACCAACGGTAGATGAAGAAGACATTGGTGTAAGCTAAACAACTTACAATGTTATGTTACAGTTATTTGTATGACTAGTTTAGCTTGAACATCTGTCAGGGTTCCCGAGAGGTTTTAAAGAGGTCATATAAAGGTCATTATTATATTTTTTTAAGTTAATATGAATGTTTAGGGTCTAAATGAAAACTTTGTAATATACTTTTATTAAAAATTCTCATTAGTATTTTAAGAAAACACCATTTGACCTGGTCAAAATCAGCTCGTTTTCAGCACTGCATTTCAGTGCATATGCCTTTAAATAATAAACCCACGCCCCTCTGTTCTGCAGGCGTGAACGCACATGGAGTGTTGTCTTGACAACAGTTGAAGTTTTTGACAGCGGGAGTCTCTGAGGACACATCTGTGCAACCGTATCAGTTTGAACTGGAGTAACTGTTCACCGGAACAAGATGACGGCCGCAAAGAAGTTTGACAATTAAGGCTTGAGGACGTTTCTGAATAGTTGGTTAACGTAATGTTACTTTGATCTATCTTTGTATGCACTGGCAGGGTAGAGTAGAGAGATACGAACGCTGTGTTTACTGATGTATTATGTTAGTTCATTGACAGATTGACGTTACAACTAATGGTCATGAAAAACTTTTCCCCATGATTTGCAAAGATTAATATAAAGATTAATAAAACTTAAGGTACAGAGGGAACATAAACAGTTGGACATAAACAATTATTTTTTCAGGAGCTGCTTCTGAGCAAAACCAGCTTTATACTGATCCTTGTTTATAAAGCAGTCTGGCGAGAAATGATTCGCGCAAACATGAAAGTATTGACGTTGATCGTGGGAATTCCCTTCGTAAACAAATCTCAGCCACTGCGTCTTCAGCGGTTCAAATTTAGGAACATCAGAATGATTTCTGTGTTTGTTATTGCACCCAAGAACAGAACACCACAATCGCTTAGACGGCATTCTGCTCCAGTGTATCAACAATGACGGACTATAGTCTATGATGACAGCTCGCTCAGGGCGGATCTGTGAAACACTGCTGTCAATCAACAACCACGGGAGGGGCGTGCAACCGTGTGATGTCACACGGTCGAACGGCTTGATTTGAGGCAGGGGAAAAGGAGATTAAAACAATATAAGGAGATTAAAACAAAACCACTGGATGGATTTTTATCATTAAATAATGGTTGTGTACAGGCACTGACAACACACATTGCAGTACAATCAACTTGTAAAAGTGCATGTACCATTATATGACCCCTTTAAAAGCTCTAAAATTCTGAACTTTAAATTTAAGGCCTTAAAACATCTTAAAAACGGACAGATTTTCATCTGTGGTCTTAAATTTAATTTAGTCAGGTCTTATAAAGGTTTTACCCTCGTTCATTTATAGAAATACTGGCCACAGAAAATTATTACAAAGTAGCTAAAAAAGCATTGAGTTGTAGCCTAGAAAGCGGAGCTCTAGTGCAGGGGTCGCCAACACGTCGTTCGCGAGCTCCAGAAGCTCATGGATTGAGTTCAAGGAGCTCGCCAAAAGGCTGTTCACATATCGCATCTTTTGAGTGCTCAAGTTCGTTCAATTGTAGGCTAAATTGTATATTATAGATATTTTCAGAAAAAGAGGAAGCTCCTGAAAAGAAAGTTGCTTTATTTTATGGTAATCGGATACAAAGAGACGACACATGAGCTATCTGGCAGATTGTAATTGATAAAAAAATAAAAAAAAACACTACCGATCTTTCACTCTTCTCTGTAAATAAATCTTGTAGCAGAGTCACATCAAGCATTTTTCGGTTGTGGAAATCCAGCTACTACTAAAACCTCTGTCATGAGATGTGTTCTGCAACTTGTTACAGGCTGTTGGTGGAGTAGAACCCCTTGTTCTCAAATCTTCCCTTTCTTCAACTCCTGCAAAAGACCTGACCGGCCTTACTCTGGCCTACCTCTGGCATGTCCTTACCTTCTCACCAGCCCACAGCAACGGCCTCAACAATCCATGAAATCCCCAAGGAAGTCCTTATCTGCCAGTTACCTTGCTTTCCCTGTGTTCAGGGGGAGGCTATCTGTAAGTTTGTATATTGTTTTTATCTTACTTATTGTGATGTAATGTTTTATTATTACTAGAATTTTAAGGATTCCTTTGATTCACTTTTCAACACCCAGATGATTGTGAAACACCAGCATGTCCTCAGTTATTGAGGATGACCCAAAAAACATGGGCTTCAGCCTCAGTCAACAGTCAAGTTCAAGCACAACCTCCAATTCAAGTTCCTCAGAAAGGCAAAGCGAGTGGGATGAAAGAAAATGGATTGTGAGTCTAGCCTCATGACACTGTTTATAACGTACCATACCCATGACTGATAAAAAAAGTTACAACTGCAGCCAACCATAAATATTGAATGGACATGTTTGAAGAATCACCATGGCAGGTGAGCATCATGACCTGATGCAAGAGGAATGGCACATAATAACCTGCTTGTTTCTGCTGCTACACTTTTCTCTGGAACAACTTTCACAGAAGTACACGAGTGGGCCATAATACTAAACTTGCAACTCTTGCAGAAATCGCAGTACTACTCAATTCATTCACACTACCTTATTCCAGTAGTACAGTTTGCATAAAAGACTCATCATGAGAATCTCATCAAGCACCTTTTGAGACAAAAGGCTGAAGGCGAGTCCATAGGAGATACCAGGTGTGACTCAAAAGGTTTTCTATAATACATGGAAGTATGGATTGTAAGACTGTAAGTATTAAAAGTGTTATCCTATGGATACTAAAGCCAAGTTCACACTACAGGATTTTAAGCCCGATTTAAAGGTGCCATGTGTAAAAATTGAGGTTAAAATATCCAAAAAAATTAGCTACATGCATCAAAAGAATAAGAAGAAAGAGCAGTAGCGGTTCTAGGCACGGGCGAACCGGCAGTCGCCCGGGGCGGCATTTCTTCATGTCACATGGGGGGCGGCACGAGCAGTTAAAAAAAATCCTCTGTGCCGCGAAGTTTTTCTGTTTTTTAACTTTTCGATTCAATTATTGGCAATGGCGCCCTGCTTGCTGAGAAGGTGCCGTGCGCAGAAGCGAGGGCATCAAGGGGATCTCCTGATTAGTTCACGTATCGCATCTTTTGCGCGCTCGAGGTCGTTATTTCAAATCCTCTGTTTCAAATAGGCGCACGGGAAGCGCGCTCATAATGCGCTCACAGGAAGCGCGTTCATAAACTTTTCAGTATGGGAGTGAGTGCACGTGCACCCAAACACTTGGGTGTTTTTCTCTTCTCCGTAAATAAATCTTTTAGCAGAGCTACAGCAAGCGTTTTTCTGTGGTGGAAATACATTAGCTACTAAAACTTCTTTGTCGTTGTGGAGAGTGCAGTGTAATGAGTGCATGGTTCTATAGCAACGACAGCCATGGGAAAATTGGTACGAATTTTACTATTAATAATAAAAGATAAGCTACTGTGCTGTGCATTATAAAGGTCAGGAATGTATCTTTATTGACTCATTCTTTTTATAGAGATGATTTAAAGGCTGAAATATGAGGTTTATCTTTATATAAAACCTTTTTTTTTAAGTTTAGTAGGTAAGATGAAAGACACTCCTTTAAAACAAATCTTTAATATTATTAACTTGGTGTGTATTAGGCTTTTTGAACAAGATTCTGTGTATGTGATCATTTTGGTCACTATATTATCTAATACTTTTCATAATGATCAAATAAAATCAACTTTAATTATTATTTTTTACAGTAGCCTATAATATGCAGGGGGGGGGAGGGGCGCTCGAAGGGGGTCTCGCCCTGGGTGTAATTCAAAGTAGAACCGCCACTGCGTGAGAGCATGTGAAAAGTGAAAAGTCTCATGGTGAATTCATGAGAGTTGGCAGCTCTGAATGGTGCTAGCTTGGTCAATATCAGCGAATGCTGTCTGTCAAATTAATTCAAACTAACAATAAAAATGTAATATGAACAAAACGAATATCGTAAAACTTCAAATAATAGTCTGGGCTTTATTTTCCCATATTGTCGAAATGCACCAGCTTATATTTGAGACAGGCGTCTATGAGGCAGCCTTTATAATTTAGTATTGAGATGTTGTTCATTGAGTGTCTAATCTCTAAAAATCTCCAATTGCTCCACGTGAAACTGCGGTCTTCCAACCTTTTACTATCATGTTAATTGATTTGATTAATATGCACGAGGGAGAGAGAGCAAGACAGTGCTGGCCCGTGTTGTTTGAAAGCGGCACAACTCACTTTCTGGAGGTATACTGCCCCCGTCTGGTATGGAATATGGAGTATGATTTGATTTTTTATGCCAGATGGCACCTTTTAAGCCCGATTTGCAAATCGTTGAGCTCGCCGACAGTTCAGGGTGTTATCGCGCGCAAATCGCGGGGGATTAGCGGGCGATGAACGCTTGCCAATCTGTTAGTATGAAAGAGCCAACAACGCAGCGAAGACGCTCGCAGACGCGTCGCCGAGCCCAGAAAAATATCTAGCGTGCTAGATAACCGTCGCGCGACTCAACCTCAGTGATGTCATGAGCTACAGCCAATCATAGCAAGGCATAGGTTGAGGTAAATCTTTTTTTTTGCATTTTTTTCTTAGAGCAAATCATCGCACAAACAGTGTGCAGCACTAGTTTCTGTCTGACGTCCATATTCGCGTGATGTGTTCTCATCTTCGCTAGGTATTGGTGCATGTGCAGTTTCATGTCATTTCTGGTTCGTTTTATTGCGTGACAAAACGTAGTTTGTAGACAAGATAGAATCGTTGGGTGACAGAGTTGTTGTCAACTTGTTATTTATTTAATTATTATCAGGATTTAGACCGTACCATAGTACTGAAACAGCTCTCATTAGAGTGACAAATGATTTGCTCTTATCATCCGCTTGTGGTTGTATCTCTGTGTAGTGCGCTGTCAACTCGTGAAGTGTTTTTCCTCCTGTTGTGGATCAATCACATTGTGTTGTGTGGTGTGAACAACTAAACAACTTGAACACTCCTGATTTCACAGAGAGCGAGTCATGTAATATTAACCGCACAGTTCAGACTGACGTTTTAAAATCATGTAGTGTGAACAAGGCTTAAGGACGACTCACATGTTGTCACATTCTACAGGCTACAGCTGCAAGTATTCTCACCTATTCGTTTCAGATATTATCCACTAATGAGATCATCCACTTTGAAATACTACGGGTAAAAACCAAAACCTGCGCATGCGCCGACGAGAGTGGCAGCTTTTTCAGTAGCTTCGTTTGTTGTGTCTTTTTAGTCTTTTAATTTTTTTTTCTTCTTTTACGTATCACGCTGGTATTTGTATATCTTATGGATATGGCTATTGGTAGTTTACGAATTTATTTGAGGGAAAAACTGCTTGAACTGAGGACAATGGGACATGCTGGTATATTTCACTTGATCCCGGAGGAATTAAAACGACAACACAGAGGATGCAGAGCGGGAGTTAAAGTCAAGGCTAGGCGCATGGAGAAGCAATGGAAGTTTAAGCCGCCCGTTCCGTCGTGTGTGATGGGAAATGTGAATTCACTGGCTAACAAGATGGATGAGATGGCTGCTTTGGTGAGAAATGTGAAAGGAATGCAGCCTATTTTGCTTCACGGAGACTTGGCTCACTAGTAATATCCCGGACGCGAACATGGAGCTACCTGGCTTTTCAATTGTGAGGGCGGACAGAGATCCTATACTGAGTGGTAAAAACAAAGGTGGGGGGCTTGCACTCTTTGTCAACACCAGATGGTGGAACCCAGGACATGTGACGGTGAAGGAAATTATCTGCTGCCCGAACATTGAACTTTTAGCGGTGAGTCTCCGTCCGTATTATATGATGAGGGAGTTATCGCACGTCATTGTTGTTTCTGTTTACATCCCCCCACGTGCTCTGGCTGAAACCGGGGGATTTCAATCATGTTACACTTGATTCAACACTGTCTGCTTTTAATCAATTTGTTAATTGCCCTACACGGAAGAACAGAACAATCGACCTGATGTATACGAATCTTAGAGACGCTTACACTGCCACTCCACTGCCACCGTTGGGGAGATCAGATCATAACCTGGTCTTCCTACGACCACAGTACATTCCACTTGTCCGCAGACAACCCACCACCATACGTTCCTTTAGGAAATGGTCTCCTGAGGCGGAGGAGGTGCTGAGGGACTGCTTTGAGTCAACAGATTGGAATGTGCTGCAGGAATCATATGGCGATGATATTGAAGGAGTTACAAACTGCACTACCGACTATATTAATTTCTGTATGGACATAGTAGTTCCCACAAGAACTGTACACTGTTTTCCAAATAATAAACCGTGGATCACCAGTGATGTCAAGGACCTCCTCAATAAAAAGAAGAGGGCATTTATGGAAGGCGATCAGGCGAAGTTGAGGTGCTTACAGGGGGAACTCAAGTTAAAACTGAAAGTGGCAAAGGAGGAGTATGGAAAGAAGGTAGAGCAGAAGTTGCAGGAGAACAACATTAAGGATGTCTGGGAAGGAATGAAAATTATTACTGGCTGCAAGAAGAAGAGCAACATAGTAGAAGGGGATGTGGTGAGTGCAAACCAGCTCAACCAGTTCTTTAACAGGTTTGATTGCCCTGCTCCCGCAATAATGTCCTGTTCAACTCCCACACCACACCCCTTACCTACTTTAGTCGGTCAACAGCATGCCTTCCCACTATCTTGCTCATTTTCACAATCAACTGTACCCATTCAGTATCATGCATCTGCGATGGCTGCTAGCCCCCCGCCAGCACCTACCGATGCTCCCCTCCCCCCAACTTACAGGATAGGGGCCCCCCTTTCTTCCATCATTACGGAGTATCAGGTTGAGAGAGAGCTGTGTAGACTTCACCCAGGGAAAGCAGCCGGCCCAGACGGAGTGTGTCCCAGACTACTCAAAGCCTGTGCGACAGAACTGGCAGAGCCTCTGCAGCTTGTTTTCAACCTGAGCCTTCGTCTGGGGAAGGTACCAGTACTGTGGAAGACATGTCTTATACCAGTTCCTAAGAAACCGTTTCCCAGTGAGTTAAATGACTTTAGGCCTGTCGCTCTAACTTCACACATAATGAAGACAATGGAGCGACTGTTACTCTATATTCTTAGACCCCAAGTCAGCCACTCACTTGACCGGCTTCAATTTGCTTACCAGGAGAAGGTCGGCGTGGAGGATGCCATCATATACCTAATGCACAGAGTGCAGTCTCATCTAGACAAGGGGAAAAGTGCGGTGAGAATGTTGTTTTTTGATTTCTCTAGCGCCTTTAACACCATACAGTCAGATTGAGGGATAAGCTGGTGCATATGGGCGTTGATGCTCACCTGGTCTCTTGGATAATCGACTACCTGACGGAGAGACCACAGTTCGTAAGGCTGAAGGGCTGTTTCTCTGAGACTGTGATTTGTAGTACTGGAGCTTTCACCATTCCTGTTCACCCTGTATACTTCTGACTTCAGCTATAATTCAGAGTCATGCCACATGCAGAAGTTTTCAGATGACACTGTAATGATGGGGTGTATCAGTGATGGACAGGAGTACGAGTATAGGAACCTGGTTAATGACTTTGTTCAATGGTGCAGGCTGAATCATCTACAGCTGAATGCAACTAAGACCATGGAGATGGTGGTGGATTTTAGGAGATCAAAGCCACACATGCTACCTGTCTCCATAGAGGGGGTCAATGTGAAAGTGGTTAGCACATACAAGTACCTGGGGGTAACCTTGGACAATAAATTGGACTGGTCAGCCAACTCGGAGGCGCTATATCGGAAAGCAACATGACATCACGACTTTTGCGTAAACATACACGCCACTTTCGAGTCAAGTGGCGTGTTATCTCTACGCATTTTGAGCTATCCGCGTGTGTGCGTGTTTGTCTACGCCATTAACGTTCGCGTCATTCCGTGTGTCCGCACACGCGCGTCAAATGTCCAGTCATAAACGCCATTAACCCCAGTGACGGTTAAGTTTAGGGATAGGGTTGAGGTAAGTCATATCTTTTTTTTCACTAGGATGGTAAGGGAACAGTCATAAATGCCATTAACCCCAGTGATGGTTAAGTTTAGGGACAGGGTTGAGGTAAGTCATATATTTATATAACATTAAGTCAACGGCGTTCATAAACACGCGGAAAAGCGATTATGCGTCTTGATAGCACGCCAAAAATGCAAATACGAATTGGCGTGTCATACACACGCTACTTCATGAGATCAGTCTGCGGAAAGGGCAAAGTCGGCTCTATTTCCTGAGGATGTTACGGTCATTTAATATCTGCAGTAAACTACTCAGGATGTTCTATCAATCCGTCATCTCCAGTGTCCTGTTTTAAGCTGTAGTGTGCTGGGGTGGCAACGTTAAGAAGAGAGATGCCAGGCGACTGAACAGGCTGGTAAAGAAAGCGGGCACTGTTGTCGGCATCGAGCTGGAGTCACTCACAGCTATTACAGAGAAACGGACTATGCACAGGATGCTCGCGATCATGGACAATGAACGCCACCCACTGCACAGCACGTTCACAAAGCAGAGGAGCATGTTTAGTGGCAGATTCCTGTCACTGGCATGCTCTACAGATAGGCTGAGGAGGTCTTTTGTCCCCAGGGCCATCCAGTTCTTTAATACCGTACAAGGGGGGGGAGGGGAGGGGGGGGGGGGGGGGGGAATGGAATCTTAAGAAGGAGTATGTTTATATAGGTGTTTTTTAAATCTCTCCTTATATAACTTTTTTGTCTGCTGTACAATTGTTGAGTAGGCGATTTGATTTTATTCTCTTTTTACACTATACTTTCTGGATTAGCCTTTCATGGCATCTAACATTAACTACTTCTACTCTTTAGAATTTATAATTTATTCTCTATCACGTACTGTTCTGATTGATTAATAGCCGGCTGATAGCCTATATCCAAAGTCATAATCATAGTCATAGTTAATATTATTAGTTAACATTATTAGGAATTTTAGTAATTTTAGTGTATTTAGGTATGTGTATGTATGTTTTTAGTATTGTATGTGTGATACATATGGATATTTGTTGTCTGAGCTACTGGATGCCTTAAATTTCCCTTGGGATAAATAAAGTATCACAAACAAACACAAACAAACAAACAAACAAACAAACAAACAAAATTATTCTTCTTTGATTTGTGAAACTATACTCTGGGTGACAGAAAGGATAGATAAAGCATAATTCAATGAGTATTATATTTGTTTTTCCTTATCCATTTATGATCAAAGAAGACTGGGTGGTATGTGAGCTCTAAATTAAAATCTATTGATCATTCATTCATTTATATTCTATTTCTTCAGGTAACGGGATAATGGCTAGCACTTCAGGTGCCATGGACTCCTAAGGCTGTAGGAGAGGCCTCAACCATCTATTTTTTAACAACTTGATGTAGATCTCATCACTACAGACTGGGCCCCATTAGTTTGGTAAATAATGAGGGAGAAATTCCAGATGATTCTCCACGAGTTTGATCCTTGGCATGTAGCACAATGTAAATAGTTGTTTAAATTGTGAGTAACTTAATTACTATCATCAAATCATAACCTGATATCAAGACACCACATGTTGTCCTGTGAAGGATAACCTTCACAATTGGCACACCCACATTTGCATTTGTTAATTTTCTGTTTCATTACTATTATACACAGGCATAAAGAAAAAACTAGTAACACTCGCCAACACAAAGGAAAATTGGGACCTGCAAGGCTGGCTTCGGTCGATCCTCAGTCACTTTTGGTTCATGCTCATCTTGTGGTGAGTGCTGAGGTAAAACCCGGACATATAAAGAATGTATAAAGATAACCAAGCGAAACTGAAATCCAGTCAGCAGATGATCAAATAGTCTTGTTACAAGTCGTTTTTAAATGTAATATATTCTGTAGGAACTGAAGTGACGGTGGACCTCAGTCCTTCGCCACATCTGTGGGAAGCACACATGGGAACAAGATGGATTGTAGAATATAAAAGACTTCTAAACGACCTAGAGCAGTTGACTCACTTCAAACATGCAGGTATGCAGCTTTATGAAACAAGAATGCAACTTTTCAACCAATGTAGTGACTCTCAATGTCTAATGAAACACTTTCAGTTACAGGTGCTTTGGAGGTACCACAAAGTTATGCTAAGCTATCTGCCTAAACGACTGCATTTTGGATACGACACCATGGTAGCTCGAACACAGCTAGCCATCATGGACAACAATTGCAATGTTGGCCAAGAGAAGGCAGAAACTTCGGAAGGTATTGAGATTTCATAAGTTAGTCCCTAATTATATTTGTGTAAAAAGTTGTTCCAGAATGTTCTTGACTTAGAAGTAATGTTCTCTGTTCAGGACTTCCAAGATACAGTATGACGTTCCCAAAACAAAGCAAGGAATGGATAGTCAAGAAGATCTATAAGCCTTCAAGTCAGTACTTCATGCAACACTTGAATACGTGTTGGAGAGAAGGATGGAAAGCGAACCTGAATATATAACACATGTCCAAAGTCATCCAAACATTGCCACTAAGGAGAGACCCCCCAAAAAAGATCTCATCAAGAAACATCAATCTAGATTCACTGGCCACACTGATGCTTGAGAAACTAAGTAGGACTTTCACAGTCTTAGACTAATTTACATAATGTTACTGAAATCTTGGCAGACTTACTGGAGTCTTTTACGTTCCAGTCTTTTTTTCAGTCCTTACATCTAAGATAGCAGTCCAGGCAATCTTTCCAAAATCTGTTTGTAAGGAGGCCATTAGAATCCTTATTGTAAATTTATTTGTTGTTGTAAATATGTTTGCAAATACAGAAGGCCTATGTCTATACACAATCTATGGTGAAATGTTTAAGCCCAACAGACTGTGATGTATACTTTATAAAAAATGTGAAAAGAAGTTTGAAAATAGCTTTTTGTTTAAACATTTTAACTGAGGCTGAATGCAAAGGTAAGTGGGAATAAGTCAGAATGAGTCCTCTATCTCGCTTGGTTTGAACCCCGCAACTGGTAATAAGACGGCACTGTTTTCGAAAACATTGTAGTCAAGCTATATGAGGGGGCTTTTACACTGGGCTCGTTTGCTGCGGTCTGAGCCCGAACGCGGTTGTTTCCGGCGCCCCCCGCAGCGTTGGTCTGGTTTCACACTCAACTTGATTCTATCGAACCATGGTGCGTTTGCGTGCATCTTACGTTATCGCGAACATGCGCGTCGCATGATAGAAAGCAGAACGTGGTTAAATATTGTGGGTTTTTTTTATTAATTTGCTGCTATTATGAGCAGTTGAGTGAACAATACAGGTTTACTATGCGTGTGTCACATAAGGTGGACTTCTGCTGCTTGCAAACGGACTCTTTTGAGGAGACGGTAGATTTCCAAATGTGTTGCTCTAATTCCACGCGCAATGCACGAATACACTGCAGGCTCACACTCGCTCGTATCCAAGGTAAATCATCAACACTATCATCCCGTAAAAGTGTTTTATTTAACTGAATACATCACAATAAGCTAAAACGCATGCGCAGGTTACTTTACTTCCTGAACAAGTGTGCACCCGAGTCTTGTGTTGCTTGCACATTCACGCGAACCGCGGCACGGTTCGGGAGCAACCGAACTCAGACCACCTCTTCCAGGCAGTCTCGGGTTCGGTACCCCAGTGCGCACCTGGGTCCGATGACAGCGTTCACATTAACGATTTTTCTCGCGAACCGTGCTCCGTTCCGAACTAAACTGCCAGTGTGAAAGCCCCCTGAGAATTATACAAATAGGCTCTGACTAGGAAATACAATACATAAATGTAGCTTACCTTTCTGACAATTGTCCATTCAGTCCTTCGGGTGTGGGGCATTTCTTATCTTTGGGTACCAGAAGAAAGTTTCCAGCACAGGTTTATATATTAGCTGGTGCACTTCATTGTAGGGCTGGGTACCGAAGTTCGGTACTTTTTAGGTACCGACCGAATTGCCTCGGTACTACCGAGTATCGAAACATGTCTTGTTTTTCGATACCAAATTTCGGTACCTAAGTGGTTAATCTCGTCAACGTCAGTGAAAAAATAAGCACGCAGCATGATAGGCTGTGGCGGAAAACTTTAACGCGGCTGCTCAGAGACAGCTCGCGTCCCAACCCAGATGGATAGAAAATATGTGGAAATGATCCAAAGTGTACCTGTGTGCCAGACTCGATACCAGAAGCACGCGATGCAATATTTTCGACAGGATAATTGCCGCCAAGACCAGTAACACGGTAAATCTGATAAGCGCACGGACACTTGTTGAGAGTACAAAGTCCGTCTTCCACTGCAGGAACTGGAGCGCGTCACAGAACAGATGAACCGACAATCAGCATATAGGATAACGTTACTAGCCTTATAGACATGAGAAATAGGTCTATAGACGGTCAAAATATGTGTACTTTTAAACAAAACAATTAGAAATGAATAGTTTGATTACCCTGATCCATATAACGTTAGGTGCGCGCGTTCACTGCAGCAGGAATGACGAGCCAGCGTCCCCATAATCATATTTGCTGCCAGCAGACTTATTAAACACTTGTTCATTAATAAACGATTAAAAATATATCATTGCTGTTGTTTACCGACACATAATCATTAGGCTTCTGTTGCCAGTGCTTTGCGGCAAGCTTGCGTGTGCTGTGCGCGAGGCATATATCCCGCCCCACAGTAGCCTATATTTAATTTAATTCACATTTATTTGTATAGCATTTTTCACAATACATATCGTTTCAAAGCAGCTTTACAGAAAATCGATGTTTCTAAATTACAATTTGAGTGATGATCTGTTATTATCAGAGGTGACAGTGTAATGCATTTCAATTAATTTTCATTCAGTTTCATTGTTAAACAATACATTAAGATAAGGCAGAAATAATCGTGTTGTTAAATTATTAGGAAACATAGAAAACTTTAGCATTGGTGCTTTTTTACATACTCAAAATATGAGTGTGAAAAAGTCAACAACTGAAAAATAAAATAAAAATGTAGGAAATATTATATTGATAAAACTGGTTACATAATATTAGTATCGAAAAAGGTATCGTTCAGGAACCGGTATCGAAGTCAAGGTATCGGTATCGGTATCGGTATCGAAAATTTTGTTACGATACCCAGCCCTACTTCATTGTCTGTGATGCAGACCAACGACACATCAGCCTCGTCGACTGAGACATTCAGGCTGGCCATACCAGCTGTGACGAGAAAGTCCCACTCCATGCAGCACCAACTTTCTACCTCCATTGGCATCTGCCTCCATTTGCCACGGGCACACCACCGATTTCCTGTGATCCACGGGACAGCTTCTGCCGTAGGTTAGCGGGACCTCCATATCCCTAACCTGAGCCTCCACCTCCCTTACACTTAGCTCCTCTTCTACATATTCAGGTTTGAAACAGTGTCCTCGACTGTCAAACAAAAAATCAGCAGGTCCTCCAGAATCCACCTTTCATAATCCATTTTAGATGTAAGGATTTTTTGTTTGTTTATTTCGCTACTCCTGGAGCACAGTTGCTCTGCTCATGCTAGCCTTCTGAGAGACTGAGAATCGAGCAAAAAGACTAGAACCAAATGTAAACAGCCCCCTTTTCCATTTTCAGTTGCGCAGTAATATCAATGAGCAATAAGTACTCAAACAGAAATCAATGTGATTTTACAAAATGGCAAATAAAACACGACAGAAACTGTAGTCCGCTACGCTACTTATTTTGGAACAACGGACACAACTAAACACTCAGTGAGTTTCACAGTTTTGAAAAACAAACGTTAAGGGTTGTTTTGGGGCTTTTTGTGACTTTAGCTTATTCACCATAACCTGCAGAGTCCATACATACCTTTTTCATCTCTGTTCATGCTGTAACTCTGACGCACCCACCGCTAGCCTAGCTTAGCACAAAGACTGGATGTAAATGGCCACAGCTAGCATACTAATCCCAAAGAAGTGACAAAATAATGCAAACATTTTCCTATTTACATGTTGTGATTTGTATAGTCACAGCATGTACAAATAACAAGGTCATATGAGAGTGTAAAGCCCGGCTCGATTGGCCCTACTCAGGCGTCCAATCAGCAGGAGAAGGTTACTCTGCGTATTACTTGCCTTTCCTTCACGCAACACAACAAGATTAAATGCAATATATTTTGTTATGTGTATCGACTCGTTTATTCATCTGACTCCATAAAATGAATGAGTTTTAATGATATCCGTGTATCATTAAACTTTAGTGAATGTTTGATTATCCAATTCGACACTGAATTTAGTTTATCCGTAATCAGGAAACAATATCGCTCTGCAGTACTTATCTCAAAGTCCGCACGGCACACCCCCGTCAGTTCCAATAACCAATTCAGAGGTAGTTTGACTTAATATCTAAGATCTGCCGTATTCACACGTACAATCAGAGATATCTTTACAAGTCCCCTTGAATGCCTCCTCTAGAACTTAAATCAATGTATTACTATGGTAGGGACGAATATGACCACCATGAAAGGAGACAGTTTAACCAACTCAACTTCTCTTAAATGGCTTCAGGTCAAAACCCGCGGTCTGAGAACCACGCACGTTTATCCAAAGTAATCATTAACTTAGAACAGTGAATATGGGCACACCAAAACTAGGTTGATCAAAACAGCATCTGCTGATTCTAGTCAGAAATAACCTGCCCCGCCAATTCAAGTACACTTAAACTGGTATCGGATATTGGCCGTCGCCAATCTGACGCGAAAGATGTGGAAATATTCGAATCCAATGATCTAGGAAAAAACAATCTTTCAGAGTCACTTAGAATAAAATCAAACGTTTACAATTTATTGAACAGGTAATGAAACAGTCACTGCGTTTACATGCAGCCAATAACCCGTTCAAAACCGGGATATTAGCAATAACCCGGTCGCGAACGTCCATGTAAACACCGGCAAAAACCTGAAAAATGCTCATATCCCGGATTTTAAAAACCGGGATATTATACCTGGGGTACCCCTTTTCTAACCCGAATTTTTGGTCATGTAAACGCGTATCGGCATATCCCCATAGTGATTTGTGTTCTGCGCATGTTCTATTCGCAAGGAATCTTGGTGTTTTGAGTAGAGAAACTTCTCGGCGCATACAAAAATACGCGTGCAGTATCCCGGAAGTAAACATGGCGAGACCAGGCGAGACGCAGGACAGCATACTTTTGGAACGAGCTCAGTAACGTTACCAGCATCTAAGTGCAAACAAAGGCGATCGCTATCTGCACCGAACTATTCATTATCCGCATACTGCTGTTGTTCTTCTCTTGGATACAGGAAGAAGAATCGGAAATGACGTATTTTGCGTCTTAAGGTTGTCCGTGCGTCTAGACGCTAACCGCTCGTCGCCGTTTACATCGGGATATTACAATTCCATGTATACAGGAGAAACTCTCTCTGCTCACGCATGTAAACGGGTTATCCCTAATGTTTTAGAAACCCGAAAAGTGACCTTAACCCGAAAATTGGCTGCATGTAAACGTAGTCAATAATTCAAATTCAATTCAAAAGGATAAAACGATCAGTTAGACATTCTACAGCAAAGATTCCGAAATTACAGAATTCATAGAAAATATTACCTGTCAATAGGATTACACACAGCGATTGTGCGGGCAGTCAACCTACAGACTCCCGAACCTTTCTGTTCTTTTTCCTTATAAACCCAGATAATCCAATTATCACCAAATGGTGAGGTCTGTCTTAACAATTAGATTTTTGTTGTGAATTCAGGAGCTCACAGTGTGATGCCTGCCTGATTTTACATACAGGAGGTAGTCTGAATGAAGCTGTTAAGGGACACATCACCTTCCTCTTGTTTCATAACTTCTTTTAGCTTTTCATCACAAAAGGGAGAATGAGACCATTTTACCAGGTGCACTGTGACATTTCAAAAAACACCAAACATGAATAGTTACATTTTGTAAACACATGACATTGCATAAGTTTTTAGTGTATTTCAGGTGAGGAGGGGAAGGGGGTGTGGGAGAGATAGTGTGTGTGAAGTGTGAGCTGCTCTGTGTGGTGTGTCTTCAAAGTTCCTGTTAGATATGCGAGAGACCCTTCAAGGGTTGGTTCCCGTGGGGACCGGCCTTTTGCCACATAGAGGGGTCAACCAGACATCCTGGCACCAGTCTTACAAGAGACAGCCATTTTTAACCATATAAATATTGGAAACTACATTCTCAGAAGGCGAAGCACTGCTTCTTGGGCGGAGTGATTACCACAGCACCTGAGACGCAACATGGTGAGGAGCAGAGAGTTTGCACAGAGTTGGAGTAATAGAGCCAGCAATTGTTAGATAGCTAGATAGATAAGGTGTTCGTTGTATTGTAAAGAGCTGTGACAATAAACAAGGGGAGACCAGGTAATACATGATTTTTCATAGAATTCTAACCAAAAACGCCTAATAGACCTGATGAATCAATGGCTACGTTACTTGCTCTGGATATAACATTAGATCCAAACACACCTTAAAGTGCAACATGCAGGTTGATTTTATCTCTGAATTAATACTTTAAATTGTCTGCAGAGGTCTTTTAAAAACACTTATGTAAAAATTACTAATGAAATCTCATTTGATGTAGAGATTTTGATGAAAATGCACTAGGCTCTGGAATAACGCCTTTCCAGCAAGCAACGCGTCATATGACGTGGCCCGAGGAAAACAAATCAGCTCGCGGCCGCTTTCTCATTGCTGGGTGTTGATGTAGTTAGAGCAGTAGCGAGAGACATATAGTTTTAGATCGAAGCCATAATGGTAAATTATTGTGTTTGTGGTTGTTGCACGAATTCCAGCCTGTCAGGACATCATATCCATCATTTTCCTTCTAGGAAGAACAAGGCTTTTTGGTCTTGGGTGCGTTATGTGCAGGTGAATAGAGCAGACTTCACTGCCGCGTCTGTTAACACACACACACTCGGTCGTTTGTGGCGCACATTTCACTCGCTTTAAATGGTATCACAAACTGCAATTTGAAAAGCATTATTTATTTGTTGTTATGGCATGATCATTAGTCAATGTGGATAGTGCTAACCAGCTTGGATGGTCTGCATAATCACTGTCAGCATAGAATATGAGAAGACAAAACGTTGCTGGCTTAAATAAAGACAATCTAAATAGATGTTTAATCAAGAACAAAGTGAAATGTATGTTTGCTAAAGCAGATTTATTGCAAAACACCAAGGTATAGCCATACAGTAGATGAATCAGCGTTAGCCGCGGTGCTAACTTACATGAACTCACTTGCCCTATTAGCCACTGGTTTTCTCGACACCACAACTCTAACGTTACTTCTTTCCTCTGCCCATTGTTCGTCTCCCGATCTCCCCCTGACTTCTATCTCGCCTAGAAGGCTCATAATTATTTGCCTGTGGGTCATCATAGGCATATTCGTCAACATCGGAGAACGCGGTTTCGTCGTTCGCATCCATTGTAACCTGAGCCTGAACTTGAACAGACTGCCTCGCCAATCGTCACTTCCGGTTAGTGCGTTGTAGACGCGGGAGTTATTTTATCACAATTTTTCTCAAAATATCGTTAATGGCTAAATATATATTACTCCAGTTCAGAAAATCTTGTTGTTTTATCGTCAACTTACACTATGCTATATAGGGGTGTCCAACCTGCAAGTTGCACTTTAAGAGATCATCAAGGACCGTGTTTGACATTTCACTGAGGATGAGAATTTTATTTTGGAAAAAATGGAATTTTCCACACGGACCATGAAACTTGTGCTGAAGGATACACCCCCATCGATAGCAAATACTGGACAAAGTGCATCACCTGCGGCTGCGGTAAGTCTTCCGTTATGTTTTTAGATAACTAGCCTACTGTAACCGTGCCATTAGCTGAATCTAATGTAACGTTAGTGACAATATTATATGAATAGGCTGGTCACTTGCAGTTGTTCCCGGTCTCCATGTATCCCTGAAAAGTTTATATGTTTTTATCTGCGGCGCGGACACACTTGGAAAAAACGAGCGTGTCGCACCACGCACCACTTCCATTATGAGTGTGCCTACATTTGAAATAAACGAACTTGAGTGTGTAAAAGATGCGACATGTAAGCAGGTCAAACTTAATGCTTAAGTTTGAATATTTTTTGGAATGTCCTTTGCTTACCTTTCTATTGTGATGGAATATCTTAATTAACGATTATAAATACTATGAATATATACTATAAATATATAATATCATTTAGCACACCTTGGACTACCAAGCTGAAGCTGCACCTGTGATTTAAAGGGGTCATGAACTGGCTTTTTAAAGGGGTGGTTTAGTCCTCTTTTTCTTTGCATGATTGTGTTTATGGGGTGCAATATAAGATGTATTCGTGGTTTTTCTTTTTTTAAAAGTCTTATATTTCATAAACTTCAGCTTTATCGTCAGCCGCGCTCTCCTCTGTCCCCTGATCGAGCGGTTTACTTCCTGATTCTATGAAAACACTGCCTCAGAAACACGTCGTGGGCTCAGATTGGTTCGTTTGGGCAGGTGTGTTGTGATTGGCTAAACTGTCGCTCACGTTGTCCGGAAGGTTAACGCCTATTACCTTTACAGGGAAACACCAGCTCCGGTCCAGATGTAAATAATGGTGTCGAACTGCAGTATCAGTGAGGCAGAATCAGACCGATAAAGCCGCGATGAAGCGAGTCAAACAGAACCACACCACACACAGCTCTTACTAAACGTTTCTGAATGATAATTTGACATATTTTTTAACCATATACACGTTTGTTTTACACAATAGCATCTGACGGGCAACAATAGAAACTGACTGGCTACTAATGTTAAACTCAAACAGCGTTGGCAAGTTTACGTTCTTGATCAAATCGAAAATAACGTCATAAAGCATATATACATGAAAAATACGTTTAAAACATTAGTACTTATACAAAATTCAGGTCCATAATGTTTGTACGCGTTTGTCGTAGACACAAAATACTAGCATAACTAGTAGCCTAGTGGCTATAAAGCCAGCGCTGGCATTTTGAAATAAATAAATAAATAAATACAACACAGGCTAACGTTACGTCTGGAATTATACATGCAAATACATTTAAAACGATTAAGTCTTAGCCTACTTACAGGTTGTGGCCCAACAACTGCTGCCTCTGGATTTAAAGTTGGATCTGCTTCATGGTTTTTAACAGTCTCTTGCTGCACTGAATCCTGCATTGAACTCGTGGGGATTCTGGAAGCTGTCTTCCGTAAAATGTGCAGCACAGAGAGCTAGATTACGATCGTCACTTTCAGGAATATAATCAAACATAAATTGTATCCATTGTTGATGAAGTATAGCATCCGTGGGAAGCTCGAAACACAGAAGACCTGACAGCTGCGTGAACACAACTCACTCGACGTGCTGCAGAAATATGCACATGCCATTTCCTGCATATTCCGAAGGGAGTGGTTGATGCAAATGTGCGGGTTAGTGACGTACCATAACCCGTTGTAGTCCCAATCGAGTCGTTTTTGTAGGCGTTTAAACTTCCTGGTTTTTAAAAGACGATATCTCTGCTTGCATTGAACTTTCAGCGCTGCAACTTTGCAGATACTGTTCATGCACCATCAGCAACATTACACACTATTTAAAATCAAAAAAGTGAAACCGGAATCAACCACCCCTTTAAATTTTATTATATTGTTGTCTGAGGTCAACTCATGACGTTCGCTTGGTTTTTGCATTCAAAAACATCAAAATGAATAAGTAATAGGCTATTTTGTAGTTTTGAGCCTAGCTGAAAAACGCTGGATTTTTATGGCCGTCTAAGACTGAAGACTTGGAAATAAACGCCCTCTGCTGTGAATGGATAACAGTTTTGCATATTATAATGAGTTTCAACTTACCTCGTCGATGCACTTGTATTGTTTTGAAACGTCCAATGTTGTAAAATGGCAACCGGAATGATTCGACCCAAAGTCTGTGTTGCACAATTCCTGTCAGATCCAATATAGACGGCATAGCACCGTTCTTTACTCTTAATCGGTATGCAAATCCAGTCTTGTTTACAGGACAGTGAAATGAAGCGAACAGACGACAATGTTTTACCTCATCAGAACGTCATTAAAAATAAAGTTTATCCGCAATCGTATTGGAATCCTGAGGAAGCTTATGCAATGACTGTCGTCTTTCACAACCAGGCACTGCACAATATTCTGTGTTGCTTGGTAGATCCAGTTTGTCATCACGAGGCAGACATATGTTATTTAGCTATGCGTGATTGCGTGTAATGCGAGAATCGGTGGGCGGGGCTAAACTGGCCGTATATTTTTTTTTTTTTTTTTTTTTTTTTAAACTGGCCGTATAGGGATGTTCGCCAGCGTCGTACCTGACGTCACGAAATGGGCGTGGCCGCGAACTGGTTGGCAGAAAGAACCAAAACATACACAGCAGGGTTCTGTCAGCAAAATGATAATTCTTTGTACGAAAAAGCTATAGGAGATATAAGGTAAAGCTTTTATACCAGGGTTCATGTTCTATGCCTGATCCATATCGCCTGAGTGAGAATTGGAGCAAAAGCCCTAACACATGGCCACATTTGACATTCGGCGACATCTACTTGTATCTAATCGACACGCCCTCTATGTTTATCAGAGAGTCCATGAAGGCGTACAAATCTTTAGATGCCTATAAGTCATAATTACGAATATTACTTGTGTTAACTGGAAAACTGGTAAATTTGTTACAACTAGAGTAAAATAGAGGTGTAATTTGTCCATGGGCTATATTTTGAATCAAAATTATCTTACCTCAGCTGATATATAACATTGGTCAACATATACGTAAAAATGTATCAAAGAAAATACAATAATTTGCCCTTAATCTATAAGGGTGTGTACACAGATGATACACTGAATGTACACTACCCAGTCTTTGGGTTAAATTATGACTTTATAATACTGTGCGGCAAAGGGCCATTACTTTTCTGCCAACCAGAGCACATGTAACCGCGTCGTGACGTCATGGGCGAAGATCCCTATTGAAATAGGAGCATAGGAGTAGGAGTTGATCTACTTCTGCGGGGGTGGTGTTTTATCCGCTTTGTCGTCATAGTTCCCCACTTTTAAAAACGAGTCGTTTGCAGAGGCTGGTGTCAAGAAAAGCTTTTATTGGACTAACAAGGACGTTTTCAGTTCTCAAACTTACAGGATAGATAATATGATGACCTCTTAGATGTCAAAAGCTCAAGAAAAATTTAATTTCTCAGTTCATCACCCCTTTAAACTAGAGTGCCGAAGTGATGACGTCACTTTGTAGGACAACTCGGAAGCTAGCGGCGCATGGGTTCCCTCGGTCGAAAAGCAATGCATTTTCCCCATAGACTTTTGGAAAATCGCAAAAAATAAGATCTGTGTTTAACAAAGGGTTGTGACCCTTACACGTTTTGTCTAGCAAGATAATCTTTACAAGTTAATCCAAAATTTATACATTTTGAAGCCTATATAAAGATTTAAAAAAACACAATCAGACACAATAAAGTTTAAAAAACCACAAGCAGATTATAACTGTGTGTTCTATGTCATAGATCAAAACGTGAAAATATTTAGAGGCTTTGTTCACCACAGACCTTATTTCAGGCGATTTAGCAAAAACCCATTCAAAAATCCCATAGGCTTTAGAGCGAGGGAACCGTAGTGCTAAAATGCTAACTCACTTCCGCGTTTTGGCCTACAGAGTGACGTTGTAACTTCGGCACTCTATTGGATAATATACAATATAGAATATGTAGTTCGTTCCTGCTTCTTTTTATGTTCTGAATATATATAAAAAATGTATTTATAAATGTGTTCACTGTATATAGTCTAAAGTATGAAAGAAATGTATGTAAATATTCTAAATATATTTTTAGAATGACAAATTTCTACATTAAACACAATAATTTCCTATGATTAAAGACGACACTTCTGGGTTTCTTCCCACTGGAGCCATTTCAAAATGACAGCTGCGTGAAATCAGCGTATACATTTCAAATGCTATGGGGAGGTATGACATTATGTTTGTCGTTCCCAGCCCATAAGACTTTCATTCATCTTCAGAACACGAACACAAATTATATTTTTAATGAAATCTGAGAGCTTTCTGTCCCTCCATTGACAGAATTCACAATCATGTTCAAGGACCATGTGACTATTGATTTAACCTCAATTTTATGACGCAAAGTGCTTTGTTTTGCACAAACACACATACATAATATTTTGGAAGAACAACACATGCTTGTTGTGTTGATGCGAGAGCAGACGTTGCCTGAACACGTGTTGGAGATTAATATTTTGTAAGAAAAAAAATGGTAATCAAAGGAACATAAATATGCAGTAAATAAATGGACTATTAAATTAAAATGTGCCAGATGCATGCTTGTGTCTTTCCAGAAGATGTTTCAGTTCTTCTTCTGTAGAAACAATTCCTGTAATGTTCTTTTCTGATATGCAATCCAAGAGGATGTCTGTTTATCATAGCAGAAGCGCAACAAAATAACGCTTCACGAAAATTAAGCGCAGATGATGAACAAATGACAAGGAAGCACAAAAAAATTAATGTACAGTACACATTAGTAATTACAAACAAGACTTTGTTGTTAGTTACCAACAGCACAGCAGCTCCAGTGACACTCAAACCCCATGTTACTCACGTGTGAAGCGGAATCAAAGCAACTTCTGTATCTGTTATCAGGCCTTCCTGCTTAGCTCTCTCCAGCGCCAGAAAGCTTTTCTAACATTAACGCGGGTCCTAAAGCTCTTTCCTTGTTGTAACCCTTCATTTTCCAGTCATATTCTTATGAGCTTTTCTCTTTTGTATTGTGTGTCTCATCTCTATTTCTGCAGTTCTTCAAATTTCCCTCTTACTCGTTCTCTCTCCTTCACCGCCACACGCCCCCTAATGCTGATAGACTACATATGTTTGTTTTTGTTGTTTGCTCGTGTGTTGGTCCAATTAACTTCCAAAAAGTGTTTTTCAAATATCGCTTACCCCACCTTTAACCACATCTCTTGCTTTGCCAGCCAATCTGCTCATGATGAGACCAGAGACATCCGTTTGCATTCTGAATTTCATTCTGTTTAAATAACTGTACATCATATCTTCCCACTCATGCACAGTAAATGAATCACTGATATCACCCCTGAAGAATGATGGAGGTGCCAAATCTTGTTGTACTATCACATTCAGGCTTGATGTATCAATGCGCTCACTGGAGCGCTGAGGCTGGCAAGGTGGATTAGGCTGTACTGGGCTGGGCTGGTGTGCAAGGTTGGTTAACTCTTCCCTATTATCTGAGCCAGATCTGAAATTATATCCCCAAATGACTCAGGAGTATTGACAAGTTCAGGATCTGGGTGAGTGATAGTACTAGCTGCTGAATCTACAGATGAACCAATCACCGAATCAACTGTGTGCACTTGGTCAAGTCCCACATTAGGTAGCGCTCTCCCTTTTCCATAAGAACGAGGTGTAATTTCAGACACCTTCTCATTGTGAAATATTTCAGGTCCACCACCACTTTTCCCAATGGAAAAGTGACATTAGATAGTTTCACAGGGCATTAGATTGTTTCACCAGTACCCTCAAACATTTCCCAAATGTAAAGTGAATACACAAAAAAATATATTAAAATGACTTGCAAATTAATATACCCCAAACCGCAAAACCTTAACCAGTGGATATGTTCAGGTACATATGATGTGTAGGGAAATATATGAAATCAAATACACTCAAAACAGTTCAATATCAGAATGAAGATATGCATTTTTTTCTTTTTAAATTAAACGCTCCACTTGATAAACATAAAATATTTTCTTACTCAAAATCAGTTATTAGCAGGGGTGCACATAACTGTTTTTCTGGTTCTCAAGGGAGCACTTGGAGATGCTGCTTGATACTCACACTCTGTGTGGCACACTTAACCTACAAACTGTCTAAATGTAAACCCTGTTTGTTCACTGTAGAAATTAAATATAGTTATTTATATTTGTTAAAGCAGTTATTTTCTTAAAGGGGGGGTTGAGTGCGATTTCACTTTTTTCATTTTAAATAGTGTGTAATGTTGCTGATGGTGCATGAACAGTATCTGCAAAGTTGCAGCGCTGAAAGTTCAATGTAAGCAGAGATATCGTCTTTTAAAAACCAGGAAGTGTACGCCTACAAAAACGACTCGATTGGGACTACAGCTGGGTTATGGTACGTCACTGACCCGCACATTTGCATCAACCACTCCCTTTGGAATTTGCAGGAAAGGGCATGTGCATATTTCTGCAGCACGTCGAGTGAGTTGTGTTCACCCAGCTGACAGGTCTTCTATGTTCGAGCTTCCCACGGATGTTACTTCTTCAACAATGGATACAATTTATGTTTGATTATATTCCTGAAAGTGACGATCGTAATCTAGCTCTCTGTGCTGTGCATTTTACGGAAGACAGCTTCCAGAATCTCCAAGAGTTCAATGCAGGATTCAATGCAGCAAAAAACTGTTAAAAAACGATGAAGCAGATCCAACTTTAAAACCAGAGGCAGCAGTTGTTGGGCCACAACCTGTAAGTAGGCTAAGACTTAATCATTTTAAATGTATTTGCATATATAATTCCAGACGTAACGTTAGCCTGTGTTTTATTATTATTATTATTTTTTTTTTCAAATGCCAGCGCTGGCTTTATAGCCACTAGGCTACTACTTATGCTAGTATTTTGTGTCTATGACAAACGCGTACAAACATTATGGACCTGAATTTTGTATAAGTACTAATGTTGTAAATGTATTTTTCATGTGTATATACTTTATGACGTTATTTTCAATTTGATCAAGAACGTAAACTTGCCAACGCTGTTTGAGTATGACATTAGTAGCCAGTCAGTTGCTATCGTTGCCAGTCAGATGCTATTGTGTAAAACAAACGTGTATATGGTTAAAAAATGGGGCCAATTTTCATTCAGAAACGTTTAGTAAGAACCGTGTGTGGTGAGGTTCTGCTTGACTCTCTTCATCGCGGCTTTCTCGGTCTGATTCTGCCTCACTGATACTGCAGTCTCAACATCATTATTTACGTGTATCCACTGTCTATCTATGTCTATGGAATCCATCTTTGGCATGCCCGTTCCGCCCGTAAAGGTTATGGGCGTTAACCTTCCGGACAACGTGAGCGACAGTTTAGCCAATCACAACACACCCGCCCAAACGAACCAATCTGAGCCCACGACGTGTTTCTGAGGGAGTGTTTTCATATAATCAGGAAGTCAACCGCTCGTTCAGGGGACAGAGGAGAGCGCGGCTGACAATAAAGCTGAAGTTTATGAAAAATAAGACTTTTTAAAAAAGAAAAACCACGAATACATGTTATATTGCACCCCATAAACACAATCATGCAAAGAAAAAAAGCAGTCAACCCTCCCTTTAACATTAAATGAAACAGGCAACAGAAGGAATATTAGGCTGCTGTCACTTTAAGACCAAATACATAGACCAAATATACTGACTCACATATGGTTTCTTTCACAACTGATCACTTACGAAATAACCAAGAGAATAGTTGACGAGACAGGAGGTATTTTGATATCATTTTGTCTCCGTTCAAGTGCAAGTAAACGTGAAAGAGGAATAAATTCAGTGTTTGAGCGCTGTCTGAAATGTCCTCTCTCTCTCTGAGTGCGCATGCCCCGATTTCCGTCTCTTCTTCCGCTTCTAAAATAGTTTAAATGTGTAAATTGGCAAGAAAAAACAAACAAACCATGAGGCCTGGTCCATAGGGATTAACTGCAGTCAGTTGCACCCCTTATAATGTACATAAACACTTTTCACATTATGATGATTGCTATATTACCAGAGATGAACAAAAATCCTACTCGCAAACGTGACCCTGTTCCCAAAAATGTTGGTCCTTAAAAGTGCTTATCTCAATATCTCTCTCGCTTAATATGCACCAACAGCGAACAAATGAAAAACATTTACTCCGGAGAAAAAAAAGTCCATTAAAAAGTAAATTAAACACTACCTTTACTTTAAGATTCAACAGTTTGTACCACAATTTCACATGCAGTTCATCTCTATGATGCACACTTGTCCCCATGTGCTCCCATTACCACATATTTAAAGGTGTAGCGGAGGATTTTCTTTTTCCAGGTGGGTAGTCTATACTATTGGTCCACCTAAGTGTCAATCATTCTGGTGATATGTTTACGTAGGGCCATCGTACGTGCTCATCTCTATGTAGTTTTCACTTTCTGGTGTATTATGTCGGAGTTACGGTTTCAGCCATTCCTTTGAAAATGACTGAGGGTCGAAAGAGAAAAAATGTATACGAAGTGTATGATAAGAAGAGAAAGGCCGCAGAATATAGAAACAAGACCAGAGTGATTTTGGGTGAATATCACACGCTGGCGTGCACTAAAAGCACAGGTCGGGCTTCTCACTGATGCCGCAGTCGCGAAGATTCTACTAGACAGGTAAAGTTTGTCATTCTATTTGGAGAAATCCATTTAAAATCACTAGTAAAAGTTAATGCAAGCGACTTAGCAATGCTAGCCCTGGCACAAGTCATGCACCGCATAGACACGGTAAACATCTCAATTTGTCTAAAGTAGCCTTTTGACCAAATGGTAAATGGTATCGCACTGAAATATTCTAAAACCGTGTGTTCATATTCTAAAACCGTGAGTGTTTATTATTACACAAACGCAACAAGCTACTTCTCCATATGCAACTGTATAAAAATACCGTATTAATACCTACGTATTAACAATGAGACATGTTAGGTTAAGGACCAAAGTAATAGCACTGCTCATATGCTGCCATGTAACATTTGCGATTTGCAAAATAGTTTCCTCAGAACGTATTTCGTGTGATATAGGGTTGCACATATCATGTCTTGAGCCCTCGGTCACTCAATCGATCAGTATAATAAGTAAATAAAACACGGACGGGCATTTGACATTTGCATTTTTTAAAAAAAATTGGAGAGGGTGGGTCTTCTCTAAATTTCGGAAAGATCCTCCGCTATACGTTTAAGCAAAATACACAAATATAACAACAACAACAACAAGGTAAAATGACGAAAATAATCACACAGGTACGTAAAATTAGCCTGGCTGCGCCCTCATTTCTGCTCAATTTCATTTTCCTTCAGTACTACGTCTGGGACTGCTGTGTATCCTTAGGTTTCCAGAAATCAAATTTTTTGTAGGACCAATCAGCGAATAGAGGGAGTGGCTGAGAACGATGATGTTGATGTAGCGCGTCAGTTTGAGTTCAGTAATGGCAGCGGAGAAAGACGTGAGAAAAGCTATTCGGTCCGTTGTTGGAAAAGAAACTGCCAAATATACAGAATTTAAAGCCGGATTGTTATCGTCTCACCTCTTGTTGTACAACGGAGGACCACGTGAAGGAGGCAGAAAGGTTGGAAGTTTGTGCTGGGCAGCTCGTGCATGACGACCGTGACATTTTGGACGGACGGTTTAGCCTGCTGTTCGGAAGCCCCGAGTCCTGGCTGCTAAACTATTGTTGAAGATCCGCTCAGGAGTCATGTCAGTCGCTCATATTCCCAACAGTAAATTTACTGATTCTTATGATGAATACAACATTTTGAGCCCCTTTTGTGTACTCGTGCAGGAGGTTGGTGTGTCAGTTTTACATGTTGTAAATCATACAAATTGGTTGTGATTTTTAAAAAATAATTGTCATAAATAAAAATGTGAAAACCCATACTTTGAAGATTATATTTGATTTTCAGTTTTAGATGGCAATGGTTAATTTATTTTAATAATAATTAAAAAAAAACTAAATGCCACGTAAAAATGTACAAGTTCACTTTGAAGACCATAATTAAGGTAATTAAAAAACAATAAGACGTAATATGAAAAAATTGTTGTTTATTACACATCTGCAGATAGAGACAGACTTATCATTCACTGTAGGAGCTACAGCATTTGCGGCAGATCAGAAAACGACCACAGCGGCGTATTTGTAATGATTAGACACAGCTTCCACCGTTGAACGAATATATGAAGAGCTCTTTTCCAAAACGCGATAAACGCCATTTTTTTAAAAAAATGAGTTTGTCGTGTCATTCTGCTGTGGACAGAACCCTTTCTCTGCTCCATCAACGTTTCATGCCAAATCGCGAAATTTCCTTGTTTAAAATGTACTGCAAGATACAGTGTCTTTCCAAAACGTGATAAGCGCCAGCCTTGTTTTTAGCCAAAACGCGATAATTCCTCGAATTCGATGAGCGTTCTACGCAATCCAGCACGGCGGCACTCTGAGCAGAGGTTTGTTTATGTTCATTCATTCCTCAAAATGAGTCCTAGTTTTCTAGTCGACTAGAAGTAGACCATTTAAGCCATTTGTCTAATCAGTAATCACATATATTGATTTAATGAAATGGGAGAGAAACCATGAGCGTATTTAATTGCCTATTCCGCATCTCAACGCATGCATAAAGCTTGCCACAAAGAACCGGCAAAAGTAATGATTATGCATGAAACATTTGAATTTTTGGTCCAATTAACTTCCAAAAAGTGTTTTTCAAATATCGCTTACCCCACCTTTAACCACATCTCTTGCTTTGCCAGCCAATCTGCTCATGATGAGACCAGAGACATCCGTTTGCATTCTGAATTTCATTCTGTTTAAATAACTGTACATCATATCTTCCCACTCATGCACAGTAAATGAATCACTGATATCACCCCTGAAGAATGATGGAGGTGCCAAATCTTGTTGTACTATCACATTCAGGCTTGATGTATCAATGCGCTCACTGGAGCGCTGAGGCTGGCAAGGTGGATTAGGCTGTACTGGGCTGGGCTGGTGTGCAAGGTTGGTTAACTCTTCCCTATTATCTGAGCCAGATCTGAAATTATATCCCCAAATGACTCAGGAGTATTGACAAGTTCAGGATCTGGGTGAGTGATAGTACTAGCTGCTGAATCTACAGATGAACCAATCACCGAATCAACTGTGTGCACTTGGTCAAGTCCCACATTAGGTAGCGCTCTCCCTTTTCCATAAGAACGAGGTGTAATTTCAGACACCTTCTCATTGTGAAATATTTCAGGTCCACCACCACTTTTCCCAATGGAAAAGTGACATTAGATAGTTTCACAGGGCATTAGATTGTTTCACCAGTACCCTCAAACATTTCCCAAATGTAAAGTGAATACACAAAAAAATATATTAAAATGACTTGCAAATTAATATACCCCAAACCGCAAAACCTTAACCAGTGGATATGTTCAGGTACATATGATGTGTAGGGAAATATATGAAATCAAATACACTCAAAACAGTTCAATATCAGAATGAAGATATGCATTTTTTTCTTTTTAAATTAAACGCTCCACTTGATAAACATAAAATATTTTCTTACTCAAAATCAGTTATTAGCAGGGGTGCACATAACTGTTTTTCTGGTTCTCAAGGGAGCACTTGGAGATGCTGCTTGATACTCACACTCTGTGTGGCACACTTAACCTACAAACTGTCTAAATGTAAACCCTGTTTGTTCACTGTAGAAATTAAATATAGTTATTTATATTTGTTAAAGCAGTTATTTTCTTAAAGGGGGGGTTGAGTGCGATTTCACTTTTTTCATTTTAAATAGTGTGTAATGTTGCTGATGGTGCATGAACAGTATCTGCAAAGTTGCAGCGCTGAAAGTTCAATGTAAGCAGAGATATCGTCTTTTAAAAACCAGGAAGTGTACGCCTACAAAAACGACTCGATTGGGACTACAGCTGGGTTATGGTACGTCACTGACCCGCACATTTGCATCAACCACTCCCTTTGGAATTTGCAGGAAAGGGCATGTGCATATTTCTGCAGCACGTCGAGTGAGTTGTGTTCACCCAGCTGACAGGTCTTCTATGTTCGAGCTTCCCACGGATGTTACTTCTTCAACAATGGATACAATTTATGTTTGATTATATTCCTGAAAGTGACGATCGTAATCTAGCTCTCTGTGCTGTGCATTTTACGGAAGACAGCTTCCAGAATCTCCAAGAGTTCAATGCAGGATTCAATGCAGCAAAAAACTGTTAAAAAACGATGAAGCAGATCCAACTTTAAAACCAGAGGCAGCAGTTGTTGGGCCACAACCTGTAAGTAGGCTAAGACTTAATCATTTTAAATGTATTTGCATATATAATTCCAGACGTAACGTTAGCCTGTGTTTTATTATTATTATTATTTTTTTTTTCAAATGCCAGCGCTGGCTTTATAGCCACTAGGCTACTACTTATGCTAGTATTTTGTGTCTATGACAAACGCGTACAAACATTATGGACCTGAATTTTGTATAAGTACTAATGTTGTAAATGTATTTTTCATGTGTATATACTTTATGACGTTATTTTCAATTTGATCAAGAACGTAAACTTGCCAACGCTGTTTGAGTATGACATTAGTAGCCAGTCAGTTGCTATCGTTGCCAGTCAGATGCTATTGTGTAAAACAAACGTGTATATGGTTAAAAAATGGGGCCAATTTTCATTCAGAAACGTTTAGTAAGAACCGTGTGTGGTGAGGTTCTGCTTGACTCTCTTCATCGCGGCTTTCTCGGTCTGATTCTGCCTCACTGATACTGCAGTCTCAACATCATTATTTACGTGTATCCACTGTCTATCTATGTCTATGGAATCCATCTTTGGCATGCCCGTTCCGCCCGTAAAGGTTATGGGCGTTAACCTTCCGGACAACGTGAGCGACAGTTTAGCCAATCACAACACACCCGCCCAAACGAACCAATCTGAGCCCACGACGTGTTTCTGAGGGAGTGTTTTCATATAATCAGGAAGTCAACCGCTCGTTCAGGGGACAGAGGAGAGCGCGGCTGACAATAAAGCTGAAGTTTATGAAAAATAAGACTTTTTAAAAAAGAAAAACCACGAATACATGTTATATTGCACCCCATAAACACAATCATGCAAAGAAAAAAAGCAGTCAACCCCCCCTTTAACATTAAATGAAACAGGCAACAGAAGGAATATTAGGCTGCTGTCACTTTAAGACCAAATACATAGACCAAATATACTGACTCACATATGGTTTCTTTCACAACTGATCACTTACGAAATAACCAAGAGAATAGTTGACGAGACAGGAGGTATTTTGATATCATTTTGTCTCCGTTCAAGTGCAAGTAAACGTGAAAGAGGAATAAATTCAGTGTTTGAGCGCTGTCTGAAATGTCCTCTCTCTCTCTGAGTGAGCATGCCCCGATTTCCGTCTCTTCTTCCGCTTCTAAAATAGTTTAAATGTGTAAATTGGCAAGAAAAAACAAACAAACCATGAGGCCTGGTCCATAGGGATTAACTGCAGTCAGTTGCACCCCTTATAATGTACATAAACACTTTTCACATTATGATGATTGCTATATTACCAGAGATGAACAAAAATCCTACTCGCAAACGTGACCCTGTTCCCAAAAATGTTGGTCCTTAAAAGTGCTTATCTCAATATCTCTCTCGCTTAATATGCACCAACAGCGAACAAATGAAAAACATTTACTCCGGAGAAAAAAAAGTCCATTAAAAAGTAAATTAAACACTACCTTTACTTTAAGATTCAACAGTTTGTACCACAATTTCACATGCAGTTCATCTCTATGATGCACACTTGTCCCCATGTGCTCCCATTACCACATATTTAAAGGTGTAGCGGAGGATTTTCTTTTTCCAGGTGGGTAGTCTATACTATTGGTCCACCTAAGTGTCAATCATTCTGGTGATATGTTTACGTAGGGCCATCGTACGTGCTCATCTCTATGTAGTTTTCACTTTCTGGTGTATTATGTCGGAGTTACGGTTTCAGCCATTCCTTTGAAAATGACTGAGGGTCGAAAGAGAAAAAATGTATACGAAGTGTATGATAAGAAGAGAAAGGCCGCAGAATATAGAAACAAGACCAGAGTGATTTTGGGTGAATATCACACGCTGGCGTGCACTAAAAGCACAGGTCGGGCTTCTCACTGATGCCGCAGTCGCGAAGATTCTACTAGACAGGTAAAGTTTGTCATTCTATTTGGAGAAATCCATTTAAAATCACTAGTAAAAGTTAATGCAAGCGACTTAGCAATGCTAGCCCTGGCACAAGTCATGCACCGCATAGACACGGTAAACATCTCAATTTGTCTAAAGTAGCCTTTTGACCAAATGGTAAATGGTATCGCACTGAAATATTCTAAAACCGTGTGTTCATATTCTAAAACCGTGAGTGTTTATTATTACACAAACGCAACAAGCTACTTCTCCATATGCAACTGTATAAAAATACCGTATTAATACCTACGTATTAACAATGAGACATGTTAGGTTAAGGACCAAAGTAATAGCACTGCTCATATGCTGCCATGTAACATTTGCGATTTGCAAAATAGTTTCCTCAGAACGTATTTCGTGTGATATAGGGTTGCACATATCATGTCTTGAGCCCTCGGTCACTCAATCGATCAGTATAATAAGTAAATAAAACACGGACGGGCATTTGACATTTGCATTTTTTAAAAAAAATTGGAGAGGGTGGGTCTTCTCTAAATTTCGGAAAGATCCTCCGCTATACGTTTAAGCAAAATACACAAATATAACAACAACAACAACAAGGTAAAATGACGAAAATAATCACACAGGTACGTAAAATTAGCCTGGCTGCGCCCTCATTTCTGCTCAATTTCATTTTCCTTCAGTACTACGTCTGGGACTGCTGTGTATCCTTAGGTTTCCAGAAATCAAATTTTTTGTAGGACCAATCAGCGAATAGAGGGAGTGGCTGAGAACGATGATGTTGATGTAGCGCGTCAGTTTGAGTTCAGTAATGGCAGCGGAGAAAGACGTGAGAAAAGCTATTCGGTCCGTTGTTGGAAAAGAAACTGCCAAATATACAGAATTTAAAGCCGGATTGTTATCGTCTCACCTCTTGTTGTACAACGGAGGACCACGTGAAGGAGGCAGAAAGGTTGGAAGTTTGTGCTGGGCAGCTCGTGCATGACGACCGTGACATTTTGGACGGACGGTTTAGCCTGCTGTTCGGAAGCCCCGAGTCCTGGCTGCTAAACTATTGTTGAAGATCCGCTCAGGAGTCATGTCAGTCGCTCATATTCCCAACAGTAAATTTACTGATTCTTATGATGAATACAACATTTTGAGCCCCTTTTGTGTACTCGTGCAGGAGGTTGGTGTGTCAGTTTTACATGTTGTAAATCATACAAATTGGTTGTGATTTTTAAAAAATAATTGTCATAAATAAAAATGTGAAAACCCATACTTTGAAGATTATATTTGATTTTCAGTTTTAGATGGCAATGGTTAATTTATTTTAATAATAATTAAAAAAAAACTAAATGCCACGTAAAAATGTACAAGTTCACTTTGAAGACCATAATTAAGGTAATTAAGAAACAATAAGACGTAATATGAAAAAATTGTTGTTTATTACACATCTGCAGATAGAGACAGACTTATCATTCACTGTAGGAGCTACAGCATTTGCGGCAGATCAGAAAACGACCACAGCGGCGTATTTGTAATGATTAGACACAGCTTCCACCGTTGAACGAATATATGAAGAGCTCTTTTCCAAAACGCGATAAACGCCATTTTTTTATAAAAATGAGTTTGTCGTGTCATTCTGCTGTGGACAGAACCCTTTCTCTGCTCCATCAACGTTTCATGCCAAATCGCGAAATTTCCTTGTTTAAAATGTACTGCAAGATACAGTGTCTTTCCAAAACGTGATAAGCGCCAGCCTTGTTTTTAGCCAAAACGCGATAATTCCTCGAATTCGATGAGCGTTCTACGCAATCCAGCACGGCGGCACTCTGAGCAGAGGTTTGTTTATGTTCATTCATTCCTCAAAATGAGTCCTAGTTTTCTAGTCGACTAGAAGTAGACCATTTAAGCCATTTGTCTAATCAGTAATCACATATATTGATTTAATGAAATGGGAGAGAAACCATGAGCGTATTTAATTGCCTATTCCGCATCTCAACGCATGCATAAAGCTTGCCACAAAGAACCGGCAAAAGTAATGATTATGCATGAAACATTTGAATTTTTTATTAATAAACTAGTGTTTTCTGTCAGTGTCAGCAGCAAAGATAAAGTTGATGATGCTTACTTATCTTGCCATCTTCGCAGTGAACGCGCATAGGCCTATAGAAACGCATAGCCTACTTCGAATTAGCCTACATACGCAGAGAGTTGCCAATTTATTTTCATTTTTAATTGTTTTGTTTAAAAAAAGACATTTAAAGTGTACATATCATGCTTTTAAATCATTCATTTTTACTTATAAATCATACATTTGTGGTCTATATAGCATAACTGCAATGCTTGGGTCTGAATTCCTCATTATTATAGCTCAACAGGCCCCTTTTCTACCCCTTTTCTGATGTGCGTCTTTGAGCAACCCGTTTCAAAGCGTCCCCTTTAAATAAAAAGGAGTTGCGTCTTTCCCCACCCACTCTCCAGGTCGCTGAGTTCACGGTCGGTTCAACTCCCCGCGTTCAGCCATTATTGTAGTTTGATAAGAGATATACGATTACTATAGTTTCAAAGAACATTTTTATTCACACGTTAACAAAATGTCAACAAAAGACTTGTCCATCAAGCGTTACATATTCGAGCCAGAGCGAGCGATTTGAAAAAGACGACGACGAACCTGCAGAACAACGTCTTCATATGGATGCAGTGGTATGTAAAGTTAAGTTAACTATGTTGTGTTATTAGTGAAAGTCGACTATTTCTCTTGTTAAAACAAGCACTCTGACAAGATAAATGACTGCGGTCTGATCTTACCACTAAAAATCTGTATGATAATAATATGATAACTTGCGTTTAGAAAGCGTCAGAAAACACAGCAGCTGAATGATAGAAGGAATTTACCCCTCATTCAGACGAAGTCGATCGGCAAACCATTCTTTATACTGGCGGAGGTTGTTGGATTGGGGATCCTTGAAGTGCTTTAGGTCACTACATCCAACAACCGAACATTTTGACTAGCCCTCCCGTAACTTCTGCATCATTGAGCTTGGACTACAAAATCGGAGCGAGAAATAATAATGGCGGATTGCTCGAAGTGTTGGACCGGTAGTCAATGTCCTTATTTGTCAGTTCCGCTGCAAATACTGTGACGTAATTGTTCAAAAAACTTAATAGACAACAGGAAAATCCGAACAGGTTGAAAAATATGACCAAAACAGAATATAAAGATATAAACGAAGCACCTGAAGAGAATAATTTCATCTTTTCTGTACTTATAAACACTCCAAATATACAACAAAATGCATTTAAGGGCTAAAAAAGTGGATTTTGCATGATATGTCTCCTTTAAAGCTTTCTGTTGTTTAGTTCTCAGGTCTGTGAGGCAAGCATCGCGGTGTTTCGGTTCATGAGATGCGCTCCAGTTCACCTGCGCGCCTCTGTGTCCTGATTATATTGTCTGATATTTGCTTCTAATGTTTTAATCCAGTCAATTTGTTGATGAAACATTTATTAAAATGAATATACAATTTATATGAAACGAAATTTACAAGCTTTCTACAAAACAAAACTGAATAAGTGGTCAAAATCGTGTCTGACCCACTCTAAATATTTTCCGATATTGGGCAGCTTTTGAATTTTGATCCTATCTTACTCATCTCATGCGGTTCCCTTTTCATAGCCTACTCAACATAGATGAAATAATAAAAATAAGTAACGTAATATTATTTAACACAAATGTGAAACGTATAGCCTATGTTTATTTTATGTTTTTTTTTTTTTACTTATATTTAAGTGTCACCGCTTTGCTCACATGCTATGTAGCCTATACATGTGTGTGTGCATGTGCTGAAGGGGTGCCCATCCCTTTTTTGAGTATATCGTTATCATTATTGATCATTTTTTAATAATTAGTTTTTTCATGCATATGTTGAAATTGGTACTATTTGTTTGAGGTTTGACACTTTACTAAAAATGACTTTACTAAGAATGAGACAAAAAATGGATGGATTTATAGCGTTTTGAAATGGAATAGAAATTTATATAGAAATTCAATAGAAATTTATAACTATTGAAATGGATTTATAGCGTTTTGGAAAAGAAGTCCTCATATCACTGTCCTTTGTGTCCAATATACATTTCGAATTAATAATTGTTCCTAGATTAACAAAACCTGCAACTCTCGTTGACTGAAATCCTATTGTAAACATAATCCTCTGATCATTCGGACTTGTTGTTTCCAGCCGTTTCGGCGCGTGACATACGTCACTCACGACCACACGTTAGCAATTGGCTATGGCAGATCGTGAGTGACTCTGGGCAGATCTCATCCCAAGACGTCATATGATATAACTGACGTTTTGGGACGTCTTTTGACCATACGTCAATATTCGCCTTTTTAGGGCCCCCTTAAACGTCGGTAGGTGAGGTTATGGGATTCTAACTCTACCCCAGACCTAAACCTACCCCTAAACCTAACCCGTCACCTAACTGACGTTAAAGGTAAAGCGTCAGTTGTATGACGGCCCAGGATCGCCATCTACCGACGTTTAAGGGGGCCCTAAAAAGGCGGATATTGACGTATGGTCAAAAGACGTCCCAAGACGTCAGTTATATGACGTCTTGGGATGAGACTGTGTTAAAGATTTGAACTTTATTAATGAACCTGCCTACAAGGAAGTAAACGTTTCTCAATGGAGAGAGGCCAGACTGTACAAGTGAAATGTACTAGTCTGGTTGAACCAGGCTAACGTAAAATAACATTATACGCATAAATCAGAGTGACTATATAAATGCAATAATTACAATAAAGATTAAGATTATCAGAAGTCAAAAAGAATCTACTTCTCCCTTTTAGTTACAATGCCAAAGGGAAGAGGAGGAGACAGAACAGGAAGTTATGTTGGTTCATAACATGGCAACAATCAAAGGGGAAAGCACTTTCATTTCAATCAGGCAGCTACATAAATGAACAATTTTGTGTGAATTCTACTTAATTATACATATGATACAAAGTGCCATTTTTATAGCCTATAGTCATACTCTGAAAATAGTTACGTTTTCTTATGAGAACCTGATTTTGGCCTCAATAATAAAACTGAATACCTTTTGTCCATATATATGTTTGGAATCCCTCTTTTTCTGTAAAGTTTAAAGCAACTGTGAGACTCAACAACATGATGTAATGAGACATCTATTGTGTATGTTCTTTTCTGGGCTCATAGTGGGTGGGAGTAATAGGGAAAGGGAAAGGGGGGAGGAAATGAGGTGACATAATGGGTTGTGTGTAAGTGTACACTAAAGAATACATCGACACGGGATCTGAAGAAATTGAGCGCGCGCTTGCAGCAACGGCGTAAAAGCGCTGTTACGCGGGGGTGGAGAAACAGAGGTAGAAGTGAGGGGGGGGGGGGGGGGGGGTGAACAGTGCTTCTAATAATAACCCTGAGAGGGAACACAATGATTGAGGCACAGAACACACGAAGAAAAGAGAAAAATACTGGTAGAAACAGTAAAATGAAACACCAGTGCAGCTCGAGAGTGACTTTAAATTTAAATAGAATACAATATGGCTGATGAGGAAAAATCAGTAAAAGAAGATTAGATGTGGAATAATGTTTGAAACATCTGTCAGACACAAATGTGTATTTCAGAGCTGTTCATGTTCACATCCTCACAGTAGCCTATCATTTCTAGCAAATACGTTTCGATGATGTATTTTACCATTAATACTTTATGTGTATGGGCATTGATTGAAGACGTCTCAAAACAACAAACTGAAATGGCTCCAGATGAAGATGTGAACACTGGTCAGGTTTTTGCGTCAGGACACTAAAACATACAGGATTGCGGGCAATGCTGTGACAGGAATAAAGATGGCTGAGTGCTGCCCTCCTCTGGTATGATGAAGGTAAAATAATATTCCTCTCAAGACTGCCAGGAACGCCTGAAATGTACAGTATATGAATGTATGCAGCTGAATGTTATGTACCCTGAGTGTTCAATTGAATCTTAAACTAATCCCTAAGAAAATAGAATACATTGTTCATTTTTTAAATAGCCTACATAAAAATAATAAAACAAAAGTTTTGATTCAATACATTAGGACACAATATAAACTTTATGTAGCCTCAAAAGTTCAAAAGTTTGGGGCCAATAATTAATACTTTTTCTTAATCAATAATGCATTACATTGTTTAAAAGTGACAGTAAAGACACTTATAATTTAAAATAAATTCTATTCTTTTGAACTTTCTATTCATCAAAGAACCCTGGACAAAAAGTAACATGGTTTCCACACAAATATGAAGTGGCACAACTGTTTTTAATCAGCTGGAATCAGCTTCCAGAAGAAAAGATATGCTCCAACAGATGTGGTCCAACAGTGCACATTCAAATCCTGACAAACACATCTGTTTAGCTGTGCATTTAATGAATGAGCATTGTGCCGTGCCTGACTGACTTTCATTTCTGTATCTTTTTTTTAAATTCTTTTATTACTGCTTTTGTAAATACATTTGTAATTATTTATTTGCATTTTATGCATTTTTTGTGATTATTCTTCTTTAAAAATCCATTTCTGTAAATCCCTTCAAATTACCATTGTGTATGAACTATGCTATACAAATAAACTTGCCTTACTTTGCTGTTCTTACTGTATTTTTGTATAAACATTTTGTAAGCCAACGTATTATTAAAATTACTTGGTTTAGAATATCTGAATATTCAGCAAGTAGCCTATTTATGTCAGTGTGTGGTGCAGGCAGAGGAACCAGACGAGTCCAAAGTAGCAACAAAGATAATACAAAATACAGGCGAGAAGACAGGAATACGGGCGCAACACAAGCTAACATTAGACATTGACCGACAAGGACTAACTGAAACAGAGCGAACTAAATACACAGAGGAATCAAACATAATGGGGTGAAAACAGGTGAAACAGATGAACATGACGATGAACAGGAGACTGATGAGGGAGTGAGTTCAGGTGCGAGGCAAGAGGATCTTGGGAAGTGTAGTGCGGGAGACGCAGACAGGACGGTGCAGACGCAGACTGTGACAGAACTCCCCCCTCCTGGAAGGCGTGGCCTCATGCCGTAGAACAGAGGAAGGAGGAGGGACGAGCTGAAGGTAGAGCGGGGTGTGGCCAGGGCGGAGCAGGTTGAGGGCGTGGCCAGGGCGGAGCAGGCTGAGGGCGAGACCAGGGCGGAGCAGGCTGAGGGTGTGGCCAGGGCAGAGCAGGCTGAGGGCGTGGCCAGGGCGGAGCAGGCTGAGGGCGTGGTCAGGGTGGAGCAGGCTGAGGGCGTGGCCAGGGCGGAGCAGGCTGAGGGCGAGACCAGGGCGGAGCAGGCTGGGGGCGAGACCAGGGCTGAGCAGATGGAGGAAGGACCCCTTGTGGAGACGGTGATGGAGACGGGGCTGACGACACCAGGGGGCCAACTGACAGGGGCGGAGCAAGTGAGAGAGTAGACCAGGGCGAAGCTGAGGGACTGACGAGACATGGTGATGATGAGGGACCAAGGGAACATGGAGACACCGCAGGCTCAGTGACTGAAGTGATGACAGGGACACAGAGGGACACGGTGAGGACAGATGGAGTGAGGGCTGACGGGGCACTGAGGAGAGTGAGGAGTCCAACGGAACCGGGGGGGGGGGGGGGGGGGTGAAACGACGGGGCGAAGCCAGAAGATGGAAGTCCATAGGTGAGGGAAGGACGACGAGGGATCGAAGGGAATCCGGGGGGACAAGGGAGCCTGGCTGAACTGGTGGACAGAGGGGCCATGGAGGAGCAGAGGGAGGTAAGAGCCACAGGGGATCAGATGGGACTAGGGGCCGAGGAACCAGTGGTGAGGAGGGCTCAGGTTCGGCAGGGCTGGATGGAACCAGCAGTGAGGAGCGCTCGGGCTCAGAATTTGCATGGCGTAACTCCGCTCACCTGAACCTTATCAGCTGTGTTTTTAAGGAGGACGCTGAACGCAAATCAGGCATGTTTCTTCGCTGAGGAGCCAAGACTGAGGTCCGGCGATCCCCGCGACACAGCGGAAGGTGGCAGGAAGACAGAATGTCTCCGTTCCCTATAGGGCTGTCACTGTGTATCACCAACAATGTCACGATACGATTTGCATCACGATACTAAAGCCACGATACGATATGTATCACGATAAGGAACAATTTGGAATTTACTGTAATTGAGCTGAGTTTAGTAACAGTGACAGTTGTTATAACTGGAAAAACTATTTTTTTTTTGTCATAATAAAATTAGTTAAAAAAAATGCTGAGAGTGGCTCTTCCTTCTGCTTTTAAAGTCTGCCTAAATATCTGAAATGACAATTATAGTGACACTGAAGCATGTCTACACTGCTCAATGACTAAACAAAACTTAAAACATTCCATAAAAGCAAAACTTTGTTTTCTCAACACCTAGTATTTAGCAATTTGGTCTTAAGTGTTCAAATGTGCACCAAACAAAGTCATTTCTTCTATGTTGAAATCATTTTAAATGATTACATTTTCAGATTTTTATGCAGAAACAACAATTGATTGACATGCTCAGGGTGAAGAGAGTGACAGCAGAATTTCTCAAAACGCTAATGCTTATAACCATAATAACCAACTGTGTTTAGAGGATACTTACTTACCAAGACCGAAATTTGACATAATTTTGCGTGTTTAGTCTGTTAAAGCGATATGATCTCGCGAGCTGTGTGTGAGGCGGCTTACTCTAGTCATATGCACACAGCGAAAACCAACTCTCAGAGACCGCGCAAGTACTGAACAGTTTAACGTCGTTTGAATATTTAAACTGGTAAGACTTAAAGAGCATATTGCAGGTAAAAAAAATCGAAATTTATAGATAACCTTGTATGTAAATACCATATGAAAAGTTAATGCAGGATTTAAAATGTTTTAAAACAACATAAGGGCACTAATTTAGAAGATAAAGTGAGCGTTTCTTGGACTGCTAGTAAAAACGGCTTTTTTTTCAACACCGCGTCATTTGACGTAATTTCAGGGAGCCGCAGCCTCGGCTCAGTGAAGAGTAGGCTGGTAGCTATTCAGTGAGAGCGGCCGTCAGTCAGTGTGCTTTCGGTACTTTTTGTATTTTAATTTATCATCGTCATGGTAAATTATTGTGTTTCTGGAGGTTGCAAAAACTCCGGCCTGTCAGGACTTCAAGATCGAGTCCACAAGTATCCAATACAAGAACAGGGACAGTGCTATATAGCCTATCTTTCGTTCCTGGTGCGGTTTGTGCAGGTGAAGAGACGGGATTTTTCTTCTGCGTCGGCTTCGGAAAACGCGGTCGTGTGTAGCGTTCACTTCAGATCAAATGATTATCATCCCGGCGATATGATGGAGTTCAATATGGGATGCCGAAGCTAGAATATTGATCGTCATATACTATACCAATGGCATCAAATAGCGTGATATAGGTAACTTAGTCATGTCATGCCCTAAATAGAGGCAACTTGTAATTGAAAAACAAAATTGGTTGTTTAAATACTCAAATCTTTAATTTTCTGCTTATGTTATAACCCAGGTGAAAAATATGTATTAAAAATTTACCTGAGTATGCTTTTAGTACAATAGAAATATACTGAAGTAAAGTTTTAATAGTATATAAATCTACCCTAAACATACGAATGTCTGCTGGCCTGTTATAGGATCATAATAATCTGTACAGTATTGTGAGCACAGTGTATATCGTCAGCGAGCGTGTATATCTATAAGCACGTCTCTCACCTAAAGGCACCTGTCCTGTTCTCCACTGGTTCTCCTCACATCACAGCTCAATTAGTCTCTGACCGTTCTGTCTGACACTATCCTGGCCTGTCCCTGCTCTCTTTTGCATAGCAGGCTCATAACTTTATGGTTTGGTCCGTCATACGAGTATTTCCTCAGCGTCCGAAATGTCATTGCGATCCATTGTTCCTGTTGTTTGAATCGACGGCTCTCCCGCTCATTGCGTCACAACCGCTACGCCCATTTTCAGACACGGAAGTAAAATTTTCTCACAAAAACGACTCCAGAAGCTTCTGTAGCGTATTTATAAGTATATTTTAAAGAAAATCTAGTTCCTACATTGTTTTTCTATGCATTGACTCGTTGGGTCCTCTAACCTGCAATATGCTCTTTAAAGATGCTCAAATGGTAAATTTTAGTCACGATGCAATGTTGGCCCGATTAAGCAAGTGAATATTCCCTCATGTCCCGACTCCTAAACGCGAGTGTGTAGTTTCACCAGCTGCAGCGCTGGATGCTTGCCTTGAGCAGCCGTTTGAGAGACGAGAGAGCAGACACAACACAATTGAACTCGCGCTGTTGCTGAAATTGTGCCTCACGTTTTCAAACTACTGATTTGATTTTATAATACAAAATAAAAGCTTAAGTGAATCAATGTTTGCAATACAATACCCGCGACGAATACCCGCGAAGCAATACCCACGACGAAATTGGCTTCGTTCAAAAGCACAACAGTATCGATACAGCAGCTGCTGGCTCCCTACTCAGGGAACGAGGGTTACATACGTAACCAAGATGTTCCCTTTCGTTGTCACTCCAAGTTCCGTCGGATGACGACGAATGGGATTACCAGTCTAATCTCGCCACCCTCTCAGCTGTCTTCCAGTGCCCTGCGTAAATCTGAGAACCCTGTCGCACTTAGCTTGGTACAGACGAAGGACAATCATTGCCAACCCAGAGGAGGGGGGGGGGGGTAATTAGAAAAACACATATGACCCGAAGGATGCATATGGGGAATCACTGGGGTGTCCAGCCGCAGGTGGAACATTTCAACCCCAGGAGTGGCAAGGTGGCTTGCCGAGGGAGAGACACACGCTCAGAGAGGCTTACAGTGGAAAAACACATGGGGGGTCGCTCAGTGGAGGGACCATGCACACGGAGGCACCGAGCTGATGCACAGGCAATAGACACTGGCGCCAGCGACAGGAGTGCTGGAGGAACTCAGAGCTTATGAGGCTCACCTGAGGAAATAGCGCACGTATCCAGTCCGTGGAGTGGAATGGCGAGCAAGCGAAGACACCTGAGTGAGTCCTGTACTAGCCCGTTGAGACGAGTACATGAGAGGACACTGGCTCCACTCAAAGATTATAGAATCTGGCAAATGTGTTAGGTGTCGCCCAGCCTGCAGCTCTGCAGATGTCTGTTAGCGAGGCGCCATGCGCTAGAGCCCAAGAGGATGCCACACTCCGGGTGGAGTGGGCAGTCACACCAAGGGGGCACGGTCGACCTTGCTGCTTGTATGCCAAAGCAATGGCGTCCACTATTCAGTGAGACAACCTTTGCTTGGAGAGAGCCTTTCCCTTCTGCTTCCCACCATAACAGACAAAGAGCTGGTCTGAGGTCCTGAAACACTGCGTTCTGTCTACGTAAGCACGAAGGGCGCATACTGGACAGAGCAGTGCCAAGGCTGGGTCTGCCTCCTCCGGGGGCAGCGCTTGCAAGTTCACTACTTGGTCCCGGAAGGGAGTAGTAGGAGTCTTGGGCACATATCCAGGCCCGAATTCCAAGCACGCTTCGTCAACGGAGAATGTATGCAGGTCCTCTGCCCTCTTGATGGAGACCAATGCAGTCAGAAGTGCTGTCTTCATAGGCAGGAACTTAAGCTCAGCTGACAGCAAAGGCTCAAATGGAGCACTCTTCAGGGCAGTTAGAACCACTGAGAGGTCCCAAGAGGGCACGAGAGGAGGGCGAGGAGGATTCAGTGTCCTCACTCCTCTCAGGAACCTGACGATCAGGTCGTGCTTCCCCAAAGACTTACCATTGATAAGGTCATGGTGTGCAGCAATAGCGGCGACATAGACCTTGAGGGTGGAGGGAGACAGCCTTCACTCCAACCCTTCTTGAAGGAAGGAAAGCACGACACTGATCAAGCATCTCCTGGGGTCTTCTCGGTGAGAAGAGCACCAGTTGACGAAGAGGTTCCACTTCAACGCATAGACGTGTCTAGTGGACGACGCCCTAGCGGAAGTGATGGTAGCCACCACTGTTGGTGGTAGGGTACCCAAACCTGCCTCGTCCCGTCCAGGAGCCACACGTGGAGGTTCCAAAGATCGGGAAGAGGTGCCACAGGGTGCCCCGTCCCTGAGAAAGGAGGTCCTTCCTCAGAGGAATGGGCCAAGGAGGTGCTGTCGCGAGGAGAGTGAGTTTGGAGAACCAGGTCCAGGTGGGCCAATACGGCGCGACCAGAATGACTTGCTCCTCGTCCTCCCTGAAAACTCACTGGGGGAAACGCATATTTTTGCGGCCCTGTGGCCAGCTGTGCGCCAGTGCATCCGTGCAGAGCGTGCCCTCGGTCAGGAAATAATACTGGGCGCAATGGGTCGAGTCGTGAGAGGCAAACAGATCTATCTGTGCATCCCCGCTGGACCGACTGGGGATGGAGTCGCCATTCTCCAGGGAGGGGCTGAAGCTGGGACAGCTCATCGGCTGCACGGTTCAGGGCTCCGGGAATATAAACTGCATGAAGGGACCTCAGGCGCCTCTGACTCCATACGAGCAGGTGGCGGGCAAGTTGCGACATACGGCGGGAGCGCAGACCACCTTGATGGCTGATGTACGCTACCGTTGCGGCATTGTCTGTTCGGACTAGTACATGCTGGTTCTTGAGCACGGCTCAAGTTGTACAACCAGCAACTCGAGGCAATTGACATGCCAAAGGCGCTGGGGACCCGTCCAGGAGCCCGCGACAGCATGTCCATTGCACATGGCACCCTAGCCCGTGGCAGAGGCATCTGTTGTTACAACAACATGCCGGGAAGCTCGTTCCAGGGACACGCCGGCCCGTAGAAAACTGAGGTTCCTCCACGGGGTGAAATTCTGACGGCAGGTCGGGGTAATTAGTACCCGGAGCGTGCCGTGTTGCCATGCCCACCTCAGGACTTGGTCGTGAAGCCAATGCTGAAGCGGTCTCATATGAAGCAATCCAAGCAGCATTGCTGCGGCTGCGGATGCCATATGCCCCAGGAGCCTCTGAAAAAGTTTCAGTGGAACCGCACTCTTGCCCTCGAATTGTCTCAGGCAAGTCAGCAGTGACTGTGCACGCTCGTTCGTAAGCCGCGCGGACATGACGGCCGAGTCGATATCCATACCAGTTATCACCCTATTATATCCTATATCCTATTATCACTCCAGTTTAGCGTGGAGGAGTCGGTTAATATTTTTAATTCTGTTTGCTCAGACACACTTCATCAGGTAGCACCTCTTAGGCAGGTGAACAATAAGCGCAAATCCACTCCATGGTTAAATGAACAAATTAGAGCACTAAGAAGGGAATGGAGAAGATGTGAACGGAAATGGAAGAAAGATAAGTTTTTCAAATTTCCTATGAAATGTTGAAAGACTCGCTGTCTAAATTTCAACGGGCTATAAAATCTGCTAGGATGAGCTTCTTTGTAAATGTTATTGAGAAAAATCGCCAAAATCCCTGATTTCTCTTCTCAACAATTGATTCTGTTTTGAATCCTAAATTGGAGGCACCTCCGGTTTTGTCAACTGATTTATGTGAAAGTTTTTCGCACTTTTTTATCGATCGTAAATCCGAGGTCTGGAATAATATACAGCAGTGAACATTTGTGCCATCATATGCACTAGAAACCATCGCTAATTTATCGCAATTTGAGCCTATTTCTATCCCTATTTTTAACAATATTGTTTCTAAGCTGAAATCCACTTCTGCTCCCCAAGACATTATTCCAACATCTCTGTTAAAGCAAACCATAGAATTGGTTGGCCCATATATGGTTGCTATAATTGCGGGGGTGAACGTCGCACTGGGGTCTGCTCTGCCAGGGGGCTGGCGACAGAGGGGGATGAGAGTGGTACGGTCCGAGGACGGCTCGCACTGTCATCCGACTCTGGGACAGAGGAGGACGAGGGGTGCACGGCCCGGGGGCGGCACACCGTGTCGTCCAAGAATTCTGTGTGCTCAGGGATGAGTGTGCTACTTCTTTCTTTAACCAATTCAGGGTTCTGGGTGAACAGCGGGAAAAGGAGAACAAAAGATTCTCCCCCGGCCCTTCTCCGGGGGAAGAAGTGGTCCTGCTACCATCTCCTGAGAAGTAACACTCATTGTCCCTGAGCAGCCCGTCTCAGGAGCGCCGCTTGGCCCGGCGTTTAGCAGGGGGCGGGGCAGGAGAGGGCTGGGGCATCTTCTTGCGACTTCCTCCACGACCGGGCCCGGGTGAAGGCTGCTGCTTGGGCCGGGCGGGAGGGGCGGGAGTTGTGGGAGGACGCCCTCGGCGGCGAAAAGGCTGAGGCGCCTGCCCGGCCGACTGGGTGGAGGCAGGAGCGGGTCGACGGGGCAGGATATGCTTGATAGCCTCAGTCTGTTTCTGAGCAGTCGAAAACTGTTGGGCGAAGTCCTCGACTGCACCGCCGAAGAGGCCGGCCTGGGACATGGGGGAGTCGAGCAGCCGGGACCGCTCGGCCTCCCTCATGTCAGCCAGGTTCAGCCACAGATGTCTCTCCTGGACCACGGCTGTGGACATCACCAGACCCAGAGAGCGCGCGGTCACCTTCGTCGCCCGGAGGGCAAGGTCGGTGGTGGCGCGCAGCTCATCAAAGAGCCCCGGATCTGTCCTGCCCTCGTGCATGTCCCTGAGTATCTGGGCCAGGTAGACCTGCAGAATAGCCATGGCATGCAGGGAAGCGGCTGCTTGGCCCGCAGCTCTATAGGACTTTGCCACAAGCGTAGACGAAAACCTACAGGCTTTGGACGGGTGCTTAGGTTCACCACGCAAGGAAGCACTCTACGGACACAGTTGCATCGCAACAGAGCGCTCCAACGGTGGGAGCCCAATGTACCCATGGGCAGCGGCTCCATCGAGGGGAGGAAAGGCGGATGAGACCAGCGAGCGGTCACGGGAAGGCATGGGAGTCTTCCAGGACTTTGTGATCTCATCATGCACCTCCGGGAAGAAAGCGCTCGGGACAGGGTGGCGGAGACCACGCTAACCCGATGCTCGCGGCTGCCCGGGAAAGCATGGCAGTCATCTCCGGGTCAGACTCGACGCACGACTGCACACCGGAAGGAGGCAGCACCGCCGAGTCCTCACTCGACGAATCCTGCCCACCTTGTGATGCCATGACAGGCATCATCCTCTGCAACGCCAAAGGACACCCGTGGAACATCCGAAGATGAACCCGTGAGCGCCCCCTGGACGTTGGCTGGCATCGGCTCGGACGTATGGTCGGCGCTTGGTTCCACACCGTCACCCTCAGAACACCCTGGCCACCAGCCGAAGTACTAACTCTATTTCTAGAGTCAGTAGATCGGGGTGTGGTTGAGGGGACTCTCACTCTCACAAGCTCATTGAGTCTCGACCTTAGGCCCCGTTCACACTGCAGACAAAAGTGGCCCAAATCTGATTTTTGGGGGGTCAAGTGACCAGGTCAGACTTCTTCAGAGATAGTGTGAACACTCAAATCTGGCCCAGACCTGATCTTTTTAAATCAGATTTAGACCACATTCATATGTAGTCCTGAATCAGATACAGATCTGATTTTTTTCAATGTGTCCGCAGTGTGAACAACCAAGGCGGATTTAATGCGACTCTGACGTCAATCTACATCGACATTTGAAACAATTATGCACCGGCGAGTAAGCACTAGACACAACAGACACAGACAGTAACATTAAAAACTTGAATACATATGGAGAACAGTGGTGGAGCGAGTCAATGGAGGGAGAGTGAGGTGTTAGACCTAATTAATATATGGGCAAAAAAAAAATAATAAAATAAAAAGCCAATTTTGCTTTCTTTCTCTTCATTCTTCTCCTCATCATCACCTGCTCATTAATTTTACGGCTTCCATTACACAGACATTTAGAAATAAAAGCGCAAATGCTTACTTCCTCCATAACCACACGAACATTAGTGCAACAGCCTGCTGTGTATGATGTCATTGTTCTTTTGCGCATGCGGTTTACTTTGAAACATGCAAACAGTTCACATTGGAATCAGATATAGGTCACATTTTAAAAGGTAATGTGAACAGCCAAACCAAAAGATCGGATCTGAGCAAAAAATCAGAAGTGAGCATTAAGGCTTGCAGTGTGAACGGGGCCTAAGTGACGTGATGGTCATGCCCCCACAGAGAGAACATGACTCATCCACGAGCGCTGCTCTAGCGTGATCAATGCCCAAACACACTAGACAGCGATCGTGACCATCAGAGTCAGAAACGAGTCTACCGCATCCAGAAGTGCACGGGCGAGGCATCTTTAAAAAGACGTGCCACGTGCAAGCTCTTTTGTGAGAAAAAAACTCAGTGCTGAAGCGCCCGGGGAGAAACACACTCTCTGGCAATCACTGCACAGACAGAAGGAAGCTCGAACTCGCCGGGAATCGCCGTCACACCAACACGAGTCTCTCGAAGAAGCTGACAGTCTCTGAAGAGAAGTGCTTGGGGAACGAAGAGTGAACTTGGCTCCGAAGCGAAAACATGCCTGATTTGCGTTCAGCGTCCTCCTTAAATACACAGCTGATGAGGTTCAGGTGAGCGGAGTTACGCCATGCAAATTCTGCATACCAATGGCATTTCTTTGCCATTGGATCATTTTATATTGTTTGAAGCTGATAGGCTTTCTAAGCGAAAATCCCATTCGTCGTCATCCGACGGAACTCGGAGTGACAACGAAAGGGAACTAATTGTTACTGATCGAAGGGATACAATTACAGATTGAACTATCTTCTGAAAAATAGTAGCCTATGTGATATATTGCTACAATGTTTTTTTATATTTTTTTATTCAAATTCCAATTTTTCTTTCAGTTTAACCTATAACGGTCTAATTAACATTACCAACATTACAATATCTGTTTTTTGATATTTTGAATGTGAAGCAAAACAAATCAGAATAGACAAAACACCAATAATAATGAACAATTCTGTACTTTATTTAACGATCACCTAAACATCATCTTGCTGTAAAGAAAAAAGGAAGAAAAAACTGTGTTCGTGATTTTACTTTTCGTCTTCGATTGCATTAAAAAACTCATTTATAAGTCGCTTTGCATAATCATAAAATGATATGTTCCTGGATTCGGCAGCGGCAACTCCATCGATGTATGGTGTACCCTGGAATAGCCTACAACATAGGACCGATAGCACGTCTTATGATGTTTCAAAAAGGAAGAAAAAAAGAAAAAAGATGTTTGCAAATGCTACCTTCATGTTGCACTGCTCTGTTGAAGTATCCCTTTAGATGTTTTTGAACTTTGGACAACTTTGTGGGTTTGAAATATATGGGGGCACAGAATGGGCAGTGAAAATAACTGCAGCATTTATGACATTTCTGCAAAAAGTCCAAGGTTAAAGGCTAACGTTAGCTGTCTAAATATTTTCGGGGGGAAGAGGGCGAAAAAACATACATTAACGGCTAAAATTTGGTTACAAACTATCATTACAAATATTAAATGGACTATTCATATGTTGTATCGATGAGCTAAATTAGTTAAGCTCATCGAGTAGGCTATGATTCGCTAAATAAAATTGAAGATAGCTTACTCACGTTTAGGCTTAAGTTCTTCACATGTTCTTCACATGTTTATCTGATACAATGTGATAGGAGGCGCTGTCTCGAAAAACGAGGGGTCTGAGAATGCGGGACTCTGGGTGCAGGGGGACTGTAGATCCAGGTCTCCGAGTCTGCAGCTTCACACTACTCAACCAGTCTTGGCCTACAGGGTGATATGGCTGTTATGTTATTCTTTACTGTCATATATATATATATATATGAAGAGTTCAGATGCAAAAGCCTCTAAGTGCCATTTGAAATTTTCTTCTAGAATGATCATTTTTATCAAACTTGTATATATTTAAGTTCAGTAATTTCACTTAAATTGCAATGAGGATTACCTATTAATTGTCATTTAAGTGAAATTACTGAACTTGAATATACAAGCTTGATAAAAATGGGCATTTTAGAAGAAAATTTCCAATGGCACTTAGAGGCTTTTGCATCTGAACTCTTCATATATATATATATATATATATATATAAATGTCATTTTCTGTCATTTTTTTATGTAAAGTGTTACTTTATTATTGAAGTTGCTGTCTTTTTCCAAATTTAAGACAAATTAACTAATGCATAATGTATGCTCATTTATGTCTCCTCAGGTCAATCTCAACACATTAATGAGACACCTCTGAAGGCATGGGTCATTATTGCCAACGATGGCCAGGTTTGCTGTGCACACTGTACATGCATGGCTGGCATTGCAGAGTCATGTACACATGTTGGGGCTCTACTATTTAAGATTGAGGCAGCAGTCCGCATCCGCAGAGCAAAAGCCGTGACAGATGTGCCTGCTTACTGGAAAATACTGGAAAATAAGTCCACGGAGAGGTCGTCCACAAGATAGACTGTACTTCTGCTAAAGCTCAGAGGATTGCTCTGGACAGTGTGATCAATGACAACAGTCCCATGCCTGGCCGACGGATGCGAGCCAGTAGACACATGCCCCAAACCACATTGGATGACTTGTCATCACTGCTCCCTGCTCTCCATAAACATAGGGCAGTTTGTATGTCGACAATGGACAACTACTATCACGTCTATGCTGACCATGTCCAGCCAGCTGTGATGTCAAAACCCTTGCAAGACCATCTGCGTGACCCACAGTTTGATCATGCTCCATATCTGTCCTTCTCCTGCATTGCTGAGACAGTGAAAGACATGGCAGCTGTGACAAAGGAACAAGCCAACATCATCAACACACACACAAAGCAGCAGCACAGGTCATCTGCCTGGTATGGAGTATGGGCAGGGAGAGTAACCGCCTCAGCAATGCATGCAGTTGTTGTTTGCAACATTGAGAAGCAGGCTGTGTCCACTGTGAGAGAAGTGTTCTACCCAACAGCACTGTTGATTACACAAGACACAAGATGGGGAATTGAACATGAGGAGACTGCAAGGAGTGCTTATCAGGCCAAACAAGCACCACACCACACTGACCTGAAAATTGAGCTGTCTGGATTCTGCATCAACCCCGGGTTTCCACAAGTAGGCGCTTCATCCGATGGATTACTTCACTGTATCTGCTGTGGGAAAGGCTGCCTGGAAGTAAAGTGTCCAGCAAAGCACAAGCCTTTTTCTACTTAAACGAGGCCACAGATACTCTTTGTGACCAAATACTGTGACTTTCTGGCGTGGACACACAAAGATCTCGTTGTTGTTCGAGTCATGCCAGATGTCAGGTTCTGGGAGTCATGTTTACAAGAATATTTCCTGAAGGTTTCCCTCCCTACACACAAGATGCCTCCACAGCCCTCAAGAGTTTTGGCTGTAAAATGTCATAACACTCTAACAGTCCCACAAGTAAGAGGGCAAAAGAAAGCAAGGAAGAGGACCACAGAAAGTAAAGAGAATATGTGGTGCGTGTGCCAAGGGCCCGAGGAACTGGATGATATGGTTGCGTGTGACAACAAGAACTGTTTGACGCAGTGGTTCCACCTTTCCTGTGTTGGACTTAAAGCAACTACTGCTGCAGGTGACTCCTGGTTTTGTGAAGCATGTCTGTAGTCACACAGCTGCCCAAAGACATACATTGTACATATTATATATTGTATAGATACCTATTTATTTATAGCATGGAAAGAAATAAGAAACGTATATTTTTATTATTACATAAGAAATTGCACTCCTTCAAGTTTTATTTGAGTCCATTGTTGATTTTTTATAGATACCTATTTATTTATAGTATTGAAATAATTTATACAGTGTATTTATTGTTATGTAAGAAATTGCACTTCCTCCATTTTTTGAATCTGTTATTGCATTGTTGCTGTTTACTATAATAATTTGCATTACCTCCATTTTCTGTCCATTGTTATTTTTTATAGATACCTATTTATTTGTAGTAGTGAAAGAATTTATAAAGTGTATTTATTGTTATATAAGAAATGATAAAATAAGAAATCTATGTATCCCTTTTTTATTTGTAACCTTTTATCTTGAAGTATTCCAACTGCACTGCATCGTTCTGTGTTCTCAGGTTGCACTACTTGCAAATAAACACTGAAAAACATCTGATTGTGTGACACTTTTTGCTTTTGCACATCATACTGTTATTGCTTCTTGTTTATAAGACACATGCATCTTAGTATGTTTACTTTGAAGATTGTGGGTATGGATTCAACAGACACTTATGGCTGTACTTAATGCACATTTATTTCAGCACAACACCAGGGCTAATGTTTGTCAGAACACAACATGCAGACAATCTTATCGAGGAATGTCACGTCTTCATCCTTGCATGGCAAAACCATGTGAATCGGTACTTTTTGTGACAAAATAGTGTACTTGTTGTGGACGGTTCCAGTGACCCTTTACGCATGAATTCGGAGGTGAACAATTTTTCTTGTGCTCTCCACATCTCTTGCATCCAGCTGACAGTGTCCTTTTGTGAAAGCAGGGATCTTTACCTTGGCACACATAAGTCCCACACTGTCCTGTATGTCTAAGCCGTGATCAGCCAACACCAAATCCCCAGGAAACAGTTTGTCCAGAATTCCATTTTAGCTAAATGTGCCACATGTAGCTGCATCAGCATCAAAAACAATATAAGGTCTGGTATTTGCTGGCTCTGTAAGGCTTACCTGGTGGAACAAGGTCATCAATAACTGTCTCATCCATCGCAGGTGTATTGTCAGTCCTTTACTGTTTTTTTTTGTCATGTGGCGGAAGGATGGACGAACCCAAAAGCAGACTGATTGCTCAACACAGAATTTATTCAAGACAAAACAGAAAACAAAACCCACGAGGGGGCAAAAACGAGACTGGGTAGCAAACACTAGACTTAGACTGAGGTAACGACAGGAACAATACTTAGACAAGAGCAGACTCTTGAATAACAATCTTCTCACTGATTTACTCACTGTAAAATTCACAAAACATCCAACAGTTCACACGGCAGGTTTAACACAATGAACCGACCCCGGACAGCAAACACAAGAGGATTAAATAGGGAGAAACTACTGAGGGAAACAGGTGACACTAACAGGGCAATAATGACTAAACAAGGATAACAAGGGGGCGGGGTTATGAGACGAGACAACGCAAGCACACAGCCCAAACAAATGGCCATGTGCTTACACAGAAAACATGGTTCTGCCATGATCCTGCCACAAGACTAGGGAAAAAAATCAGAGACATGATGGCAGAATCATGACATTCTCATTGACAACACACTCTCATTGACACCGGGATACTCTGGAAGGTTATGTTTGGTCATCTAACAGCCGAGATCCAAGCGAGCCCACGATTATTTGTTATCTCAGATAGTACTTGATCTCTGTAGGTGCGCTTCCAAGCAGAAAAGCGGTGGAAAGTTGTTCCATTTTTGATCTTTTTCCCATGCTGATTATGTGTTGCGCTGTTACACCCCAAATTACCAGGGTTGAAATAGTACGTTGAAGTATGTCTATAAACAGCAGTCCACAATAGTCCGAATAGAAGTAAAGCAAGCTGTCAATATGGTGGCCACGCCAAGTAATGACGTCACGGCGGCCAAGCCCTATAAACTCAATCGGTAATCAGCTAAGGATAAGATAAATAACAGCAGAACCCACATTTGTTCCTTGACAGTTTATCAGCATCCCACCTCCACCCCATCACCTCACTTTTAGTTCCATCTCTGGTTCCATTTACTCTTACCAACGGGGGGAGTACTCTGGGTCCGGGCAGAAATTTAGAACTCGGAGCTCTCCACCCGGACAGCACGCCAATTACGCATAACCTTAACCATAATAATAATATGTAGACATGAAATAAGTTATTAGCCTACTCCACCACGTGCGTGGTAGTGAAACAGGGAGTTGTACAGGAAACGCGCCCCTGCACTGGAAGCAGAGTCTGTCTTCCCAGCAGAGCCAGGTCTGTTTGCATTGGCGGAGTCTCTACATCGCCTATGTTTTCCTGAGTTTCACATCAGTCACTGTGCTCAGGTAGTTTGCAACAGTGTACTCTCGACTTAGTGGCCCTTGGTGTTTTAGGGCTTTATAATGCTATGTGCTGCAGGTGGGTTGTCTTTGTGTGTTTATCTGAGTACTACTATTAGTGGTCACTGATATTTTTTTGTTCTACATCAAACCCAAATATGCAATTGTACTCTGGAAATAAGCCACAGTAGTAAGAGTGGGACAGTTGTAATGCTGTGTTGGATTGTATGTATATTGTATTATTAATTAGGCACTGAATAGAGCAGCCATTAAAAGATCATTCGGCCAATTAGTACTGCTTTGACCTTCCTGGGTATTTTTACAAAATTGTTAGATTTTCTCTGCTTTGTGTAAAAACATTTTTTTCTTAAGTTTCTCTCTCAACATTTACCCTCATTCTTCAAAGAAAGACCCCTGCTTGTGGTACCAATTTACACCATTAGGCGGCTCAAACGGCAAACTTCTTTTACAACTGTTTGCATTTCACACCCTTCATGAACCTCAACCCATAATCATAAAAAAAATCTTACAGTATGACACTTCATTTCAATTACCAGTATAATCATATAGTATCAATAATCATAATAATAACTTGCACAACAAAAGTGTTCTGTGCTGATTACAAATTTCATCAAAAGTGTTAAGACCTTTTAAAAACAAAATGTGAATTCAAAATACAAGGTTCATTTGTAAGTCAGCAATTCAAATTGCTGATTCCTAAACCTCCAGTCACAGGTGCTCTGAAGACACACCCACACAGCAAACATATGAGAGAGAATGAGTGAGAGAACAGGTTTAGTTCAGGTTTTATTCTCACACACCCTTCACAAGGCAGGAGAGAATTGAAAGAAAATACAACAAGATCCTTCATTATGCAGTGTAAGTCACAATCTCTGTTTATTCAACGTACGCATAGTCTATTCTTGGTTTATCATTCTATTTTAAATGACTGAAAATTAATGAAAAGTTCAAATATGGTGGCTGTTTTAAGAAGCACATTTACTGTAAATTGTTATTTACCTTTGTTATTAAGCAAATCAAAACAGTTAATGTGTGAATCTGCTATTGTTTGTTGCTTTGATGAAGCCAAATGCACCTGTTGTGTACTAATCTTAAAAACATTTTTTTAAAAAAAAACTACTTGCTGATAATTGGCTATACTAATAAAATGAAATGACACTTAAGTTACACTTCCGTGACTGTTTCTTAACACACTTAAGTAAACTCTTAAAATATGGAATTTGTAATAATAATAAAAAAAAACATTACAAATGTGAAATTGAAAATATGTATAAATATATGACATGCAAGTTTCAAAAGAAATGACATAACATTTTTGTTTATTATAAATGCTTATAAAGATACGAAGATGTACTTAAGTCCTACTCAATGATATCAACATAGTTTTTATATTTATTTGAACACAAGTAAAAGAGCAAACAGGGACAGACATTTGTTTGGATTTGAATGTTGTTGAAGTTGAAAACCCAGTTGTACAACATTCCTGGGATAACACTGTAACGTCTGTGCTTTGCTATTTGCACGTCCTTCACACGTCTGATAAGAATCTGTGACTGAGTTTGTGCTTATATAAGCCGTAAATCTGGTCTCTCATTTGTTGCTGTTAGTGACTGGCTGTTGAATCCACTGGGCTTGTAAATCTGTTGCAGTTTTGTGCATTATAAAGTGCTTGAAATAAGAGCTGAATGCCTTCTTTAATAATACTTTAGGGCTAAGCAGGGATGTAAACACATAACTTTCCAATATTCCTTTCATTGGTAGAACAATATGGGGTTGTCAGTGGCTGGTTCCAAAATTGTTGCATTTCCCCTTCCATTAAAGACCCTTGTTTCATTGTTCCAGTCTTTATTCCTACACAGCAATTGCTCAAGTCACAATGCGGACCAAGGGCTTCAGTAACTCTTCGAATAATTGGCCACCTTTACCTGAAACTAAACATGTGACCTTTGTGTTAACAGCTCACATGCTTAACGCCTACACTAACACTCCCTGTTTAATGCCAGGACTTTCCTCTGATTCTGTCAACATTTCCTGGAGAGCTTCTATTCACTTTTTTTTCTCAATAGTCAGTATTATTATGTATATCTTTTTTTGTTTTTGTTTTCACTATCTGTTTTTCACATTTTGTTTGCTTTCATCAATATATGTGTCCCTGAAAGTCCTTTGAATAGTTGGAGGAACCTGAAAGTCTTGAGTTTATTTGGGTTCAGTATTTTTATGGGGGAAAAAATCCTGAAAAAAAACACTGAAACTTTAAGATGAAAATAAAATTTGCACTTAATTGAGGCATATTTGTTTTATATAATTTGAATAATAAATTATAAAAATTAATCTTATAATAATTAATTTATAATAAAATAATAATTTTTATAATAAAAATAATTTTAAATAATTTGATATTTGTTTTATTTGGTAAGAGAACATGCACATAAACTATGATGGAAACACACTCACTTAATATATTCTCAGATGCTCGGAAAACCTCATCCCATGGGATGGGAATGCGATGCTTTATTTCACAGTTTCTATGCAATATTCAGATTTCCCGTATCATTCACAGTTCACACCTTCGGATGGAAACATTGCTGAAAGTTTAATAGAGATGTTGTAAAAGCAAATGGAAATTAGACTGAAATAATTTTGTTTACCCGGAAGTTTCAAAATCAAAGGCAGTGTCTAAATTGTATACAATGAACTGAAAACATGTACTTTGACAGTGATGGGGAACATACCCCCAAATAATACGTTAGTAATCAGATTAATGGCTCAGAAAGACTGAAAGGGCTTCATGTACTACCATAGCGATAGGATTCATGGGAAAGTATTGAGTAATGCTACGTTTACAACAAGCATCTAAACAGTAGCGGAGTGGCAATCGGGAGAGCCGGGAGTTTTCCTGGTGGGCCGGTAGTGTTTCGAGGCCGCAAGGGCCGGTCTGATAAAATGTATTTATTGGAAGTTCGCCATGTGCACTTGGGGCCCAAGCTAAGGGAAGAAAACCTTTTTTTTTTTTACATTTTCTATAACAGTGCATATATTTGTAGTATATATTTATAGTGATATATAATAGTGATAGTATAATAGTGATATTATAGTGCCTGTCTTTACAGCAAAAAGACGCCGGTCTTGAAACAGCTTCAGTGGCGTAGGTCGTAGGTCGTGAAGTGTTTGAAATCAGCCTTTGATGTGCTGAATGCGGTTCGATTCCGCCTTTTGCCGAACTCTCTCTTCTCCCTTTTCTCCCTTGTCTTTAGCGTTATATTTTGCCAATGAACTAAAATTGAAACCATGATATGGCGTTATGCCATTATAATAACTGACATTAGAATAGCATCCAGTTTGTGCTGCGTGATTACTTTACTCACGCGATCATCATGGTCTGGCTGCTGGTGTTTTCTCCTAAATAAAAGCTCAAGGGTTTATTTCTTGCAAGTGAAGAAATTAGGACAAAAGTATTTTAATGTTTCTATATTATAGTGTAATGTAGGTTAAAATATACTTTTGAAATACTCATTTTCATTTACATAGTACATTTATAGGCTAAATGGATTTTACAGTATGTCATAGGAATAATTATAAATCATTATTACATTATTATAATAATTGTTTGGCATCCTAAAACACCATTGATAATGTAATGCAGACTGAGACTCACATAACTAAAAAGATTTTTGAGCCCTCTTTATTGTCCTGGGACAAATCAATGCTTTTTCTTTGTTCAACGAGCAGTTCATGGGTTGGAAGCTCTTAATTTTGATCTCTCAGAGAGCACTAGATTGATGCATTTAACCTTAAAATGTCGAAAATTTTCTTGCAGGGGAGCATGCCCTCGAACCCCCCTAGAGGCACAGAGGTGCACCCAACATAGTTTTAGAAATTACTATGGGAAAGAACGACCATTTATGAACTTTACTCCAGCATAGTACAACAGAGTTCCTTTTAAATCAGTAAAACTGTAAATGCTATCGGCTATTAAAATCATGCCGGCGACGAAGGCCGGTGGTCTACGAAATTTCCCAGTAGATTTTTTGGTCCCACTCCGCGCCTGCATCTAAATAACCAGTTAGTAATCATAATTATGACTTGATTGGACTGAAAAGCCTTCATGTAAACACTGATCTAATTGAGCTGGATATGAAATCAATTTGAAAGGATTTGCAAGGGGTGGTGTAGATCTGAAATAATCTGGTCAACAGGAAAAAAATTAAGCATGTAAACTATCATTTCAATCAGATAAAAGCTTGCATGAGCAGTGCTGCAATGTGCATGTTTTGTTTTCTTTTTAGACATGTCATCAAAAATAACAGGTTAGAATATGAAATCGATTTATTCCAATCGAGGGAAATTATTACACGTAAACATGCCTACTATATTAAGACATAATTGTGTCTTGATACCATGGCCTTCCGTCGTTCTACTCTTTCCACTTCCACTTTTTACTTCCACCCATCTAATTCCATCTCCTTCACCCTAACCTTTGCAGGCCCACAATCTCCAGGACAAATCCTGTCAGAGGAGCAGTTCTCCTGCTCCATCTGTCTGGAGGTATTCGTCGAGCCCGTCTCAACTCCATGTGGTCACACTTTCTGCAAGGCATGTCTGCAGGGCTTCTGGAATCACAGCAAGAAGTTTGTGTGCCCCATGTGCAAGAAAGCTTTCTCCAGAAAACCAGAGCTCAGCATCAACTGTGTGCTAGCTGAGATTGCCCAGCAGTTCCAGGGTCTATCCACAATGTCCGTCAACAAAAGTGACAAGGGGAACGTTGATTTGACACATTCCCCAAGCTTACAGAAAGAAGACGACTGGGGAGATTTTGCTAAAGCGGGAGAGGTGCCCTGTGACGCCTGCATTGGCAGGAAGATGAAGGCCAAGAAGTCATGCCTGAATTGCCCTGGTTCATTTTGTGAAGCTCACCTCCGGCACCATAGGAAGGGAAAGGCGATGACCTCACACAAGCTGGTTGAGCCCATTCACAACCTGGAGGACAAGATGTGCAAGGTACACAAACGTCTACTGGATGCCTACTGCCGAAACGAACATGTATGCGTGTGTAAGGAGTGCGCAGAGTCCTCACACAAAGCGCATGATGTTGTCTCCACCGAACGAGAGTGGAAGAAAAAAATGGTGAGTTAACACTTGTATTATGTTTGTTTTTTAAATGTATACACTCTTAATGGTTCTGACCATAACTGGATTCAGTACAGTTCATCAAAAGTCAGACTATTGAAGAATCAGGTAAAACAGTAAACTGCCTGTTATTATTTTTTTTACAGTCTCTAGGAAACGTTTCTCAATACATTTCTCAATAATTTCTCAGTTATTTTTCTCAATATAAAACATGCTGAAATGTTTGAAAAAAGAACACACTTTGAGATTTTTTTTGTGTGATATTAGTGCTATATTTATATATACACATTTTTTTCATAAACCTTAGCTCAAATTGTAGTGAATAAACATACCAAGGAGGGAATGTGTGAAACTGGAAAATAAAATGTATGCATTTAATGCAATGTAAGTTGCTTTATGAATTATGTATGTGCATTGCACAACAGTGCATGCTCATGACCCAAATGAGGAATAGTCAAGGTGAACGTCACTGATTTTCAAGTACTTCAGACAGACATCTCAAAATTCAAAATGGGTCAAATGGAACGGCAGTATTATTACTGAGCTTGACAATTCTGGAAATGTGACTGGATCTTGTTTGATTCACAGAGTCAACTGGGAAAGAAAAGGTCAGAATTAAAACATCTGATTAAGGAGCGAGAAAAGAAACTCGAGGAGATCAAGCAGTCTATCAAAGTCGTGAAAGTGAGTATTTATACTTTGTGGTGCTTCTTTTCTCGAAGGAGTGGTCTTGGATCGCATTTCTTTTATTTTTTCAGCTGTATATGAAAGTTTCAAAGTTTACGTTTTTGAAAACGGTCTGTGTGTAAACAACAAAAAAGGCGAATCTTTGAAGGCGATGACATCATGCACATGCGTATTACATGTTCAATCTACAGTGTTTCATCACCGTCTAATGGCCTGGCAACAGAATACAGGGTTTCGAATCCGTGTGAAAGGAGATCGTTTTAACAATCTGTACGCAGAAAACTCAAAGTAAGAACTACTTGGTTACTCAGGTAACCTTAGTTACCTGAGGTTACGTACTTAGCAGTGGGAAAACTCCTTTCTGTTTATTTACTGAAACCTATATGTAAAACGCATTTGCAGCTGCACAGCTAGCCCATTGAGTGTCTGGGCGCTCAATGGGCTAAATTCTCTGAGATTTTCTCAGTGCCCTAACAGGGCAGGGAAGATTGACCTCCCTATCCTCTGTAGAAGGGGAGAAGAGCCAATAACATCACCTCCTGTGCTCTGAACGGTGTTGGGAGCACTTTGGACACATACCCATGCCTGGGCTTGAGGATGACCTTAGAGTTCCTGAACAAACTCCAGACATGCCAGGCTCACAGAGAGAGCCTGCAGATCCCCCACTCGCTTGATACAGTAGATCGCCAATGCCAACAGGAAAACGGTCTTCAGTAAGATAGGTTTAAGATAAACCGACTCGAGTGGTTCAAATTGTGGACCCCTCAAAGTCCCCCAGGACCGTGGAGAGGTCCCATGGTGGCACAGAGGGAGGTCTGGAGGGGTCAACTTCCCAATGATTCTACAGCCACCAGAACATGGTGTGCTGCAATAGCTGCTACATACACTTTGAGCATGGATGGGGAATGGCCCGCATCCAACAGCTCCAGTAGGAATGAGAGAACCACTGATATTTCACATGACTCTGGGTCTATGTTTTTTGAGCACCAGCTGCAAAATACGTAATGATTTGAGGACCATGTTTGTAGTCAAAGTATGTTGTTTTGTCCCTACAAGTGAATGTGCCGTGGTTATACGCCATCATCAATGGCCCTGCTTACTAGCCTGTGCGTTCATGACATGCTCCGCTGTGGGGAGGAGCTGTGGAGGGAGGGCTGTAGTGCAGCAGAGAGCAAGGGGGTTGGACCTGTAAGTTGTGCTTGTTTAAAGGAGACATATCATTCTTTTAAATCATCAAATTTTACTTATAAATCATACATTTGTGGTCTATATAAAGCATAACTGCAATGCTTGGGTCTGAATTCCTCATTATTATAGCTCAACAGGCCCCTTTTCTACCCCTTTTCTGATGTGCGTCTTTAAGCGACCCGTATTGAAGCGTCCCCTTTAAATAAAAAGGAGTTGCGTCTTTCCCCGCCCGCTCTCCAGGTCGCTGAGTTCACGTTCGGTTCAACTCCCCGCGTTCAGCCATTATTGTAGTTTGATAAGAGATAAACGATTACTATAGTTTCAAAGAACATTTTTATTCACACGTTAACAAAATGTCAACAAAAGACTTGTCCATCAAGCGTTACGTATTCGAGCCAGAGCGAGCGATTTGAAAAAGACGACGACAAACCTGCAGAACGACGTCTTCATATGGATGCAGTGGTATGTAAAGTTAAGTTAACTATGTTGTGTTATTAGTGAAAGTCGACTATTTCTCTTGTTAAAACAAGCACTCTGACAAGATAAATGACTGCGGTCTGATCTTACCACTAAAAATCTGTATGATAATAATATGATAACTTGCGTTTAGAACGCGTCAGAAAACACAGCAGCTAAATGATAGAAGGAATTTACCCCTCATTCAGACGAAGTCGATCGGCAAACCCTTCTGTATACTGGCGGAGGTTGTTGAAGTGGGAATCCTTGAAGTGCTTCAGGTCACTACATCCAACAACCGAACATTTTGACTAGCCCTCCCGTAACTTCTGCATCATTGAGCTTGGACTACAAAATCGGAGCGAGAAATAATAATGGCGGATTGCTCGAAGTGTTGGACCGGTAGTCGATGTCCTTATTTGGCAGTTCCGCTGCAAATCCTGTGACGTTATTGTTCAAAAAACGTCATAGAAAACAGAAAAATCTGAACAGGTTGAAAAATATGACCAAAACAGAATATAAAGATATAAACGAAGCACCTGAAGAGAATGATTTAATCTTTTCTGTACTTATAAACACTCCAAATATACAACAAAATGCATTTAAGGGCTTAAAAAGTGGATTTTGCATGATATGTCCACTTTAATGCTTTACATTGACTACGACCGGCCCATACTTTGACTACAAACTTTGTCCTCAAATCATTACGTATTTTGCAATACATGTAATGCAACTTTATAAAGTTGCACCCTTTCTATAAGTTATAGCTAGCAAGACAATATAAAGGTAACTAGCATAGCATAATATAATTCAAGTAATTATTCTAGCGATATGTAGGTCTAATGTTAGACAAGATTTGCTAGTACATTTGTAACAGGGTTCAGTTGTTATGTGAAGAAGGAGGGGGTGAACTGGCGAACGTTCAACAAGTTTAATAATAAATAAACAAGCAAATACAAAATGAAAGTATAAGCCAGCAGCCCCTCACAGATGACTGCTGCCACACAAAACAGAACATAAAATCACAACACTGAGCGTCTCACAGGTGTCGTTCATTAATCACTCACGCCACCGGCCTCGCGCCGCTCTCATGTCCCTGTCCCTCGGCCTCATCCTACTCGCCACAATATTATTTCACTAACATGACAAGGCAGTGAATTAGAGCCTTTCATCTTCATGTCTCCATATGCAGACCAATCTTTACACCTTCTTCTCAATCCCCTTTAAGAGTACAGGCTGTGGCAAGTTAATGAGTTCAGCAGGGCTCCTATAGTCATGCAAAGCCTGGAAATTACAAATTTGTGTTTTCTGTTTTGTAAAAGTTGTGATTTCTAGGCCTGGGATGTTTTGGGGGGGGGGGGGGGGGGGAGTAGTAGGTAGGGAAAAATCATAGTGACTTGCCTACATTTTTTTTTTTTACAGTTATGCTTAGCTCTTCAAAGGCCATAGGTAAGAAAGTGCTATTTGCAATCTATGTTTCTTTAAAATTATTATTATTTTTTTAAATCTTTATCCAGTAAACTAAACAATTGAAAAATTCCCACAACACACATGCTGGAAACCGCTTCTACTTCAGCTTATTTTGTTGAGAATATCTCTTTACCACTTGGTTAATCTGACAAAACCAGTAAGAACACTGCAAATATTTGCCCATGCTGTCACACCCCTCTGGAGACAACTTTCTAGCAAATGCTAAACAACACAAACAGTACCCTACTTTAACCGAGATGTAACATAGGTAATGTGGTGTGGTAGGAGCACGGGAAGGAGGCTGGATCCAAATGCAGTGGCTTTATTTAGACAAACTTAGACAAAGACTCAGAATCAGGAACGATCATCGTTGACATCAAACATTCAGCAACTCACAAACTTCGGGCAGAAACACAGGGCTTAAATAATCACGTACAAACGAGCTAACAGAATAACAAGGGGGTGTGGGAAATGAGAAACACCTGGGATAATTAATAGACAAGACGGAACCACTGAACATGACAGACACAAAACCCACATTATGACACGAGACAACTTTCTAGCAAATAACAGCACAAGCACTTCAGGATAAAATTAAATAGACTATCTGGTCTCTGTCCTGGAACTGTATATACAGTATATTAGCATGCCACTGTTTTGCTTGTTCAATGACTGTAAATAGAGCACAGGGCCATCATGAGTCACATTTAAAAATACAAATGGGTCTAATTACATAGTGGTTAGAGAGAGGGGGAGAGAGAAAGAGACAATACAAAGATCTGCAGGCAGAAATAACTCAGATTTATTATAACCTTAATCACATTACAGTAATTACTTTATACAGAGATAAATATGTCTTAGCAGATAGTAGGTGATAGTATACGGTGGCAGATGAGCTAAACTGATGGTGAAATAACACAGTTCTTCAGTATAAGTTTTACCGGTTCAACCGGTCTAACCTGTTAAAACACACAGCGAAATGCTTCATGCTGCTGTCAACATATAATCTCATGAGTTATACGGCATGTGTTTGCATCAAGGCTCCTCTATGGGCAATGTCCAGGTACTATTCTGTGCAGTTCCACAACAAAAAAAAACAAAAAAAAAAGGAAAATTCTCCCCCGTACTTGTCTCAAAATCAGTCCCCATCCTGTGTGTGTGTGTTTCTGAATGGATGACCCTGTAAATATCACCTGTACCATGCGAGTTAGGGTTGAGTTTTGGTTCAAGAAAATTAAAGATGCATTGCTAGAAAATTTGGTAGCATATTACTTGGATTTGGCTGTTTATTGGTACTTAAAAAGCACATATTAATGCCTTATTCTATAAGACCATATTATACATCCCTTAATCCAACTCAATACCTAACCCTACAAAAATGACCTTACTACCAGTGTTGTAGTACTCGAGACTCGGACTCGTCTCGGACTCGGTCTCGAGACCATATTTTAATGGTCTTGGTCTTGTCATGGACTCGTGTGCATTTGGACTCGGAATTGACTCGTACTCGAACATTTTTTTTTTTTAGGACTCAGACTTATTCCCGGGTCCACTCGAGTTCAATTCAAAATATTTTTCATGATTATTAATGTATGTTAATAAAATATTTTTTTAAATTGATTGACACTCCCAGTGATTGGTGATTTTCTAGTGCGCAACTGCGCATGACAAATTGTAATAAAATTACTTTTAACACCACCTACTATGTGGCCTTTTTACCCTAAACTGAAGTAAAATTCAGTAAAAAAAAAAAAAAAGGATTTCTCTAAGTAAATAAAAGTAAATTAGGTAATCAACCCTCACTGGTCTCGGTCTCGACTCGGACTCGACCGTCTCTGGTCTCGGACTCGACTCGGACTCGACTCTCTATGGACTCGGTCTTGACTCGGACTGGACTCTCACTGGTCTCGGTCTTGACTCGGACTCGACTCTCACTGGTCTCGGTCTAGACTCGGACTCGAGTGAGGTGGTCTCGACTACAACACTGCTTACTACTATTAACTGTGGTTTATTGAGGCAAAAGTCGTAGTTAATAGTGAATTTGTGTTCCCAATACTAAAGCATTACTCAGAGTTTGAATCTTTGAGCAATGGCCTATTATTCACACCAAAGCCAAAACCCAGATTCAGCAACTTCAAGATCCACTGTTATTTAGGCTGGAGAAGAAGGATGTCCAGTTTCCAGGCACAACAGCAATCTTGGTGATGGAGTGGACTGGTACTGTCAGTGGGTGGCTAACATGCTTTTTTATCACTCAGGCTAGACCGCAGCAAAATTTATGGTGCTCTTTACTGAACATTTGCTGTAGCTCTCTAATCTCATTCTCAGTCCCACATACTTTGACTTCAGCATCAATGAGGTCAATGCTCACGAAACACGTCTTCACCAGGAACGTTTAATTGTGAAAGAGAGTATGATTTCAGAAATTCTGTTTGGTTGAATTGAGAGCAGTAACATGCTAAAGATTGTTAAATAATTGGTAGATTATTTGAGAGTGGTAGCTTGTTAAAGTCAGTCAAATGTAATCAGAATGAATTGCTGTATGATAATTCATAAAGCATGGCATCCTGTCTACATTCAGGAGAACAGTCAGAAGGAGATAGAGGAGAGCTGGACTGTTTACGCAGAGCTGCAGCGGCTGTTAGAGCAGTCGCAAGTTGAGCTGCTGGAGCTCATCACGGCACGGCAGAAACAAGTGGAGCAGCAGGCCAGAGATCTCGCCAGCGGCCTGGAGCATGAGCTCAGCACACTAAGGAAGAGGAGCAGCGAGCTGGATGCACTGGCTCAAACACAGGACAGAGTGCTCTTTCTACAGGTCAGTATTTGATTTTTTTTTTCTTTGAAAGAAAATCTTTTTTTTTTTTTTTTCAAAACATTACAAAAGCATCCTGACGCAAAATGTTTGAGTGGTCGTAATATTATTAATAGCTTGAGGATAAGGTCAATGGAAATCCCTAGCATGACACAAACAAGTGTGTGCATTTTAGCTGTATTCTCTAAAATTTCACCTAATATTTCATCCCTCATAGTTCCTCCCATCTCTCCCTCCTCCACCGGAGCCATCTGATTGGTCGGTGGTGTCTGTAAACACAGATCTGTACCTCAGCACCATCAGGAAGTCAGTTTGCTCTCTGGTTGACAAATTCCAGCAAGAGGTCAAACAGCTTTATGGGAAAGGTGAAGAACCATGTCTAGTTCTTCCATGCACTGTACTTTAAACATTTATCAACTAATTTACATGATCTTAGTAATCATGCAGTGTTTATTTCCTTTGCAGAGCTCAGAAAGCTGCAAAACTATGCAAGTAAGTGCTATTTATATAAGCATTAGATTTGAAGTTACATTTTTTTTTCAGTATTATTTTGACGAATATGCAGCCGAGTCATATCTCCAAATCAGAATATCAAAGGTTTTTGTCCAGAAATCAACTACCAAAAACACTCCAACAGCTGCATAACAATGCATTAAAACCAACCAGAAATACTAAGCAAACCCATACAAGCACAATATGAACCATTAGTGAACGAGCACAGCTCATATCTTCTTCACAAAATAACAATTTTCACAGGTCATCATAACTTAAAGGGTTAGTTCACCCAAAAATGAAAATTAAGTCAAATTACACCCCCATGTTGTTCCAACCCCGTAAGACCTTCGTTCATCTTCAGAACAAAAATGAAGATAATTTTTTATTTAATTTGAGAGCTGGATCACTACCACAAAGGCACCCTAATTGATTGAAACTTGATGACCTAGAAAGTCATTGAAGAATATTTTTAAATATTTCATGTGACTACAGTCACTACACTATAAGTTTATCAAATGACGAGAATACTTTTTGGGTGGAAAAAACAAAAATAACAAACTTTACTCGACTATTAATTTTCTTCGAATGAGGAATATAGTGCTGTTGCGGCGCATCGATGCTTCGACGTCAAAATTGCGTCAACGTCATATTTTTGCGTCAACGCTTCTTTATTTTTTATTTTTTTGCATGTTCCCGGTGGTACAGCTTGCCACACACACGTGGGAGACCGAAACATTACAGCATAGAGAACGAAGACAACTAGAAGTGAATGTGCTATCCATTAAATGAATCACACACAGTAAACAAACCCTTAAAGAAAAAAAAAAAAACTTTGCAATTTAGACACGCAAACTGGGTGCCGGTGTGGTGAAACGTACAAGCTCGGGCAGATTCGGCTTGAAGTCGTTCATCCCGGACGCGGCACCGCGCGCGCTGTTACAAAAAAAGGTGTACACACAGCCAGCCACAGTCTTCCTGGTCTTGCGCACCCAACGCGTCATTTTTGCCGTGCGCACATTCGTGCTCGTGCAGACGTGTCGAGTATAAACAAGGCTTTACTCCGTGTCAGCACGCGCTCTGATCAGTAGGTGCACAAACGCGATTCATCTCCAGCAGTAGCAGCCTCCGATCGCACCACTAACTCCGCCTCCGTTTCCCTCCTCAGCTGATATTAATATTTAAACATTCTCTATGATAAAAAAAAATGTTTGTAAAAAAGTATTTTAATTACACGGTTTTGGCGGCTGTATAGTTATAATGATGGTGTTCAAATACATTAGACTAACGTTAGCCAGCTTATAGTATCTTGATTCAGTATGCTAGTATTTATTTGAGATACATTGTTTTTTTTTATTAATTGAGCAGCAGAAAAATATTTTTTATATTAGTCGTCCAATTAGTCATTAGATTAGTCGACTAATCGATAAAATAATCGCCCAACTAATCGTTCAGTTAATAATCGTTTACCCCAGCCCTAGAGGAATAGCCGAATAAAATCGTCATTTTGGGAGGGTTTTTCCGCACAAAAAGTATTCTCTTCGCTTGATAAACTTATAGTTGAGCCACTGTAGTCACATGAAATATTTAAACATTTTCTTCAATGACTTTCTGGGCCATCAAGTTTCAATCCCTTAGGATGCCTATGTGGTAGTGATCCAGCTCTCAAATTTAATCAAAAATATCTCCATTTGAGTTCCGAAGATGAATGAAGGTTTAACGGGATTGGTACAGCATGAGGGTGAGTAATTAATGAAATAATTTTCATTTTTGGGTGCACTAACCCTTTAAAAACTCTAAAAATATCGGAAATACCTAGGGACAAGTCATGCTCTCATATCTAGTTAATTCAGTTTTGTTTAAAGCAGTCAATGGAATCCATTGCAGTGTAAAATGAAGGGCATCTCAACAGCTACAAAAGCTGCATCCTTGATATCAAGAACACATTTGGACACTTTCATGCATCCTCTATACTTGCGTTGTTGAGTAATGGAATTTATCTTCTATGGTTGATGATGTTGGTTCTTTTCGTTGGTAAATTTCCCATTTGTGAAACGTTTGGTGCAAAATTAAAATCAGAATTGAATTATATAATTTACATTTGCCATTTCACATACTAGTTTTAACATATAAATTGAATCCATATATTAATCCTTTATAAGTTGCAAAATTTAAATGAAAATGTATTACATAATTTATTAATTCGTTTAACATGTTAACACGCAAAAACTATAGCAAAACTATAATTTAATGTTATTTTTCTTAATTGCACTTACACTCACAGTTAAGACACTTGCGATTGCATTTCCATTAAGTGTCCACAATGAATGTAGCAAAAATCAATGTGCAATTTGAAAATACATTCTAAGCCGATCAGGTGCCCGTCCCGTCCCCCCTATCAATCACATGATTAAAGGAGTTGAAAAACATGATTTTTCATTCATGTATTTGTATACAGTATTTTACCTAATAAACTGAAACACTTCTGTGTGTCTATTTTTGTGTTCAACATACATGATTTTGGTTTTCTCTGTAGGTGAGGTGATCTTGGATCCTGCCACAGCTCAGCGTGATCTTTGTCTTTCCGAGGACGGAAGGCAGGTGCACTATGAAGAGCAGCGCAAGAGCTCCACCTATTCCGACACACCGCGGCGCTTTAGCCCAGCACTGTTTGTTCTGGCGCGCGAGGGTCTTTCCACTGGAAGACACTACTGGGAGGTAGACCTCGGACACAAGACAGCCTGGACCGTAGGAGTGGCCCGAGGGTCGGCACGACGCAAAGGAGAGATCCGCCTCAGTCCAGAGGGTGGCTTCTGGTGTTTATGGCTGAAAAACGGAGAAGTGAAAGCCCTTGCTGGGCACAGAGTTCCTCTTCATATCACCACTCTGCCTCAGAAGTTGGGCATTTTTCTGGACTATGAAGCTGGCCAGGTGTCCTTCTATGACGTGAAGATGCGCTCTCATCTCTACACGTTTAGCGATGCTTTCACTGAGAGTGTCTACCCTATCTTCAGCCCTTGCATAAACCAAGACGGAAAGAACCCAGAGGCACTGGTCATCTCCACCGTCAAACACAGCTGAGACAGCATACTCACTTCAGGGCCTTTCTTATGGGTTTCAGGGTTGGACAGAATATGAAGAGTTCAGATGCAAAAGCCTCTAAGTGCCATTTGAAATTTTCTTCTAAAATGATCATTTTTATCAAGCTTGTATATTTAAGTTCAGTAATTTCACTTAAATGGCCATGAAGATTACCTATTAATTGTCATTTAAGTGAAATTACTGAACTTAAATATATAAGCTTGATAAAAATGGTCATTTTAGAAGAAAATTTAAAATAGCACTTAGAGGTTTTTGCATCTGAACTCTTCATATTTTGCAGATTTTCACAAAAAAGGAAGACTTTCCTGGACAAATAATACACTTTTTTGTTTTGTTTGTAAGAGTTCACTCTGTAAATTTATGCAGAGGAGTGTGATCTTAGAACACATGCATTTTGTGTAAAAAGACTGTAAGTTACTTTCAAAGATGAAGATAGTTACAAAAAATAATAATAATAATAATAATATAGCTGCAAGCAGCCATTACCGGGGCCAAGCGCAAGAAGCGGCAACATATGCCAAAATGGCAATGAGTGGCAGACCAACTGCAGCAAGGAGCAATTAAGGGCATTTTGAGAGAACTTTGGGCAAATGGCTAAGAAAATCACATAAACATTAACTTATAAGATGATTTAATGGGTTATCACTTTCGAACAATAGGTGCCGCAGTTACGAAATAGATGTGATGTGGTCAGAGTGAGGTGACAATGACACATGCAAAGTTTGGTGTCAAAATGTGAAGGCATTGCAGAGATAAAGCCTAAATAGTAATTTTGGCAGCATGCCTAAACTTTGATGCTGTGGTATACGAAAACGGTTTTGTCTATCATCATGCAATTCATAACTTTTAGTCGGCACGGTCTGGAGATGATACGATTCAATTTTCGTGAAAATCGGACAAACGGTCTAGGAGGAGTTCGAAAAAGAAGGTTTTTCAAAGAAATAAAGACGGCGGACAGGAAGTTTGGCTGATTATGGCAAACCTGATATCTATGTTTTCGGCATAACCCAAGGAATCTATTAAGATCAGTTTCATTGCAATAGGCAAATTTGTTCAAAAGTTATTAGCGTTCTCAGAAATTAATTATAACTTTTGACCAACAGGTGGCGCTGTCTCAAAATCTTTTCAGTACCTTCAGGGCATGCTGCTTATGGCACAAACTTAGTTTCGTAATGTTAGACCAAAGCATTTGTTTAGTATAGCATTGTATTTCACAAAACTGTATTGAAGTCAATGGGAATTTTACGTTTTGTTCTATTATAGCGCCACCAAGAGGCTCAGTCTTACAATTTTTTTTATGTGTCCTCAGAGTGACCCCATACATATGTGTGTCAATTTTGGTGCAAATATCTCAATTCGCTTCCGAGTTATAAACATTTATTTGAAGAAACACGTAAAAAATGACTGACACATGACTTTGTTTGAATTTTACTACCCCTTACTATCAATATTTTCGCATTTGGGCATTAGCGTATAGTTAACAAGCTATGATTCCGTGTTTCTGGCGGTGGTTTCGTCTCGATCGGAACAGCGGTTTCGAAGATATCGCCAAGTGTTTTTTTCGCGCTAAATCGCTACGCTACACCAACTGTAAGACGAAACCTAACATATTTGGTATCGTTGGACTCGGCAACGATTCAGGACCTCAAAAAGATGAGTCCCGTGAAAATAAGTGTATCACACCCAAAGCTATAAGCGTTTGAAAAAAAAAGTTCACCACTAGGTGGCGCTGTTTCGAAACTTCTCAGGCTCCTTTAGGGCATCGTACTGATGAACCATACCGAGTTTCGTAACAATTCGTTCATGCGTTCAAAAAATACAGCATTTTAGCACATAATTCAAAATGGCCGACAGCCAAAATGGTCGATCTGGGAAAATTGGATATCAGTCGACTCGGCATGACGCCCTGAATCTAACGAGACCAAGTTTATGATTTTTGGACAAACCGTTCAGAAGTTACGAGCAAAAATAGCCATTTTTCATATCTCCGGACCACTAGGTGGCGCTGCGCCAAAACGCTGCATGTAGCCTCAGGTCATACTTGTGACAACACGTACCAAGTTTGGTCTGAATACGATGAAGCGTTGCGGAGATACAGCCTTACGTCTGTTTTCGCAAGCACTACGTAAAATTAGTTTGTGCGTTTATCGAAAACGGCTAAGCGAATCAACTTGAATTCCATAACTTTTTGTCAGCACTGCCTGGAGATGATCCGGTGCGATTTTGATGAAAATCGGACAAACGGCCTAGGACGAGTTCGCAAAAGTAGGTTTTTTGGACAATTCAAAATGGCGGCCATTTTTTATGACGCAAAATGACGTCATAGGGTGCGATCAAATCGGTATGAGCTCAGGAACAAGAGGAAAAAAGAATTTCGTTGATAGGCCTTACGGTTCAAACGTTATTAGCATAATAAAAGTGAAACTTTGGACAGTTGGTGGCGCTAGAGGGAATGAGTTAGAGACACCAAAATTGGTGTATTTAATGGTGGGACTGTCCTCTATCAGAATGTCAAACCAAAACAACTTTCCCGCAAAGCGGTCTATGGGCTGCCATAGACGCCCAGTCGGAAGAAGAATAATAATAATTAAAGCTGCAAGCAGCATTTAGCGGGGTTCAAGCAGTTTAGGCCTTTGAGGCCTTTAAGCACAAAAGCATCAAAAGACATTAAGTTTTAAGTTTCAATGATTTTACATTTTTAACAATTATAGCGCCACCTATGGTCCGATCTACATGAAACTTTCCATGCTTTTTGAATACGTTATGACACATGTACTCATCGATTTTTGTGAAGTTCTGACTTTTCCTTTAGGATTTATAGGCTTTTGGGTGCATTTTGTCATGCCCCCTTTAGTAAATGACCATGTGAAAGCAAAACAAATGACAAAGTTCAACTTTTTTGATAATTATTGATCTAGAGAGTCCAAAGAATTGTCCTAGACTAGTCTGGTTCCAATCGGGCAAAAAACCAGGGACTAGTTCGCAAAAAAATGTTTTTAACATATTCATGAATATTTAACAAACAATTTGATTGACAACAATGGTTCTAGAGGCAAAGTTGTTCATCATGAGGAGATCTATGAAATGAAATTGCATTTCGTGGGGATGTGCGCAACACCACGTGATTACAGAGCCACAAAACTCGTTAGCGCCAACTAGTGGCCAATTTCTTTCAAAATTGTTACAGACCTTTAGGGCCATGAGTTGAACATGCCCATCGAGTTTCGTTGCGATCGGCCTTTGTTAACCTTGTTTCATAGATGCTCAATTTTTTTACAGTCAATACTGGCAATTTACCATTGGAAACATATGGTTTTAAAGCTTTTTAACAGTTATAGCACCACCTATAGTCCGATCTCAATGAAACTTTGCATGCTTCTTTGGCATGTTATGACACATATGCTCATCAATGTTTGTGAAGTTCTGAGTTTTCATTTAGGATTTATAGGCTTTTGGGTGCATTTTTTCACGCCCCTTTTCTAAATAACCATTTAAGACCATGCACAAATTTAAAAAGTTCAACTTTTTTTGATAATTATTGATCTCGAGAGTCCAAAGAATTATCTCAGACTGGTCTGCTTCCGATCGGGCGAAAAACCAGGGACTAGTTCGCAAAAGTAGGTTTTTGACATATTTGTGAATATTTGATGAACGATTTGATTGACAGCAATGGTTCTAGAGGCAAAGTTGTTCATCATGAGGAGACCTATCAATTGATATGCATATTGGGGGGGTGAGTACAACACCACGTGATTACAGAGCCATAAAACTCGTTAGCGCCAACTAGTGGCCGATTCCTTTCAAAATTCTTACAGACCTCTAGGGCCATGAGTCGAACGTGCCCAACGAGTTTCGTTCCGATCGGCCTTCGTTAACCTTGTTTCATGGGTGCTCAAATTCATTGGTTGATGGCGGCCATGTTTTTTGAGATACGCCAATGTCCTCATACACAAACATGGGGCCTTGGACCAAGACACTGCATACCAATTTTCAAGTCAATCGGACTAACGGTCACATGGTTATAGCCCTTTTTATGTTTTTTTTTTTCAATTTATAGCGCCACCTAGCGTTCAATCGTCGCGGTTTTTTTATTGTGACCTCAAATTGAACTCCTACACATGAGTACCGAGTTTGGTGAAGATATCTCATTTACTTCTTGAGTTATAGCCATTTTAGTAAAGTAGGCTCCTCCCACAAAGTTTATTTTGCGCCCCCTAGCGACCGTAAATAGAAATTTCAACATTTTTTCAATAATTATTGATCTTCAGACTCCAGAGAACATTTCTGCACTGGTTTGGTTCCGATCGGGCGAAAAACCAGGGACTAGTTCGCAAAAGTATGTTTTTGACATATTTGTGAATATTTGATGAACGATTTGATTGACAGCAATGGTTCTAGAGGCAAAGTTGTTCATCATGAGGAGATCTATCAATTGGTATGCATATTGGGGGGATGTGTACAACACCACGTGATTACAGAGCCATAAAACTCGTTAGCGCCAACTAGTGGCCGATTCCTTTCAAAATTCTTACAGACCTCTAGGGCCATGAGTCGAACGTGCCCATCGAGTTTCGTTCCGATCGGCCTTCGTTAACCTTGTTTCATGGGTGCTTAAACTTCATTGGTCGATGGCGGCCATGTTTTTTGAGATACGCCAATGTCCTCATACATTTACATGGGGCCTTGGACCAAGACAGTGCATACCAATTTTCAAGTCAATCAGACTAACGGTCAGGTAGTTATACGTTTTTTTCATATTATAGCGCCACCTAGTGTTCAATTGTCACATTTTTTTTACTGTGACCTCAAATTGAACTCATACACATGTGTACCGAGTTTGGTGAAAATATCTCATTTACTTCTCGAGTTATAGCCATTTTAGTAAAGTAGGCTCCTCCCACAGCGTTTATTTTGCGCCTCCTAGCGACCGTAAATAGAAATTTCAACATTTTTTCAATAATTATTGATCTTCAGACTCCAGAGAACATTTCTGCACTGGTTTGGTTCCGATCGGGCGAAAAACCAGGGACTAGTTCGCAAAAGTGGTTTTTCAACAAAATTCAAAATGGCGGAAAAATTTTAATACCGGAAATGAAATCGGAGATATAAGTTTTGTTCGTCAGGTGACCAGCTTTCCAATGATATAAGACACTTGAGTGTACGACTTACGGTCTAGGAGTTATGAGCTATTTCGCGCAATTGGTTGTTATAGCGCCACCTATGGGCCAATCGGGCTCATAATTTGATAACCTCTCCTCGATTTTTGTACTACCATCTGACAAAGTTTCAGATCTGCAGCACTTACGGTTTGGTCTGCACGACGCGTTTTAGGGGAGAATAATAATAATAATAATAATAATTAAAGCTGCAAGCAGCATTTAGCGGGGTTCAAGCAGTTTAGGCCTTTGAGGCCTTTAAGCACAAAAGCATCAAAAGATATTAAGTTTTAAGTTTCAATGATTTTACATTTTTAACAATTATAGCGCCACCTATGGTCCGATCTACATGAAACTTTCCATGCTTTTTGAATAAGTTATGACACATGTATTCATCGATTTTTGTGAAGTTCTGACTTTTCCTTTAGGATTTATAGGCTTTTGGGTGCATTTTGTCATGCCCCCTTTAGTAAATGACCATGTGAAAGCAAAACAAATGACAAAGTTCAACTTTTTTTGATAATTATTGATCTAGATAGTCCAAAGAATTGTCCTAGACTAGTCTGGTTCCAATCGGGCAAAAAACCAGGGACTAGTTCGCAAAAATAGGTTTTTAACATATTCGTGAATATTTAACAAACAATTTGATTGACAGCAATGGTTCTAGAGGCAAAGTTTTTCATCATGAGGAGATCTATGAAATGAAATTGCATTTCGTGGGGATGTGCGCAACACCACGTGATTACAGAGCCACAAAACTCGTTAGCGCCAACTAGTGGCCAATTTCTTTCAAAATTGTTACAGACCTTTAGGGCCATGAGTTGAACATGCCCATCGAGTTTCGTTGCGATCGGCCTTTGTTAACCTTGTTTCATAGATGCTCAATTTTTTTACAGTCAATACTGGCAATTTACCATTGGAAACATATGGTTTTAAAGCTTTTTAACAGTTATAGCACCACCTATAGTCCGATCTCAATGAAACTTTGCATGCTTCTTTGGCATGTTATGACACATATGCTCATCAATGTTTGTGAAGTTCTGAGTTTTCATTTAGGATTTATAGGCTTTTGGGTGCATTTTTTCACGCCCCTTTTCTAAATAACCATTTAAGACCATGCACAAATTTAAAAAGTTCAACTTTTTTTGATAATTATTGATCTAGAGAGTCCAAAGAATTATCCTAGACTGGTCTGTTTCCGATCGGGCAAAAAACCAGGGACTAGTTTGCAAAAGTAGGTTTTAGACATATTTGTGAATATTTGATGAACGATTTGATTGACAGCAATGGTTCTAGAGGCAAAGTTGTTCATCATGAGGAGATCTATCAATTGATATGCATATTGGGGGGGTGAGTACAACACCACGTGATTACAGAGCCATAAAACTTGTTAGCGCCAACTAGTGGCCGATTCCTTTCAAAATTCTTACAGACCTCTAGGGCCATGAGTCGAACCTGCCCAACGAGTTTCGTTCCGATCGGCCTTCGTTAACCTTGTTTCATGGGTGCTCAAATTCATTGGTTGATGGTGGCCATGTTTTTTGAGATACGCCAATGTCCTCATACACAAACATGAGGCCTTGGACCAAGACACTGCATACCAATTTTCAAGTCAATCGGACTAACGGTCACATGGTTATAGCCCTTTTTATGTTTTTTTCATTTTATAGCGCCACCTAGCGTTCAATCGTCGCGGTTTTTTACTGTGACCTCAAATTGAACTCCTACACATGAGTACCGAGTTTGGTGAAGATATCTCATTTACTTCTTGAGTTATAGCCATTTTAGTAAAGTAGGCTCCTCCCACAAGGTTTATTTTGCGCCCCCTAGCGACCGTAAATAGAAATTTCAACATTTTTTCAATAATTATTGATCTTCAGACTCCAGAGAACATTTCTGCACTGGTTTGGTTCCGATCGGGCGAAAAACCAGGGACTAGTTCGCAAAAGTATGTTTTTGACATATTTGTGAATATTTGATGAACGATTTGATTGACAGCAATGGTTCTAGAGGCAAAGTTGTTCATCATGAGGAGATCTATCAATTGATATGCATATTGGGGGGATGTGTACAACACCACGTGATTACAGAGCCATAAAACTCGTTAGCACCAACTAGTGGCCGATTCCTTTCAAAATTCTTACAGACCTCTAGGGCCATGAGTCGAACATGCCCATCGAGTTTCGTTCCGATCGGCCTTCGTTAACCTTGTTTCATGGGTGCTCAAACTTCATTGGTCGATGGCGGCCATGTTTTTTGAGATACGCCAATGTCTTCATACACATACATGGGGCCTTGGACCAAGACAGTGCATACCAATTTTCAAGTCAATCGGACTAACGGTCAGGTAGTTATACGTTTTTTTCATATTATAGCGCCACCTAGTGTTCAATTGTCAAAATTTTTTTACTGTGACCTCAAATTGAACTCATACACATGTGTACCAAGTTTGGTGAAAATATCTCATTTACTTCTCGAGTTATAGCCATTTTAGTAAAGTAGGCTCCTCCCACAGCGTTTATTTTGCGCCTCCTAGCGACCGTAAATAGAAATTTCAACATTTTTTCAATAATTATTGATCTCCAGACTCCAGAGAACATTTCTGCATTGGTTTGGTTCCGATCGGGCGAAAAACCAGGGACTAGTTCGCAAAAGTGGTTTTTCAACAAAATTCAAAATGGCGGAAAAATTTTAATACCGGAAATGAAATCGGAGATATACGTTTTGTTCGTCAGGTGACCAGCTTTCCAATGATATAAGACACTTGAGTGTACGACTTACGGTCTAGGAGTTATGACCAGTTTCGCGCAATTGGTTGTTATAGCGCCACCTATGGGCCAATCGGGCTCATAATTTGATAACCTCTCCTCGATTTTTGTACTACCATCTGACAAAGTTTCAGATCTGCAGCACTTACGGTTTGGTCTGCACGATGCGTTTTACGGCAGAAGAAAAATAATAATAATAATAATAATTAAAGCTGCAAGCAGCATTTATCGGTGTTCAGGTCTTTAAGGCATTTAAGCACAAAAGCATCAAAAGACATTAAGTTGCATGTAGCAGGCATGATTTATCATGATATACTACATTTCAGCTTGATATTACATAATTAACCATGTTCCAATATGATTTATCATAATTTACCATGTTAAAATATGATTTACTACAGTTTAGTTCACACACTCATTTTCAACTTCAGGATAATAGTCATTTTTTACTAAATGTGGTTGTAAATGTTAAAAGATTGATTTGATAAAGTTATACTATGAATTATAGTTGAGTATTGTCTTTATTATACAAGTAATTTTTTTTTGCTCCAAATGGAAATCCGAGATATACATCTTGTCCGTCTTGAGCCAGTGATTACAGTGGTGTAAAAACATTGAAGCTAAGTCAAACGGCCTTGGAGTTATGAGCAATTTAGTACTTTTGGTTGCTGTAGCGCCACCTATGGGCCAATCGGGCTCATACTCTGATAGCTTCTCCACAATTTGAGGCCCTACCATCTGACAAAGTTTCAGAGCTCCAGCCCTTACGGTTTGGGCTGCACGATGCGTTTTAGGGGATTTTTTTTTTCTTTCTAGCAAATACAATAGGTTTTCAGGACTTCGTTCCTGAACACCTAATAATGAGAGACCTTTTTGACGATTGTAGCGCCACCTATGATCCGATCCTCACGAAACTTTGCATGCTTCCTAACCATGTTAGGACACATATGCTCGTCGATTTTTGTGAAGTTGTGACTTTTTTGGGGGGGGTTTAGGGGATTTTGACTGAATTTTGCCACAGACCACTATCTAAATGACCCTGTTACAGCCAACCAAATGCAAAATTTCAACTTTTTTTCGATAATTATTGATCTAGAGAGTCCAGAGAATAGGCCTAGACTGGTTTGGTCCCGATCGGGCAAAAATCCAGGGACTAGTTCGCAAAAGTGGGTTTTGGACAAAAACCGAAATAACAAATTTTTTTTTTGCTCCAAATGGAAATCCGAGATATACATCTTGTCCGTCTTGAGCCAGTGATTACAGTGGTGTAAAAACATTGAAGCTAAGTCAAACGGCCTTGGAGTTATGAGCAATTTAGTACTTTTGGTTGCTGTAGCGCCACCTATGGGCCAATCGGGCTCATACTCTGATAGCTTCTCCACAATTTGAGGCCCTACCATCTGACAAAGTTTCAGAGCTCCAGCCCTTACGGTTTGGGCTGCACGATGCGTTTTAGGGGATTTTTTTTTTCTTTCTAGCAAATACAATAGGTTTTCAGGACTTCGTTCCTGAACACCTAATAATGAGAGACCTTTTTGACGATTGTAGCGCCACCTATGATCCGATCCTCACGAAACTTTGCATGCTTCCTAACCATGTTAGGACACATATGCTCGTCGATTTTTGTGAAGTTGTGACTTTTTTGGGGGGGGTTTAGGGGATTTTGACTGAATTTTGCCACAGACCACTATCTAAATGACCCTGTTACAGCCAACCAAATGCAAAATTTCAACTTTTTTTCGATAATTATTGATCTAGAGAGTCCAGAGAATAGGCCTAGACTGGTTTGGTCCCGATCGGGCAAAAATCCAGGGACTAGTTCGCAAAAGTGGGTTTTGGACAAAAACCGAAATAACAAATTTTTTTTTTTGCTCCAAATGGAAATCCGAGATATACATCTTGTCCGTCTTGAGCCAGTGATTACAGTGGTGTAAAAACATTGAAGCTAAGTCAAACGGCCTTGGAGTTATGAGCAATTTAGTACTTTTGGTTGCTGTAGCGCCACCTATGGGCCAATCGGGCTCATACTCTGATAGCTTCTCCACAATTTGAGGCCCTACCATCTGACAAAGTTTCAGAGCTCCAGCCCTTACGGTTTGGGCTGCACGATGCGTTTTAGGGGATTTTTTTTTTCTTTCTAGCAAATACAATAGGTTTTCAGGACTTCGTTCCTGAACACCTAATAATGAGAGACCTTTTTGACGATTGTAGCGCCACCTATGATCCGATCCTCACGAAACTTTGCATGCTTCCTAACCATGTTAGGACACATATGCTCGTCGATTTTTGTGAAGTTGTGACTTTTTTGGGGGGGGTTTAGGGGATTTTGACTGAATTTTGCCACAGACCACTATCTAAATGACCCTGTTACAGCCAACCAAATGCAAAATTTCAACTTTTTTTCGATAATTATTGATCTAGAGAGTCCAGAGAATAGGCCTAGACTGGTTTGGTCCCGATCGGGCAAAAATCCAGGGACTAGTTCGCAAAAGTGGGTTTTGGACAAAAACCGAAATAACAAATTTTTTTTTGCTCCAAATGGAAATCCGAGATATACATCTTGTCCGTCTTGAGCCAGGGATTACAGTGGTGTAAAAACATTGAAGCTAAGTCAAACGGCCTTGGAGTTATGAGCAATTTAGTACTTTTGGTTGCTGTAGCGCCACCTATGGGCCAATCGGGCTCATACTCTGATAGCTTCTCCACAATTTGAGGCCCTACCATCTGACAAAGTTTCAGAGCTCCAGCCCTTACGGTTTGGGCTGCACGATGCGTTTTAGGGGATTTTTTTTTCCTTTCTAGCAAATACAATAGGTTTTCAGGACTTCGTTCCTGAACACCTAATAATGAGAGACCTTTTTGACGATTGTAGCGCCACCTATGATCCGATCCTCACGAAACTTTGCATGCTTCCTAACCATGTTAGGACACATATGCTCGTCGATTTTTGTGAAGTTGTGACTTTTTTGGGGGGGGGTTTAGGGGATTTTGACTGAATTTTGCCACAGACCACTATCTAAATGACCCTGTTACAGCCAACCAAATGCAAAATTTCAACTTTTTTTCGATAATTATTGATCTAGAGAGTCCAGAGAATAGGCCTAGACTGGTTTGGTCCCGATCGGGCAAAAATCCAGGGACTAGTTCGCAAAAGTGGGTTTTGGACAAAAACCGAAATAACAAATTTTTTTTTTGCTCCAAATGGAAATCCGAGATATACATCTTGTCCGTCTTGAGCCAGGGATTACAGTGGTGTAAAAACATTGAAGCTAAGTCAAACGGCCTTGGAGTTATGAGCAATTTAGTACTTTTGGTTGCTGTAGCGCCACCTATGGGCCAATCGGGCTCATACTCTGACATACTCGGGCTTCTCCACAATTTGAGGCCCTACCATCTGACAAAGTTTCAGAGCTCCAGCCCTTACGGTTTGGGCTGCACGATGCGTTTTAGGGGATTTTTTTTCCTTTCTAGCAAATACAATAGGTTTTCAGGACTTCGTTCCTGAACACCTAATAATGAGAGACCTTTTTGACGATTGTAGCGCCACCTATGATCCGATCCTCACGAAACTTTGCATGCTTCCTAACCATGTTAGGACACATATGCTCGTCGATTTTTGTGAAGTTGTGACTTTTTTGGGGGGGGTTTAGGGGATTTTGACTGAATTTTGCCACAGACCACTATCTAAATGACCCTGTTACAGCCAACCAAATGCAAAATTTCAACTTTTTTTCGATAATTATTGATCTAGAGAGTCCAGAGAATAGGCCTAGACTGGTTTGGTCCCGATCGGGCAAAAATCCAGGGACTAGTTCGCAAAAGTGGGTTTTGGACAAAAACCGAAATAACAATTTTTTTTTTTGCTCCAAATGGAAATCCGAGATATACATCTTGTCCGTCTTGAGCCAGGGATTACAGTGGTGTAAAAACATTGAAGCTAAGTCAAACGGCCTTGGAGTTATGAGCAATTTAGTCCTTTTGGTTGCTGTAGCGCCACCTATGGGCCAATCGGGCTCATACTCTGATAGCTTCTCCACAATTTGAGGCCCTACCATCTGACAAAGTTTCAGAGCTCCAGCCCTTACGGTTTGGGCTGCACGATGCGTTTTAGGGGATTTTTTTTTCCTTTCTAGCAAATACAATAGGTTTTCAGGACTTCGTTCCTGAACACCTAATAATGAGAGACCTTTTTGACGATTGTAGCGCCACCTATGATCCGATCCTCACGAAACTTTGCATGCTTCCTAACCATGTTAGGACACATATGCTCGTCGATTTTTGTGAAGTTGTGACTTTTTTGGGGGGGGTTTAGGGGATTTTGACTGAATTTTGCCACAGACCACTATCTAAATGACCCTGTTACAGCCAACCAAATGCAAAATTTCAACTTTTTTTCGATAATTATTGATCTAGAGAGTCCAGAGAATAGGCCTAGACTGGTTTGGTCCCGATCGGGCAAAAATCCAGGGACTAGTTCGCAAAAGTGGGTTTTGGACAAAAACCGAAATAACAAATTTTTTTTTGCTCCAAATGGAAATCCGAGATATACATCTTGTCCGTCTTGAGCCAGGGATTACAGTGGTGTAAAAACATTGAAGCTAAGTCAAACGGCCTTGGAGTTATGAGCAATTTAGTACTTTTGGTTGCTGTAGCGCCACCTATGGGCCAATCGGGCTCATACTCTGATAGCTTCTCCACAATTTGAGGCCCTACCATCTGACAAAGTTTCAGAGCTCCAGCCCTTACGGTTTGGGCTGCACGATGCGTTTTAGGGGATTTTTTTTTTCTTTCTAGCAAATACAATAGGTTTTCAGGACTTCGTTCCTGAACACCTAATAATGAGAGACCTTTTTGACGATTGTAGCGCCACCTATGATCCGATCCTCACGAAACTTTGCATGCTTCCTAACCATGTTAGGACACATATGCTCGTCGATTTTTGTGAAGTTGTGACTTTTTTGGGGGGGGTTTAGGGGATTTTGACTGAATTTTGCCACAGACCACTATCTAAATGACCCTGTTACAGCCAACCAAATGCAAAATTTCAACTTTTTTTCGATAATTATTGATCTAGAGAGTCCAGAGAATAGGCCTAGACTGGTTTGGTCCCGATCGGGCAAAAATCCAGGGACTAGTTCGCAAAAGTGGGTTTTGGACAAAAACCGAAATAACAATTTTTTTTTTGCTCCAAATGGAAATCCGAGATATACATCTTGTCCGTCTTGAGCCAGGGATTACAGTGGTGTAAAAACATTGAAGCTAAGTCAAACGGCCTTGGAGTTATGAGCAATTTAGTCCTTTTGGTTGCTGTAGCGCCACCTATGGGCCAATCGGGCTCATACTCTGATAGCTTCTCCACAATTTGAGGCCCTACCATCTGACAAAGTTTCAGAGCTCCAGCCCTTACGGTTTGGGCTGCACGATGCGTTTTAGGGGATTTTTTTTTTTCTTTCTAGCAAATACAATAGGTTTTCAGGACTTCGTTCCTGAACACCTAATAATGAGAGACCTTTTTGACGATTGTAGCGCCACCTATGATCCGATCCTCACGAAACTTTGCATGCTTCCTAACCATGTTAGGACACATATGCTCGTCGATTTTTGTGAAGTTGTGACTTTTTTGGGGGGGGTTTAGGGGATTTTGACTGAATTTTGCCACAGACCACTATCTAAATGACCCTGTTACAGCCAACCAAATGCAAAATTTCAACTTTTTTTCGATAATTATTGATCTAGAGAGTCCAGAGAATAGGCCTAGACTGGTTTGGTCCCGATCGGGCAAAAATCCAGGGACTAGTTCGCAAAAGTGGGTTTTGGACAAAAACCGAAATAACAATTTTTTTTTGCTCCAAATGGAAATCCGAGATATACATCTTGTCCGTCTTGAGCCAGGGATTACAGTGGTGTAAAAACATTGAAGCTAAGTCAAACGGCCTTGGAGTTATGAGCAATTTAGTCCTTTTGGTTGCTGTAGCGCCACCTATGGGCCAATCGGGCTCATACTCTGATAGCTTCTCCACAATTTGAGGCCCTACCATCTGACAAAGTTTCAGAGCTCCAGCCCTTACGGTTTGGGCTGCACGATGCGTTTTAGGGGATTTTTTTTTTCTTTCTAGCAAATACAATAGGTTTTCAGGACTTCGTTCCTGAACACCTAATAATGAGAGACCTTTTTGACGATTGTAGCGCCACCTATGATCCGATCCTCACGAAACTTTGCATGCTTCCTAACCATGTTAGGACACATATGCTCGTCGATTTTTGTGAAGTTGTGACTTTTTTGGGGGGGGTTTAGGGGATTTTGACTGAATTTTGCCACAGACCACTATCTAAATGACCCTGTTACAGCCAACCAAATGCAAAATTTCAACTTTTTTTCGATAATTATTGATCTAGAGAGTCCAGAGAATAGGCCTAGACTGGTTTGGTCCCGATCGGGCAAAAATCCAGGGACTAGTTCGCAAAAGTGGGTTTTGGACAAAAACCGAAATAACAAATTTTTTTTTTGCTCCAAATGGAAATCCGAGATATACATCTTGTCCGTCTTGAGCCAGGGATTACAGTGGTGTAAAAACATTGAAGCTAAGTCAAACGGCCTTGGAGTTATGAGCAATTTAGTACTTTTGGTTGCTGTAGCGCCACCTATGGGCCAATCGGGCTCATACTCTGATAGCTTCTCCACAATTTGAGGCCCTACCATCTGACAAAGTTTCAGAGCTCCAGCCCTTACGGTTTGGGCTGCACGATGCGTTTTAGGGGATTTTTTTTTTCTTTCTAGCAAATACAATAGGTTTTCAGGACTTCGTTCCTGAACACCTAATAATGAGAGACCTTTTTGACGATTGTAGCGCCACCTATGATCCGATCCTCACGAAACTTTGCATGCTTCCTAACCATGTTAGGACACATATGCTCGTCGATTTTTGTGAAGTTGTGACTTTTTTGGGGGGGGGTTTAGGGGATTTTGACTGAATTTTGCCACAGACCACTATCTAAATGACCCTGTTACAGCCAACCAAATGCAAAATTTCAACTTTTTTTCGATAATTATTGATCTAGAGAGTCCAGAGAATAGGCCTAGACTGGTTTGGTCCCGATCGGGCAAAAATCCAGGGACTAGTTCGCAAAAGTGGGTTTTGGACAAAAACCGAAATAACAAATTTTTTTTTTGCTCCAAATGGAAATCCGAGATATACATCTTGTCCGTCTTGAGCCAGGGATTACAGTGGTGTAAAAACATTGAAGCTAAGTCAAACGGCCTTGGAGTTATGAGCAATTTAGTACTTTTGGTTGCTGTAGCGCCACCTATGGGCCAATCGGGCTCATACTCTGATAGCTTCTCCACAATTTGAGGCCCTACCATCTGACAAAGTTTCAGAGCTCCAGCCCTTACGGTTTGGGCTGCACGATGCGTTTTAGGGGATTTTTTTTTCCTTTCTAGCAAATACAATAGGTTTTCAGGACTTCGTTCCTGAACACCTAATAATGAGAGACCTTTTTGACGATTGTAGCGCCACCTATGATCCGATCCTCACGAAACTTTGCATGCTTCCTAACCATGTTAGGACACATATGCTCGTCGATTTTTGTGAAGTTGTGACTTTTTTGGGGGGGGTTTAGGGGATTTTGACTGAATTTTGCCACAGACCACTATCTAAATGACCCTGTTACAGCCAACCAAATGCAAAATTTCAACTTTTTTTCGATAATTATTGATCTAGAGAGTCCAGAGAATAGGCCTAGACTGGTTTGGTCCCGATCGGGCAAAAATCCAGGGACTAGTTCGCAAAAGTGGGTTTTGGACAAAAACCGAAATAACAAATTTTTTTTTTGCTCCAAATGGAAATCCGAGATATACATCTTGTCCGTCTTGAGCCAGGGATTACAGTGGTGTAAAAACATTGAAGCTAAGTCAAACGGCCTTGGAGTTATGAGCAATTTAGTACTTTTGGTTGCTGTAGCGCCACCTATGGGCCAATCGGGCTCATACTCTGATAGCTTCTCCACAATTTGAGGCCCTACCATCTGACAAAGTTTCAGAGCTCCAGCCCTTACGGTTTGGGCTGCACGATGCGTTTTAGGGGATTTTTTTTTTCTTTCTAGCAAATACAATAGGTTTTCAGGACTTCGTTCCTGAACACCTAATAATGAGAGACCTTTTTGACGATTGTAGCGCCACCTATGATCCGATCCTCACGAAACTTTGCATGCTTCCTAACCATGTTAGGACACATATGCTCGTCGATTTTTGTGAAGTTGTGACTTTTTTGGGGGGGGTTTAGGGGATTTTGACTGAATTTTGCCACAGACCACTATCTAAATGACCCTGTTACAGCCAACCAAATGCAAAATTTCAACTTTTTTTCGATAATTATTGATCTAGAGAGTCCAGAGAATAGGCCTAGACTGGTTTGGTCCCGATCGGGCAAAAATCCAGGGACTAGTTCGCAAAAGTGGGTTTTGGACAAAAACCGAAATAACAAATTTTTTTTTGCTCCAAATGGAAATCCGAGATATACATCTTGTCCGTCTTGAGCCAGGGATTACAGTGGTGTAAAAACATTGAAGCTAAGTCAAACGGCCTTGGAGTTATGAGCAATTTAGTACTTTTGGTTGCTGTAGCGCCACCTATGGGCCAATCGGGCTCATACTCTGATAGCTTCTCCACAATTTGAGGCCCTACCATCTGACAAAGTTTCAGAGCTCCAGCCCTTACGGTTTGGGCTGCACGATGCGTTTTAGGGGATTTTTTTTTTCTTTCTAGCAAATACAATAGGTTTTCAGGACTTCGTTCCTGAACACCTAATAATGAGAGACCTTTTTGACGATTGTAGCGCCACCTATGATCCGATCCTCACGAAACTTTGCATGCTTCCTAACCATGTTAGGACACATATGCTCGTCGATTTTTGTGAAGTTGTGACTTTTTTGGGGGGGGTTTAGGGGATTTTGACTGAATTTTGCCACAGACCACTATCTAAATGACCCTGTTACAGCCAACCAAATGCAAAATTTCAACTTTTTTTCGATAATTATTGATCTAGAGAGTCCAGAGAATAGGCCTAGACTGGTTTGGTCCCGATCGGGCAAAAATCCAGGGACTAGTTCGCAAAAGTGGGTTTTGGACAAAAACCGAAATAACAAATTTTTTTTTTGCTCCAAATGGAAATCCGAGATATACATCTTGTCCGTCTTGAGCCAGGGATTACAGTGGTGTAAAAACATTGAAGCTAAGTCAAACGGCCTTGGAGTTATGAGCAATTTAGTACTTTTGGTTGCTGTAGCGCCACCTATGGGCCAATCGGGCTCATACTCTGATAGCTTCTCCACAATTTGAGGCCCTACCATCTGACAAAGTTTCAGAGCTCCAGCCCTTACGGTTTGGGCTGCACGATGCGTTTTAGGGGATTTTTTTTTTCTTTCTAGCAAATACAATAGGTTTTCAGGACTTCGTTCCTGAACACCTAATAATAAAAATCAGTACAATTACAATAGGGTTTCAGCACTTCGTGCTTGAACCCCTAATAATAAAAATCAGTACAAAAACAATAGGGTTTCAGCACTTCGTGCTTGAACCCCTAATAATAATAAGAACCGGAACAGATACAATAGGTGCCTCCGCACCTTCGGTGCTTGGCCCCTAATGAAGAGTTCAGATGCAAAAGCCTCTAAATGCCATTTGAAATTTTCTTCTAAAATGACCATTTTTGTCAAACTTGTATATTTAAGTTCAGTAATTTCACTTAAATGACAATTAATAGGTAATCTTCATTTCCATTTAAGTGAAATTACTGAACTTAAATATACAAGCTTGATAAAAATGATCATTTTAGAAGAAAATTTCAAATGGCACTTAGAGGCTTTTGCATCTGAACTCTTCATATACTACCATTCAAAAGTTTCAGGTCAGTAAAAAAAATTAAATAAATAAATTCCTCAAGGACACATTCAATTAAACCAAAAGATAAAGTAAATACTTTATGTTACAAAATATTTGTATTTCAAATAAATGCTGTTATTTTGAATCTTGAAATAAGTTTCAACATTGATAAGGCATGATTCTTGAGCAACAATTCAGCATATTGGAATTATATCTGAAGAATCATGTGACACTGGAGACTGGAATGATGGTTTTGACTTTGACATCACAGGAATAAATCACACTATTAAAATAAAAGAAAATGGTTTATTTCACAATATTAAAGATTTTACTGCATTTTTCATAAAATCAATGCAGTGGGCATTAGACACTTCAAAACATAAAAAACAACTCACCCTAAACTTTTGAACGGTAGTGATCTTTGATTCATGTTTGGTTCTATGGCAAACAGTACAGTTTTTATACAGTATGTGACCATTCCACTTATTATGAATAGTTATTAATTGTAATAACTTGCTACAGTCCGGATTATATCCCAAATGTTTAAACATCTAGATTTGTTTTACTTTAAAACAGATGGATAATATTACAATTTACATAAGCTAAATGGAGAATATATCAACTTTATAGATCAGATCACTTGTATTTTCCTGTGTTAATCTTTATAACAGGGTGTCATAATGTTTGGATACAGGTTTTCTATGAGTTTTCCAGAACTTTTGAATAAAATTAATAAATAACATTAATTTGTTTTGTCTTTAATTAGTAGATAAAAGTTATACATACACTATGTGAATCAGAGTGATGTAAAAGTATTCACTATGGTGATCATGTACATCAGAAAACCTTTTTTTAAAGCTTGTTTTGCAGAACATCACAGTTATATATGATATGAAAAAGCCTGTAGTAATGGAGCACATGTTATTTAAGGAAAGTATAATTCTATTTTTAGAGTGACAGATTTTTTTCAAACCTAGTCTGTGGGGTAAAACGCCTCCAGGAGGCATCGCTTCCCACTTTCATAATTAATGGAGTTGCCATGGTCTGAATAACACATCTTTTGTTATTCCATCAAATGTAATCTAACTAGGTGGTTGAATAAAAAATGGACTTAATGTGTTTTAAATTTTATGGGACATTTTAAAAAGAAAAAGAAAAAAAGAAACATCACTGAATGGTTGGGGGGTACCCTAATTGCTATACATGACAAACAACTCTGCAGACAGTGAATGGTTAATATTTCCTGTGGCTAGAAGAGATCCCATGTAGTCTAAGGTGTAAAAGTGAAACTGGGCTAAGGGGGAGGGGTAAGGGGGGATATTTCAGGGTAACGGAGGCTGTCAGCTGTGCTGCATGTCATTGCTGTCCAGTCCACGACGGTCATTGTGATCAGTGGCATTCAGCTGCAACAGACAGCCGGTGAGTCTCCTTTAAAAACACTGTGACTCTTCAAGTCAAAAATGCTTGGATGAATGAAGATGATTGAGGAAATTGCATGTTCTGCATGTCATTTCATCAAATGCATAGCCAGGATGGATAGAAAAGGACACATTTGTTAATAAAAGCATGGTGAAATCAACTTGAAACATGTCCAACTACTAATATTGAATAATAATTTCTCTGCAAAAATGTGTTTAAAAAACAGCTATTAAAAACTGTAGACAAAATGGCGATATAAATCCAAAAATCGCATGCAGGTGTTGTTTATGAGATAGGACCAGAAGCAAGAGTCTGGGAAGCCTAGTATTTTTGGAGTGATGATAATCTTCTATGAATAGCCAGGCTTTACAAATTCCTGAAGTCTTTCTGTGTCAAAGACCACTGCATGTTGCTAAGAGCACAAGCCAACAGACGGATTGCTAATCAAATCCAAATGACTCTGTATATTTAGCACACTGCATAGCTGTCAATAATGGCACCAAGTCAGTTTAAAAAAGACTGGTAATTTATCTGTGTGTGATAATTATGTTCTAGTTTTATAGGATGACATTTAAAGTTTAAAGTCAATGCGAGCTCAAAATTGATTATTTCTTTGAGTTTCTTAATAATACATATTCCTGGTCTTAACGTGCACCATTTATCATCAACGCTATTCCATGGAAATTTTATTGTAATGCTCTGAAATGACTTTCCTTTTCATCTGATTTAATAGGCATAGCTAATTTTTAGGGTATATGTAATGCAACCTTTCTAAAATATTAGCGAATACTGAAACAGTAATGAAAATGATTGTTTTCCATTGAAGTATGTTAAGATTAGCTCTCTAGAGCATTACATTTGCATTTAGGTCCTGATCCATTCTGCTGAAGAATGTTTTGCACATAAAACACATTATATTATGGAAGTAAAATGGGCCGTGAATGGTATTTCATGTTGACTTTAATACTCTAAGAAGTTTAATGAGGTCTAATGACGGACAAAACATATTTGCTGGTCAAAAACCCTCATAACTCCATTTGAGCTTGATTCTGGTAAAATGTTAATAATATAACGACATGTGCAAGTGCCTGATCATATAAAAAGCCACAACACCAATAATGCAGCGTTTTATTATTTTAATATAATCCCCCCCCCCCCCCCCCCCCCTTCACAAGTACTGTTGGACATATAAGGTTCCAGACCAACAGTGACGGAAAATAAACTTCAAAAAGTGTATTGTTTCAGGGAAAGCAATATTGAGCAATATTGAGTATATCGAAGTTGGAAGACTACAGATTTTTTGAGGGCACGTGCTTCTCCCTGTCTATAGGAATGGCATCTCCAACCAGCATGTTAGCCGAGGAGCAGGTGCACTGTTCCATCTGTCTGGATGTGTTTACAAACCCTGTCTCCATCCCTTGTGGACACAACTTCTGCATGGCCTGCATCGGCAGCTACTGGAAGTCCAGTGCCCTCTTTATGTGTCCGATGTGCAAAAAGACATTCTTCAAGCAGCCCGACATAAGCATCAACACAGTGCTGAGGGAAATCGCTGAGAAATTTAAGGCAATGAAATCCAATCCAGTCGCAAACTTTCAGAAGACAATGCAGCTGGACCCAGGACTCAAGACCCACGAGGAGCTCCCTACAGAAATGCCTGAACTGATTCCTCCTAATGGACCGTGGGCCCAGGCGGTGTCCTGCGACGTGTGCACTGGGCCTCAGCGTCGGGCGGTGAAGTCCTGCCTGGTTTGTTTAACGTCTTACTGTGAGGAGCATCTGAAGACGCACACTGCCCGCTTCACCAAACACAAGCTGATCGAACCTGTGCAGAACCTTGAGGACCGTATGTGTAAGAAGCACGAGAGGTTGCTGGAGCTTTTCTGTAAGAAGGATCAGACCATTGTGTGTGTGCTATGCACTGAGATGGACCACAGGGCACATTACACAGTTCCTGTCGAACGAGAGTGGACAGAGAAAAAGGTAAAAGTGCCACTTCTCATTGGTAAAAAAGCTAATTCTATTGTTTTGTCCACTATAAATAATGAACAACTGGATGACAGTGTAATGCTTCAATTTACTAAAAATATTGCAATGACCTGGAAAGGAAGCTACACGCTCTGAATCTCACTGATAAGCATGACAAACACTGTGATACCCATCATGCTCATACATGCTACAATTATTCCAGTGCTGGCACAGCTCTACCCACATTTCTCTCAACATGGGGTAAAAAGCAGTAGCCTAGTCAAGTAACAAATAAATTGTCAGAAAATAGACATATAATTACATTTAAAATTTACTAAATTTGAAGTTTACAGAAAAAGTAAACATTACTTTACTCATTACTTGTTACTGGTTGAATTAAGTAATCAGATCATGTAAATAATGGATGGCCGACTTCAGTCCTGCTGCGCCACTATCCTGCAGAGTTTAGCTCCAACCCTAATCAAACACACCTGAACAAGCTAACCAGTGTCTTCTGGACTAAGAAAGCTACAGGGTTGGAGATAAACACTGCAGTACAGTTGCCTGCCCTATTCTGGTTGCCCAAATAGTCTGCACAGTTGGTGTATAAAAGCAGTAATATTTCCTAAAAAGTATTTCCTAAAACACTGGAAAAAAAAGATTAATTCTATTATACAATTTGCAGTATTTCATGGAAATGAATGGCTTAATAGTCCAAAATTAATTGGAAAAATATCTCAGGAACCAAAGATGATTCACTTTGTAATTGTGCTTTTCAAGGATTTACTAGGATACAGATAGACTGCATCACTACAAAGAGCTATGCCAGAGCACGTTTAAAAAGTTTAACACAATATATTGTGGTTGACAGGCCTTGTTGAGGAAAACTGAAACTGAAGTTCAGCAGATGATTCAGGACCGAATGAAGAAAGTTGATGATATCAAACACTCCATAGAGTTGAACAAAGTAAGTTTAAGTGTTTATGTATGTATTTCAGATTAGTTAACATGAGCAGATGCTATAGCCTTTCTCATCTTCAATACTAATCCACAAAGATCCTCTGGCTGGTTTGACTTAAGGTGCAATTTGTAACTTTAGAGGTTGGTGCTTAAAACAACAAGTTACCAGCAAAGAACATTGGCTGCATCCAAAATCGTATATTTCCCTACTATATAGTTGGTGAAAACAATATGCAACAAGAGTAGTATGAGCAAATTCACAGTGCTCATAAAAAGGTACGCAAAATTACCCAGATGAGGTTCTGATGTGTACAAAAAAATATTCCTCTGTGTTGCAAAAAAAAAAAAGATGAATATATCAGCCATTCGTAGCTTAATTTCTTTATTTACAGTAACAATAAGGAATGACATGAAATTGACCAATTACCGTGAAATATAAGTCAAATCAAGTATATTTATATAGCGCTTTTCATAATATAGATTACATCAAAGCAGCTTCCAAATATAATTCAAAACGTAATAACAATGTTCGTTTCTTAGTGGAAAAACATCCACGTTTGGTAGAGCTGATCAAGGGTATTACTGATTGGTTACTTAATTTGAATATACCCAAATGAGCAAGCCAAAGGCAACAGTGGCAAGGAACTGAAAAACTCCATCAAGTGACCTAATGGTGTCCGAAACTCCATCAGGTGATCCAATGAAAAAAAAAAAAAAAAAACCTTGGGAGAATCCAGCCTCAGTTGGGGGCGAGTTCTCCTCTGGAGGTTATGAACTGGAGGACGGATTTACAGTAACTGTAAGGTAAAAATGTATATGAATGTCTCTAAACAGATTTTAAACGCGAACCTGTGATAAACACTCAATCAGTGTTTCAGCAGAAAGACGTCAATAAAACAGCATAGCTTGTCACAAGCATTATATTTACCTCAACAGGCCAGTGATTCAGTGTCCACAACTTTGGTTCCTATCTTGCACTCTTGCACTAAATAAATGCACTATGTTAGCCTATATATTTTATTTTACTTAACCTTTTACCTAATAACCTGTTACCTAATAATTACCTAGTAACCTTAAACTCAAAAATTTTTAGTCTAAAAAAATCTAACCAGAAATTTGGAGATCACTGATCGTACATTAAACTGTTAAGAGAAACAAAATAATGTATGCATCATTGTACCCAGCACTTTGAGTTTGCCGGAAAGAATCGTTGCTTTTCCCCAAAATGGTACACTGAAACAGTGAAGTAAAAATGCTGTAATTTGATGCTGTATACATTTGCTTTTAAATCTTTTCCTGGTGTTTTTTGAATATGAATTGGTTGATTCTCTGGACTGAGTATGATGACATCATTGACACTTTCTATAATCGGCCTAGTAGACACATGTAAGGTTATAATCGCTGAGCTATGCTGTAGGCGTTAGCTGAAACGATGAAGTAAATATATATATATATATATATATATATGTATATATATTAGTTGCTCCTACATTTAAAGATGGGACCCCCAAAAAATAAAATAGGGCTAGCTGCGCTCCTGGTCTGCACTAATTAGTGTGTATCTACTCCCAAACACAGAGCAGCGCTAAGAGAGATATTGAGGACAGCATGCAGGTATTCTCGGATCTGATCAGAGCAGTCCAGAAGGTCCAGGCCGAGCTGGTGCTGGACATCGAGGCGAAACAGAAGAAGACAGAGAGCTGGGCCAACCAACAAATACAAGAACTGGAGCAGGAAATAGATGTTCTGAAACTGAGAAACATAGAGTTGGGGTATCTCTCACACACTGAAGACCACATTCACTTCCTGCAGGTAAAATATTTTACCCTATATACAGTATATATATATATATATATATATATATATATATATATATATATATATATATATTTACTAATGTAAAAAGTCTTCACTGTCAATTTTGTTGATGTGGATAATTTGATTCAAATTTAAGAATGAGTAACAAAATTAGATACCCATGACTTTTTAAGAACTCATAAGCAACTTGCATAATTGTACAGTGCTAAAAATTACCTCAATGATGGCAACAAACATTCAAAGGTAGCAGGATGTATTATCTTTTTCAAGATGTATTATTTAGAGTTTGCTAACAAATAGTTTAGATATACAAAGATGGCACACTCATTTAACTATGAATGGGAGAAAATGCAATGCCCAATATGGTGTAATAATTCCTGTCTTCAAAGTAAAAGAGACAATTGCTAATTAGTAAAGTCATAGCATTACTGCATATGCCATTAAAAGCTTGGATGCTACTGAAATATTGTAAATATGGATGGCAAGTGAACAGACATTCCTTGAAAGGGAATTTGCTGCTATTCTCTGTTGTGTCCCACACAGCTTCTTTAAAATGTCCACTGTCTTCCCCAGAACTTTACATCATTAATGGCACATCCAAACACCAAAGACTGGTCTGAGACCTGTGTGCATGCTGATCAGTGTGTTGGCACCACCAGAAGAGCAGTGCTCAAACTAGAAGAGACACTTACAGAAGAAGTAGACAAACTTGTAGAAATGGGTAAGAACTTTACTGTTACAGTATTTTACTAATGGACATCACTCTTTTTCTGCCCCTATACTTTATATTCACCTCAACAAGTGGTACAGTGTTAACCCTTAACTGTCACTGTCCCACAGGTTGTTTGCCATTATATTTTTAAAACAATAATATCTTAGTAAAAAAATCTTAAGTAATATTTACAAACTGTGTATCATTTGAAAGCTTACAATCTCATGTTTCCATAATTGGTGATTTTCAAAATAAATTACAGAGGAGCAGTAATTTATCAATTTGCAACAAGAACATTTTCATACTCCTAAGGCATGTCATTTATTTTGAAATAGCAATGAAAGTGAATCAAAAAAAATGGAAGAAACCTCAGTTTGTTTTCATGCCAAGAGTTCCAAAGATATTCAATTTTAGAATTTTTTTTAGAAATTTAGATTCAATTTTAGAAAAAAAGGTCTAAAATGTTTTAAATATAAATAAATATAAAATAATGTAAAAAGGTTTTAAATATAAATAAAATAAATAAATAAATTCATCATTTGTGATGTGGCAAGAAGCTATAACACACATGCGTGTTCTTTGTATGTGTTTCTTAGAGGTTGAATTCATATCAAAATCTGCCAAACTTACTACTTCTGAATAGGATCTCTGCTTCATAAATTGTTTCGCAAAAAATCGCAAATTGTGAAAATAATGGTTCAGATTACTCAAAACACATATGGAAATGGAGGCACCCTTATATGGGCAGTCATGGAGTCTGGTTGTGACCTAGTGAAAAAGTTGCGCCCAAAACAAAATCTTACTGAAAGCTAATTTTTCTTACCTTAACTTGTTCAGATTTTTAGCTTAAATTTTTCTGCAATTTTAGAGTAGCCCTACTCTAGTATTCCCAGTGCATAATTGTACAGAGTAGCATAGATATAAAAAGTCACTTTGTTGGCCAACTAGCAGTTATCACACTGGCAAAAACCCAATAGGATTTCCCCATAGCCTTTTGGATTATTGCAAAAAACACTTACACATTTTGTCCATTAAGATAATTTTCCCAGATGAACACAACGTTTACAAATTTCGAAGTCTAAATGCAGTAACCAAAAGTAAACTGCTAAAGGTAGGCTATAAACAAACAACACCACACCACGGTCCCATGACTTCAACGCGTCACCACCACTAAGCTTCCACCTACTCTTTCAGTTTTATCAAAAAAACAATTTCCCAAAACGTTTGAGTTAGAATAGTTTATTAGAGCATTGTTATAAAGATAATGAGGCTGTAAACGCAGACTGAGTTGACCTGTTCGCCATGATGACGTTTAATCTCCCTGACAGACTCTGTAGTCCCTTTTAGCCACTTGTTAGCAATTGCTTTTAAAGACACATAACACCTTCAATTAATCACAATTGGGTTAATAATGATATTTATGTCAGTATTATAGTATTTGCCAGTTTTTATATTAAAACTGACTTTATGTCGTAGAATAAAATGTGAAAGTGTATTGAGCTTGTGTTCAACACAGACCTTATTTCATCCATTTAACCAAAATCCCATTCAAAAAACTTATTGACACCAGGACGATGGATCCAGAAATGCCACAATCCTAACTCATTACCCCTTTTTGGCTTATGAAAAAATGTCATACTCATTTCACTTTGTTGAATGTGCTCTTGTAGTGTAGCTATTTCAAATCTTCAAAGTATACCGTCCTTGCAGATTATATAATATTAATGAAATAAAATTCCTCTTAAGTTTACTAGAGTATACTTTCATGGTGGGGCAGTTTCCTGGACAAAGTTTAAGGGCCCTATTTTAACGATCTAACCACATGGTCTAAAACGGAGGGCGCAAGTTCACTAAGGGCGTGTCCGAATCCACTTTTGCTAGTTTAACGACAGGAAAAAATGCTCAGTGTGCCAGGCGCATGGTCTGAAAGGGTTATCCCTATTCTCTTTATGAATGATGGGTGTGCTTTGGGATTTAGTCTCATCACCAATTCTCTTTAAATATCAGTTGCGCTCGCGCCATGGTGGATTCCCTATTTACATGATGGAATTGACCCTTCGCTAAGCCACGCCCGAAAACCGCCACTGGCCAATCATGTCTTAGCAACCATAACTATGCGCGGGAGGTCTGGCAAGCTTTCCAACGAGGGAAGCATGCTGAAGCATTGTGCGTGGATTGTGCAAATCTGATACCGGTATAATAAAAGTTTGGACGGGGGAGAGGAATTGTTTTCCTTCCAGAAAATCTAAAAGCCAAGGGGAGAAGTGATTGGCGTGATCTAGCATATGTGCGAGACCAACGCATTCTCATCCCAAAGCGTTATATTTGACACTTTTGCAAAAGCATAAAAATGCGGCGCTCATGGCACCCTTTAACGTCTAATTAGACGCTTTCGTTTTGGTTAAGTTTAGGTATGGTGTGGGGTAAGGGTTAGAACACTAGGGGGCGCTTTTGGACCTAATATTTCTGCGTCTCATTTGGCGCTAAAGGGTGCCATGTGCGTTCGATATTTACGCTTTTGCAAAAGCGTCGTATATGGCGCTTTGGGATGAGAACGGGCTGGCGAGACCCATTCACAACTACTAGTAAATGTCGACATGCTTAACAAAAACACCTAACGTTATTGTTTGGAAATATTGATGGTTCTTTGGTCATAATGATATAACGTAAAATAAGACGATTAAAGAGACAAGACAAAGGCTCACTGACATACTTTAAAATATATTTCAGCATTTTGTTAATCAACGTCCTACTAACGTTACCCCTTACTAAGTAACTTAACCCAATCCGATCGCGGCTCTCCCAGTATTAGTGTTATTCCACAAGATTTATTGATAAGCTGTTTGATTTATAATTATTAAGATTATTTTCACATACCCTGCTGTGTATGAACATAGCTGTTCCTCAATTTGTGTTTTCCATTTGAACGGTCAGCGTATGAGGTGCCTGCTGCTTGCGCTGGGACGTTAGGCTTTAACAGTTTTTAAGAAATTATTCACTAATCGGTTGCATATAATGTCGTGAATATATCCCTCGAACGCATACTGTAGTCCCTTTTGTCTTGCTCTCTCAGATATTTCACTTGTTGGCCGAAAATTACTAATTATCTCATTGGGAATGTCTGACACCGCGTGCATCCACACTATATTAGATGGGCCAGCCACGAAAGCTTGACAGGCGTAGCAACAGTAACTAGGGAGGGCGGGGCTTAGCGAAGGGTCAATTTGATAGTGGAAGATCTCCAGAGCACAAACGGAACTACTCATGCGCAAGGTTAATGCTGTGTGTCTGTGTGTGTGAGGTTAAAGCACAAGCAGACCAACTACGTGACGAGCCGGACTCCATCATATGTACACAACAATAATCGTTTACATTTTAATCCTTTTATTTTAAATATTTGGCATGTGTGTGTGCTGCTTTGCGTCCCTGTGTGTTTAATAAGCAGAGTGTACGCACGTTGTGGACCCGCCTATAGGAGCAAATTCGCTCTTTAAATAACAAAAAATAAAAAATAAAAAAAAAATGAGACCAGGTTTCAGTTTTGGTCACTGGCATCTCAACTGGTCACATTTCTGTTGCTTCAAAATAGCAACGCGCCAACAATGTGCCTGAACACACCTCGTTTTCAAACCAGCGTGCCCATGGGCACACAAATGGGCGCAAATGCATTTGCTATTTAAACACAGTGAAAATGATAACTGTGTCGGACTGAAACTAGCAAAAAACACTTGTGTCACGCTTGCCGCTGCATTGCGCCAGGTGTAAAATAGGGCCCTAAGCCTATTCCAAGACTAAAATGTCTAAGTTCTAATGTAACCCCGAGAACGGAGGTTATGTTAGAACTGAACTGATGAGTTGCATTAAACAAGCCAATGCACATTGGCCTGCAAGATTTGCATCGCACATCCTACCCTGTGATTCAGGTATAAGGAAGTGCGTTGAGACCACTCAACAAAAAGGTTACACTTCAAACATAGGCATGTGTTTCTACGTGCCTGGTAGAGGGTGCTCTTGTTGAAGTGATAGATCACTGGTGACTTGGTAGATCACCTTATCCTCCACGTCCCGTCTAGAGACCTCATCTGGGGTGTGTGTGAAACTGCCCCTGTTTCTAAGCACACTTTTAAAAAGTGCAGTTGTGTTTATTTTATTTTAGATTAAATTTTTAAATGTAATGTGTTTTAATAATCTTTTGGGTAACACTTTAGAATACGGTTCCTTCGTTAATGAATAACTACACAAGAACTAATGAGTAACACAATATTAACAATCTAGTAACTATTATTAACTAATAAGAAACTCTGATTAACGAACTAGTAAGTAATAGCGCACAGACGAAAGTGGTAGTTCACTATTAAGTAATCAATAACTACTATTTTTTAATACTTCCCACAGAACTACTGAAAAAGTTTAATAAGAATCTAGTAACTACTATTAACTAAAAGAAACTCTTATTAACGAATTAGTAAGTAACAGCTCACAGATGAAAGTGTTACTAGATACTTCTGTGGGAATTACTAATTATTTGGATCCGTATTATAAAGTGAAGATCATTGGAACTAACTAGTAATTACTCAAGTGTTACTAAAGGCATTTCCAAAAATCTCAAACGTTTGCACAAATCATGACTAGATCATGTAGTAACACTTGAGTAATTACTAGTTAGTTCCAATGATCTTCACTTTATAATACGGATCCAAATAATTAGTAATTCCCACAGAAGTATCTTGTAACACTTTCATCTGTGAGCTATTACTTACTAATTCGTTAAAAAGAGTTTCTTTTAGTTAATAGTAGTTACTAAATTGTTAATAAACTTTTTCAGTAGTTCTCTGGGAAGTGTTAAAAAAATAGTAGTTATTGATTACTTAATAGTGAACTACCACTTTCACCTGTGCGCTATTACTTACTAGTTCGTTAATCAGAGTTTCTTGTTAGTTAATAATAGTTAATAGATTGTTAATATTGTGTTACTCATTAGTTCTTGTATAGTTATTCATTAACGAAGGAACCGTATTCTAAAGTGTTACCATCTTTTGTTGTGCCTTAAGTACACTTTTTATTTGTTGACAAACATAAAAATGCACAAACATTATTATTCAATGTTAAAGTGTATTTTAAACATATTTTAAATGTATCAAATTGCAACTTCATCCAAATTATTGTAATTGTGCAAATATATAACATGACAAAAAAGGTTTTTCTAAAGTTTTAATGAAGTAAAATAATTATAAAGACCTCTTAAGTACAATCTAACTTATAAAACAATTACTTTATTTATTAATTTATTTATTTGTGTCATCTTAAACAGAGCTGAGGAGAATTCAGAAGTACTCAGGTAATGTTCCCTTGTTCATTTAATCGGTCATATATTATTAGACATCTTTGCATTCAAATGGGTTTATCACTGCCCGGTCTATTTGATAATCTACTCATGTCTCTGTTGTATGTCCCCGTGAAGTGGATGTAACCTTTGACCCGGACACTGCTAACCCTTGGCTGCAGCTATCCGAGGACAGACGTCAGATGCGTCATCTCGGTGCATGGCAGGACCTGCCAGATACACCAGAGCGCTTCGATACAGTGGTTATTGCACTCGGCCGTGAAGAATTGTCCTCCGGACGCCGTTACTGGGAAGTTCAGGTGGGCGAGAAGGACGACTGGTACTTAGGTGTCGCCCGGGCATCTGTAAACAGAAAAGGGAGGATTTCGGTGAGTACGGCTCACGGTTATTGGGCTTTAGCTATGAGGAAAGGGCGAGAATATCGTGTTTCTTCCTCTCCACCCCTCCTGCTTTCCATCGAGCCCAAGCTGAAGAGAGTGGGCGTATATGTGGACTACGAAGAAGGACAATTGTCATTCTATGATGTACAAAACAAAACTCACATCTACACCTTTGTGGACTCGTTTAAAGAGAAACTCTTCCCATTCTTCTACCTCTACTGCTGCGATAAGGCCTCTGACACTATGACGATCTGTCCCATGCAAGAGACGTCTCATACTAAACAGTGCTGAAACACAAGCTCCATAAAGACTTGGTCTGGTCACATGACCCGCAGTGCTGCTGTTTCTATCCTGTTACAATGTGTGTTTGAGAACTGCTTTCCTTGCCTTAATTTCCTGAATGTTGTATAGATATTTATACAAAAAAATTAAAAATCAGTTTTATTGCATGGCCATAGAAGAGCAATTATGACAAAGAACCAAAGCATACAGAAAATAAATAATTATAATTAATGAACACATTTGTTATTTATTATGTGTATAATTAAATAACATCGACTGTAACCCTGGTTCCCTGAGAGGGAACGAGACGCTGCGTCAAGACGCCGTGGGAACACCCCTGTGTGAATGCACGTGTGTAATCAGTCCAATGAAGATGACAAGACGTCATAGGCGGGTGACATCATTGTTAAGTATGGACTAGTGGTTCTTTTTAGGATGGGAACACTACAGAAAGATTCCAGCCAGAGAATCTTTTATCATCTTTATTTCCAAGATCAGGATCCAATATACAAGTTTGTATAATTGAGTGTATGTGTGGTCTAAGCAGAAAGAAAGAAAAGAAATAATGAAATGGTAATAATAACTGATTAATAAACAAATAAAGAATACTATACTATGCTCATTGTCATCATTAACAACAGTACAGTACAGAAAATAATAATTAACATTAATCCAGTGCAACAGAATACGTCACTATATGCCTTTTAATGGTGTATTGGAAACATCATGGCGCACTTAGGAAACATCAGCGCTGAACAAATAGGATTTCAGACAATCATCAACCAAGAAACTATAATGAACACCTGAAAACAGACCGTGCTAGCATCTGATAGGCCAAAGCAAGTCGATCACAGGTAGGGACTATGGCTGGACGACGTAGCGTCTCGTTCCCTCTCAGGGTTACAGTCGTAACCTGAAACGCAACCTTACAAGGGAACGAGCTTCGTCGAGATGCTGTACCCACTACGCTATTATAGCATATCCCTGTTCTGTGCGAAGTCAATGCGCATAGTAAGAAGAAAGCACCCTAGACTGTGGAGTGGAGCCTTGATCCAAGTCATAAAAATCCACCCCTAGAAATCTGCGAGGTAGAACCAAGCTGAATTCTGAAACCATTTCTATAGAGAGCAGGACCCAACAGAAAATCCAAAAAGGGGACCAGTCTCTCGAGACTGGTCGCACAGCCACTTTGGAGCCCTGTAATGGCAAACCAGCAGGGAACTTTCTTCGAGATAACGACTGTCCTCAGATATGTCTTTTCCCAAGACGACAACGGCTGAGACTACTAAAAAGGAACCAGCCTCTCGAGACTGGCCTATATTATAGCTTGAGAAGCCAATCCGACATCCTGAAACGGACAACCGGCAGGAAATAACCAAACTGACCCCTCTTAAACCCCCCTTCAACGAGTCAGACATTGAACTAGAACTCTCTGCAGGGCACCGAAGGGAGATGGGCACCATATAATGAGGTGTTGTCCATTTCCCCCTGGAAACTACCATTTATTTCCTCAGAATGAAATGACTTCTCAAAGATCAGATGAGTGCATATTTAATTTTCTCAATTAAATACAGCCAAATATCAACCGGACAAATAAACACAGTCTGGATGAAAAGCTGAATAGTATATTACAGACATTTAACTCAAAGATTAGATGAGTACATATATTTAATTTTCTCAAAAATTAAATGCAGCCAAATAACTATGAGACGGTCTAGATGAAAGAATGAATATATAATGTATTAATATAGACCTCATAATGCTGTTACTGGTCTGACTCTCTAACCATTACACCATGGCTATCATTTATGGGACAATGCTTCCCTTCCATTTATGGAATTTTCTGGCTTTCCGTATTTTCACTGTTACAGTATATGGTAGGGGACGCTTTTAGGCATCTTCTGAAAGAGTACAGTATCTCCAGAATCAAAACATGTGAAGAAGAAGCAGAAATAAGCCATGTCATGTGTAATATAAGCATGCATGTGTAAAATAACATGGTCATCAACATTAAACGGCATATAAATCAAAACTGCTTAATGTTACAGAATAAAATGTCGAACGCACATCACAGAACAGAGCAAGGCAAGCATTTGTGCTTATAAAAGTTAAACTTTTTTTATTTATTTTTGAAATGACCGATCGTTTCGCTAGATAAGACTGGTGTTGTTTAAAGCCCTTGTTTGAAGCCATCAAAAACCCTAATTTCTTTTCGACTTAAGAAAGAAAGACTTGGACATCTTAGATGACATGGGGGTGAGTAAAAAATAGAAACTTAACATGATCTAATGATGTATAACACTATGTAGGGGTCATTCTACAGAAACGTTCACTTTTGGTATGGCAAGATGTCTTAAAATGTATTTCTTTTTATAACATTTAAACTTACACCACATTATTAGATTTATCCTTTGACTGTATGAATATGCATAAATGACAGCTTAATGATTTTTTATATTTTTTGTGTATTTATTTAAAGATTGCATATACCATTTTTTTGTCACTGGTGTTACCTTACTTCTTTGGCAATATTAAATGTTTTTATGAAATGTTATTTCAAATTGTTTTCAGCACACACTGACTGTAAAAATGAATATGCTTTATCTAATCAATATAATTGTGGCAACAGATTACAAGCAATATTATTAATTAAATTAAACAAATTATTCCTTAAAAGTTAACCATTTAAAATGAGTAAAGTTTACACCAAAAAAGTAACAAAAATATCTCACTAACAGACAGACGTCAAAGATTAATTGAGAACTCTTTATTTCATATTGCCAACATTGAAGACACCTGATATTAGTAAGCATAATCACTGAAGAAGAAAACCGTAATTTTAAAACAAACCTAAAACAAACACCGATCACCATAATGGTGATTTCAATTTGTGTTTTTTTGGTTGTTGTAAATTTTACTCATTTGAAATGGTTAACTTTTGAGGAATTAATTTGATTAATTATTACTCAATTCTAATTTGTTAAATTTAATTAATAATATCTGTTGCCACATTTTTTTTATTAGATAAATCATTTTTACAGTGCATGTAGTCAGAGGTACCAAAAAATAATAAAAATGCAACAAATAAGAAGATTAGGTTTTATTTATTTTAATCAGGTTTGTTAAAAATGTGCTTGAATAAGGTTAGTTCATTTGCTCTCTCTCTCTCTCTCTCTCTCTCTCTCTCTCTCTCTCTCTCTCTCTCTCAGAAATTGAATAAATACTTGCATTCAGAGACTTGTCAAGTTTTTTCTTCTGCAAGTCTAAGCAATTATTAATAACAACATAAACACTAATAATATTATTAGTGACACCCCCGCCCCCACCTAAAATTATATGAATTATATTTTATTTTATAATTTATTTTAATAAATTATAGAATTAGAATTTTAAGACTAAGAAACAAGAAACATAGGCCTATGTATATAATGTTTAACCGACGCTGATTTGGGTGGGTTTCGCCATACAACGTCACTTCTCTGTCTTTCACTGCCCTGACAAGAACGTTCAGTTCAGTTCAGATACCTTTATTAGTCCCCAAGGGGCAATTCTGTTTTACAGCCAACCTATCCATAATAGTTAAAATACATTGACACACAATGAATAAAAGGAAAAGAAGAAATAAATACTTACATCCACATATTTACTCACTAGTTTACCAACCAGTGTCACACACAAACACACATACACACATACACATTCACCTAGCATTGACTAAACAGAGCAGTGGAAAGCAAGAACCAATTCCATATATTTATGTATTTCCGTTTAGCAGTCTTATTGCAGAAGGAATGAATGAGTTAGCATAACGGTTAGTTTTCCGTTTTGGCACATAATACCGCAGACCTTATTGCATAATAACAAATTCTTCACTGAGTGCATGATCTGGTTGGCACAATATTCTTTCTGTCTTTTGGACAGCTTGTGTTTCCCAAAGAAAAATCAGATCATTTAGTTGGGTACCAGTGATTTTTGAGCATACCTTAACAATGTTGGTCAATGAACAATGAACTGTTTTTTATCTTTCACAGCTAGTCCATTAAACCAACACAGGAAAGAAAATGTTAATAAACTCTCAATGAAGGCCTGATAGAATGTACATAAAATTCTTTTACATACCCCAAAAGAGTTAAGCTTCCTCATCCTCAGTAAGTGTATTTCTTGGTTTACTCTCTTAATAATGCTATCAGTGTTCTCACTCAATTTCAGCTGTGAATCAAACACTGTGCCCAAGTACTATATGTTTGAACTATTTGAACATTTTCATTATATATTACATTTGATTTTGGTTCATCACTATGCTTCCTAAAATCTATAATTACTTCTTTAGTTTTTGACACATTTAAGTCAAGGAAGCTATCATCACACCATCTGACAAATTCCGTGAGGGCAGTATTGTGATCAGATTGGTTGCCCTGTAATAGGAACCAACGCATTCTCACCCCAAGGTGTCACTTTTGACCATGCTTCAATATTTGACGCTTTAGGCGCTGTGGGATCGCGTCATGTAACTGATGCTAAAGGAAAGCATCAGTTAGACGGCGCGGTTAGGTTTAGGAGTGGGGTGGGGGTAGGGTTACACGCGATCCTAGGGCGTCATCTAACTCAGTGGTTCCCAACCTTTTTTTGTCTGAGACCCCCTTTTTCTCAAGAAACTATTACAGGGCCCCCCTTACATTTAATGATATTATCGCTCTTGTAAGCTTGCAGCAAGGATGACAAAATATGTTTTTTTTTTCAAACAAACGGTATGTTTATGCTCAAATAATAGCCTATAATATTGAAAATACAATGACTAAAATATCAGTAGGCCCTTTGTAATTTAACAATGTAAGCCAAGAAGAAGCGTATTAATTGGCCCTATTTAGAATGCAAAAATACAAATATTCATACTGGTGTTTAGGTAAAAAAAAAAAGAATATCTGCTATTAAATGGCTGTTGTCTGGGGCCTCAATACTTGCATGTTATCTGAGAGGCTTTATCAATGTGAGGCTTTATTTTTACGCTTTTGGCGCTATAGTGAGCGATAATAAACTTGCACGTATTAACAGAATAATGCGTCTTTCGGAAATAACAGTCTAGCCGGAACTACCTCTCTCTGTGTACGTCTATGACGAGTCACGCAGGTACTGTAGTACTCCGCAGCGGCAGCGATCCGAACCAGTGTGAAATAGTCCCAATGTAAACACTTATTATAGGTGTACGTACCATAGTGGTTCAGGATAAGACAAAAACACGGATTGGAAAATGGATTCATAATGAACTCACTCATTATATACGTTTTGTAAATTTTGAACAGAAAAAAGTTAAGGACTTTTATTTAATGCTCATTGCCCAAACCTTCAAAATATGCCGCGACCCCCCACAGAGCTCGCTGAGGCCCCCTTGTGGCCCGCAACCCCCCCTGTTGGGAACCGATGAACTAACTGACGCTAAAGGGCGCCTAAAGCGTCAGATATTGAAGAATGGTCAAAATGCTTCCCAAGGCGTCAGTTAGGTGAAGCCTTAGGGGTGAGAATGGGCTGGGACAACAGGGCTGTGTCGTCTGAAAACTTTACCAAATAGCTGTTCTTCCAAGATGCCCTGCAGTTGTCAGTGATATAAAAAGCAGGGGTGAAAGCACACATCCCAGATATATTACCATTTACATATACCTGCTGCCTTCTATTTGTTAAAAAATTTAAAACTAATAATAAAATCTGCTCAGGTAACTTAAAACATGAGGCTAATCGTTCGATTAGGATGTGGGGCTGCATTTTGTTAAAAGCTGAACTAAAGTCGGCAAATAAAATTCTTAGGTGTGAGGCAGGTTTCTCAAAATGTTTATACACCCTGTCAAGAATGAAAAGCTTTGCATCCTCTACCCCCTTGCCCGCTTGATATGCAAATTGTAATAGATCTAATTTGTCTACAGTTAGGGGGATGATTATGTCCTTTATGATTTTTTCAAAGCATTTCATTACCAGGGAAGTCAGTGCAATTGGCCTGAATTCATTAAGGTCTTTAGGAGATTTTGTTTTAGGGATGGGTATTACTGTTGATGTTTTCCATATGTCCGGTATGACCCCACTATCTGGACATTTTTGAAAGATAACTCGGCACAGTAGTGCAGTGTACGCCCACAGATAGCATCAGGACCAGCAGCCTCTCATTTTTTTGTGTTTTTAAGTAGTGTTATGACTTTTGACTGTTGAATTTTTATCCCTCTCTGAGGCGTTAACGCATCTCTTAATGTGACTATCTGAAAAAGACCTTTCAAACCTGCAAAAAAAATTGATCAAAATTATCTGGCAAGTTGCCGTCGTCTATGGCCTTCAATTTTATATGTTGCCTAGTACTGCCTATAGGCTGATTAATAGCTGCCATAGTTTTAATACCTTACCAAGCTGCCTTTAGGTCCCCACTGTTATATTGATTTTCAATTTTATTCTTATACTGGATTTTTGCCTTTCTTATTTCATTTTTGACTTCTCTTGAGACAGTTTTTTTTTAATCTGCCAGGTCCCCTAGATAAAATGTCTTTTTTTCCTATTGATAACACTTTTCAATTCCTTAGTTACCCATGGCTTATTACTAGGATAAATGACCACTTTTTTTAGATGGAATAAACATGTCAACACAATATTTGACATAAGCAGAAATTGCTTCTGTAAATTCATTAAAGTCACTACCAGTGTCAGAAAAACAATTCCAATCAGTACAATCTAGACAGCCCTGTAGAGAGGAAATACTGTCTTCTGTCCAGAGTTTGATGGTTTTCTCCTCTCGCTCTAGGCATCTGAAAGCAGGCTTGTACACAGGAATCAGATAAATACTGTTGTGGTAAGAGGCACCGAGTGGAGGCATGTCCAGGGATTTGTAGGCCCCATTTACTGAGCCATAACAAAGATTTAAGGTGGTATTCCTCCGCGTTGTAGGGTAAGTTATGTACTGTTCATATGATCTTAAAGTTTTGTTTAAGATACAGTGATTAAAATCTCCTATAAAAAAACTTAGGGGCCTCTGGGCAAATAGAATCCAATCTGTGAGTGACATCCGTGATCACTTGCGTTGCAGTTGAGGCATTAGCTCGCGGGTGAATATACACAAGCGTATAAAACAGCTTGCAAACAAACATATTTCGTGTGCACTCAATCACAGGAACAAGAGAGAAAGGGAAACTCCCATCTTCTCAGTTCTCACCACATTATAAAAATATTTTAACAATATAATCTGACCATTGCCTCAGATCCAAGCCACCAGATTCTTTATTGCAGACTAGTATTCTAGGTGTTGCTTTGGCAAACACAAGATCCAAGCCACTTCCATAAGGCTTTCTTCCCTCGAGAAGAAAGCCAACGGTTGCAGAGCTAAAAACTCCAGATGCTGTCATGCAGAACACTGTCAGCCCTAGCCTGGCTAACACCAGATCACGTATCATTGAGAATAAGATGTGGTCTTGAAACCATATTTGAGGCGTGGTTTACAAATGCCCAGAGCCGTATTATTGGGTGCTACGAACGTCTATCAAATGCGCATGTACGTAGCTCATAGTCAATCGGTTCAATGATACCAGATGACGTATGTAGACAGACATTTAGGAGATTTATGTATACACAAAGGCTGTATCATAAGGTAACTTAACGTCCGCTGCCACGATGGATCCATAGATATAAACAAAGTAACTGCTCCGGTGTGTCGTGTGTACGTCGTCATCGTCTTGCTGCTCCCTCCCCGTTCTGTGATTGGTTACCTATATCAAGCGAAAAAAATTTTTTTTTTGTTTTTTTTGATAAGGAACAACAAAACATGTTTTCTACATCTAACTACACAAAATCATGGGGACAAAGTGAATATGATAATATTGTTATGATGAACAGTCTCACCTAAGCTGACCCTGATGCAGCTTCTACACAGAATCCATCATTCATTCGACCCACATGGCTGCCAGAAAACCCAAAATAACTCTATTAGGAGTGCCAAGGACTGGCTGACTTGTCATTTCTCAAAGTAGTTTGCTTCTTGAAGTCTTTAGACACACTCAAATGCAGAGATTTCAAATGCTTTCATCTTGAGACATTGTCAGGATTTTTCCTCAGCAGTCTTATCAAACCTGACACAGATTTTTCCTCATTCAAATGTTAAACTCAAGCACGCATTTCAGAAAGCGACAAATTAAGTTAGAAATAAAAGTAATGATTTTCTTTGGAATATTCAGCACTCTCAAAGCAAACACTTCCTTGTGGATTTGCATGTGTAATTTGCTCACCTGTCCTGCTTTTGCACAATTTACGTGGACAACAATGCACAGTGTGAAAGATATGTGAATATCTTGAGTTTCTTGGGAGCATTCAGCAATCTCAAAGCAAACACTTCCCTGTGGATTTGCATGTGTAATTCGCTCACCTGGCCCGCTTTTGCACGATTTACATGAACAACAATGCACAGTGTGAAAGATGAGAATATCTTGATTTGTTCACAAGTGTGTGGATAGAAAATATATTCCTCTTAGTACCTGCAATTATATTTGATCATCAAATTTTCTCAGAAAAATGAGAAAGTAATTAATGAGTTATGAGAACAATTAGCTTCAGTGTTACTTGCATGAACATTAGGGGTGTAAAGATACACAAAACTGACGGTTCGGTTCTCCCACGGTTTTGACGTCTCGGTTTGGTTCGGTCACGGTTTGAATATCGTTACACCCCTAATGAGCATTGGTCAATTTCATGATGATAATAATACCTGTTTAGAAACCATGTTAAACAAACAATCCTCTCTGATGTTAATTTAGAACAAAGGTATAAATCATCCTGTGCAGTTGGTTGACAATCAAAAGGCTGCAAAGCAAAAGGTAGCAATGCTATTGAGCCTCTTCCTTCGCCAGACTGGAGATATTATAGGCCGTGAGACAGAGGGTTGATTGGTACTATTTTGAGGGATTAAACCGCATGGTGATTTTTGTGTAGGTATATGACCCTATATTTCGTCGCTGTCCGATGAAAACCGCGTATGTCCATTTTGCCGATTTTGAGATTTTTTGACGGGTAGAATGTCCAGGTTCATTTCCATATACAGCATGCTTCACATTATCTAAATGACCAATGAAAAGTTGTGAAATCATGTCATCTGATTTCCATGTATTTCCATTTGCTGTCAAAGCTGTCAATCACGCAGCGTATCTCCCATAGACAGTATGGTATCTCCCCGCCCTGTGGAGGCATCTCGCCGGTCTCATGAAGTTTCTTGCCGGTCTCGTCTCTGAGACCCCTACACCTGGTACTAAAATGCGATCTGTATCCAGATAAGTTATTCGGATAATAAAAAAGGCATGTTAATGCAAGGTATAAATACCTTGTGATCGGATTGTGATCTGATCTGCCTGACCATCTGGAGGTATATCTGGCTCGCATTGTGTTCGGATCTTTACTAGTAAACGCAATCTGGTTGTTGAAACCACATATGTAGGCCTATATTTTACTCCTCCCAAAAATGCTAAAAATATAAACGAGTGAGAGCGTGTTATATAGGCTATATGACACGTTATAGTCAGATATGACGGCGCTACTGCAACACGCATCACCGCAGATGAGCAGCTGAGCCTCAAAAGTGAAAGTAAGTCACAGACGCAATCATCTTCACAATCACACAATCATCTCACACACACAATCATCTTCAAGTAAAAAACGAAGTGATCTTACCAGGGCAGGCTGTTGCTGAGCTCTTATTGATGTATGTCTTTGATTTTGAAATTAGCTGATGATAAAATGCAGCTCATATCCGACAAAATAGGATTGTGTAAATAAAGTATCAGTCTAGCATCGCCATGTCAGTGTATGATTCATTATCTCTTCATAGAGTTATGGAGAGAGAAGACCCAACAGCGAATCGCAGTCAAAAAACTCCTTTTTAATGACAATAAACGAGGAAGCCACCAATAACAGAAACAATCTTGCAGAGTAATGTCCAAACAGAAGCAGCCAGAATCAGGGCCAGATAACTTTAACAGAGGATCCCTCTCAGGGGCAGTGAGGGCGGCTGACTGCGAGGATAAGGAGTGCGGGCGGCGGCTAGCCTCTGGTCACTCGGGAACTCCCGGCGAATGGTCAGCGGAAACAGTGGCCGTCTCCGGCGGTAAGAGTACTGAATAGACACAGAGAACAATCTTAGCTCAGGAGATCAGTGCTTGCATAGGAGGTCTCCCAGAGGAATCAACTAGCTCTGGACGAGACAGGACAGGACAGGAACAAGCGGATTGGAAAAGGTAAATCTGTGTAGTCTCCTTCATCAGAGGTTAACAAACAATCTGACAAAGAGACAGGGAAAAGAGAGGGAAGTAGCAAACGTAATCAGAGGAAAGAGAGAACAGGTGTGAGAAATCTAGAGCGCCGCAGAAGAGAACAAGGAACAGCTGAGAAGAGGAAGGGTAATTGCGGATCAGAAAATGAGCGTGTAAAATAAAGAGTGACCAGCAGAGGGAGACAAAGGGGGAAGAAAGGGACTGGTTCATAACAGTACCCCTCACTCAACGAGCGCCTCCTGGCGCTCCCGAGGAAGAGGACTGTCAAGAACGGAGGAAATCATCAATCAGTGAGCGGTCCAGGACGTCCCGAGAGGGGATCCAACTTCTCTCTTCAGGACCGTACCCCTCCCAGTCTACTAAATACTGGTAACCACGGCCACGACGACGAACATCCAAGAGTTTACAAACCTTATAAACAGGTGTACCCTCGACTAAAACGGGAGGGAGGGACGGACGCGGGGGGCGCGAATAACGGGCTTGATGCAGGAGACGTGGAAGACAGGATGGACACGACGGAGGTTGAAAGGCAACCTTAACTTGACTGAGACAGGACTAATGATTTTGGAGATCCGAAAAGGACCGACAAAGCAAGGGGCTAATTTCCGAGAAACAGACTGGAGTGGTAGGTTATTAGTGGATAACCATACCTTTTGACCGCAATGATAGCGGGGACTCTTAACCCGACGTCTGTTGGGAGAGATGCACATGCGAGTTCTAGAACGACAAAGAGCAGATCTCACCCTCCTCCAGGTACGTTTACAGCGACTAACAAATGCTTGAACGGAAGGAACGCGTGACGCACAATCCTGGGAGGGAAACAGCGGGGGTTGGTAACCAAGGCAACACTGAAACGGAGACAGACCTGTAGCGGATGACGGGAGAGAATTGTGGGCGTACTCCGCCCAGGGAAGCTGCTCGGACCAAAACGCGGGGTTCTGTAAGGCAAGACTGCGCAGAATGCGGCCGACAATTTGATTGGCGCGTTCGGCCTGACCATTAGTCTGGGGGTGAAAACCGGATGAGAGACTGGCAGAGGCCCCAATGAGATGGCAAAACTCCTTCCAAAATTGGGAGGAGAATTGGGGACCCCTGTCAGAAACAACGTCGGAAGGGAGCCCATGAAGTCTGAAAACATGATTAATCATTATCTGGGCCGTCTCCTTAGCGAAAGGGAGTTTAGAAAGGGGGATGAAATGTGCGGCTTTAGAAAAACGATCGACGACCGTAAGGATAACGGTATGACCGGCGGACGAAGGGAGACCAGTGATAAAGTCCAACGCTATATGCGACCACGGACGCGACGGGATAGATAGCGGTCTTAAGAGACCAGACGGCGGAGAATGACTGGACTTAGTCTGAGCACAAATGGTGCAGGCAGCAACGAATCGACGGATGTCCTTCTCACGGGAGGGCCACCAGAAACGCAGTCGAACGGAAGTCAGAGTACCCCTAACGCCGGGATGGGCAGCCAATTTAGACGAGTGACCCCACTGAAGGACCGCTCGACGCGCAGAGACCGGGACGAAAAGTAAATGCTTAGGGTAGCCCCGTGGAGTGATGGAATGGGAGAGAGCGTGTTTAACAAGTCTTTCTATTCCCCAAACCACAGCCCCGACCACGCGCGAGGGGGAAATAATACCCTCCTGGTCGGAGGTGACAGTGGAGGAATCAAAAAGACGAGAGAGAGCGTCGGGCTTAACATTCCTTGACCCAGGGCGATAGGAAATAGTAAAGTCGAACCGGGTGAAGAAATGAGCCCAACGAGCCTGACGCGCACTCAATCTCTTCGCAGAGCGAATATATTCGAGGTTACGGTGATCGGTCCACACAATAAAAGGTACGGACGCTCCCTCCAACCAATGGCGCCATTCCCCCAGAGCTAATCGAATAGCGAGCAGTTCACGGTCGCCGACGTCGTAGTTCCGTTCGGGGGCCGAGAGACGATGGGAGAAGAATGCGCACGGATGGACCTTGCCATCAGAGGATGAGCGCTGGGAGAGAATAGCCCTGACACCCACCTCTGAAGCATCCACCTCGACGATGAACTGCTGAGAAATGTCGGGAGTGACTAAGATGGGAGCAGTGGTAAAAAGGGTCTTCAAACGGTCGAAAGCTCTCTGGGCGGAATCGGTCCATACAAAACTAGACTTGGACGAGGTTAGAGCAGTTAAGGGAGCCGCTACTTGACTAAAATTTCGGATGAACCGGCGGTAAAAATTAGCGAAACCGAGAAATCGCTGCAGCGCCGTGCGAGACTCAGGTACGGGCCAGGTAATGACGGCCTGGACCTTAGCGGGGTCCATACTGATCCCTTTCGCCGAGATTACGGACCCAAGAAAGGTAACTGAGGTGGCGTGAAATAGGCACTTCTCTGCCTTGACGAACAGACGGTTCTCCAGAAGGCGCTGGAGTACGCGACAAACATGCTGAGTATGCACTTGGAGAGAGGGAGAGAAAATCAGAATGTCATCCAAGTACACAAAAACAAATATGTTGAGCATGTCACGTAAGACGTTAACGAGGGCTTGAAAAACCGCGGGGGGGTTTACCAGCCCGAAAGGAAGGACGCGATATTCGAAGTGCCTGAGGGGTGTATTAAACGCGGTCTTCCACTCATCCCCCTCCCTTATGCGTATTAAATGGTAAGCGTTACGCAAGTCTAGCTTTGTGAAGAATCTGGCTCCTTGTAATATCTCGAAGGCAGATGACATAAGTGGAAGAGGGTAGCGATTCTTGACAGTTATATAATTAAGCCCACGATAATCGATACAAGGTCTTAAAGACCCATCCTTCTTCTTCACAAAGAAAAAACCTGTGCCCACGGGAGAAGAGGACGGAACGTTAGTACCAGCATTTAGAGCCTCGGAGAGGTAGTTCTCAAGTGCTTCGCGCTCAGGAATTGATAAGGAATATAGCCTCCCACGGGGAGGCGTGGTTACCGGCTGGAGGTCAATACAACAGTCATAAGGACGGTGAGGAGGTAGAGAAGTGGCCCGGGAACGACTAAAGACCGCCCGCAGATCGTGATACATCTCCGGTACTCCGGTTAAATCACCAGGCTCTTCCTGAAACACAGAGACAGTAGAAACAGGAGGTATAGCAGACACTAAACATTTCACATGACACGACAGGTTACAGGACAGGATGGTGCCCTTGGGCCAATTTATCTGAGGATTGTGCTGGATCAACCAGGGGTGCCCTAATACTATGGGTGAGAAAGGAGAATGAAAAACTAAAAATGAAGTAGTCTCGCAATGATTCCCAGAGACCGTGAGAGACAAGGGGCTGGTCTCGTCTGTTCTAGATCAATGAGGGGGATACCTTGTTCCAGAGCCCAAGCTTCGTCAATAAAGTTCCCCTCCGCCCCAGAGTCTATCATAGCACTAGTAGATACTGAGGAACCGGACCAGTGCAGATGAACCGGAATGGTAGTGCAGGCTCTTAGTGGAGGGACCAGAGGCGTTGCGCTCGCCAGTACTCCTCCTACTACTGGCGAGCGTTGGCTTTTAACTGACAGGTGGAGACAAAATGCTTCTCAGAGCCGCAGTAGAGACATAAACGGTTAATGATTCTCCGCTCTCGCTCCTTCGTGGAAATACGCAAACCTCCCAGCTGCATGGGTTCGGGCGCAGCCTCAGTGAGAGTGGACGACGGCGGAGCGGGTTGCAGAGAACGTTGAGCAGCATCAGAATACCTAGCCCGTCTGCGCGCGTTAAAACGCTTCTCGATGCGAATGGCAAGGTCGATCAAAGGGTCCAGGAGACTGGGAACTTCCCTGGCGAAGATCTCATCCTGGCCCTCTGCGTTAAGTCCCTCCAAGAAGCGAGCTATCAGCGCAGGTTCATTCCAGCCAGCAGTGGTCGCTAGGGTGCGGAATTCAATGGAGAAATCAGCAACTGAAAGCCTCCCCTGGCGGAGAGATGAAAGCAGACGGGAAGCCTCAGGTCCATGCGCTGAGCGGTCAAAAACGCAGATCATCTCCTCTTTAAACAGGGAAAAACAGTTCATGAACTCCGCCTCTGACTCCCAGCTAGCCGCTCCCCACTGACGAGCCCTTCCAGACAGAAGAGAAATGACATAGGCGACCCTTGTGCGGTCTCTGGAGTAGGTAGAGGGTTGAAGAGAGAAAATGACCTCACACTGTGTAAGAAACGCACGACATTGTGTGGGCTCACCCGAGTAGCAAGGTGGATTATTGATCCTGGGCTCAGGCGAGCCTGACAGGGAAGACGGCTCATGGCGTAGTTGACGGAGCTGCAAGGAAAGTTCAGACACCTGCTCAGCCAGAGACTCCACGACGCGTCTCGTGGTGGACAACTCTTCCTCTTGCCTGCCAAGCAGCACTCCCTGGCGTTCCAACGCGATGTGAACAGGGTTCTCGTTCGCTGGGTCCATCTTGGTCAGATTGTACTGTTATGGAGAGAGAAGACCCAACAGCGAATCGCAGTCAAAAAACTCATTTTTAATGACAATAAACGAGGAAGCCACCAATAACAGAAACAATCTTGCAGAGTAATGTCCAAACAGAAGCAGCCAGAATCAGGGCCAGATAACTTTAACAGAGGATCCCTCTCAGGGGCAGTGAGGGCGGCTGACTGCGAGGATAAGGAGTGCGGGCGGCGGCTAGCCTCTGGTCACTCGGGAACTCCCGGCGAATGGTCAGCGGAAACAGTGGCCGTCTCCGGCGGTAAGAGTACTGAATAGACACAGAGAACAATCTTAGCTCAGGAGATCAGTGCTTGCATAGGAGGTCTCCCAGAGGAATCAACTAGCTCTGGACGAGACAGGACAGGACAGGAACAAGCGGATTGGAAAAGGTAAATCTGTGTAGTCTCCTTCATCAGAGGTTAACAAACAATCTGACAAAGAGACAGGGAAAAGAGAGGGAAGTAGCAAACGTAATCAGAGGAAAGAGAGAACAGGTGTGAGAAATCTAGAGCACCGCAGAAGAGAACAAGGAACAGCTGAGAAGAGGAAGGGTAATTGCGGATCAGAAAATGAGCGTGTAAAATAAAGAGTGACCAGCAGAGGGAGACAAAGGGGGAAGAAAGGGACTGGATCATAACACATAGTTTGCAAGAGACATTTAATAAACTGAGCGTATCCTATTCATCTGTCAATATGAAACGCGATTTGGTCATTCTAATTAATGATCGGAAGAATGCGTATCGACCACCGTTACTATACAATATGCACGTATGTCCATTTAAACTCGATTTTGGATCAAATATGGATTATATCATGACACTGGCAAGAATATGGTTACATTTAAAGATGTTGTGCCAAGCATGACAACGCTGCGTTCAGCTGCTTTTGAAATTACATGTTTTTTTCACTTCCTGAAAAGTAACCGTTTTGGACATACGTGAGTTTCATCGGGCAGCGACGATTTGAAAAATGTGTGATAGCATTAGATTGAAGGTAGTTTTTGGTTACGGAGGACGATTTTCAAACATATGTCAAGAAAAAGGATAAATGAAATTTGACTAGGTGGCATTTTATGATAATGTCTGTCTAATGCCAGAGATTTGCCACATTTTTGCTTCATTCATAAGTTCACACTTGCATATAATTTTGAGTGAGTAAGATTCAATGTGTATTTGACGTGCGGTCCAGAGGGAGGGCTCCGAGCTCGGAATTCTGCTCGAACTCAGAGTACTCCCCCCGTATGCAAGTGATTTTTAGAAAGAGGAGTGTGGAGAACTAGGAGTGTGGAGAAGGGGTGGAGGAGGGATGCTGCAAACTGTCAATGGATCGAGGTAAGACTGCTGAATCTATATGTACCCTCTTATCATTGATTGCTGATCCACTCGTGTTAATTATCTGAACGTGCTCCTCCCGAACTTAGTTAATAAAACTTAATTTCACAAGTTCACACTTGCATATAATTTTGAGTGAGTAAGATTAAATGCGTATTTGGCATGCTGTCCGGAGGGAGCTCTCCGAGCTTGGAATTCTGCCTGAACCCAGAGTACTCCAAAAGGCTAAAGAGCAGAGGACAGCCGCCGGACTAAAGACCCCCACAAGAGTGCCGAGATTGGCAGGCTGGCATCTTGAGAAGGGGCCTGGATGCTTTTTCAGGGAGGCCCATGATGGTGGCTCACTGCCTGGACTGACGGCCCTTGTTGACTGCGAACGAGGTGCGGTTGTAGTGTACAGAGGTTGGACAATGAAACTGAAACACTGGCCAATGTTGGAGGTTTCACATCTATATGCCTGGTGGCCAATCTTCAGAGTGAAGCATGGGTGGATCAGTGATGGTTTGCGCTGCAATATCATGACAATCCTGACTGTGTTTGATGGACACGAGTCAAAAATCATGAGCTGGAGGATCATGAGCACCTCATGCTCAAACCGCGTATCTGCATGATCATGCACAAACACACACAAGACTTGTGACAGAAGGGTTTGATGAAGATGAAAGTGACGTTGAACATCTCCCATGGTCTGCACAGTCACCAGATCTGAATATTATTGAGGTGTCAGAAAACGTTTTCCACCATCAGCATCATATAGTGACCTGGACACTGTTCTGGAAGAGGAACGGCTCATAATCCCTCTGGTCACTGTGAAGGACTTCGATCTGTCATTCCCAAGATGAATTGGTGCTTTATTTGGATGCAAAATGAGGCCCTCACCATCCTAATAAATGATTGTGTTGTAAGACCAGGTGTTTCAGTTTCATTGTCCAACCCCTGTACTTGTCCAGGAGGTTTTCACGCTGCATCCTCTGTAAGACCAAATGCTTGTCTCTGTTGTGAGACAAATGCTCGCTGGATGGAAAGAGGAAAACTGAAAAGTGGAAAAAATGAGTGCTTGACCAGGAGATTCTCACACTGCATCTGCTGAGAGACCAACTGCTTGCTGGATGAGAGAGAAAAATTAAAGTGCTCTACTGGGAAAGCTCTCACTCCATCCACTGTGAGACCAATGCTCACTGGACGGAAAGAGAAAAACCGAAAAGAGGAAAATGAGTGCTTGCCCAGGAGATTTTCTCGTACTCCGTCCGCAGTGAGACCAAATGCTCACCGGATGAAAGAGAAAATGTAAGTGCTCTACTGGGAAAGCTCTCACTCCGTCTGCTGTGAGACTGATGCTGGCTGGATGGAAAAAGGAAAACTGAAAAGTGGAAAAAATGAGTGCTTGCCCAGGAGATTTTCTCACACTGCATCCGCTGTGAGACCAACTGCTCGCTGGATGAAAGAGAAAAAAATATAAGTGCTCTACTGGGAAAGCTCTCACTCCATCCGCTGTGAAACCAATGCTCACTGGACGGAAAGAGGAAAACTAAAAAGAGGAAAATGAGTGCTTGTCCAGGAGATTTTCTAGTACTCCGTACGCTGTGAGACCAACTGCTCGCTGGATGAAAGAGAAAAATATAAGTGCTCTACTGTGAAAGCTCTCACTCCATCCGCTGTGAGACCAATGCTCACTGGACGGAAAGAGGAAAACTGAAAGAAGGAAAATGAGTGCTTGTCCAGGACATTTTTTCCTACTCCGTCCGCGGTGAGATCAACTGTTCACTGGATGAAAGAGAAAATGTAAGTGCTCTACTGGGAAAGCTCTCACTCTGTCCGCTGTGAGAGCAATGTTCGCTGGACGGAAAGAGGAAACCTGAAAAGAGGAAAAAATGAGTGCTTGCCTAGGAGATTTTCTCACACTGCATCCGCTGTGAGACCAACAACTCGCTGGATGAAAGAGAAAAAAATATAAGTGCTCTACTGGGAAAGCTCTCACTCCATCCGCTGTGAAACCAATGCTCACTGGACGGAAAGAGGAAAACTAAAAAGAGGAAAATGAGTGCTTGTCCAGGAGATTTTCTAGTACTCCGTCCGCTGTGAGACCAACTGCTCGCTGGATGAAAGAGAAAAATGTAAGTGCTCTACTGTGAAAGCTCTCACTCTCAGCAATGTTCGCTGGACGGAAAGAGGAAACCTGAAAAGAGGAAAAAATGAGTGCTTGCCTAGGAGATTTTCTCACACTGCATCCGCTGTGAGACCAACAGCTCGCGGGATGAAAGAGAAAAATGAAAGTGCTCCACTTTCTTATTTCTTAAAGAATGTTTAGCCGAAACAAAAGTAACGTTAATCTTTCAGTCAAAGATTAGATTTAGATATCACAATCTGATTATACAACCTACCTTTCAGCTTTATAAGTCAATTGCGGTTGCTAAATTTGCTGTTATCTTCATATCATTGATTTTATCAGCATCAACGTTACATTGTTGCGCACACATAAAGCCCCGCGCCTCCGACATTCTATCGCACTGCGTTCGCGTGCATTCTCATGTTCAGGGGCAGCTGAATCAGCTACCATATAGTCAAAAGTTCACTTCAATAAAGAAAAAGTGGTATCCGAGTTTGAAATCAGGTATTAAAAAAGCGCCCAAAAAGAGAGTGAACGTTGTTTGAGATTTCTTGTTCAACCTTCAGTGGGAGAAATTTCAAATGACGCATCACGTGAACCAACCAGAAAAGCTGCTGTTACCATGGAGATCGCGCCAAAAAAAACAAAAACAAAACAATAGTTGACTGCAGGGGCCCGTTTCAATAAGGAGGTTCAACCAACTCTGAGGGGGCTTTCACACTGGCAGTTTAGTTCGGAACGGAGCATGGTTCGCATGAAAAATCGCTAATGTGAACGCTGTCATGGGACCCGGGTGCGCACTGGGGTACCGAACCCGAGACTACCTGAAGGAGGTGGTCTGAGTTCGGTTGCTTCCGAACCGTGCCGCGGTTCGCGTGAATGTGAAAGCAACACGGATTCGGGCGCGAACTTGTTCAGGAAGTAAAGTATCCTGCGCATGCGTTTTAGCTTATTGTGATGCATTCAGTTAAATAAAACACTTGTACGGGATGATACTGTTGATGATTTACCTTGGATATGAACGAGAGTGAGCCTGCAGTGTATTCGTGCATTGCGCATGGAATCAGAGCAACACATTTGGAAATCCACTGTCTCCTCAGAAAGAGTCCGTTTGCAAGCAGCAGAAGTCCACCTTATGTGACACACGCACAGTAAACCTGTATTGTTCACGCAACTGCTCATAATAGCAGCACATTAATAAAAAAACACAATATTTACCCACGTTCTGCTTTCTATCATGCGACGCGCATGTTCGCGATGACGTAAGATGCACGCAAACGCATGCATCAAACGCAAATCGCGTTTTTAGACGCGATATGTGAATCGGGCCTAAATTAATCTTTCTAGAGATTCGATTCACTGAGGTGACGTGTTTCATTGAGGAAAACCGGACGAGACCATGGCCATTTCTCAAAACCAAGAATGCAAAGAACGGACTTGTGTTCTTGGGAAGAAAGCTCTTGCTAGTTGTTCTTGGAAGAACGAACTCACGAGGTGACGAGCACACAGAACGCTGCTGACAGTTTGAGACGATGTGTTCTTGTGTTTTTTTTTTACAGTCTATGGTTCTTGCTGGTATTGCGCAATAGTAACGTTACCCCCGCACAGACGCCTGCAGTGCCCAAACATAACGAGAATTATTATACAGCCAGGCTTTATTGCCCAAGCCTAAGGGATTACTCTACATACACTACAATGTATATTCACAACAATAAAGCAACACATGTCTCATTTTAATTCTGCTTCTGTTGTTTGTTTGTGTACATCACTAACCAACGGCGGGAAAAAAACGCCGGTAATATTCGGTAATATTCAGGTAACTTTTGACCTGCCTCTCTCTGCTTCCCGCTCCTTCCGCGAATGCCGAAATGAATTATGGGATATTTCTGCCGTCAAGTTCACACAAGTATCCAACCGATGCATCCTCGGTAAAATGGGAGTGTCAAGAACACATCCGGGATTTTTAACCGTTCTTGCCTAAATGCAAACTTGTGTATTGGGACAGTACTTGGGCCGCGACTGATGACGTTTTACAAGTCCACAAGAACACAAGTACAGACAAGAAGGCATATTGAGAAACGGCCCATGAGAGTAACATTGTTGTCATGGATACAATCACACGTAGCCGATTCATCATTCAACTGTCACTTGTCTTGTGAAGGTAAGTACGCCTTTTTTATTATATAATAGGCTTTATGCCGTGCGTCACGTGACCAAACCGGAAAACGGGTCTCATCGCATCCGCTTGTCAGAGAAGGTGTTAACGGCCGTAAGAACTGACTACGATATCTATGGATTTGTAAGGTAATCAGCTAACCTACCTAGTTCACTTTGTTATTGGCGTTTTATTCCATTTAAATATCTAAACGTTACCGTGAAAAATAAAAAATATAAAACGTTTAAATATCAATCTGCACAATGTGAGGGATATCGGTTATGTTAATCTTTGCTCGCTTCTTTTAAGTTATCTTGAGTAAAACCGCAAAAAATTTCATGAAGCACATACAAAAGATCTGGACCGGAAGCGATGAGACCTGTTTTACAGAGAATGCGGAAGTAAGTTGTGCATAAAGCCTATTGTATCGTTATAATGCTTTAAATTACTGTTCTGCTATACATTTCTAAATTAACATGTATTTGTAACACTAAAACGTATGAAAACGGGTTTTTTTCTTCGTTTTTTTTTCTTTTTGTTGTTGTTGCTTCGATGTATTATAGGCTTATAATAATAAGGCCGCCTATCAAAATATTTTTTAATAAATGACTATAAAAAAATATCTTTATCTGTTGTTAACATATCACATTACTTTGTTTTGTATTTAATCGGTAATAATTGATATTGTACCTTTTGGTTACCAGAAAAGAAGTAAATAATCTGCACCGGACGAGACCGTGAGAGTCGCTGGCTTGCCGTTAAAGGTACATTGTTGCCATGGAGACAATCAGCTGAAGGCACGATGAATGTGAATGATGAGACTTTAGACTTTTGTACACCTTTGGATTAATATATATTTTATTAATGTATAAATGTATGTATGTTAAATATGGAAGTAAATTATGTAGGCCTATGTATACCTATGTAAATATTTATTTATTTATTTATTTAGAAAATGAACAAAACATGGGTTCTGGTGGAATGGAGAGAGGAGCCTCCCACCTATGATATTGTCCCTAGAAAGGACATACTAAAAAAAAAGTTTGAACCTGGAGATGTTGTGGATGTGGTTTATGAAGAGGAAAGTTCCCCAGCCACAGTTATAGATATTGATGGTAAAAGTTCAGCAAACAAGACTCAGTCATAATATAGAAGATATGTATTTCCTACTTGAGTATTTTGTCCCTTTAGAGAGCAAAGAAACCCTCAGGAGTAGGATGTTCCGGCTAGAGGGGAAAAGAAAAAGTCAGCCATGTTTGCAAAATGATGCAAAAAGAGTGGCAAAGAAAAAAAGAAACGTACACTCCAACTCAGTCCCCATCTCACTCATCATCAGATCAAGAGCCTCTGGTCAAACATCAAGTAATACATCTTTTAAATACTTAGTTTTGTCATTATGCTTTTTTTGAAAATCACAAATATTAATATTGTGTGTCCATCTTTAGGCCATCGTAACACAGTCTCATCCCAATTCGTCATATAACTGACGTTTTGGGACGTCTTTTGACCATTCGTCAATATACGACTTTTTAGGGCCCCCTTAAACGTCGGTAGATGACTATCCCGGGTCGTCATACAACTGACGCTTTACCTTTAACGTCAGTTAGGTGACGAGTTGGGTTTAGGGTTAGGTTTAGGTATGGGGTAGAGTTAGGATCCCATAACGTCATCTACCGACGTTTAAGGGGGCCCTAAAAAGTCGTATATTGACGAATGGTCAAAAGACGTCCCAAAACGTCAGTTATATGATGAATTGGGATGAGACCGGCAGAAAGAATAGTATTTTAATGCAGGAAATAAACAGCATGAATAGTCAAGCTGGAGAGTCGTCAAGCAGAGAAACTCAACTTGAGAAAGAAATTCTCAAATTAAAAAAAGAAAATGAAAATCTAAGATATCTCAATATATCTCTGCAACAAGGTATTTTTTCATATATCTGTATTTCTGTTGATATATCAATTTATCTGTCGGTGTGGTTGTCTGTAATCTTTTTTCTTTTCTTTTTTTTTAAAGAAATTCTTCCAATGCTCAAGGGTATAACCCGGACCCCTCTTACTGTGTATCAACAACCACAACCACATGGTTCAAGCCAGAAGAATCTGCCTGAAAAGGTGAATAAAAATATATTTGTTTGTTTATATAGGCTATATGTGCAGAAGTTGTAGAAGCATGTTAACTTCTTCATGTGTCATTTAACTTTTGTAACTTAATACAAACTTGGTATGATTATCCCCTTGTCTATGAAACAGCTGGCACACTAAAGCAAAATATAGCATTTTTTTTGTAGAAGAATCGAACAAGCCTCATACTTTTGCACAGTATGTGTAGTTAACGTTACACGCTTTTAGATAGTGTCCCTAAATTTTTTTCTCTTGACATACACATGGGCTAGATATTAGTGAAAATGTCCTGACAAGTTGTGGATGGGGTGGCACATCATGCTCTGCCATGGTTAAAGATCTGGCGGTGGCAGTGTTCGGGAGAGACGTGTTGGTCACACATGGGCTGTCCGGAAGAGCTGGCAATGCCAACAAAAACACTATAGCAAAGCCAGCTCTTGACCAGGACAAAGTTGTGATGATCCTGGGTAACATGTCCTTCTTTTTTACTTTACACAAACATGATGTTGCAGTTAAAATGCAAAATTATTATCATGTTTTCACAAGTAGTATTGCATTTACAGACACAGTACAGAAAAAATTTCCGGATGTTCCGAAAAAATTCATCAGGGCAGCACTAAGAGAGAGAAGTTAAATGATGAGCACAAGTTACGAGTAAGGTAATAATTTGTCACACACACACACACACACACACACTCTCTCTCTCTCTCTCTCTCTCTCTCACATACACACACACACGTTTTAACCCCCCCCCCCCCCCCTTTTTTCAGGAAACCAGTTTAGAGGCTTCAACTAGAGCAACATTTGGCTGCATGCATGTGAATTGGACTCCGCTTCTCTCTGCTCTGACAGTAAAATAAATAAAATAAATAATTTGTGATAATACATTGTTTGTTGTGAAGTTATTTCCCCTGCATGATTCCAGAAGAAGACAACTTGCAAAGTCCTGCATAATTACATGTACAGTATATCCTGCACAACAGTCCTACAGGAAGTTTGAAAATTATATTTTAAAACCCTGCAGGATATAATTCCTGCAGGATATAATTCCTGTGTGTTTTCCTTCATAAAATTCCTGCAGGTATTCCTTCAGGAAAATGAGCTGAAAATCCTGTAGGAAACCTGCATAATATTCCTGCAGGATTCCTGTAGGTTATTTTTGTAAGGGATATCACGGTTTATGGTATTAAACAATTATATAAACTGCATTATTAAATTATGGTTGTTATTATTATCATCAGTTAAAATGACAGTTAAATAAATTAAACATTTGTTCAATAAAACATATGTAATCAACTAACTTCAATAATTGACTATGAATAAGATTAACATCTTATTTTTTATCATTAAAAACTTATTAAATTATGTTTGAAAAATAATTTAGTTCTATTAAATGTTTTTATTCCAATTTTTTTTAATGATTTAATAGAAATATTATCAAATATGATGGTAATCAAATAAAAGTTTAGCAAATGTTTTAATCCTTTTGTTTTTTGGCAAAGTGCTGCAAAACAGATTTAGTCAATTAAACCATGGAGAAACAATATATATTCCTTAAAGAATGTGTAAATACACTTTAGTATTATTGTTGGTGTTTAAACAGCACTTCCTCTTTAAAAAAGGGGAGGATACCGCAAGAAATTCTGGGTTTACTGAAGAAAACCTGCTCCCGACCAGGTTAGGTTCACAGAGTAAGTTACCATGGTAACTGACTCTGAGTATAAGTTACCTCTCTTTCAGGAACAGCGGGCTTGACTCTGCTTTCTCGGGTTTGATATAGCTACCCCCCTTTCTGAAACGGAAAACCCAGAGTTTCCCTCATTTCAGGGTTAACATACTAAGAGTTTTCACTTAAAGGGGTGGTAGATTCCAGGTTCACTTTTTTGATTTTAAATAGTGTGTAATGTTGCTGATGGTGCATTAACAGTATCTGCAAAGTTGCAGCGCTGAAAGTTCAATGTAAGCAGAGATATTGTCTTTTAAAAACCAGGAAGTGTAAACGCCTACAAAAACGACTCGATTGGGACTACAACGGGTTATGGTACGTCACTAACCCGCACATTTGCATCAACCACTCCCTTCGGAATATGCAGGAAAGGGCATGTGCATATTTCTGCAGCACGTTGAGTGAGTTGTGTTCACGCAGCTGTCAGGTCTTCTGTGTTTCAAGCTTCCCACGGAATGCTACTTCATCAACAATGGATACAATTTATGTTTGATTATGTTCCTGAAAGTGACGATCGTAATCTAGCTCTCTGTGCTGCGCATTTTACGGAAGACAGCTTCTAGAATCTCCACGAGATCAATGCAGCAAGAAACTGTTAATAAACAATGAAGCTGATCCAACTTTAAAACCAGAGGCAGCAGTTGTTGGACCACAACCTGTAAGTAGGCTAAGACTTAATCGTTTTAAATGTATTTGCATGTATAATTCCAGACGAAACGTTAGCCTGTGTTTTATTTATGTTTTATTTTTTCAAAATGCCAGCGATGGCTTTCTAGCCACTAGGCTAATAGTTATGCTAGTATTTTGTGTCTACGACAAACGCGTACAAACATTATGGACCTGAATTTTGTATAAGTACTAATGTTTTAAACGTATTTTTCATGTATATATGCTTTATGACGTTATTTTCGATTTGATCAAGAACGTAAACTTGCCACCGCTGTTTGTGCTTAAAGAGCAACATGCAGGTTGATTTTATTTCTGAATTAAGACTTTAAATTGTCTGCAGAGCTCTTTTAAAAACACTTATGTAAAAATTACTAATGAAATCTCATTTGATGTAGAGATTTTGATGAAAATGCGCTAGGCTCTGGAATAACGCCTTTCCAGCAAGCAACGCGTCATATGACGTACCCCGAGGAAAACAAATCAGCTCGCGGCCGCTTTCTCATTGCTGGGTGTTGATGTAGTTAGAGCAGTAGCGAGAGACATATAGTTTTAGATCGAAGCCATAATGGTAAATTATTGTGTTTGTGGTTGTTGCACGAATTCCAGCCTGTCAGGACATCATATCCATCATTTTCCTTCAAGGAAAAACAAGGCTTTTTGGTCTTGGGTGCGTTATGTGCAGGTGAATAGAGCAGACTTCACTGCCGCGTCTGTTAACACACACACACTCGGTCGTTTGTGGCGCACATTTCACTCGCTTTAAATTGTATCACAAACTGCATTTGAAAAGCATTATTTATTTGTTGTTATGGCATGATCAATGTGGATAGTCACATAGTGCTAACCAGCTTGGATGGTCTGCATAATCACTGTCAGCGTAGAATATGAGAAGACAAAATGTTGCTGGCTTAAATTAAGACAATCTAAATAGATGTTTAATCAAGAACAAAGTCAAATGTATGTTTGCTAAAGCAGATTTATTGCAAAACACCAAGGTATAGCCATACAGTAGATGAATCAGCGTTAGCCGCGGTGCTAACTTACATGAACTCACTTGCCCTGTATTAGCCACTGGTTTTCTCGACACCACAACTCTAACGTTACTTCTTTCCTCTGCCCATTGTTCGTCTCCCGATCTCCCCCTGACTTCTATCTCGCCTAGAAGGCTCATAATTATTTGCCTGTGGGTCATCATAGGCATATTCGTCAATATCGCAGAACGCGGTTTCGTCGTTCGCATCCATTGTAACCTGAGCCTGAACTTGAACAGACTGCCTCGCCAATCGTCACTTCCGGTTAGTGCGTTGTAGACGCGGGAGTTATTTTATCACAATTTTTCTCAAAATATCGTTAATGGCTAAATATATATTACTCCAGTTCAGAAAATATTGTTGTTTTATCGTCAACTTACACTATGCTATATAGGGGTGTCCAACCTGCAAGTTGCACTTTAACTTTAGTAGCCAGTCAGTTGCTCAGTTGCTATCGTTGCCAGTCAGATGCTATTGTGTAAAACAAACGTGTATATGGTTAAAAAATATGTCAACTTATCATTCAGAAACGTTTAGTAAGAGCCGTGTGTGGTGTGGTTCTGTTTGACTCGCTTCATCGCGGCTTTCTCGGTCTGATTCTGCCTCACTGATACTGCAGCTCGACATCATTATTTACATCTGGACCGGAGCTGGCGTTTCCCCGTAAGGTAATAGGCGTTAACCTTCCGGACAACGTGAGCGACAGTTTAGCCAATCACACCACACCCACCCAAACAAACCAATCTGAGCCCACGACGTGTTTCTGAGGGAGTGTTTTCATAGAATCAGGAAGTAAACCGCTCGTTCAGGGGACAGGGGAGAGCGCGGCTGACGATAAAGGTGAAGTTTATGAAAAATAAGACTTTTTAAAAAAGAAAAACCACGAATACATGTTATATTGCACCCCATAAACACAATCATGCAAAGAAAAAGAGGACTAAACCACCCCTTTAACCTCCTTTCTGAAACAGGCCCCAGTTGTTTTAAATAAACTGTTATTTCGGGAAAAAAAATATACAGATTTTAAATTTGTAACATGATTTTGTGGTGCTTAAAATAAAAAGTATGGAAAACTTAGACTCCCCTTAGACTCCCTTAGACTCCCTTAGACCCCCCCCCCCCCCCCATTGACGCCGCCATTTTAGGTGCCTGTTCTTTTCTTTCTGTTTTTCATTTTATACCAAATATATGAAAATAATGGTTGCTTAAATTTATTGTCTTTCTGCAATTGTAAATTGATGAGAAATGAGAACAGAGCCAGTGAGTTGTACTTTATTTCTTTAATGTATGTCTTATTTTTAGTTTAATTCCACTATACAACAACAACAACAACAACCTTTATTTATAAAGCACCTTTAACACAATGTAGATTGCTGTACTGCCCTACAAAGGCAAAAGACCTTAACTCGCCAGAGTGTGAAACTGAGAAAAATGAGTTTAAAGTTTTTTTGTTGTGCAGCCAATTGTATGATAGGTAGGACACTGAAAATTTGCCAAGTAGTTGTCATAATGAATATATTTATCTACATAAAAAAAAATTGGGCTCAAACTTGACCCTTGACCTTTATTCGGAAGTTAATGTATTCTGCCTTTACATTATCTGCAAAACAATAATGGGTCATACAAAGGCAAAATACCTTAACTTCTAATTTATTGACCATTTTGACTTTTATCACTCTATACAAACATTTCTGTTAAAACAATGAAAGCATGAAAATAACATTTAGTAAGTTCTGTCAAGTAATGATTAATTTTACATCAATAGAATATTAAAAAAATGAGAAGGCTAGGCCTATTATCTGTATTGGATCATTTTAAAACTTTAATTTTAACTTTAGTTTTAATACATTTTTTTCTGGACAGAATGGAAATTTATTTAGTACATAGGACATATAAAACATAAATAAGACAGTCTTATTTTTAGTCAAATGTAATACTGGTGCAATTTGTACATTAAATGTTAGTTTGAGTTATAAAACATCATTCATTTAAAATAATTTATATGAAATAATTCTCACATTTTTTTTAAAGCTATGAATATAAGTTAAACAACAAAAACAGAAGAGATATTTTACAACAACTATGAATGCACCACGAGTTTTACCAGTTTTAAGTAAACGCAACCTTTAATTCACTTCTGTTCTTTTTCCGACAACAGCAGTGAGTGACAGTGCTAGCTATTTTGTGACTTTTAGCTTTAGCTTTACTGTTTAGCCGGGACAATTTCATAGTGGTTGGTGTAAACGGGACTTCTGGTTACCCTACTAGCTACCCACAGCGACACTTAAAATTAAATGTAAAGCTCCGGACAACTTTGCACTTTGATAGATTAGGCGAGCCAACCGGCACATGATGGATTTAAACAATGGACTTGTCTTCTCATGATGTTGTTTTCCATGGATTTTGACCATGTTTTTTTTTTTAAGGTAAGCTGCGATCTTTTATATTTTCTGGGTTGGTTTGTGTGTGTGAATGTTTTCTTTACTTTTCTCCTCGCCAGGGGAGGTGTGTCGTGACTCGTGAGGCGTGTTTTAGCGTTGTTTTCTGTCAGTGAGTGGACTGTCAGATTGTCACCCTGTATGGCACGAGAAAACTTGAAGACCTACTACTAGTACTAGTTAATAGTACCACTGCAACAGCGGTATAATTTTATTTTGACTTTATTTAATGCATGTGGCAAAAGCGCTTCAATTATATATAGGCATAACGCCGTAACTTCAGCGCTGGAACGCGTTGATGGTGGGTAAAACAAAGGCAGAGTGCCTTAACTTCAACCGTATCATAATATTGGCGTTCTAGAGTGCAGCGGTACAAAGCCAAAAGACCGTAACTGATATTAAGGTCTTCTGCCTTTGCTTTCCCTCTGCTTTTTGAAGTTATGGCAAAAACATCATCTTATTTTTAGCAGAAAAGAACAAAATTGACACAAGATATTTATCCACATGATAAAACTGATGTCTATTGTTCCAAATATGACAATAACTCATTTTGACCAAAATTGAAGTTAAGGTCTTTTGCCTTTGCACGGCAGCGTACATAGTGCATAGCGAAACTACGCTATAAAACAATTACAAGTTTCCAAAAGCTAAGGAATAAAAATGTGTTTTCAGAGTAGATTTAAAAATATCCAATGAAGGAGCAGACCTCACATGATAAGGGAGAGCATTCCAAAGCTCAACAACAGAAAAAGCCCAATCACCTTTTTGTTTGTAGCGACACCGTGACACATTTAAAAGCAAGTGATTCGAATATCTAAGTGCCCTAGCAGGACTGTATGGTACAATATGATCACAAATTTACCTTGGTGCACAGCCAGACAACGCCTTATATACAAACATAAGGATCTTAAAATCAACTCTAAACTTAATGGGAAGCCAGTGAAGGGATGCTAAAACAGAAGTAATTTTATCCCTCTTTTTAGACCCAGTCAAAAGTCTTGGAGCCGCATTTTGAACAATTTGTAGTCGCGATAATGTAGATTGAGGAAAATCACAATAAAGAGAGTTGCAATAATAGTCTAATCGTGATGTTACAAAAGCATGAATTGCAACTTCCAAATCTTTGCTTGAAAGAACATTCTTCAACTTAGAAAGTGATCTTAAATGGAAAAAGCTTCCTCTAATAACAGAACTAATTTGTTTGTCAAAAAACTCCAAGGTTTTTGATTTGTTTGCATACTTTTGTTGAAAGAGGACCTAACTGGGCCTTCAAAGCAGGAGTGGAATCTGCCAGACAGCCCAGAATTAAAACCTCTGTTTTATCCTCATTTAACTGCAGAAAATTGTTTGTCATCCACCTCTTAATATCATCTACACATTGCAATAACACATCAGATGAAGCAGTGTTGTCAAGCCTTACTGGAAGGTAAAACTGAGAGTCATCTGCATAGCAGTGGTATGAAATGGTATATTTCTGAAAATAAGGGCCAAGGGGAGCATATAAAGAGAAAACAACAGAGGTCCCAAAATAGATCCCTGGGGCACACCAAATAAAACAGGCGCAGATGAAGAGGACCAATTTCCTAAATTTACAGAAAAAGTCCTCTTTACAAGGTAGGAAGCAAACCACCTTAATGCAGTGTCCTTGACACCCACCATATTTTCTAACCGTTCAAGGAGAATGTTGCGCTCAGGTCTAACAAAACCAGCACAACACAAGAGCCTGAATCTAAAGCAAGCAGGATATCATTCGTTACCCTCAACAAAGCTGACTCAGTACTATGTAATGATCTAAAGCCAGATTGGAACACGTCCAAAATATCAAAAGAATTCAAATAAAACTGGAGCTGTGAAAAAAACGACTTTCTCTAAAAGCTTAGAGATAAAAGGCAGTTTAGAGATCGGTCGATAAAAAATACGAGTTTCACATCTCTCCTGCTGATCTGTGAGCAACATTAACAACATGTCCGCACGGACACGGATATTTTTATAACCGGAGTTCCCTATCGAGGGAACTCAACACTGCGTCGATAAAATCGACTCTTTGGGGACGCTCCCTAAGCGTGCGCCTCTGAAGTATGAATGAAACTAATCCAATCCTGATTGGTGTTGCGTCGTGACGTAACATGTGACGGCATACCCGGAAGTATAAAAGTGACGCTGTCACAACACACACTAGCTTTCGCTCTTCAGCAAGCGCTCTATGTTGAAACTGTCTGTCTTATTTGGTGTTGTTTGTCTATATATATAGGAAAGAATGGCCTGTGAACAATTTAAGAGACGCACATACTGTGTTGGATTGTTTGGGAGTGCAGCATGCACGGGCAGCTCTCGAGGGAGCTGCTTGTGCAGACTGTGATGCAGATGCCTATTAGAGTGCTGCACTCCCGGCTGGTGTGCTTTGATGAGCGCGGTCAGGCTCGCGTTCCCCACGGTTCTGGTCCCGCGTCCGTTGAGGCGGCGCGGCGACTGAGATCGTGGGGTTCGCAGCGGGATCTTGCAGACGAGAATGAGACTGCTGAGGCACTTTCTCATTCATCGTCTGATGATCTCGTAGCCCCTGTGAGTGGTGCAGAAGTCCGCGCCGCGGCTTCTTCTGACCACGATCAGGTTCCGATACTCGAGCTCTCCGCTTCCGAGGAAGTAGACGTGCTCAGTATGCGGATGACCGTGGCTTAGGCGCGCCAGTTCACGGCCAAGTATATGAGGGACTGGTGAGGTTGTGACTCGTGCCGTGGCCAGACTTAACATCAGCTGGCCACAAGATGAGCAGGTAACGCAAGTTCAAAGTAAATTGGATGAGCGTTTCATGCGGCGCGAGTCACAGCCTCAGCGCCGAGTTTGCCGTTTTTCCCCGATCTCCACAAAAACATCACGAGATCGTGGGATGAACCGCATTCGTCCCGTGTCTTAAGACCCAGTGTTCTACAATTATTGCACTGCATTGCAATACATAATCTGTAGTGGCTCGGATCTTGCGTTTGCCGAGGCAGCGTTACGAGTCTACTCTGCAATAAAGATTCTGTGACTGAGATCTCGCGTTTGCCGAGGCAGCGCGTAGATTTAGGGTCTGCATTGCAATGTAGAATCTATAGTGGGAATAAAGATTCTGTGGCTGAGATCTCGCGTTTGTCGAGGCAGCGCGCAGATTTAAGGTCTGCATTGCAATACAGAAACCTCAGTGACTCAAATATATATATTTATATATAACGAGTTTATTTTGCAATAAAGCAAACTGGCCTGTTCTCCGACGCTGTAACTTCAATCGTCGACAGGTTCATAAATGAGTAAATAAATAATGATAAAGAAATATATATATATATATATATATATATATATATATGTGTGTGTGTGTGTTGTCCCGCCGTTTTGAACGTTTCGGGCTACATCAATTTCCAGCGAATGCACACCGTGGCATTCGTCCCAAGGGCTTGCAACCGGGCACCGACTATGGTTTTTAAAATTTTTCGACTTTTTCCTGCCGGTCACCCGCTTCAGGAAGTCGAGAATAGTGCTCGAGACCGGCCTCGAGGGGCTGGTTCCCTTAGTAGATTTTGTAGAATGGCAACGCCTTCCAAAATATCTATATGGGTCCTGAATATTTTTAAAAAAAAAAAAAAAAAGATAGAAAAAATATTCAAAGGGCCCCCTCCGCAGTGAGTCAACCGAGGTTGTTCTCGCAGCAGGGCCCTCGAGGAAAAGATGCATGCCCGCCGTTAGCAGCGTTTCGGGCCGCGTCAACTTCCAGCGAAAATACGATCTTAAAACATCGGTTATGGTCACAGGGACTAGATCGACTACAGCCTGCCGGTATTCCGCTTCGGGTAGTCGAGAAAGTTATTGTGAAAACACCAGAGGCCAGCCCCGAGAGGCTGGTACCCTTAGTAGATTTTATAGAGGAGTGGAAATTTCTTCCCAACATATCTGCATGGGTCCTGCAAATAATAAAAGCAGGGTACAGGCTGCAGTTCGCGCACCGCCCCCCCAAGTTTTTCTGGGGTAGTGCACACTACAGTAGTCCCAGAGCAGGCTCAGGTGCTGGAACAGGAAGTACAGACTCTGCTGTTGAAGGAGCCATACAACGTGTTCTTCCGGTAAACAGGGAGTCCGGATTTTACAGCCGGTACTTTATAGTTCCAAAAAAGGATGGGGGGTTTAGGCCAATTTTAGATCTCGGGATGTTGAACCAATCTCTGAGGAGGTTCAAGTTCAAAATGTGACCATTCCAGCAATTGTGAGTCAAATCAGGTCCGAGGACTGGTTTGTCACGATAGATCTAAAAGACGTCTATTTTCACATTTCCATCCTTCCATGTCACAAGAGGTACCCGAGGTTCGCTTTCGGGGGCGAAGCTTACCAGTATCGGGTTCTTCTGTTCGGCCTAGCAAATGTATGGACGTAGCCCTTGCTCCACTCAGACTTCAAGGGAGTCGATGGCGGTTCGGCATCGAGATGTCGTCCTTGGCCATATTCAAAAATTGGGGTTGAGACTCAATTCCAAGAAGAGTGTGCTAGAACCATCCCAGACAACGACTTTTTTGGGAGTCGTGTGGGACTCAACTACAATGCAGGCAAGAATGTCTCCTGCACATGTCGAGTCAATTCTGGCGATGGTATCCAGGGTGAAGCTGGGCCAGGCCATCACTGTGAAACATTTTCAAAGGATGCTGGGCCTCATGGCAGTGGCATCCAACATTATTCCTTTGGGCCTCCTTCACATGAGGCCTCTCCAGTGGTGGTTGAAAACCAAGGGGTTCTCCCCCAGAGGGAGTCCGTTTCGTATGATCAGAGTAATGCGCAGGTGCCTTCATTCTCTGCAAATATGGAAGAAACCTTGGTTCCTATCCCAAAGGCCAGTGTTGGGGTGTCATGTCGCCGGGAAACCGTTTCGACAGACACTTCCCTTACTGGCTGGGGCGCGGTCATGGACGGCCGCTTTGCCAGGGGTCTGTGGCAGGACCATCGTCGCACTTGGCATATAACTTGCCTGGAGATGATGGCTGTGTTCAGGGCTTTGAGGAGCTTCCTCCCACACCTCAAAGGTCGCCACGTCCTAATACGGACGGACAATACGTCTGTGGTGGCTTATCTGAACCGACAAGGGGGACTCAGATCGCGCCCTCTGTGCAAATTGGCGCATCAAGTTATCCTTTGGTCCCAGGGGAAGATACGGTCAATAAGAACAATGTATATTCCAGGGGTTCAGAATCAGGGAGCAGACGTCCTGTCGAGGCAGGGGCTGAGGCCCGGGGAATGGAGACTTCATCCAGAGGTGGTGAAGTTGATATGGGAGAGGTTCGGACCAATGGAAGTGGATCTGTTTGCGTCTCGAGAGACGTCCCACTGTCCACTTTGGTTCTCCCTCTCACATCCAGCCCCGCTGGGGTTGGATGCCATGGTACAGGCTTGGCCGAGGCTTCGCCTGTATGCATTTCCTCCGATCGCTCTGATCCCGGGAGTCCTGGAGAGGGTCCGTCAGGAGGGCATCAGTCTACTTCTGGTTGCCCCAAGATGGCCGACGCGAGTATGGTTCTCGGACATAATATCACTCCTCATAGCTCCGCCATGGCAGATTCCTCTGAGGAGGGATCTGTTGTCTCAGGCGGAGGGCACAATTTTCCACCCGAACCCAGACCTGTGGAAACTGTGGGTCTGGCCCCTGAGGGGGTTCAGTACCTGAATGCTGGTTTGTCAGCGGGAGTGGTTGAAACCATACTTAGCTCTAGGGCTCCGTTTACCGGAGATTGTATGGCCTTAAGTGGAATGTGTTTCTCACTTGGTGTAGAGGACAAGAGTTAGATCCAGTAAACTGCTCAGTGTCTTCAGTTCTGGACTTTCTTCAAAATTGTTCTCTGCGGGTCTCTCCCCGTCCACTCTTAAGGTGTACGTGGCTGCCATTTCGGATTTCCACACGCCAGTTGGTGGTGGACCTCTGGGGAGGCACCAGTTGGTCATTCGATTTCTCTGTGGTGCTTGGAGGATGAGGCCGGTGACCAGGTCCAGGGTTCCTGCCTGGGACCTGGCAATAGTTCTGGAAGGGTTATCCCTGGCTCCCTTCGAACCTTTAGAGTCGGCTTCGCCTAAGGACTTAACACTAAAGATGGTCTTCTTTTAGCGATTACCTCACTGAAGAGGGTGGGAAATCTCCAGGCCTTGGCGGTAACGCCAACTTGCTTAGAGTTTGCCCCTGGCAGAGTAAAGGCTTTTCTGCACCCGAGTCGAGGCTACGGGCCTAAGGTTCCTTCCAACATGGCTCGCTCTATAGTCCTTCAGGCGTTCCATCCTCCACCTCATGTGTCGGCGGAAGGAAAGAGGCTTCATTTGCTCTGCCTGTCAGAGCTTTAAGTATATACCTGCAGAAGTCTGCTTCTTGGAGAAGGTCGGACCAGTGGTTAGTGTGTTTTGGGTCACCGAGAAGGGGACTCCCGGCAACCAAGCAAACTATAAGTAACTGGATTGTCCAGACCATTACAGAGGCATACAAGGTACGCGGCTTGCCTTCACCTTTAGCCTTAAGGGCTCACTCTACTAGAGGCAGGGCTTCCTCTGGAGCCCTTCTTTCGGGAGTACCTCTACAAAACATCTGTGATGCAGCCGGTTGGGCTACCCCACACACTTTCGTCAGGTTTATAGTCTCAACCTTCCCAGTACGCCCGGTGCACACGTACTCGGCCCTTGCTAGTGCCTGATCAGTTTCACTCTGGGGCGGGTCTGTTCGGTGCGTGGCCTAGTGGGTACTCGTTCCCCAAAGAGTCGATTTTATCGACGCAGTGTTGAGTTCCCTCGATAGGGAACGTCTCGGGTTATGACTATAACCCTGGTTCCCTGAGAAGGGAACGAGACACTGCGTCGTGTCGCCACGCCCCTTAAAGACCCTTGAGCGTCTTGCTTCATCGCGAGGCTAGTGTGTGTTGTGACAGCGTCACTTTTATACTTCCGGGTATGCCGTCACATGTTACGTCACGACGCAACACCAATCAGGATTGGATTAGTTTCATTCATACTTCAGAGGCGCACGCTTAGGGAGCGTCCCCAAAGAGTCGATTTTATCGACGCAGTGTCTCGTTCCCTTCTCAGGGAACCAGGGTTATAGTCATAACCCGAGACGTTTTTCCCTCCTGTGTTTAAAAAAAAACCTCCGTCCACATGAAAACGCAAAAACAAGACATTAAGCGCTGTCAAGAGCATGCAACACCAGCAGGCGGCGATATAAACCTAACCGTAAAGCCACGTAAGCCAATCAGAAGCCGTCAGCGGTGCAAAAACTCCGGTTTCGCTGTCAACACGACAACACTGCAACCGGCGTTTCCGAAAATACTCACCCTCGCAGGGGTTTTCAAAAATATTCAGTTTCAGTGTCCTGATACTACGTTTCCATGTGGACGAACGGCCGAACTGCGTAAAAAAAGTCACGGTTATAAAAATACCCGTGTCCGTGTGGACATGGCCTCAGATGCGTGAATGCACTGCCCACTAACCAGTTGTTGATTGTATGTCTCCAGTCTGTTTGTCTCAGGCTCAGTAAAGACAATTCTTGAGTGACCAACCACCTGCTCTCCGTGTGATTCCATCCGCACAAACACACGCAGTCACATATGCATGCATTCCAATAAGAGCTTTGCAGACTTCTGTACCAACTGTACCAAGTTGCCACTCTCTTGATGTCAATCAGCTTTATCCTTGCCCTTGCTCCACATTTTTAGTACTTTATTTTTGGTCTCTTACCGTGAGGTAGGATGATATGTTGATGATGTGTTGAAGTGTTGATTTCTAATGAAAGCTACCATGGATCAGATGCTGTCACACATTTTCCAACACTAGAGATGTGTACCTTCATGAAAATCAAAAAGAAATTTAATCTCTCAAAATGGTACCGGTAGCCCAAATTTGGGGTCCTGTCTCATGGCCTATTAAAACAGTAGCAATATTTGGACAGAAAGCATAAAACAATAAGGTAACACTTTACAATAATGGTACATGAACAATCATGTACTAATACCTGAATTAATAGTTACTTCAACATTAACTCATGATTAGTGAATATTTGAACTAATAATGAACAAATGAAGAGCAACCCTTAATTACAACAGGAGTCATTCTGATTCATGCATGAATAACAGCAGCCTTAAACATGTTAGTACATGTTTGATAGTTAATGCATTAATTAACATTTAGGGGTAAAATCAATCAGTCTCTATCTGAATGAATAAATAAGAAGTCATCTAAATTTGAATTAAACATATGATTTCAGAATGCCATTATTTAAACTGTAATATCATATTCTGCTATCTGCAGCAAGCATTGTGACAAACAATTGGAATGGCACATGATTTTTTTTAGCTAGTAATTAAACAGATCGGTCTAATCTACTTTTCTACCTGGAACTACAGTATGTAGGGTTTGTTTCTGGTGGGACACTCATTAGTGGCGCACTCGGTGATTGTTCGGCACGTTGGTTGTGTACATAGACATGAAGGGTGCTTCTCATTTCTTATTTGTGCATCCTCGTTTCCTTTCCTTGCTTCCTTTCCTTGCGTCTCAGCTCCACCCCCTGTAGGACGCGAGGGAAGGAAGCAAGGAAAGGAAAGGAGGACAGAGGAATCGAATAAAAGCTTTTTTATATACATTGGAATACTTGATCACTCGAGCGTCACTCCACAGTCATCAGCAGCGCTAAAAGGATCTGCCCTTATGTTGTTGAAGTTTGGTTATTTAATAAATTCATAATAAATAATAATAAAGATAGGCTATACTGTTGAAATATCTGAGATGTGTGGTTTATATAAACTGCAAAGGTAAAGTATAAATTAAAATGATTGTGACCGATGTGAAGGGGGAGGAGAATTTGCACGTGCGTCACGTTTAGTCAATATAACAGTTACGCGTAGGATGAACCTGTGTATCCTCGCTTAAGACTCCTCAGGAAGCCTCCTATCTCCTCAATCCTCGACTCCTCACGGTGCAATTAGAGAATTGAGATGTCCTTCAAGATGGCTGAGCTCGATCGGTTTCCGGGTCATAGGAGGGAGGACGGAGGAGCGAGGAGACGAGGAGGGATATTGAGAAGCACCCAATATATACATAGACGCCCTATTGGCCGCTTTGGAACGTTGCTGCGATACGTCAACGGGTCCGCCATTTTGCGGAGGTCAAGACTGCATTGTAATTAAATGTAAGTAAACGGGTGAGCTGCGTTTTTCTGGGTAAAAACATTCTTGGATAAGAATGGTGAAGATCCCCATACTGAGATATTTACGTTTGCTCATTGTGGAAAAAACATTTTATGTGATTGACCAGATTTTAGCAATAACATTGATAAGTGATGGATCCTTTATGATAATACATTGTGGTACAACTGGGCATACAGTGCAATGCAAATAGTAATTATAACATAAAGTGAAAAGTAATAGTAAATAGTTTAGTCAATAAAATAAACAAATAGTATACAGCAAATAAAATGGTAATGAATACATGTAAAAATATTGATAATAGTTTATAATTCTATAATAATAGCAATAGAATAAGACATTTCATCTACAGAATATACACACACAAAAAATATATTTAATATTTAGCTCTTTGTGTTAAATTTCAGTTTTATTGAAAAGGCTAGCCATTATAACAGAAGCTTCAGTCAAACATACAATGTTAAAATAGCCTAAATGTAAAGTTATGAAACTTTACTTTGCCCTCAGCCAAAACTATTTACCAGGGAACCATTTATAGATTAATGAGACCAAAGATAAACACAAATTATACGAATTATATCTCATGTTTAACCTCTAGACTAGAGACATCCGAGCCAGCGGCAACAGTCAGAAGCACTGGCCGAGGTACGGCTGTTCCAGGCGGGGGAGACGAGCGCTGGGCGGGGGCGCAGAAACTCCGAAAACTTCAGATCAAATTTTTAAATAGGCGCTATCTTTATAAACAAACCACATATTTGAGCTTTAAACAACTACAGTGTCGACTGAAAAACTATTAAAACTACATTTCGTGACACAATAACAGTAGTATTTAATCTCTAAACGTTACTTACTAATTAAATCATGACCAAATACAACCAAAAACAAGCGTTCAGTCTTGCTTGTAAACGGTACTTCCTCGAAAGCTGTTTTCAGTTGTGTGGCGATTTTTACAGGCCCAAGCAGCACACAAAAAAGACATTTTTCTCAATTCCCGGTATGAGAGGTATGGGAAAGTTGCTCTCCCCAATATGGCGGCGCCGTTGACGTACGCTCCAGTGGCCAATAGGGCGTCTATGCACGAACCCTGCTGACGTGTGTTCGAACGAATCTCAGTCAGCGTCTTTACTTCCGGAAGCGCGTTCTGCAGGCCAAGTGTATAGCGGCAAAGCTGTAATAAAATCCGTTTTCTCAGAAACGGAGACAACGATTTTAGAAACGCTGATTCGCTAGTCGAATTTCGTACGATATGAGAGAATACTAGCACTCAAATTTGTTGATTTGGCTCGAAATATATAATTTAAATAACTTCTCTTTTTTACTCTTGCGTGACAGCTAACTGCCTCACAGTGTTAACATCATTCACGTTAACCGGAGGACGTTTTTATAAACAGCGAGTGTAATTTGACACTATCTCCACCTATCGCAAAACCGGCTTATGACCATAGACTGACGCAGCACCGGAAGTGAGTGGGCGTGCTGAGACAAATATGGAAGCGATCGTGCATAGAGCCTATAGGGTGTCTATGTATAGACGAATCCGACGAGCGTTCTTGTGTAGGCTGCCATCTTGTGGCGACGCCATTACTGAGCTGTTACACCGGCATAGACATATGCACCGGTATGTAAACAAACCTCGGAGATAAGGTGATAACGCACCCTCGATGACGGCTACAGCCAGGCAGACTTGTTGGGTTGATGATTTTGGACATTGGCCTCCAGTCACAGATGAAGGTACAAACGATCTTACAGATTATTTATGTAAATAGCTTGGCAAGCTAGCTAGGCTAACGTTTGCTACCGAATAAACTAAAAAAAGATCTGTCCATTTGGCAACAATAAATAAATAAAAAAATGAAATCAAATAAACAAATTCATGTTTTCCATTTGTGTTCATTATTTATCTCATTTTTACATTGCAACAGGCATGGGTAAGGTAACGTTACAGCTAGAAAGTATACACAATATCGACCAAATAGTGTTTTTAAACCATGGAAAGAGGTCAAATATAACAGCAAGAGAACAATTATGTCACATAACGTTACATTTAGCTCAGGAAAGCCATTTAATGACCATAGCATGTTAATTAAATAGAAAAAATAGCAAGAGAGGAGATTTTGCTGATCACTATATCACACATTTATTATATTTTTTTTACTTATGTCATTAAATAATTGTTATTATACGTGAATTTCCGCGTCTTGTACTCGCCCAGGAAATCTGTGTAAACCGTACGGCACCAGACAGGGGCAGTCGACCCGGGGTATTCACAATGTTTTCTCTTCAAAATTGAAATTTTACTGCCACCATTGAAACAATTTATAACGGAAACTGTTTACCCACTCGACATTATACAAGGGCTAACGTTGTAACGTGAATGACTGTCGTAAATCGCGGGATGTTTATTCCTGTGGACGCAAGTTGCAAATAAAACAATAGAAGGCAATGGAGCAACGCTACCCAGTAACATCTCAGTAATGGCGCCCGCTTACTTCCGGTAGTTTCGCCGGATTCGTCTATATATTATGTCTATGGGTTGTGTACTGATTGTGTTCTTATGGTAATGCTGGCATTTTAATCTCATAAATGATGACTTCTTTCATAAACAGAATTAATAATTAATGACATGTATGCATGTATGTTGTATTTGGAAGGTTTCAGGAGGTTATGGTTAATTAACTGTATTTTTTTTTAAAATATGCTTCAATTAGCATCAGCTTATAGCTACCTATTTTATATGTAATTGTGTCTTATGTGTGTCTTTACAGGTATATTTGGACTTTTTTAAAGTTCATGTATGTTTAATTGTGTAAATAAAATTAAAAGAACAATACATAATTTTGTTTTCATCGGTGTAAAGGAATAAGGATGCCACTCTTATCGTATATGTTTATTAATATATTAGTTCATGATTTGTAAGTACATCATTGTGTCATGACTTTACTTGAGGAGGCACATCATCATTAATTCATTATTAACTAACCATACACTAACATGGCTAATACACTAATACACTAATGGCTTGTTAATGCATCATTATGTCATGACTTTACTTGAGGGGGCACATCACTACTAACTCATCATTAATTACTTATAAAGTAACATGAATTCATGACTTTTTACATTTTTACATTGTGTGCCCTTTTAATAATTTTACATTGTGTGCCCTTTTAATAATCTTATCTTCTAATCTAGAGCATGTTTGATTTAGTTTACCCCAAAGTGTTAATTAATACATTAATTAACAAGCATGTACTAATGTGTAGTTAAGATGGTGCAGTCATGCAGGAATTCATATGACTCATGTCATAGTTAAGGTTAATTGTTCATTATTACATGTCTTATTTCATCATTAGTTCATAGTAAAGTATTAGTTCAAAGTAAATTATTAATTCAGGTATTAGTACATGATTATTCATGTACCAGTATTATAAAGTGTTACCCACAATACACACACACAAACACACCTCTACATTGACACAATGATTTTTATACTGCGTTTTTTATATGGATGTCCCGATGCCACTTTTTTACTTCTGATACCGATACCGATGCTTTGGCTTTTGCCGATACCAATATCAACCCGATATTTATATTTTATTCTTAAACTAATAAAAAATATAGCACTTTTCTCGATTAGCCACCTAAAATATCTCCAGTATATAGTCCACAACAACAGTTGATTATGAAAAATTGCCCTTTATTCAAACAATAGAAAAAATAAAAATATATAAATAAAAGAAAATACTGGTACTTCAGTACGTAAAGTTAGCTAGCTACCAACAGGTTTAGAGTATAAAGATAAACAACAAATCCCCAAAAGATATGATCATAATCTAAAGGATATGACAAAAATGCTATTATAAACTAGATTAGTGAATACTACACATTGCTCTTTGTATTGTTGTAAAATACATTCATGAAAAACAAGATAACAAAAACCAAGATATATTTTAGATATAGCCAAGGCTACTATAAAATTGAGTTTTAAGTGTATTTGCACAGCTATTTAATAGAGGCAGCAACATATGATAGATAGGACAGAACAAGAAAGGCTATAAGCTTTAATTGAGTCACTGCATTATGATATGAAAGGCTCTAATACAGTGCGGCACAACGCGCTTATGCACATCCCGAGCGCAGAATGATGCGCTTCAAAGCAACATGGAGTTACAGCACGCAGCATGTCGAGTCCGCATTGAAAAGTTCAAAGCACAAAGGAAATACATGTTGACGGACAGTGTATTACAGTATCTATCTATGCAATCATTTATTGAGCCTTTTCTTTTAACAGTTTTAAATTTCAGTGACTGTGCGCATGAAGAACAATTATAGTGCTCTGACTCTACTCTAGTGTTGTGATCTAACCGACAGCGTCCGACACCCGTCCGACACATCTTCAAAACCCATGATCTTGAAGATAGTGGCATCATTGACTGTAACCGAATGTGACGCACTGTTTAAATGCTGAATGGAGAATGACTGACAGCTGCAGCAGAGGGAAAAGTTCACATGGTCTTGAATTTAATGACTTAAATATTAATTTCTCTCTCACATAATGGCTTCACACTTATAATAGAGTGCATGAAAACGTTATGGTAGACAATGTTTTTATGGGGCTTAACAATAACACATTATAGTATACGCACATATCGGATTTGGATTGTCCGTCTAATCAATACCCGATCCGGCAAAAATGGCAGTATCGAAGCCGAGACCGATCCTAAGTATCGAATCGGTGCATCCCTAATTTTTTATACTTAAAAAAAAAATAATTTAACATGCTTTATTTATGTTGGGTTTACTAACCACTAGATGGATGGATGGATGGATGGATGGACAGACAGACAGTTTATATATATATATATATATATATATAAACTTCCTGATCCTTCTTTCAAGATTTGCCCTTTCTCTCAATCAGAGACATCAGTTTGATTGACAGCACAAATGACCAATGGACTTGAGTTGGTTCCATCTTTGTTGGGATGAGGATTAAAGTATGGACGGATTGCGCCATGAAAGCTACACTTAGTAAATGTGTAAATATGTGACAGAGCCACCACATCATAGAAGGAGACCAGAGCCTCCTCAAAGTCCACAAATACTCCCAGCTTCTGGGGTTTGGTGTTGAGATGCAGCAGGACTGGAGGGTCTTCAAAAGCTCCATACATGTTTTGACCACAGAGCACGATGAACCAGTACCCTTCGCTGGGTTTGTAGGAAACTTTTCCTTTCCTATTCGCACCTTCTCTCATCACCCCGAGTTCCCAGCCCACCTTCTTCCCCACCTCAACGACCCAGAAAGCTCTGCCGGACCTGATGCGAGGCTTTCCCAGAACTCCTCCAACCAGGTCGAACTGTTGTGGACTGCCTGGGATATCATGGGTTTTTCCAGTGTCTCTGACCACTTTGCCGTCTCTTGTCACCTCTAAGTGTGGATGTGCCGTTTCTGCATCCAGAGTCACGTCCACTGAACAAAGAAAAGATTCTCAGATACTTGATGTTTGAGCTTCATTTAAATTGTTAACATTAGTTAACTGCATTAACATGAACTAACAATGAACAATACTTTTAAAGCATTTATTAATCATGTTAACTTCAACATTTAGTAATAGGCTACATAATTTAAATCAAAAGTTGAATGGACCTGAGCTGGCACAAACAAACAGTTGTTTTTTTTAGTAAAGAACATTAACAACAATTAATAAATATTGCAACAAATGTATTGAACATTGTTAGTTAATGTTATTTAAAGCATTTAAGTTAACTAATTTGACCTTATTGTAAAGTGTTACCAATTATTCCTACACATACCTGAAAAGCTGTGAATTCTTCTAATTTCTGTAATGAGAACAAATAACATCACAAAACAAATCATGACGACAGCCTTACATTTAAAGGACTATTTCAATTCAGCATTGAAATTTCCTGATAATTTGATCACCCCCATGTCATCCAAGATGTCTTTCTTTCTTCAGTTGAAAAGAAATTTTTGAGGAAAACATTCCTGGATTTTTCTCCATAATATTGGACTTCAATTGCAACCAATGAGTTGAAAGTCCAAATTGCAGATTCAATGCAGGTTCAAAGGACTCAAGGAAAATCACAGCCAAGGAATAAGGGTCTCATCTCCTTTCAGCCACTGAAATATTTATTTTTTAGCCACAAATGCTCACCTTGCGATGCCCCGCATTACATAATCACGTTGGAAAGGTCAGAAGTACAACGGTAAGGCAAAAAAACCTCTCTAATTTTCACCTAGTTCAAAATCGTCCAACATCATTGTTTTTAGGCATTTGACTTGTTCTTTGCATGTTCACTTTGTAAATATTGGATGGTACTTTCGTCTACATTCCTATTGACCTTTCCAACGTGATTACATAATGCGTGGTGAATTGCATAGCTCTGAAAGATAAGCATTTGTGGTTAAAAAAATAACAGATTGTTTAGATAAAACCCTTATTCCATTGCTGGGATTGTGTAGAGCCCTTTGAAGCTACAATGAAACTACAATTTGCACCTTCAACCCATTGGTTGCCATTATATTGCTGACATGGGGGTGAGTAAATTGTCAGGAAATTTTAGTTCTGAAGTGAACAAATCCTTTAAAAGTACTGAGACAGACATGCCATTAACAGATATCTGATTGTATCCATACCTTGATACCATATCCATATGGTACAAATGTTACTCTAAAATACATGAATTAAATACCATGGTATTATCATCATAACCACTATCCACCTCTCTTTAACAAAATAGAAGATATGAGGTGTCATTCATGACTGTACACCAATGTGAAAAAGAAGTGCTTAATTGTATTGAATGTGCACTTGTAGTGTAGGCCTACTTCAAATCTTTAAAGGAGTCCTATTATGCATTTTCACTTTTTAGTTAGTCAGTAATGTTGCTGTTTGAGCATAAAAAAAGATCTAAAGGGACATATTTTATTTAAAGGGCACATATTATGCAAAATTCACTAACATGGCATTTAAACATAAATGTGTATTGGCAACTTGGCAGTGTGTGTCAACCACCCTATATTGATAAAATCCCCCTATAAAAAATCCCCATGAATCATAAGCATTGTCTCAGAACAAGCCGTTCTCAGATTTGGGGCAATGTGATGTACTTTTGCACAAGCCCCTCTCACGACTACTGACTGACACTGCAGTTTTAGGGTAGACCCCCTTTGAGTGACCAACAGTACACCATTTTTTCTATGCTGGAGCAGCAGTAGACTAGAATGTCTTCTAAAGTGATTGAGGTGTTTTGTTGTTGGATGTAAGAATGAACATAGCAGTCTTCATTTACTCTCATTGTTACTCGAGAATGGATCGGTACCAACAGTTTGTGATCCAGCTTACTCTCTCCGGAGTGATAGGCCTTACTTTACTGATAACGGCAGAAATCAATGTGAGAGCGTGCACTTTATGACCACTTAGGAGTCGTTTTATGGATATAAAGTTTACCAGCTTATTAAGCACCCACTGAAAAGATGTGTATTTTGTTTACTGTTAGTTGTAACACGTATTTTGTGTACTTCACTGTGTATGTTGATAAATGAAAGGGAGAGTTTATGGATAAGACTTTAATGCGCACTTCTTATACTGTTTATTCAGCTCTTACAGTGATTCTCTGGAGCAAAACTAACACTTCATCTTTTGTGTGATGTACAATAAACTTCAATGAACCGCTCAGTATATTTTTGCCCATCATTTGGACGCGGTCTGCTACAACAGGCTTATACTTTTAGTGGATAAAAGCAAGATGAAAAAAATAAGTTATAACTGTAATTATACTAGTTCTATACCTGTTCTATTTCCATACAGCCTATATTCTCAGTCTCTGTGGGCCTTATTGTCCGACTCCGGGTTGAAATAAACACCGCTACTGAGAATTTTCCTCTGTGCCGGCAGCAACAGCCCATTTGCATTTAAAGGGATACACACTAAAACAGTACGTTTAAATGAGCCCTAAATAGTGACGAGCTTATATGTATACAGTGAAAGGCATATTCCTAGAGAGGTAGATGTGGATCAGCTGAGAGTCAGCTGATGCAAGCTTGACTAATGTGACCTGCCAGAACTGATGCTGCGCTTGATTATTATAATTACTATTATTAAGTCTCAATCAGGCTTGAATTTGTTTGAAATTGACCCCATCCTTAACAGGAGTGAGTAAAGCTATTATGAAGGGGCAGGGCATTTCCAGAACGCACTAAGCAGTGTCACACAAAGTACACTGGGCCAGTCTTGTCTACATGACCACTGCCAATCCTGGAACCCTATACTACTGACCCCACCTGCCGAGTTTATTCATCTACAGTTACTTCCAGATCTACATCCACCAAGAGTGCCGGTGAACGTACTTGGTTACTACTTGGTTCCCCAAGATAACGGGAATGAGTATTGCATCGATAGACACATTGGGAAAACTACTTTTTTAGATTACTGAAGACTTATAGAATCACGCAGTGAAACTGCACGAGCAAATGGTTGTGCAGCGGAGTTGCACAAACCAATTGCTGCGCAGCAGAACCTATGGTGCTAAAGCCCGCCAAAATAGCAGCATAACAGCACGCCCAGCTATGCAATACTCATTCCCATTATCTCAGGGAACTAAGGTTACAAGTATATTCCCAATTGAAACAGTTCACTAATATTTTATCGCTAGATGCATTGGGAACCCAGTCCAATCACGCCATGATGCGGGATGACAATCAGTTTATAGCCTTTGCCTAGGAAACTTGAATAAGGACCCAGAGGGCATCAAGGCTAAGGTAGGGCGAGGTAATCGAGAGACTAAGAGACTCAGACCGTTATGTCGGAGTCACAAAGGAGAGTTCTAATGGGTCGAGCTTGTGTAGATGTTAAAGCCGAGTTGATCAGACTGGACCCATGCTTGTAGAGCAGGGAAAACCAAGTTGTCAAATCTGGCGAAAGTGGACGGTGAGGACCAGCTGGCTACCACAGATGGCACCAATGGACACTCTGCTTTACCACGCCCAGGATGAGGCCATGCCTCTGGTGGACTGGGCCCTTACTCCGATGGCCCACTGAAGGCAAATCATAAGCTAGCACAATTGCATCCACTACCCAGTGGGATAGTCTTTGCTTCGTGACTGGATGCCTTTTGGTACAGCCTCTGAAGCACACGAAGGTTTTTTTATCACCACAGTGGTGGTGGCTCAGTGGTGCGTTGGTTGTTTTGAAAAAAACAAAGGTAGTGTTTATTTGAGCAATTCTGTCAAAGAAACAATACACTAAAGCCTGTAAAGCATTGAAATAAATATCAGTAAATGTTTGTAACTTAAATATTATAATAAAGTTAAATCTATTTTAAAAAAAAACAACAACAACTTTCGTAATATTTCCACACAAAGACGCGTGATTGTAAAAGATATGAAGAGCGAATTTTATCTTCCACACGGGAAAGGCATTTAGGCTGTTTGATTTTGGGCTGCCAGAAAAAAAGTGAAACTAAAATCACATTACAGTACAAATAATCTCGGCACGCCTTACCATGTCTAATAACAAGCACAAACTGTGTTAAAAAGAATTTGACGTGCAACTAAAAAGGTAGGCTATCTTTCCTACATCGTTTTTCTACTTTACCACAGTAGAATACGAAGATAACAGGCCTAATTAAAAGCGAACCAAGGAAGAAACATTTGTAATCCCCTTCGGAAATGGGTGGCGTAAGTGTTGATTTGGGTGACGAGATTCCATGCAGGGATGAGTCCCAATTTTTTTTAATATTCGATTAATTTATTTAATTATAGAGTATAGAATAGGTTGTGTGATTATTTGCTAAAAAAAAAAAAAATCTGATGCAGTGGTGGTGACGTATTCATGTAACCGAGAATGTCACGCTGCCAATAACGCACAGAACAGCAGCCACAAAAAATGGCAAAATGATTACGAATGTGTCAAATTTAGCATAGAGACATTTTAAAAGTTTATTAATAAACTAGTGTTTTCTGTGTCAGTGTCATGTTGCAAAGATAAAGTTGACGATGCTGACTCGTCATCTTTGCAGTGAACGCATCTATAGAGAGAAAGGCACACTTGAGTTCATACAGAATAGGCCTACATAAGCAGACAGTATGCTAGTCGGTTACTTTTCGTTTAGAATTGTTTTGTTTAAAAGTAGACAATTCAATCTTTCTGTATGGAATAACTAATGGAATATTGTTAAATTCACTGATAATCGGGTGACCAGATCACAAACCATAATACAAAGCTTAAATGTATGGTCTCCCACACAACTCTCCCATTCATCACAAATTTCCATTGCTGTGATGTAACATTTAATTGCTAACCTAATATTTCTTTTATAAACAAAGCTTTATGCTTCATTTGTGTCATAATATTCATGTAAAACAGCATTCACATATAAAAAAATAATGTGTTTAAGCAGACCACATCTGGTGCTACGCAGCCATCGTGGTAGTGCGGTTGTCAAGTTTACTGGCACTGCCCTACTAATAGTAATTTAAAGATGTGGTAGAATTGGATCTGGACGGGAAGGATAACTCTGGGAGTTGGAAGGGGTGTATCGTGATTCTGCCTTCTCACACCACGATACAGGTTTGTGGATCTGCAGTGAATCAGATTTCAGTTTCATGTTGCATATCGTAAAACTGCAGACTGCCTTTGTTCTCTTCAAGCAATAAAGTGTGTTTCTGTACCTGCCTTTGCTCTTGGGTCCTCTGTTTCTCCTGACACTTTAACCATATTTCAAAAACAAAATATAAAATATAGGCTACATTGCATATAAAGTTCTACTTAAGTGAGTAAAAACACTCTAAATTTCAGCTAACTGCATTTAAAATTTAAACTAAAATGCATTTTCATTTAGTAATGCAAATAACATGCAATTAAGTGTCCGAAAACATCACATTCAGTTCATATACTTTTACAGTAGATTATTTCTGCAAGAAGTAGCCTAATATTTTTAAAAGTATGCTGAATTATAATTATTTATTTTTCACAAAGGCTCACAAACAGTGCAGAAAAAGTTTAAATCTTGTCCAAATACTTTACTCTATTTATCGGCAATAACAATAGGGAATGTTTGCTAATTATATCACAGCTCACAGACATAGCCACTCACCAACAGTGCAAAGTTTCTCCAGGTGAGTCTCAATCTCAGCCAGTAAGGCTGCCTTTATATTTCTCATTGTGCCAAAGTTTAATTCAGTGTCAATGGAAACCATCCAGTCATCTTTGAACTCAGTTGGTACAGACGGGTAAGACTGAAAATAGACATATAATAGTATTATTTGGGACACACAATAGTATTATTTGGGACATATTATAGTATTATTTTGTGTTTGTCAAATATTAGTAAGTACTGTATTTCATGATTAACTGACCTGCAGGAAGAAGATGACATCTTCCTCATTCATAGAGTGATTCAAAGAGTCGATTGTCTCCTTATACTTCAGAATGTATTTTTGTAATTGTTGTGTCTTCTCATCCATCTCCTTCTCCAAACACCTCTTTCCATCCTCCAGAGGAGCCAGCAGCACCTGCTCTGATCTCTTCACAGCCTCCATCACTGCTGCAAACACTTCCTTTATCTCCTGCTGCTCTCTTTCTATCAAAGCCTGCCAAGACAAGAGTGGAGGCACATAACACAAAAATTAAGCATATTCTTGATCTGGCAAGCTCTAAATCATTAATTTGAGTCCAGGTCAGTGTTATTATTGTTAAAGAAGGCATCTCTTCTCTGATGACATGTTTACTGGTGTGAAACTTTTGTTTTAGTCCCAGAAGCTATATCGCTCAGATATGTGTCTTTATTGCAGTTCTAAAACTTTTATATCACTTTCTGCAATCGCGTTCTGTAACAAATCCAATGACACTAATTTTTTACATTTCTTTTCAAATTATTTTCCGGGTCAAAATGACCAAAGGGAAGAATGAGTGTTAATTAAAGGTGCATTGTGCAACATTTCAAGTTAAAAATACCCATTTTCTAACCCATACATGCTTAAACAATCGCCTGATGAGCTGAATGAGGCTCTCTTTGATCACTGCGATCGCCTCTATAATCCTGTACAGTGAAATATATAAGAGGGATTCGGGCTCGAACCTGAGACTGGGCGTGACGTCATGCGCGTTCACGTTCGCCTGGCTATGTCTGGCAGGTTCGTGTAGCTATTCACCGCCGTTCTCCGTATCAGAGAAGACAACTCGAGCGACAACTCTAGTCAGCTTTCCACAAAAGTAGACGATGGATTCAAAGGGGCTGTTTACACTTCATGCTTTTTCTGGGTTCGGATAGCTATTTGATCGTGAAAAGACCAGGGTGTAAATGCCCTCCGAAACACATTCGAGACGGATTTGAATCCGATCGCTCAAACCACTTGAGGACGTGGTCTGGGCCGCATTCCAGACAAAACTGGACAAGTGTAAATGCATCTGGTTGTTGAAACCAAGTTATATGTCATGTTATTTTAGTCATATATGACGACGTGCATCACCTCAGATGAGCAGCTGAGCTGAGCCCCTATTCATCAAGCCAGCGCGCCGCAATCTATCGCAAATCAAAGTGAAAGTAAGTCGCAGACGCTTAACACTACCATCTTCATTAAAAGTAAAGAAATGAAATGATCTTACCAGGCCTGTTGCCGATCTCTTTTATTGCTGTCTTTGCTGATTTTGAAATTAGCTGATGATTAATATAATGCAGCTCATATCTGTTGCTTTCGGTGACGTGCACTTTATTAAATCTGTATATGGCGCGGAGAGAGACCGGCTTGTAGTTCATTACAAACCCCAACGCAAACTCAACGTGAGACAAAGAAAATAAAACTTCTGTCTGTCCAGTGCCAGGCGTCAGAATAAGACGAGAGTTGACATCGGGAAGGCTTTCAACAAACGGAGAGATCTCCGGTCTGCTCTAGGGCTCAAATGGGTCCTATACAAAGTGATAACTGAACGTGTTTCCATAATAATTCAATCATAAGTGGATACAGTAAGCACATGGAGATAGATGGAAACAAAAACCAAAGTTTTTTTACTACCCCCGTTTCCCCCTCTCACACACATAAGTGTGTAATTTACTCGAATGCCTTTCCTTTCATATATTTTAAATGACTTGCAGATTTATTACTGTATTACCTCATTATGACTGTAACAAAAGATTTATGCCGGCTGATGCTCCTTTGGTTATGAACAGCTCGTGCAAACGTGTGTGTGTGTGTGTGTGTTCCTCCATGAACCAATATTATGAAGCTGCAGACTCGGATCCTGCATCTACAGTCCCCCACTGAGAGTCCCGCATTCTCAGACCCCTCGTTTTTCAAACACAGCGCCTCCTGCTGTTCGAAAGATCGTATAACACCCGCACACAGAGTACAGCGCACGATTATCCAAATGCAATTAAAAACAATATGGATGCAATATTACGGTCTCCAAATAAATTATCCAATAAATATTTGCGTTCCCTTAATGCATGTGCCAAAAAAAACTAATTGTTACTGATGGAAGGGATACAATTACAGATAACTATCTTCAGAAAAATAGTATGTGATATTATATTGATGTTTTTTTTAATATTTTTTTTATTCAAATTTCAATTTTTCTTTCAGTTCAACCTATAATGGTCTAATTAACATTACCATGCTAACATTACAAAATCTTTTTTTTTTTTTGATATTTTGAATGCGAAGCAAAACAAATCAGAATAGACAAAACACCAATAATAAACAATTCTGTACTTTATTTAATGATCACCTAAACATCATCTTGCTGTAAAGACAAAAGGAAGAAAAAACTGTGTTCGTGACTTTACTTTTCGTCTTCAATTGCTTTAAAAAACTCATTTATAAGTCGCTTTGCATAATCATAAAATGATATGTTGCTGGATTTGGCAGCGGCAACTCCATCGATGTATGGTGTACTGGAATAGCCTACAACAGTATAGGCCCAATAGCACATGTCTTATGATGTTTCAAAATGAAAGAAAAAAAAGAAAAAAGATGTTTGCAAATGTTAGGTACCATGTTGCACTGCTCTGCTGAAGTGTCCCTCGAGATGTTTTTGAACTTTGGACAACTGTGTGGGTTTGAAATATATGGGGGCACAGAATGGGCAGTGAAAATAACTGCAGCATTTATGACATAGAAACAAAAAGTGCAAGGTAAAGGCTAACGTTAGCTATCTAAATATTTTCGGGGGGAAGAGGGCGAAAAAACATACATTAAACTCAAATCTTCTTGATACAAACTAGCTTTACAAATATTAAATGGACTATTCATATGTTGTATAATAAATCAATATGTAGCCTAGTATAAATCAAACGAGTAGGCTACTACGATTCGCTAAATAAAATTGAAGTTAGCCTACTCACGTTTTGGCTTAAGTTCTTCACATGTTCTTCACATGTTTATCCGATACAATTTGATAGGAGGCGCTGTCTCGAAAAACGAGGGGTCTGAGAGTGCGGGACTCTAGGTGCAGGGGGACTGTAGATGCAGGTCTCCGAGTCTGCAGCTTCACGCGCACAGCTCTGGTTGCAGTTTCGCTTGTCGCCAGAGGGGGCGTAGTTCTGCAAAAACTCAGATACTTGCGTTTAGCTCCTTTAAGGCTGAAACTAAATAAAATAGTAATATTAGACGAAAACAAATTAAAATAAAAAATGTTTAGCATAAATATGTTTAAGTAGGGCCTACAGAATTGCTCAAACTTTCAAATTGTTTGGAATTCTTTCGGACGAATACAATCAGCGTTATATAAAAAAATTATAAGCGTTATTATAAAAAAAATGCCCTGGCTCTTCCAAGCTTTATAATGTCATTAAATGAAATCGAAAAAGCTTGGAAGAGCCAGCAGGACATTATATATATATATATATATATATATATATATATATATATATATATATATATATATATCCGATTGTGTTTTTCTGAAAGTCACATAAACCTACGATGGCTTGAGGGTGAGTAAATCATGGGATAATTAAAATTTTGGGGTAAACTATCTTAAACTGAAACAAAAGTGTATTAAATATATGTAGTAATATTCAAAAACTAAAAAGTAATGAAAATGACAAAAGTAAAAAACACAATTACTCAAATTAAAATGTAAACTAAAAATGGAAAAGTAATTCAAAATATTGATGATACTATTCTACTTTTTTGTTCAAGAACACATCTGTTTTAATGTAGTTCTCCATCAATGTGTGTGTGTGTGTGTGTGTGCGTGTGTGTGCGTGTGTGTGTGTGTGTGTGTACTTGTGTGTGTGTGTGTGTGTGTGTGTGTGTGCGTGTGTGTGTGTGTGTGTGTGTGTGTGTACTTGTGTGTGTGTGTGATTCTTGGAAACCAGCACAGATAGGAGATGGATTTGTTATTTGCCAGAACAATTACTGCCAAATATGCATTTCTCCTTATGGACTTGTTTCTCTCTTTGTCTTGTATTCTATATGATGTAATTAGACGATTGCTACATCACAATTGACAACATATAAAAGCTAATGTACAGAAAGTAAAAGCTGGAGAGGTTTTGTGAACAGGAATCGACTGCATGTTCAGAACTCTTTCCATAGGTCTAGGTCATTCAGTGAGTGAATTCTGGGTGTGCAAGTTTTACCAGTCCACTAGGAAATAACAAAATGATTATAAAGTACTGGGCTGATACAATAACTTATTTTAATAAACCACATATTTAGAGTTTTAGTTGCAAATTTCCTCTTAATTTCTGCAAGTTTGTGTCTGTATGCCCAAAGTCAAATATTTGTGAAACTAGTCTTTGCATGATCTTTGCATATTCTTCTTTACAAGGAACCTGAATGTAAATTACAAATGTTGCCTACATTGCATGCGGTTTGCTGAACATGTTCGTGTTTGTATAGCCACTGAGCTCTTTCTCTTGTCCTTGTCCTATTCTTCTGTCGAAAACATGATTCTTCAAATTTAGTGTGTCCAATTCACCTATGGTCACTATTTGGTCTTAGGTGTGTTAGACATTGGTGTGCAGGCGGGGAGGAGCTCCAAACGGATACGTGAAGTCGGACACTTTCTGGTTCCCGCAGTGACCGCTCACGTGGTGTTTGCACACTTGACCACAGCTGAAGTGAAACAAATGCAATATTTGCCAAATACACTGATATTTCAGACACATTTTCATTCAATAGTTTATACTTTATAGCTACAGCAATAAGAATTAAGTTCAAGCCTATCAATTAAGTGGAGTCAATGTTTTTAATCTGTTTTATTTTGATAAAAATGACACAATATAACATCACGACTACATGAAAAACTGATTTGTGAGCTTTAGTCATGCGCATACGGCCAATCGTGGAACAGTTGTGTCGTCATCAGAGCTTGTGCAGCTGCTCTTGAGAAGTCGGACAAAATTTCTAACCGGCCTGCACAGCTTCAAGTCAGCCACCCACCAGTTTGCGCAGAGCTGCATGACGACGAACACACCTCTTGTCTTGGTCACATTTCATGTCATTGTCATGTGATCCTCCCACGTTGCCATTGGTTCATTTTTAACAGGTGTTCCTTCTTGTGTGTATTTAGGCCCTCATGTTTGCTATGTGTTTTTGTCAAGTTTTATTTCCCTGTTACCACCGTTGGTAAGCGTTCATGTTTTTGTTTTCATGTTTAATCTTGTTTGTAATTAGCCTGACTTCGTCATACTCATATTCTAATGAGAATATGAGTCTGAGACCGCTCCATTAAGCTTTGATTATGAGGCGTGTCGTAACCGAACCAGGAAAAAACAACTCTGCACTCAATTGGATAGTCGGTAAACCTACAACCAATCAGAGCAACGCAGTAAGTCAACTCCTTTGCATAGCGCAGTTTTCAACTACAGAACTTACTTATTTTAGAAGTTAAATAACGAGTGTTGCTTCTTTTACTTACTTCTCCATGAGTGTGACCAAAGGAGAAACCACAACGACCACAGGCTTTTCATTACATCCCATCTTCTTAGTGACCATCGGAGCCAGCTGAAAAGTTACACTTTTCCCGAATCATGTGGGAAGGACGGCAAAATATCTTTCTGATCGACAAATGCCTTGATTGCAGTTCTCTGTTTGTCTATTAAAATTAATGCGCTGTCGATTTATTATACAACAGACGCGACAGCGGAATCTATGCATCTCAATTCTCCAGCTGCAGTCATCTCTGAGGGAAATCAGTTAAGTGCTCGTTGATAACGTTATGATTACTTGCAGATCAATCTGTCCATCATCGTATAAAGCCCGCCCTGGCAATTTGATTGGCCCGATGATTTCTGAACCAATCATAATTACTCCTCAATGGATCGAGTCCAGACCGAACTTCCCGTCCAAAAAATGTTGTGGGCGGAGTTCGGGCTGGCATCCAGGCTAGTTTGTAATAAACTGCACTTGGGTTTTCTATATAACTTGCCTGCAGTGGATCCCTTACAGAAAACTTGACCAACCATGAACCCAGAAGTTGCTCTTCCAAATCTGCATCAAGGAGACCCATTGAGGATTTTGTGGCAGAGTATGGTGAACTCTCGCACCTATTGAACTTTAATGATGTAGTCCTTAAGGATATATTTAGGGTAGGTTTAAATGAACCTATTCGATCTTGTTTGCCAGGGGGAAAGATTCAATTTTCCCTGGCCCAAAACTATGCCCTTTGTTGAGCGGCTCAACTCTTAATGTGGGTTTTACGGATGAGGAGCCCCGCAACCCCACAGTACCTGCCAAGCCTGAGTCTCTTCACTTCATGCCTGGAAAGTCTGAGGTTCTCTATACCACTTGTCTTTAGTGGATCCTTTACAGTGCCGTCTCTTTGGAAACCCAAAAGCAACACAGAGCATGCAGACTCCACACAGAACAGCTATATTTCCATATCAAACTTCAATTGGTTTGTTTGTTCTGTCAACTGTTTATGCACAGTATACAATGCATGGTATCAACCATTAAAAAAACAGCTTGATTAATCTTTAAAAGATCGCTATCTCGATTCAAACACCTATGCTATCTTATCTCTAAATGACAATTCACCTGTGGCTGTTAAACATTTGATAAGTACGATGACAATGCAACATTCAAATATGCTGGTACTGCCACCAGAGAGAGCAGTTGTCATATGTATGAAACAGCGTTGCATTCTTTTCAACCACACAGTATCATTATTTCTGTTACAATAATTCAAATTATCACAGAATGAGTCACTATGTGATATGACAGTTCATTCATTCAAACCAATTTTTAAAAATACTACAAATAATTTAAATATTTTAAATAGAATGCAGCAATTAACATTTTATAGGAATATTATTTTGGTCACTTGTCTATTCAGAATTGTGGGACAATCGTGATTTTAATCGAACTGTGTACAGCTCACTCTATGCTAATAGGGCAGAGTCTGTCAGCAGTCGTGGTTGGGGCCGAAGCATTTGTGAAGTCTCACAATTTTTTCAGTAGAGGTTTGTTTTGTTTTTTGTAGAGAGATGTATGTACCTGGCATTTTTTGGCTGATTCCTTAAGCTCGTCGAGTTTGTTTTCTCTCTGATTGATCATCCTTTCCAGGTCTTCAATAGTTGTTTGCTGCACAGCCTGTACACACACACACACACACGCACCCACACACACACACACACACACACACACACACACAGCTTTCTGAGTACATTGAATTGATCTAAAGTCAATTACAACTATATCAATACCCAGTGTGATGGGCAAATATGGAAATCCAAATTTTGTTTAATAATTTGTAAATTCAATGATTCAACAGAATTTGTTTCTTTCTCAAGTAATTAAGCTCACCAATTTAAGTTTTGTTTATTCTTTTTGGGAAACAATTCAAACACTCTCTCAAGGTTAAAAGATTAATCTGTGTTGTTTCCTGAGAGCTTTATTCTTCTCACCTGTCTCCTTTCTCTCTCTATCTCCACAGGTATCACATCTCCACCCAACTTCACACATAAGGTGCAGATGCAGCGCTCGTCCCGTCTGCAGAAGAGTTCCAGAGGCCTACCGTGCGCATTGCATGCTCTCTGATCCAATTTCTCCATGGGATTCACCAGTTTATGGGATTTGAATCTCACCATAGACTGGTGAGGCTTCAGGTGTTGATCACAGTATGAAAGAAGGCAGTTCAAGCAGGACTTCACAGCTTTGAACGTGAGGTGCTCATCACAGACGTCACATGGGACCACGCCTCTTTCTCCACAGAAGAGGCTCAGGTCGGGTAACTGCATCTGGTGAAATTCTCGCAGGAGGGCTTCAAGCGCTGTGTTCACAGATGGCTTGGTGGACACAGGCTCCTGGCAAAGAGGGCAGTGTGGCTCAGACATGCTTATGTGCTGGTCCAGACAACGCTTGCAGAAGGTGTGCCCACATGTGGTTGAGACCGGATCTGTTAACAGGTTTTTACAGATGGGGCAATGAAGGTGGCGAGAGACATCTAAGGCTGTAGTCATTTTGATTGTCTCTCAAAACTAAGGGGGAAACAGAACAGCTACAATTAATACAACATTAATTATAATATTAAAAAATACCTAAAAAATATAATAAGTTATAAGAAACCTCAAAACCCTAATTTATAAGGTTAAGGATACTCTTAGAAAAAACATACTTAAGGGTCATAAAGGGGTTAAGGTACCTAAAAGGATTAGTTCACTTAAAAAAAAAACAAACAAACAAAAAATGTTTGCTGATAATTTACTCACCCCCATGTCATCCAAGATGTCCATGTCTTTCTTTCTTCAGTCGAAAAGAAATTAATTTTTAATGAAAATATTACAGGGGTTTCTCCATATAATGGACTTCAATGGACTCCAACAGTTTCATGGTCCAAATGACAGTTTCAGTGCAGCTTCAAGGGGCTTTAAACGATACCAGATGATGAATAAGGCTCTTATCTAGCGAAACAATTGGTCATTTCAAAAATAAATAAAAAAGTTCAAATGCTTGTCTTGCTCTGTTCTGTGATGCGTGTTCGTGACTCTCCTGTTCAAACTCGTTCATCAAAATGAACAAATCCTTTTCCAAATCATTTCGTTAATTTTGTTCGTTGAATGAATGAAATGACTCGAAAAAAGATTTGTTCATTTTGATGAACGAGTTTGAACAGGAGAGTCATGAACGCGCATCACAGAACAGAGCAAGGCAAGCATTTGTGCTTATAAAACTTAAACTTTTTTAATTACTTTTGAAACGACTGATCGTTTCGCTAGATAAGCGCCTTATTCTTCATCTGGTATAAAGCCCTTTGAAGCTGCACTGAAACTTTCATTTGGACTTTGAAACTGTTGGAGTCCATTCAAGTCCCTTATAAGGAGAAAAATCCATCAAAAACCTTAATGTTTTTTTTTTTGACTGAAGAAAGAAAGACATGGACATCTTGGATGACATGGGGTTGAGTAAATTATCAGCAAAAGTTAAAAAGTGAACAACTCTTTTAAGGCCATCATTAACTCTTTCCCCGCCAGCGTTTTTTAAAAAAAGTTGCCAGCCACCGCCAGGGTTTTTGACGATTTTTGCTAAACTTTAATTGCCCGTTGAATATTTTCTTCCATGAATATATGAAGAAGCTATATATCAAAATAAAGATCTGAGCCTCTGCTTTTAGACAAAAAGAACTACTTTATTTTATCTTCATTTGTTCTTTTTTTATTGCCACTTGAACGGATGTAGGTTTTGTTAAAAACACAACATTTTGTACAAAAAACAGAGAAAAAGGCATTTTTATCAAACAAGTGCATTTTCAAGCAGAATACATTCAGATGTTGTTTTCTTCATATATAAAACTTTCCAAAATAAATTAAAAAAATAAATAAATGTAAAATATATCAAATTTAGGCACTGTAATTTGCTTTTGAGTGGTAAACAGAGTAACATTTCCCAGGATGTAAGGGGACACCACAAGTCAAGTCAAGTCACATTTATTTATATAGTGCTTTTCACAATACAGATTGCATACAAAAGCAGCTTCACAGTGAGAACATGAAAGTAGTACAACACAGATCGATAATATTGTTAAATATTAAATAACCCTAACTAAGCAAGCTAAAAGCAAGCCAAAAGCACCACAACTTTTGCAGTAGAACGAGGTCTCCTTCCGCAACCCCTTACGTACACAAACTCTGCATGCACAACATGTGCATCTCTCTCACTCACTAGCCTACTTCGTCCCGATCAGATTCAGAATTATCAAATAAAGAGTGATCGGACTCCGAGACCATCAACACCTCCAGTACTTGATCAGCCGTACACCTCTGCATTTGTCTGTCTGATATTTTGAGCTACATTCTCACAACTCCACTTCACGTTTGAGACGATTGCAATCTGTTTCTTTGATCAGAGAGTTGCGTACTCTTTCAGAGCATGTGCGCGGGCCTTCTTTACCGTATACCACCTAAAACACGGATACCCGGAAAATTCCGTGTTTGGCGGGGATGCGTTTTTTTTTGAAACCCGGAAAATTCCGTGTTTGGCGGGGAAAGAGTTAAGTGAGTCTTTCCCCTTAATTGCTTAAGTGTTCCTTTAGGTTATATTATGCATTGCATAAAAGTCCTTGGTAACCATTTGTTTTTGGTTGTTCCCTGCCGGTCATCCACTTCAGGGTCTCGGACATACTTCTCGTATGAAAACCATTCACGAAAACAAAACAATTCCCGAAAACAAAACAAATTTATAAAGGCAATGGAAAGACTAAAAACAATTTAACAAGTTAGAAAACACAATAAAAAATTCCAAACAAAAAAATAACAAATCAGAAAGAAGTCTCGGGTTATGACTATAACCCTTGTTCCCTGAGAAAGGAACGAGACACTGCGTCGAGATTCGACACATTGGGGACGCTCCCTAAGCGTGCACCTCTGAAGTATGAATGAAACTATTCCAACCCTGATTGGTGTTGCGTCGTGACGTAACGTGTGACGGCATACCCGGAAGTATAAAAGTGATGCTGACACAACACATACCAGCCTCGCTGTTCTCAAGGAACAAGGGTTATAAGTTATAACCCGAGACGTTCCCTTTTGAGGGAACTCTACACTGCGTCGAGATTCGACACATTGGGGAATGAATGACCACTAGACCATGCACTGAGTAGGCCTGTCCTGGAGTGAAACTGTTTTAGGCACTCAGCTAGGACTAAGTACGTGCGCCAGGTGTACTAGGAAGGTGAAGACCATAAAATCTAATAAAAGTGTGTAGGGTAGCCCGGCCGGCTGCCTCACAGATCTCCTGTCGGGGTACTCCTGAAAGGAGGGCCCAAGAGGAAGCCATGCCTCTAGTTGAATGAGCCCTAACAGCTAAAGGTGAAGGCAAGTCACGCACCTTGTAAGCCGAGGTAATAGCCTGAACAATCCAATTACTAGTATAGTAATTGGTTTACTATAAACCAATTTTAGTTTGCTTGGATACCGCTTAGTTTGCTTAGTTTGCTTGGATACCGGGAGCCCCTTCATGACGCTCCCAACACTGGCCCTTGGGATAGGAACCAAGGTTTCTTCCAAATTACCAGAGAACGAAGGCATCTGCGCGTAACTCTGACCATACGAAAAGGATTCCCCTTGGGGGTAAACCCCTTGGCTTTTGGCCACCACTGAAGGGGCCTCATGTGTAGAAGGCCCAAAGGAATGATGTTGGATGCCGCTGCCATGAGGCCCAGCAGTCTTTGAAATTGATTTACAGTGATGGCCTGGCCTAGCTTTAACCTGGATACCATCGCCAGAATGGACTCAATACGTGCAGGAGACATTCGTGCCTGCATCGTAATCGAGTTGCACACGACTCCCAAAAATGTTGTGCACTGAGATGGTTCTACCACACTCTTCTTTGTGTTGAGTCTCAACCCCAATTTCTGAATGTGGCCAAGGACGACCTCTCGATGCTGAATGATGCCATTTCTCGGGACTGAACTAGAATGAGTCAGTCGTCGAGATAATTCAATATACGAATGCCTTAAAGTTTCATTAGAGCAAGTGCTACATCCATACATTTGGTGAATGTGCGGGGAGAGAGTGCTAGGCCGAGCGGAAGAACCCGATATTGGTAAGCTTCGCCCCGAAAGCGAACCTCAGGAACCTCCTGTGACATGGAAGGATGGATATGTGAAAATAGGCGTCTTTTAGATGTATCGTGACAAACCAGTCCTCGGATCTGATCTGACTCATGATTGCAGGAATGGTTAGCATTTTGAACCTGAACCTCCTCAGAGACTGGTTTAAAACCCTGAGAACCAACAGCCTCTCGAGACTGGCCTCTGGTGTTTTTCGCGCATCTTTCTCGAATCCCTGAAGCGGAAGACCGGCAGGCTGTAGTCGATATGGTTTCTGTGACCATAACTGACGCTCGTTCTTTATTAGAATATTTTCGCTGGAAAGAGATGCGGCCCAAAGCGTCTTGACGGCAGGCAACATATACCCCTTTTCCACAAAAAATTAACTGGTTTGGAACTGGTGCTGGTTCAAAGTTGGTTCGGAGTTGGTTCAACTTGCGAACCCTTTCAGAACCTGTTTGTTTTTCCACTGACTAGAGCGCCCAGGGAACGACGTCGTTGCGTCACTGTGTACGTCGCCATACGTCTTAGCTAGAAACGCTTGCAAGTAAAACATTACTTTGGGATTGTCTCTAACTCATGTACCAAGAAGGCTTTAAAAACAATTGAAATATGTACGTTTTTTAAACTTTTCGTTTAATATGTAATCTTTTCTGATAAGTTATGTACCCCTGTATTGTGTCCTTTTTCTTTCCATTTGTTATATATTGTCACTGTTTTCTTCTTTGCTTATAATGTTTTCAATAAAATTCAATAAAAAAAAAATAGAAACGCTTGCGCCAACTTCAAGCATAACAATTACAAAGGCGGACTCCATCGTGTTTCTGCCTCTGCAAATGTTTCTCCTGGCTTTGCGATCCTATATTATAGTCAGAAAAGATGTTTAGAACACATCTAAACCCGCCCCAGCCCCCGACATAAGAATGACGTGGTAAAAGAGCAGTTCTAGTTCAGCAAAGAGTTGGTGCTGCGTTGGAACCAGTTTTCCCGTCCGAGAACCGGTTCTTTGGCTGTCGAAACACAAAGAACTGGTTCGTGTGCAGGCACCGGCTCCGAACCGGCTCTCAAAATGCTTCGGTGGAAAAGGGGCTATACATCGTTTCCTACAGGGCTCCGCTGCAATAACAACCTCGGTTGTCCTGCAGCGGAGGGGACAGCCCTCAGAGGTCCTACCACTTCGGCTAGGACCTCTTCCCCGAAGCCCTCCTAGCCTGAGTGACGTCCCTCAGGTTGCCTCTCTGGCTGGAGGACTTCGGCTGAGAGCATTTCCTATGTTGCCAAGGTCCCGGAGGAGGGGCTCTATATGCCATTGTTACTTGGAAAAACCTTGTAAACATTACTTTACTGGTTTGACTGGTTATATGTGAGAAAACAGATGATGCATAATTGCTGTTTACTTTATTAAAAGCATTGGTGACTTAATGGGTGTCTGATGACTTTAATGTTGAATTGGGTCTTGTGTATGGAAGTGGCAAAGTGATTGATTTAATTTGTGAGATTTTCTTTTTGTTTGTTTTGGACCTACAACTGATGGACCTACAACCCATTTTCTTGTATATGGTTTACTCTATTATGGTTTGGGGAATAGATGGTAGTGGTTTGATTGACTTTACAATTGAGGAGGTTGGAGTGAATTTGTGTTTAGTGAGTGTGCACATAGTTTCAGAGCAATTTCTATTGGATAGGTGTAAGGACTGTGCCAGGCGATTCACCCCTCCCCCGAAACGTATGTACATATTCACTCACTTACCCCAGTGGCATCGAGTTACAAGACTTTTATGGGACCAATGGAATGTGGCCAAACGAATGTCTCTGAACAAAGAGAAATACATCTCTTTTGGTTTTAAAGATATTTAACAAAGGTATTCAATGGTTTTATATATGTGTGTTCTTCCCTCATGTCACAGTGAAATAACTTGTTTGGTCACAGCATAAATAGAAATTAGAAATACCTTCGATATGCATTTTAAACATAAGTGTATATTCCGTTAATGTAACAATGTTCCTTGATATCTCTAGAATGCTTATTGAATGAAACACTCAAATATGCATAGAGATGTAAAGTAAAGTGTATTTTTAATATGCTTTACTGACAATGAAGATCAAACGGTTTTACTATTAACCTCCTGGAACACACCCCCTTCCACGAGGAACAAAGGACAATAAACCAAGGCCGTTTCTCAATATGCCTTCTTGTCTGTACTTGTGTTCTTGTCGACTTGTAAAACGTCATCAGTCGCGGCCCAAGTACTGTCCCAAAACACAAGTTTGCATTTAGGGAAGAACGGTTAAAAATCCCGGATGTGTTCTTGACACTCCCATTTTACCGAGGATGCATCGGTTGGTAACTTGTGTGAACTTGACGGCAGAAATATCCCATAATTCATTTCGGCATTCGCGGAAGGAGCGGGAAGCAGAGAGAGGCAGGTGAAAAGTTACCTGAAGATTACCGAATATTACCGGCGTTTTTCCCCGCCGTTGGCTAGTGATGTACACAAACAAACAACACAAGCAGAATTGAAATGAGACATGTGTTGCTTTATTGTTGTGAATACATTACATTGTAGTGTATGTAGAGTAATCCCTTAGGCTTGGGCGATAAAGCCTGTCTGTATAATAATTCTCGTTGTGTTTGGGCACTGCAGACGGCGTCTGTGCGGGGGTAACGTTACTATTGCGCAATACCAGCAAGAACACATCGTCTCAAACTGTCAGCAGCGTTCTGTGTTCTCGTCACCTCGTGAGTTCGTTCTTCCGAGAACAACTAGCAAGAGCTTTCTTCCCAAGAACAAAAGTCCGTTCTTTGCATTCTTGGTTTTGAGAAACGACCCAAGAGTCCCGCGTGCAACGTCCATTCCCCTGATTGGCTCCATACTACAGGAAGGGGATGGATTTCTCCAAGGTGATAAATGTGGGAGCACGGCTCCGCCCGCACTCTTCTGAACTTTCCAGCGCTCGTTCAGCATGTAAACCTCACAGGAATCTGATCCGACCATGGATCTTTTCTTTTGTTCGTCTAAAGTTCGTCTCTTCTTTGAGTTTACTACCAAGTTCGCCTCCCAGGAAAGGAAGCGGACATTTGCCGAACAATTTCCTCGGGTAACGTCACCTCAAACACATCCAACCGCTGTTCAAAGACTCGCGCTGCATCATGTGACTCCCCAACTCACTCTCACTCTCTCTCTCTCTCCAACTCACTTACACGTATCCATTGTCTAAACGCCCTGCGTCGTCTTAGTTTGTGTTTTAATGTTTGTAAATACATGTATCATTGTAATGTTGTAAATGCTTAAGTAGTTGCTTTATTAAATACAATTATGCTCATTTTGACTGAATCATTGTCTTGCTCATAATACCAGTCAATGAAATGTCGATCAAAATGCTACTAGCTGTAACTAAAAATACCTAAAAGGGTATTTGTTTATAGAGCAGGAAACTAATTCTTGTGGCCACAGAATTACTTTTCATAAGCTCTATAACCTAATTGAGCTAATTGATTTTGCCTGTCTTGTAAAACGTGGTCCTTGCAATTAATAGCAATTAATTTGTGGTTAATTGCAGGGATGCACATGTATGCATATGGGCAAAATTAATAAGGCTCCCTAAATGGGAGATTTATTAATATGTGAGACCGGTCTGATCCAAATCTGTATGAATAATTATTAATTATCAATTATTAATTATGATATGCAAATTCCCCCTTGATCAGACCCAAACAGAGTCTTTACATAGGATTGGGAACTCTGTTGTCTATAATGGTTACAATTTTTTTTTTGTTTTCTCTCTTTGAACAGTTCTGATTATCCAATGTGCTCCTCATGAATATTGTGCAATAAAATTAGATTATCATATTGTAGGTCTTTTAAGTACCTGTTATACACTTTATTCAAATTTTTAAACATTTTCTTCATTTTTATTTAAAATTAAATGCCTCTTCCAAATGATAAGAGATGGGTATAGGGATAAGAAATGGATCCGGAAAAGGGAGACTCATTCGCGTCAAAAGCTAAATCTGCTGTTTTTGCTCTACACGCCACTCCACCTCTTTTATTAGATCGGCTTCTTTTAAATTTTTGTCTGACCAAACCAGATGGTAGGATGTTTTTAATAAGATTTTTTCCCCTCAATTATAATCACACTAAATTAGCCAGTTAAAGCTCCAGTCTATAACTTTTTGGGTTAAAAATTATCCAAAATAAATTTGAGCTAGTAACCAGCCAGTGTTCAAAACAATCTGCTTGCCTTCAAAGTGGTAAGCTTGTAATAATGTTTTTAATGCCAGTGGTACCACTGGTGGATTTCCTCGGGAGAGCATGTCTTTGTGTCACATAAAGAAGGAGTCTCGGCTAGTAGGCCATATTGCGTGAGGATGTTGGAGGTGGAGATTTATAGTCTTTTCTCACAGCACTTGATATAATTAAACTTATCAATTTGATGGCGGATCCAGAAAGGTTAAATCGATCTGTTATGCTCTTGATATGCTATTTTGCTGTAGCTGCCAAAGTAGCCTATCATGCCAGTGACGTCACAGATCGTTGAAGCTCAAGATGGCTGTGCTAGGGGGTAATCCACCAGCCGGAAACTCAACCTTCATTTGGGGGCCGCCATTGTAACAGACCATCACCGTTAGCATTTCATTGACTCCCATTCATTTTGGCGTCACTTTGACAGCGAATAACTTTACATCTGAGGCGTTTGAAGACTCCATTTTATTATCTTTTTTTTTTTCAAAAAAAAAAAAAAAAAACCACAACAATGTATAAAGGCTCCATTACTTTGTATCTTATGTTATGGCCCTGGAAAAATCATTTTTGTAAAAATAGGGTAACGATTGCATCATAACCACGGGACTCTCTGTCACATTAGAGAAATTACCGTATAGACAGAAGGATAAGCTTGTAGGCAATCTTTTACTTCTATATATGAGGCAATCAGGTAGACATGGAGGTAAAAGTCAAGGGAGAAGCCCATAGATAGAGAGTCCATAAAAGCAAAATATTTCAACACAGATTTGTTTCAGATATCAATTCAGATTTGTATTGGCACAGCTACTAGAAGTCTAACAACTATCAGAATGGTTGCTCACATCACATGTACAACATCAAGCCAGGGAATGACTAATAGAAGAGAATTGACCGTTCGCTAAGCCCCGCCCTCCCTAGTTACTGTTGCTACGCCTGTCAAGCTTTCGCGGCTGGCCCATCTATTATAGTGTGGATGCACCCGGTGTCAGACATTCCCAATGAGATAATTAGTAATTTTCGGTGAACAAGTGAAATATATGAGAGAGCAAGACAAAAGGGACTACAGTATGCATTCGAGGGATATATTCACGACATTATATGCAACCGATTAGTGAATAATTTCTTAAAAATTGAAGTTAAAGCCTAACGTTATAGTCCCAGCGCAAGCAGCAGCGCCTCATACGCTGACCGTTCAAATGGGAAACACAAATTGAGGAACAGCTATGTTCATACACAGCAGGGTATGTGAAAATAATCTTAATAATTATAAATCAAACAGCTTATCACTTATTCGCTTATATTAACACTAATACCGGGAGAGCCGCGATCGGATTGGGTTAAGTTAGTTAGTAAGGGGTAACGTTAGTAGGACGCTGATTAACACAATGCTGAAATATATTTTAAAGTATGTCAGTGAGCCTTTGTCTTGTCTCTTTAATCGTCTTATTTTACGTTATATCATTATGACCAAAGAACCGTCAATATTTCCAAGCAATAGGTGTTTTTGTTAAGCATGTCGACATTTACCAGTAGTTGTGAATGGGTCTAGCACATAGATCACAGCAAGATCACGCCAATCATTTCTCCCCTTGGCTTTTAGATTTCTGGAAGGAAAACAATTCCTCTCCCCCGTCCAAACTTTTAGTGTACCGGTATCACACGCACAATGCTTCAGCATGTTCCCTCGTTCGAAAGCTTGACAGACCTCCCGCGCATAGTTACGGTTGCTAAGACACGATTGGTCAGTGGCGGTTTTCGGGCGTGGCTTAGCGAAGGGTCAATTGGGACTCTCTGGTTACTTCCGGTTTCTGGACTGGCTGCAGTAACGCATCTCTGTCCATGCGGGGGCGCTCGAATGAATGGGAGTCTATAGAGTGCCGAAGTGATGATGTCACTTTGTAGGACAACTCGGCATGGGTTCCCTCGGTCAAAAAGCAATGCATTTTCCCCATAGTCTTCGCAAAATCGCAAAAAAATAAGATCTGTTTTTAACAAAGAGTGACCCTAACATGTTTTGTCTATCAAGATAATCTTTACAAGTTAATCCAAAATGTATACATTTTGAAGCCTATATAAAGATTTTAAAAAACACAATAAGACACAATAAAGTTTAAAAACCACAAGCAGGTTATAACTGTGTGTTCTATGTCATAGATCAAAACGTGAAAATATTTAGAGGCTTTGTTCACCACAGACCTTATTTCAGGCGATTTAGCTAAAAACCATTCAAAAATCCCATAGGCTTTAGAGCGAGGGAACCGGGGGTGCTAAAATGCTAACTCACTTCTGCGTTTTGGCCTACTTCGGCAATCTATGGAGTTTACCCCCCAAAATACAGTTTTCTCAGGATGTAATATTTTTGTCAAGTAATTTGAAAGTTGCATTCAAAAGGATTGCACATTGAATTTTGCTACATTCATTGCGGGATACTCACAGAAAACACAATCGCAAAAAAATGTGAGTGTAAATGTAATTAAGAAAAATAACATTTAAATGATAATTTTGCTACAGTTTTGCTTGAACATGTTCGTAATAACATTTCACGTTTGTAATATCATAACATTTCTGTAATAGCCAACATGTTCATTTTGCAACTTAAAAAGCGTTAAAACCAGTTTTCAATTTACATAATAAAACTAGTGTATGAAACGGCAAATTAAATTTATATGATTGGTAAATTTATTGATCAATTTATGAATTTCAAATTTCAAATGGTAAAGTTAGATAATTGATTTTTCATTTTCTTTTTGCACCAACGTTACCCAAATGTAATGGAAAATGTAAATTTAAATATGGAAATGCATTGTCGTTTTGCATTTTACATTTCAAATTGAATATTGCTGCCCAAATGCTTCCATACAAAACAACAAACTAACAACACTGTCTTCCCCCCTTGTAACTACTTCTGCAGTTGTAAGTGTCCTACAAAAAAAAAACAACAATGATAGGCACATCTGTTATATCAGCTTTACTTCCTATTTCATTTCAGTTTCCCTATAAACCCTGGTGCCATTGATGCTGCATTTTGTCATTCCAATGGTTTTAAATAAAAAAATAAATAAATTTAAATTTCAACAAAAAATGCCATATCGAACTGCACATTTTCAAGCTTACTGCTAAAATCACAAGTCTGATGGCTAAGAAAAGTAGTATTACAGCTTTCCTCAACAAGCTGTGTGATTTGAGGAATCATTCCCAAGCTGCCAAATCTTAAAACATTGCAATATTTATTGTTTTGAAAAACAACAATATGAAAGTAGTGTGATTAGCAAATGTGATGGCTTAGAAAAGCAACAAGCAGCTTGATTTCAGAAATTTTTCACATATCAAAGTTTAATACTTTTTTTAATAGTTTTGGAAAACAATAGAACGAAGAGCAATAGTAGTGATACTTTCATTTGTAAATACCCTAATGATCATGAGAAATAAGCAGGAATTACATTTACCTTAATCAGAAGTATGAATTCTTGATTCTTCTCTTCAGTGACTCTGTCTGTCTGTCTGTCTCTCTCTCTCTCTCTCTCTCTCTCTCTCTTTCTCCTCCTATTTATGTACAGTAGAGTTTCGTTTCCTCACCATCTCTCTCTGTTTCATTCCCAGGAAGAGAAGCTGCACCCTCTGTTCACACTCTACATTTGCCACACCCTTGGTTACCCAGAGGTATTACCTGTTGACTAAGTTATAAGGCTATTAAGGTATCTGAGTACATGTTCCCACCTAGACTCTTAAGAGTGTCTAGGGAGTCAGATAAAATGTTTCCTATGAAAAATTATTTAAGGTAATCATATTACAGGATGTCGAGGAAGGCCAGGGTGGATCAAGATGAACAGGAAGTGTATATGGTTGAAGGAATTAGGAGGCTTTATTATAAGCTGTTCATTTGTTTATTCAATCAATTCCGAAAGCCTTAGTTTATTGATAAATGAATATGCATAACAAGAAGACTTTTAACTGTGTATCTGACCAATTAAGTTTATATGTGGGGTCATATGAAAAAGAACCTGAAGTAACACAGATGAAATAGAGCAATGTTTGTGAGAAAATTTTAACCAATGAATTCATTTTTGTACGCCCAAGTGTATCCCTATACTATTATTATACACACAACAATTATTGGGCTTTATTCTTATATTGAAAGAAACCTGACATAGTCCTCATTCACTTTTATTAAAGGTATAGCGGAGGATTTTCTTTTTCCGAGTGGGTAGTCTATACTATTGGTCCACCTAAGTGTCAATCATTCTGGTGATATGTTTACGTAAGGCCGTCATAGCCTACGTGCTCATCCCTATGTAGTTTTCACTTTCAGGTGTATTATGTTGGAGTTACGGTTTCAGCCATTCCTTTGAAAATGGCTGAGGGTCGAAAGAGAAAAAATGTACACAAAGTGAATGATAAGAAGAGAAAGGCCGCAGAATATAGAAACAAGACCAGAGTGATTTTGGGTGGATATCACATGCTGGCATGCGCTAAAAGCACAGGTTGGGCTTCTCACTGATGCCGCAGTCGCGAAGATTCTACTAGACAGGTAAAGTTTGTCATGCTATTTGGAGAAATCCATTTAAAATCACTAGTAAAAGTTAATGCAAGCTACTTAGCAATGCTAGCCCTGGCACAAGTCATGCACCGCATAGACACGGTAAACATCTCAAGTTGTCTAAAGTAGCCTTTTGACCAAAGGTAAATGGTATCGCGCTGAAATATCCTAAAACCGTGTGTGTTCATGTGTTCATATTCTAAAACCGTGTGTGTATATTATTACACAAACGCAACTAACTACTTCTCCATATGCAACTATGTATAAAAATAATGTATTAATACCAATGTATTAACAATGAGACATATTAGGTCAAAGACCAACGTAATAGCACAGCTCATATGTTGCCATGTAACGTAATTGCGATTTGCAAAATAGTTTCCTCAGAACATATTTCGTGTGATACAGGGTTGCACATATCATGTCTTGAGTCCTCGGTCACTCAATCGATCAATATAATAAGTAAATAAAACACGGAAGGGCATTTGACATGTTTGTGACATGTTTGACATGTTTTATGAATGTTTTTGAGTTACTTTATAATTTGCAACATAATTGTGCAAGGCGTAATAGGCTTTCCCTTATCGGGAGTAAGAGTGTTGTGTTTGTGCATGTGCTTTTTTTAAAAAAAAATTGGAGAGGGCGGGTCTTCTCTAAAATTTGGAAAGATCCTCCGCTATACCTTTAAATGGAAAAGAGCATCCATGGTATTATTAAACATTTCTCATTTTGTGTTGCAGAGAGAAACAAAGTCATACAGCTTTGGAACAACACAATTATTATGACTGTGAGTTGCTTAACGACTGAACGTGTTGCTTAACCTTTTTCCCAATCCATGATGTTAAACAGCAGAAAGTGAATGTGAAAGCAAGTGAGCATGTTGCCATGAACAAGAAAGCTTACGGTGAAATGAAACTTAATATGCAGAATGTGAAAATGAGTGAGAAATAAAAAAAGTAAAACTAAAAAGGAAATGCAATCTAAAAAAAATGTGAAATGTCCGTGAAGGAAAGTTATAGTTCTCAATCTGAGAATGTATTCTGTAAATATTAAAACAACTCCAATTACGAGCCCTGGGGCCCCACAATAAAATATATATATATATATATATATATATATATATATATATATATATATATATATATATATATATATTTTTTTTTTTTTTTGGATGGGGGGGGTTGTTGGGTTGTTTAGTTAGTTAGTCTTTCAATATACAATTTATACAAAATATACATTTGATCATAATATGCATATACTATTTATTAAAAACTGTTCATAATTAATACATATATTCAGTCCAATGTCACAAAGAGAGATAAACTACTATTCTAGGTATGACCCCAGGTGTGGGAGCTTTACTCAAAGAGTGCAGGACAACTGGCCAAATAGGATACAGTCTTTGGAATAGTTCATAAGTTTAACATGTAGTAGGTTCTTAAAAGTCAACTCAGCATTCTTCCATAACAGCCAAGGTAATTTCAGGAACCAGTGGGTGAAGACAGGTAAACTATTCACTGGGAAGCATCACATTTCTTCAGAAGCAGGGATAACGAAATGAAACTCAAACAGAAATGCCTACTCAGTATAAATTCATTTCCCCCAAAAACCTAGAGAAAATTATAAACGAACCCGCTAAATCACAGAGATGCCGTTTTGCATGGGACTAATATTATCACAGGACCTCGGTGTTCGGCGAAATATGGTAGGTCATTTGCAGGGGATTTTACAAACTAAGGCCCTGTCCACATGGACACAGGTATTTTTATAACCGTGACTTTTTTATGCGGTTCGGCCATTCGTCCCCACGTAAACGCAATATCAGGACACTGAAACCGAACATTTTTTAAAACCCCTGCCAGGGTGAGGAATTATCAGAAACGCCGGTTACAATGTTGTCGTATAGATGTTGAAACCGGGGTTTTTGCCTTGCAATGTAAGAGTGTGCATTATTTTTTTTAAACCACTGGAGGAAAAACTTCGGTAATAAAAATACCCGTGTCGGTGTGGACAAGGCCTGACCGATTGGGCAAAGATATGGCCGATTCGCACATGATTAAGATCACAGACAACCTCTCCAATTATTACAAAAGACTACCGACAGCCAACAACTGAACCACAGGGGTTTAAATACACAGACACACAAGCTAAACAAGATAACAAGGGGGCGTGGTTAACAAGAAACACCTGGGGAGACTAATAAACAAAAATGAGGAACACCTGTGGACCCTGATCAACAACATAACAAGACACGAGGTAGGAACACATGACAAACAGGGAATCACGTGACAGACAAGAACAAGGAACAAGACACAAAAATCACACCATGACAGTAATACTTATCCAGTGCGAATAGGACTAAAGACTGATTGTCACTGCAGTATTTTTTAAAGCACAATGTTCTACTAACAAGCATCAGTTGTGGTTCTTTAATGCTCTGGGAAGCGCAAGCAAGCAAACAAGGTGGATGGCAGAGCAAATTCCTGAATGCAGATGTGACAGGCAATGTTGGTGAAATAATAAATGTTTATCTATAACTTTTCCACCTAGAACAGACCACAGTGGTGTAACGACTGAGACAAATCAGACACAAGTATTTGTTATAGTTACAAATATAGTTATAGGTAGAAAGAAGGTCTTAGTTACCATGACCCTGATCAGATAAGTTGGCTTTATTGCTGTCAAAAATGTGGTCACATTCAAGACGGAGACGATGGGGAAGACCGAAACAGCCTTTAAAGGAGAACTCCGGCGAACAATGAACCTTTGGTCTAATAAAACATTGGTAGGCCTACCAAGTAAATCGTTCTCTGAGATTTGTTTTCATGATAATCGAATGTAAAGAGTTTTATCTCTAAAAACTGTTAAGTGTATAATGCTAGTAATGGGGGCATTGACTAAGTAAAAAGAAATCGCTAGTTCATACCACTAACAAAACTCAAAATAGCCCCACACTAACACAGTAACATAATGAGTGTCCATATATGCAAAAGGAAGCATTGAGAACTTTGTAAGAGTACAGACCGTTTAATAAGATTTAAAAACTAGTCTTGATAAGTCGATCCCCGAATGCCGTTCATACAGTTCAGAAGTTCGCTGAACTTCATACAGTTCAGCTCACTCAGCACGACGTTCGTGGTTTGACTTATCGAGACTATTTTCTAAGATGGCTGTCTGTACATGAAGTGAACTGTCTTTATAACGTATCTTCTTATTAAACGCTCTGTACACTTACAAAGTTCTCAATGCTTTGTTTTGCATGTATGGACCCTCATTATGTTACTGCATTAGTGTGGGGCTATTTTGAGCCTTGTTAGTGGTGTAAACTAGCGATTTCTTTTTACTTAGTCAATGCCCCCAGTACTAGCATTATACGCTAAACAAGTAGGTGTTGATCTTCTTCTGCGGGGGTGTTGTTTTATCCTCTTTGTCGTCATAGTTCCCTACTTTGAAAAACGAGTCGTTTGCTAAGGCTGGTGTCAATAAAAGCTTTTATTGGACTAACAAGGACGTTTTCAGTTCTGAAACTTACAGGATTTTCTTATAATATGATAACCTCTTAGATGTCAAAAGCTCACGGAAAATTTGATTTCTCAGTTCATCACCACTTTAAAAGCCGTTTTCCTCATGGGCACCAAAAGAAAAAGAAGTTCCCATTAGGTCCAAGTTAGGTCATTAGGTATTAAGCAGTGACAATTTCTTTCTATCTCTTCTTGTTGCATTTATGTTGGACAAAAACATTTTTTTTCCTTTTAATTTAATTTGAGACATTCCAGATGATGGAAGGTTAAGATTTTCAAAACAGCATCCTTGTTTCTGCTCTAAAAAGTCAATAAAAATATCAAAATAGTTGTTACAAGGCTTTTCTGTGGTTTACTAAACACATGCTCAGTAACAGTAGCATGTTACATGGGCAGAAAACAGGTGCAGTGATTCCCAAATACAATGTTTGTTTAGTTTTTTCTGTAGAATGAGTATGTTGATTCAGAGTAGTTAAACAATGAGACAAGACAAAATGTGCTCAGTTTGCGATGGCATGAATTTGGAGAGACTAATGAGTTCTCAATGTCACAAACTTGTGCGTATGACAGTGAAGTGATGCCTGAGATAGAGGTAAGAATTTATTCATCATCATCATCATCATCATCATCATCATTATCCATGTCATCATCGTTGTCATCATCATCATCTTCACCATCATCGTCATTTTCATCATCAGGATTGATTTTTCCAGTCATCACGTCTTCGATCCAGGTGTCGAGCTCCTCAGCGGTGGGCATGTCCTCTTCGTCATCCATCTCCAGCCACACACTGTCAGCCTGAGAACCAGACAGACAACATGAATCTGAGACAGTTACTGAGAAAGAGACAAACCTTTTCCTTTCCTGGTTCTTCTATGACACTCCTGCAAAAAACCCTCTTTTAGAACCTTTACTTCCAAAAAAAAAACATGCAGTGGAGAGAACAAGTATTTGATACACTGCCGCTTTTGCAGGTTTTCCCACTTACAAAGCATGTAGAAGTATGTAATTTTTATCACTGGTACTCTTCAACTGTGACGGAACATCCAGAAAATCACATTTTATGATTTTTAAATAATTAATTAGCATTTTATTGCATGACAAGTATTTGATCTCCTACCAACCAATAAGAATGTTAGTTTCTCTTTAAGAAGCCCTTCTGTTCTCCATTCATTACCTGTATTAACTGCAACTGTTTGAACCCATTACCTGTATAAAAGACACCTGTCCACACACTTAATCAAACAGACTCCAACCTCTTCAAAATGGCCAAGACCAGAGAGGTGTGGAAGGGCTACATGGCAATATGCAAGCAGCTTGGTGAGAAGGCAACAACAGTTGGCACAATCATTAGAAAATGGAAGAAGTTCAAGATGATGGTCTATCTCCCTCGGTTTGGGGCTCCATGCAAGATCTCACCTTGTGGGGCATCAATGATCAAAAGGAAGATGAGGGATCAGCCCTGAACTACACGGCAAGACCAAGTCAATGACCTGAAGAGAGCTGGGACAACAGTCTCAAAGAAAGGTCCCCCTGCTCAAGCCAGCGCATGTCCAGGCCCGTCTAAAGTTTGCCGATGACCATCTGGATGATCCAGAGGAGGAATGGGAGAAGGTCATGTGGTCTAATGAGACAAAAATAGAGCTTTTGTTCTAAACTCCACTTGCCGTGTTTGGAGGAATAAGAAGGATAAGAACAACCCCAAGAACAGAATCCCAACCGTGAAGCATGGAGGTGGAAACATCATTATTTGGGGATGCTTTTCTGCAAAGAGGACAGTACGACTGCACCGTATTGAGGAGGGGATGGGATGGGGCCATGTATCGTGAGTTCTTGGCCAACAACCTCCTTCCCTCAGTAAAAGCATTGACAATGGGTCGTAGCTGGGTCTTCCAGCAGGACAACGTCCCAAAACACGCAGCCAGGGCAACTAAGTAGTGGCTCTGTAAGAAGCATCTCATGGTTCTAGAGTGGCCTAGCCAGTCTCCAGACCTGAACCCAATAGAACATCTTTGGAGGGAGCTGAAAGTTCGTATTGTCCAGTGACAGCCCCGAAACCGGAAGGATCTGGAGAAGGTATGGAGGAGTGGGTCAAAATCCCTGCTGCAGTGTGTGCACACCTGGTCAAGAACGACAGGAAACGTATGATCTCTGTAATTGCAATCAAAGGTTTCTGTACTAAATATTAAGGTCGTTTTTTTCTGATCTATCAAATACTTATGTCATGCAATAAACTGCAAATTAATTATTTAATTATACAATGTAATTTTTCTGTATTTTTGTTTTAGATTCTGTCACTCACAGTTGAAGAGTACCTATGATAAAAATTACAGACTTCTACATGCTTCGTAACTGTGGGAAAACCTGCAAAATCGGCAGTGTATCAAATACTTGTTCTCCCCACTGTATAATCTAAATTAAATTTGCACGATATTAAAGACATTAAAGAAAATGATGTTCTCACATCCTCAACATCCACCACACCGATTTGAGGGGACGAGAGGTCAATGCCAAAGGTCTTCTCCCAGTACGGCAACATCTGCAGGGGTAAAGAGGAGTCAAAGGTCAAACCTCGGTTCATAAGGTGCTGTACAGTAGTTCGTAGTGAAATGTCATTTGTAAATGAGCATTCACTCTTGCTAAACTTTAAATTGTGAGTACACCATTTTTTCATAAGGGAGGATGTTTTTTTGTTTTGTTTTTAGAAATTGCACTGCTCCATAAAAATTCCACAAAGATGGAATACATACAGTACCTTACTCATTAAACTCATTCAAAGGTTAATTTTATCCTATAGAGGGCAGCAAAGTCAAACAAAGATCGGCAGAGTGCCGAAGTATCTGCTCTCAATGTCATTTATGAGAGTTCATTACATTAGCATGAGATTTTAACAGCTGAACATATTATGCATTGAATATTTGATATAATTTATTGTGAATGCCATCAAATTTATTTGAGGAATTATGAAAGTATATCCACTAAATCAACAATAGCACAGATGACAAATGTAAAAAGTATATCCTTACAGGAAAAAAAAAATCTTATCCAAAGCATTTTATCCAAGGCATCTTATGGATGTACTGTACATCATTACAAAACATATTCTTGGAGTTATCAAAGGTATATTTAATGTTTCTGGATGTAGTATTCTAGTGGTTTGTTATACCAATGGAAAGTCGTCAGGATCAATCCAGATTATGCTTAAATCTGGGTTATCTGTGTTTTCTTGAGCCACTTCCTTCAGGATCTCCAGGAACTCATAACCGTCTGGGAAAAGTCAACATTCAATCATGTGGAGTCATGAAAAGTCAGTGTATGAAATCCTTCAAAAGACTTAAAAATAATGGCTTATTATATTCAAATCAGTGTTTACCAGGGTCAGACTCCTCAGCAAAAGCAACAATATGCTGTCCATTAATATCATCTTCCTAAGCCCAACAGAAAATAGTAACGTTCATGATAATGATATTACAGGTGTTACAGAAAATAAATGATAAGACATCAACATTTTCTGATCAATCACTGGATGCTACGACCCTTTTCTAATTAAAACCATTATAAAAATCAGAAACATTACAAACCAGAAACATTTAAATGTAAGTAAATAAGTAACAATAATTGTTTTCAAACTGGGGTCCATTTTGAGACAAAAAAAGGGTAACACTTTAAAATAATGGTCCGTAGTTAACAAGTAGCTATGCAGGAAGTAATAGGTAGTACTGCATTAACACCGAACTTAATACTATTAACTAATATGGAAGCAATATTAACTAAGCAGTAAGTAAAAGGTAATTTAGTACAAAGGTAGTTCCTTGGTAGGTATTTGATTGTTACTAAAGAAATATATCCTCATTGAGAACTACTTGTGAACTAAGAATTAATAACCAATTAATTACTAATCACAAAAGTAACATGTCTAAAAAGTGAACAATTGTGGGGGTTATATACTCTTAACATGGTCATAACATTTCAGAAGCATGTGCCTCAAATGGGTTCTTTGCGGAAACAAGTTTATGAAGTTTATACATCCCCCCAAATACATTAGCTAGGTTGAGATTGTGACTACTACTCTTGCCAGGATGGACGCATGTTCTCTGTTTATTTAAAACTTAAACTTAAAATAATCCTAATAAAGACAGTTTTTAAAAATAAACCTTAAATAATTAGGAAGTGATGCTGACACTCTCATGATTGGATTAGTTCACTATTATGAGCTCTATTGAATGTCAGTCACATATATCTCAGACTCCAAAGACCTATAACTTTATGTTACAGTAGCTGCCTGAGGAGGACTTCTCTTTAGGACATGAATATAAACATTGATGTTCACTTGTCAAAAACAATTAGCATCTTTAATGAAGAAATTGGCTGCATTTATGTTACGATAAGCACAAAACCACATCTTCCAGATTACAGTGTTTGTTAGAATATTAGTGCCTCACAGAACCTGTACAGTATGTGTCAAATATAAAATTAAATTACTTGTATCATTTGTGAAAAACATGTGTAAGGTCCACCCAATGGCCCAACGACGGAATCCACTGGCCTGGTCGAAGGAATTTCAGCGTGTATGTCGGTTCGGCGCTTCTGGAAAGATCGCTTTAATTTATTAAACAATTGTGTTCATCATCCAACGTTCCTCGTAATAATTTAATCTGACTCCAAATATTTAGTGACTCTTTTACTGTACGAATTACTATCTTAACAGCTGATCAGAAGCTTAAGTGTGATTTAATTTAGATCATTGATTTGTCTGTGTTTCTTACACTTTCAATTATTCGTTCATTATGGACCCGATGCCGCACAGAGATCACGGTGGCCAGATCGTGTTTCTCACGGACACAAACCTTGTCAGTTCTGTATTTAGTCAGAGGGTGCAGGGTTAACTAATACTTCTTACGTCGGTTGCCTACTGCTCACACATACAAAGAATGTAGTTTATTTTAGCCACTTCCATACAACTTGCTAAATCAGTGATAGACAGAAATCAAAAGGTCTTCAGAGGACGTGCCTACTGCTCCATTCACATCTGCGCCTTTAGTTTGACCTATCCTGCAAGATTTGCGGTAGCACCAGCCTCCTATAATTTACTAAAAATAATGACGTCAGAATACTCCAGAGTAAATCAAGGAATAACATTTATTTTTGCCAGGTAAAGTTAAAATCAATCGAAAGCATTAAAGAAGAATACACATCATAACTGATCAGCATAAAACATCAAAATATTTCAAAATACAATACCAAAAAGTAAAAAGAGTCAGCATACCTGGCAAGAGATACACACAGCAACAGTGTGGGAAGTTCTGGTTACAGATGCTTCCCTGAATGGTTTGCCAATTCCCTTTAAATACCCAAGTATGTCAAAAGAACAATAAACACCTATCACCCAAATCTTTATTCAGCCTTTGTTGTACCCTTTCAAGTGGTTGTGCCCGAGCCTGGGGGATTAAGCCAATGGTTATCAATAATCTTTATTGGGGCATCTCCCACAACAGAAGAACAGGCGTTGTTCCCTTTCGTAGTCACTCCGAGTTACGTCAAGGAGTGACGGAGAATGGGGGTTTCGCATAGAAAGCCAATCCTCTTCGAGTATTTAACAACGAGCCAATGGCGTGAAAATGCCATGGGTCTGCGGAATTTGCATAGCGTACTCCGCCCACCCATGTGGGTATAAAAGGAGGAAGCAAACGCACCGCAGTATGTTTTCGCTTCGGAGCCAAGAGCATTCTTCTCTCCACAAGCCATATCACTAAGCCTCTTCGAGACGAGCGTCCTCTTCAGTGTTGGTGTGACGGCGGTACCCAGCGAGATTCTGCATTGCCTGCGATCTGTGCAGTGGTCTGCCAGACTTTGCGCTTCTCCCTGGTCGCCTCGGCGCTGAAAGAGTGAATTTCCTCCTCTCCTTTGAAAGAGCTGCACGCGGCACGTCTTTTTAAAGATGGTTCGCCCGTGTTCTTCTGGGTGCGGTCGATATCTGTCCTCCTCTGATGGGCACGATCGCTGCTTTGTATGTCTGGGTCTTCGTCATGCTAAAGCAGCGTTCGTGGATGAGTCATGTGCCCATTGTGGTAACATGACCATCTCAACACTTAGATCGAGACTCAATGATCTTACTGTGAGAGTCCCCGCCCCCGCTACCCGTTCAGCTTCCTCTACCCGGGGAAGCTCTTCGGCTCGCGGCCAGGGTGATCTGACGGTGACGGTGTGGAACAAACCCCCGACGCTAGCTCCTCGGGTCCCACCCACCGCAACAGTGTTGCAGCCAGCGAGCGCCGAAACGGTGCAGACGTCTGCCTGTTCGCAGGTACCGTCTGTTTCGTTCGGCGCTCCAGAGGAGGATGCGATGTCGATCGCGGCATCACAAGGCGAGCTGGATTCTTCGGGGTCTGAAGATGCGGCTGCGCTGCCTCCCTCGGGAGTGCCAGCGCCGCCCGTCTCGGATCCCGAGATGACGGCTATGCTGTCTCGGGCCGCCGTGAGTATCGGGTTGGATTGGAATCCTCCGGCCCACCCCGATCACTCACGGATGGACGAATAGTTTTTGGGCAAAGCCGCCGCTGCAAAGCCACAGCCGACTCCAATACCATTCTTCCCCGAGCTGCATGCGGAACTGACGAAGACGTGGCAGGCTCCTTTGTCTTCCCGCGTTCGTCCGTCAGCTTCCCCCGCCTTTCCTCCCCTCGACGGCGCAGCTGCCCGTGGGTATGCTGGGGTGCCTCCGGTGGAGCGCTCTGTTGCGATGCAACTGTGTCCGCAGAGCGCCTCCTCTCGGGGGCCACCCAAGCATCCCTCCAAAGCCTGTAGGTTCTCGTCGTCTATGGCGGCGCGATCCTATAGCGCGGCGGGGCGGGCGGCCGCCGCTCTGCATGCGATGAGCACTTTGCAGGTTTTCCAAGCCAAACTGCTCAGAGATATGCACGAGGGCGGGACTGATCAAGGGTCGTTCAATGAACTGCGAGCGGCCACCGACCTCGCTCTCCGGGCGACTAAAGTGGCGGCTCGTTCCCTTGGTCAGGTGATGGCCACTAGTGTGGTCCAGGAGCGTCATCTTTGGCTCAACCTGGCGGAAGTGCGGGACGCTGAGCGGACCCGTCTGCTCGACGCCCCCCTTTCCCAGGCTGGCCTTTTCGGCGGTGCGGTTGAGGACTTTGCCCAGCAGTTCTCGACCGCCCAGAAGCAGACAGAGGCGATTAAACATATCCTGCCCCGACGGCCAGCTGCTGCCTCCACCCAGCCGTCGCCGCAGCCGCCTCAGTCTGCTCGCCGCCGAAGACGTCCCACTGCGGCCCCCCTCCCTCCGGAGCGACCCCAGCAGCAGCCTCCACCCGGGTCGCGCCGTAGAGGCGGTCGCAGAGGAACGTCACAGCCCCCTCAGGCCCCGCCCCCCGCTAAACGCCGGGCTAAGCGGCGTTCCTGAGACGGGCTGCTCAGTGATGGCATCGAGTTTTTCCCAGGAGGAGGTAGCAGGCCCCCTCCTTCCCCCGGTGGAGGGCCGGGGGAGAATCTTTTGTTCTCCGCTCCCCGCTGCTCACCCACGGGTGGGCAGCACCCTGAGTTGGTTAAAGAAAGACTTGACACTATCACTGAGCACACAGACCGGGATGAGCGCGCACGATGCTCCAGAGTGTCGCCCCGCTCATTCCTCTCTGTCTCTGAGGGCGCGGAGAGGAGCGTGCGTCGTCCCCGGACCGCACCGCTCCTCTCCCCCTCTGTCGCCAGACCCCCGGCAGAACAGACCCCCGTGGAACGCTGGTCCTTCCCTGGTCTCTCCTGTCGGGGAGCGGAGCTCGACTACGCACCCGCATGTGGTATCTCCCGTGCGCATGCCAGTCACTCCGCCCCGCTGCCCCTCCGGGGGGACGTCTGTGGCTCGTATGACCCCGCTGGTTCGGTTCCTCGGAGCTTGGCTCGAGCTCCCCGGTCTGTCCCGCTGGGTCATCAGAACGATCAGATTCGGCTACGCGATTCAGTTCGCACGATCTCCTCCCCGTTTCAGGGGAGTTCGCTCCACTATAATCGGTGGCAATGCCCCGGTTTTGAGAGCGGAGATTGCGACCCTGCTGGCGAAGGGTGCAATCGAGACGGTCCCTCCAGCCGAGGTGAAGTCCGGCTTTTACAGCCCCTACTTCATTGTCCCCAAGAAGACCGGTGGGTTACGACCGATCCTGGACCTGCGCGTTTTGAACCGCACTCTGCATCGAATGCCGTTCAAAATGCTCACGGCCAAACGCATTTTCGAATGTGTTCGACATCAGGATTGGTTTGCAGCGATCGACCTGAAGGATGCGTACTTTCATGTCTCCATATTGCCTCGACACAGACCGTTTCTTCGGTTCGCTTTCGAAGGCCAGGCATATCAGTACACGGTTCTCCCGTTCGGGTTAGCTCTGTCCCCTCGCGTCTTCACGAAGATCGCCGAGGCAGCCCTTGTTCCCCTTCGCGAACACGGGGTTCGCATCCTGAACTATCTCGACGATTGGCTAATTTTGGCTCACTCTCGAGAACAGGTTTGCGAACACAGAGATCTAGTGCTTCAGCACTTAGCCCGTCTGGGCCTTCGGGTCAACCGGGAGAAGAGCAAACTTTGCCCCGTGCAGAGGATCTCTTTTCTCGGCATGGAGATAGACTCGGTCGCCATGTCCGCGCAGCTTACGAGCGAGCGCGCACACTCACTGCTGACTTGTCTTCGACAGTTCGACGGCAAGAGTGCGGTTCCACTGAAACTCTTTCAGAGGCTCCTGGGGCATATGGCATCCGCAGCCGCGGCTACGCCACTCGGATTGCTTCATATGAGACCGCTTCAGCTCTGGCTTCGCGATCGAGTCCCGAGGTGGGCATGGCATCGTGGCTCGCTCCGGGTTCCAGTAACTCCAGCGTGCCGCCGAACCTTCTTCCCGTGGTTGAACCTCAGCTTTCTTCGGGCAGGTGTCCCTCTCCAGCGAGTTTCCAGGCATCTCGTTGTCTCCACGGATGCATCTACCACGGGTTGGGGTGCCATGTGCAATGGGCATGCAGCCGCGGGTTCCTGGACAGGACCCCAGCGCCTCATGCACATCAATTGCCTCGAGCTGCTGGCAGTACGCCTGGCCCTGCACCGCTTTCGAGCACTGCTCAGGGGTCAACACGTACTTGTCCGCTCAGACAATACCGCTACAGTAGCGTACATCAACCACCAGGGGGGTCTACGCTCTCGTCGGATGTCGCAGCTCGCTCGCCACCTCCTATTATGGAGTCAGAAGCACCTGAGGTCCCTTCGTGCTGTGTACATTCCTGGAGCCCGGAACCTGGCAGCCGACGAGCTGTCACGGATCCGCCCTGTCTCCGGCGAATGGCGACTCCATCCCCAGACGGTCCAGCTGATCTGGGACCAGTTCGGGGAAGCTCAGATAGATCTGTTCGCCTCCCGGGACTCTTCCCACTGCGTCCAGTTTTATTCCCTGTCCGAGGGCACGCTCGGTACAGATGCGCTGGCGCACAGCTGGCCGCGGGGCCCACGCAAGTATGCGTTTCCCCCAGTGAGCCTCCTTGCACGGGTGTTGTGCAAGATCAAGGAGGACGAGGAGCAGGTCCTGCTGGTAGCCCCTTATTGGCCCACCAAGACGTGGTTCTCCGAACTCATGCTCCTCGCGACAGCACCTCCTTGGCCTATTCCTCTGAGACAAGATCTGCTCACTCAGAGACGGGGCACTCTGTGGCACCCTCGTCCCGATCTATGGAGGCTACATGTGTGGCTCCTGGACGGCACGAGGCAGGTTTGAGTTCGCTACCACCTGCGGTGGCAGCAACCATCACTTCCGCCAGAGCGTCGTCTACGAGACACCTGTATGCGTTGAAGTGGAACCTCTTCGTCAACTGGTGCTCTTCTCGCGGAGAAGACCCCAGGAGATGCTCGATCAATGTTGTGCTTTCCTTCCTGCAGGATGGGTTGGAGCGTAGGCTGTCGCCCTCCACCCTCAAAGTTTACGTCGCGGCTATTTCCGCCTCTCATGATGCAGTTGAAGGTAAGTCCGTTGGAAAGCACGACCTGGTCATCAGGTTCCTGAGGGGAGCGAGGAGGCTAAATCCGCCTCGTCCTCCCCTCGTGCCCTCTTGGGACCTCTCGGTAGTGTTAAGTGCTCTGCAGAGGCCTCCCTTTGAGCCTTTGCAATCGGTTGAGTTGAAGTTCCTGTCCATGAAGACAGCACTCCTGGTTGCATTGGCCTCCATCAAGAGGGTAGGGGACCTGCACGCATTCTCCGTTGACGAAGCGTGCCTAGAGTTCGGGCCGGCTTACTCTCACGTTGTTTTGAGACCCCGGCTCGGTTACGTGCCCAAGGTCCCCACTACTCCCTTTCGGGATCAGGTGGTGACCCTGCAAGCGCTGCCCCTGGAGGAGGCAGACCCAGCCTTGGCACTGCTCTGTCCGGTGCGTGCACTCCGCACCTACGTTGACAGAACGCGGTGTTTCAGGACCTCAGATCAGCTCTTTGTCTGTCATGGGGGGAGCCAGAAGGGAAGGGCTCTCTCAAAACAACGGCTGTCTCACTGGTTAGTGGATGCCATTGTTTTGTCTTACCAGCAGCAAGGTCGACCGTGCCCCCTTGGTGTGACTGCCCACTCCACTCGGAGTGTGGCTTCCTCTTGGGCTTTAGCGCATGGCGCCTCGCTAACAGACATCTGTAGAGCTGCAGGCTGGGCGACACCTAACACCTTCGCAAGATTTTATAATTTGCGAATCGAGCCAGTTTCCTCTCACGTACTCGCCTCCGCTAGTGCTGGAACCGCTTGAGTGTCTTCGCTTGCTCGCCACTCCACTCCTCAGATTGGATAAGTGCGATATTTCCTCAGTTGTCCTTCTTTGAAGCCCTGAGTCCTCCAGCACTTAGGATGCGGGCACCACTGCGCTTGCTCTGGTGCCGGCTAAGTGCCTCCATGTGCACGGTTCCCCTTTGGTAACTGTCTCATGTGTATTATCCACTGTAAGCCTCTCTGAGCATGTGTCTTCCCTTGGCAAGCCATCTGCCACCCCTGGAGCTAGTTGCCACCTGCGGTTGGCGCTCCAGTATTCTCCATATGCAGCCCCAGTGGCCATATGTGTTTTGTAAGTCCTCCCTTCGGTAGGCATCTGGTAGCATGTCCCTCCCGGGATATGTTTCCCAGTGTACCTTGGTAATTCTGTGTCAAAGTGGGACCTTTGTGTAATTTTGTGTTAGAGGTCTAGACTTTCGCAGAGCACTGGAAGACAGCTGGAAGATGGCGTGATGGCATAGACCCCCATTCTCCGTCACTCCTTGACGTAACTCGGAGTGACTACGAAAGGGAACGTCTCGGTTACAGATGTAACCCTCGTTCCCTGAGTAGGGAACGGAGACGTTACGTCTCCTTGCCACTTCTGCTGTACCGCTGGGTGACGCCTGAGATCAGTCTTGGCTCCTCAGCGAAGACATACTGCGGTGCGTTTGCTTCCTCCTTTTATACCCACATGGGTGGGCGGAGTACGCTATGCAAATTCCGCAGACCCATGGCATTTTCACGCCATTGGCTCGTTGTTAAATACTCGAAGAGGATTGGCTTTCTATGCGAAACCCCCATTCTCCGTCACTCCTTGACGTAACGTCTCCGTTCCCTACTCAGGGAACGAGGGTTACATCTGTAACCGAGACGTTTTCTTGTTCTGTTTGTTCTGCTGCTGCAGGGATGAAACGATTTTACCACCCGTGCCCGAAGTATTTATTTTGCCCTTGCATAACACAACCGGGGACAGGAGATTTGTGAGGTTTGCATGCCTGAATGAGCCCTGGAGGAGAGAAGATATTGTGCAGAGTCAAGAACCACAACATGGGGGTTGATATCAGGTTGGCCAGTTGTGTAGTGGCCTCTGTTCCTTTGATCTTTTTTACAGATTAGTGAGTTTTTATTGTTTTACTGCAGTTTCGAATTCCTAAATTCAGTCTTGGGAAAGTCCTTCCTTACAGATGTTAACTCCTCAATAACTACTTAAGCATTACCTTGTCATCCCGCAAGGACTACTAGTGATGTGGCCCATTATTTTAAAGTGAAAAACATGTTAACTCCTAACTAACTACAAGCGTTACCTTGTGTAAACATTGCGGGATGACAAGGTAACGCTTGTAGTTAGTTAGGAGTTAACATGATTTTCACTTTAAAATAAGAATGCGTTTTTAAAATGCGTCCATCCTGGCAAGAGTAGTAAAATTTAAAATGCGTCCATCCTGGCAAGAGTAGTAGTCACAATCTCAACCTAGCTAATGTATTTGGGGGGATGTAATATTCATAAACTTTTTCCCACAAAGAACCCATTTGAGGCACATGCTTCTGAAATGTTATGACCATGTTAAGAGTATAAAACTCCCACAATTGTTCACTTTTTAGACATGTTACTTTTGTGATTAGTAATTAATTGGTCATTAATTCTTAGTTCACAAGTAGTTCTCAATGAGTATATATTTCTTTAGTAATAATCAAATACCTACCAAGGAACTACCTTTGTGCTAAATTACCTATTACTTAATGCTTAGTTAATATTGCGTCCATATTAGTTAATAGTATTAAGTTCGGTGTTAATGCAGTACTACCTATTACTTCCTGCATAGCTACTTGTTAACTACGGACCATTATTTTAAAGTGTTACCAAAAAAAGATTTTAGGACAGTCAAATATGTACTTTGACATGCATACTTGACTGTTACATTCACATTCATCAAAATTAAAAATATTGTAATTTATTATTAATATACAATTAAAGGGTTAGTTCACCCAAAAATGAAAATTAAGTCATTATTTACTCACCCCCATGCTGTTCCAACCCCATAAGACCTTCGTTCATCTTCGGAACACAAATAAAGATATTTTTGATTTAATCTGAGTAGTTTTACAAGTAACCTTATAGTGCGGAAAATACGCTAATTGAAAAGCGTATGTACAGTGCGCATCTTCCTCTGCTTGTAAACAGAAAGTTTTGCACTTCCAGCTATCTCAGCACATCATCTTATACGGTAGGTGGCGGTAATACTCCTAAGCGGTGAGCAGCCGCCGGTAACAAGAAGTAGTCGAAGGAGAACGTCCTCGTCTCAGTTCTCGCGCATGCGCCCATAAGGAAGTAATGGAATAGTAGAATAAAGTCTTTATTTATGTTTTTTTTCGCACAAAAAGTAGTCTCGTCGCTTGATAAACTTATAATTGAACTGCTGTAGGCACATGGAATATTTAAACCTTTTCTTTAATGACTTTTGGGCCGTCAAGAGCCAGTCCCTTAGCCAGTCTATGGAAGAGTGATCCAGCTCTCAGATTAAATCAAAAATATCTTTATTTGTGTTCCGAAGATGAACGAAGGTCTTACGGGGTTGGAACAGCATGGGGGTGAGTAAATAATGACTTAATTTTAATTTTTGGATGAACTAACCCTTTAATAATATGACTGTTTTGATCTTCCTAAAGACTGGTCAGAAACCATGAGACTAACTTAAGTTAGTTTTGGATAACGGATTGACTTTGTCTTACCCAGATCTCATACATGCTGTGGGCCTCCAATTTTCTCAGAGTTGGTCTAAAATAAATACAAAAATAAGTAACAGAAAGTAAGAAAAAATATTTTATTCAAGCATCCTTCTGAGAGGACTTTTGAGGAAAAGTGTGACTTTATTTTGTTTTTCTGAGAGTTCACCTGTCGTGTTCCTCAATGTAGCTAATGATGTCCTCCTCTGTGTAGGGTTTGCCAGGGATGGTGACAGGTTTGCTCATGAAGGGCTCATAGAAATCCACTTCATTCATCTGCAGTTTTAATTTCTTAGCAATCTGTAAACATTCAGAGATTACGCACACCAGACATAATGAATAAATACCATTAAAGTAACCATTATGCTTTTTGGGATGTTAATCTATGATAAAGATGTTTGTGAATTTAAAAGGTTTCAAAGATCAAAGTACAGAAACATGAGTTATAGTCATAAGCCCTGTCCTAAATGGCACACTTTATGCACTTTCTTGTTGTTAAGAAGACACAGCCAATGAACGTGCTCTACAGTCAACAAGCACGATCTCCAGCCAATAAGCGCACTCTCCACTGCGTGTCGTCAGTCAGTGTGCACCCGTTGAAGAGAGATAATCATTAAGTTTCCTGAGGCTAAAAAACAACAGTAAAACTTCTCCATAAAGTGGACATTCCTTTAGTGAGTCATTGAAAATACGTAAGTGCGATTCTCTATTCTTTATTAGTTGACTTTGTGTTAGTCAAGTGATTACTTGTTGGTTTATCATCGTCAGATTCACTCGCACGAGCAGTATAGTGATTCTCGTGATCATCTTCTGTATTGCTGCTTAATGTTTAATTCTTCCTTTAGTATTTTAATGGATGTTTGTAGGTAATACATTTATAGTATTTAGTATTGCACATTTGGATTACTGATTTCACGCCAGTCGTCAGATTTACCGTGCCATTTGATAACGCAGCAACTATATAATGACCTTTCACTTACTTTATTCTGTGCGCTCCATGCGCCACCTTGTGGAACTTCATGCTATTGCAATAATGTTTATTTAGTATGTGTTATATACTTTAAAGATATTATTTTATCTTGCAAATTGTTGAAGGTTATTGTGATTATTGTATATTCATTGTTCTTTTTGTCATTCACAGACCACACATTTCTACGTAAATGTCCACTATTTGAGACTGTTGAACAATAAATGCCCTGTGGTCTGACTGTGCTGTCATGTCTGAATAATTTCATTCAATCCTTGAACTGAATCCTGAATCCGATGTCTTGACCGACATACCAGTGCGAACATGCACCCACCTGAACTAGTGCACGCGATAGAATAAATCCCTCAGATTTTACATTGGTCCTTCGAGCCGGATAGTGTGTTTACACTAGACTAAGGATGTCAGAACCTCAGAACCCAGAATATCAGATCCAAGGTGCACGACCTAGACGTTCAGTTCATCCGCCAGCATACCTCCAAGACTTTGAGGTCCAATATCCAACGAACGCTCAAGTTACCATACCTTTCATACAGATAGCACAGCAGACACATGGGCGAGAAGATAGACAGTGGGACGATACTTCAATTGCTCGCCTGCAAACCACCAGAGATTACAGCTCAGATGAGGGAGCCGAACGTGGAACACCTGATTCTTTAGAGGGAACAGGACCACAACGAGAGCCATGGTTTCTCATTAGAGACCAGTGGAGTGCACAAGATGACTACACTCACTCCTTACCTCCAGATATCCACAAGACAGTGCATGACATTGAAAAAGAAAACAGAGAGCTTCGTCAATCTCAATTATCAATGAAGGAAATCATGCAAGACATGTTAACGAGGAGCCAGTCAAGTCAGAGGTCATCGCCTACAGCTAAACAGCAGTATCCATCCCAACCATCTCTGGTGCCCTCACCTAGAACTATTTACAGGAAGTCAGAAACACCTCTCCCTAGCTCAGCACCCCGTGCTCATCCAGTACCGACACCACGCATAATGCCAACTCCAAAGAGAGCAAGCCTTTATAGTACAGACAGGAATGCCCATCAGACTCCTCCTCTAGTTCAGCATCAGTACGATGACATCCTTGCTACTGGTAGAGTTGCAGCCCAGGTTCCCTCCAGTACGTATGACCCCTACAGACATTACTTGGGTCGACAGCAGCCAGAGATGGATAGATCAGCCCCTACTCCCTCCATGCCCTCAGCGCATTATTCTGTCCAGCCTAATTGGTTCCCAGCAGACCCACCAAGGTGGCAGATGGATGTGAATAGACAGGAGACAATCTACAGAGGTCCTCAGCCAACTATACCGTATTTCTCCCATCGAGATCCAGGTGAATTCACCCGCCTTAAGTTAGCCTTGAGTAATCTGTTGCCAGATGATGCAACTGAACTCTTTAAGTACCAGGTTCTAGTTGACCACTTAAAGTTAACGGAAGCACGCTTGATAGCAGATTCATTCTTGAACTCCCTTACTCCATACTCAGACACTATGGCAGCACTTACTGAGAGGTATGGGCAACCGCACCAACTTGCTCTAAATAGAATAGCTGCTGTAATGGACTCTCCGGACATCCATTCTGGAGATACTGCAGGCTTCGAACGCTTTGCTCTACAAATCCAGGCACTGGTAGGTCTCTTGAATACACTGAGCACAGAAGGAGAAGTTAAATTACGGTGTGGATCACATGTGGCTCGACTCCTGACTAAACTACCTCCAGAGTTGCGGTCATCCTTTAGAAGGCATATGAGTTTTGAACCAGGAACTGTGTACACACTCCTTGACTTCGCTAAGTGGCTCAAGTTTGAGTCATGGTGTCAAGACCATGAAAGCATTGGTGGAGACAAAGCTCACAGAGTCAAACAAAGAACAGACATCCGCAGGGATTCCAAGTTGAAATGCCAACCAACCACAATACTCCATGGTGCAGATCAGCCATCGTTATCAGTGCTGCCACAGCCAGCTAAAAGCATAAATAAAAGCAATGCCTTCTGCCCTTACTGTAATGGCAAAGACCACTACCCGAGCCAGTGTACGTCCTTCCAAGCACTTTCCAAAAACCAAGTGACTGACTGGATAAAGTCCAATCATAGATGTTGGAAGTGTGGACGCTCCCACCGAGCTGCGCAGTGTACTTTGAAGAAGCCATGTCGTCTGTGCAATGGAATACATTTACAAATCCTCCATGATGTGAATGTTAAGCCAATGAAGGAGGGCACCTGCCTTGTCAGCTCTACCAATACACCGCTGTACTTGGACAGGCCTGAAGGGTCCAATCGAGTCCTTTAAAGTCATTAGAGTTATCTTGCAACACAAGGGTCGGAGCTTTGACACATATGCTGTGCTCAATGACGGTTCAGAGTGCACCATCCTTCTGTCATCAGCAGCTCAAAGACTAGGTCTCACAGGAAAGTCAGGACTTAGCCTTGAGGACTATAAGGCAGGACATAACAACACTCCATGGCACAGCAGTTTCCTTCAGGATCTCAACACCCTCTCAACCTAATAAGAGCTATCTCATCGAGAGAGCCTTTACAGCAGAACCCTTGAGCCTAGCGGAACATTCCTATCCAATTGCCTCCCTTCAACAAAAATACAGTCACTTGAGAGGTCTACCACTTCAGCCAATTCATAAAGCCAGCCCAATGCTGTTGATCGGAGCAGACCATTCTCACCTAATCACCCCGATAGAACCAGTCCGCCTTGGTCCACCTGGTGGTCCAGCAGCCATTAAGACACGTCTGGGTTGGACTCTGCAAGGTCCAGCACGAGTTCTTGAAGATAAATTGGAGTCACAGCAGTGTCTGCATATTACCATTAAACCTTCAATGGTGGAGCTTTTTCAGAACGTCGAAAGACTCTGGCAGACCGATGTCTTACCCATAAGGTCCGAAGGGTTGCTCACAAGGTCAAAACAAGATCAAGAAGCTCTTACCCTTCTACAGAACCAGACCAGGAGAGTACTGGTTGATGGAGTTAGCCGATATGCTACTCCACTCCTTCGCAAGAAAGACATGGCTCTTCTTCAAGCTCCTAAAGAGGCTGTAATACCAAACCTAAGGAGTATAGAGAAGCGTCTGGAAAGGGACCCCATCAAAGCTGCTGCATATAAGGAGGAGATAAGGAAGCTAGAGGTCTCTGGGTATGCACCCAAACTTCTCCCTGAAGAAGTCAACGCTGATGGTGAGTCATGGTTCATTCCTCACCACATGGTTCATCGTAATGGAAAGAATCGTGTGGTTTTCAACTGTTCCTTCCAGTTTGGAGGCCACAGTTTGAATGACTACTTACTGCCTGGACCAGCGTTGGGCCCTCCTTATTGGGCGTCCTGTTACGCTTTCGTGAACACAGAGTGGCAATAAGTGCTGACATAAAGGGGATGTTTCGTCAGGTCTGCCTTCTGCCTAAAGATAAACATCTCCTACGTTTTGTGTGGCGGGACCTTGACAAAACTAAACCTCCTGATGAGTACGAGTGGCAGATGTTACCCTTTGGCACCACTTGCAGCCCGTGCTGTGCCATTTACGCCCTTCAACAGCACATCATAGATCACAGCAAGCCCGATGATGATGTCAGAGTCACAGTAGAGAAGAACTTCTATGTGGACAACTGCTTGCGGAGCCTTAAGTCACCTGAGGAAGCAAGACAACTGGTGGGTAAACTCCGTCAAATCCTGGCCAGTGGTGGGTTTGACCTTCGGCAGTGGGCAATGAATGTTCCAAGTGTGGTTGAGCACCTGCTGACAGACGCACGATCCAACAGTACAGAATTGTGGTTGTCGCAAGATCGGACTGAAATACAGGAATCTACACTGGGTTTAAAGTGGTACTGCCAATCAGACACCCTTGGGTATAAAACCCGACCAGTGAAGCCTGGACCACGTACCCTTCGTCACATCTATAGGGTGCTCGCAACTCAGTATGACCCACTCGGTTTCATCATCCCATATACCACACAAGCTAAAGTCTTGGTACAAAGGTTGTGGGATAAACAGAGGGAATGGGATGATCCCAACCTGCCTGATGACCTTTTGAAGTCCTGGAATGACTGGGAAGAAGAACTCCCTACCTTAGCCAGTATCTCCTTGCCTCGTTGTTTCATATCCTCAGACACTGACCAGTTCCAGGTTACCCGACAGATACACATCTTTTGTGATGCTTCTGATCAGGCTTATGGGTCTGTCTCATATCTGCGCACAGAGAACAATAGTGGTCAAGTACAGGTTGCCTTCATCATGGCCAGATCTAAAGTTGCTCCTAAGCAGAGACATACCATCCCTCGTTTGGAGTTATGCGCAGCCCTGAATGGTGCTCAGCTAGCCAAACTGCTTAAGACTGAGCTTACTGTGGAAATCAGCAGAGTGTTCATGTGGACAGATTCCACCACAGTACTCGCCTGGATCAACTCAGAATCTTACCGATTCAAGGTATTTGTCGGTACAAGGATAGCGGAGATCCAAGAGCTCACAGCAGGGTGTACCTGGCGGTACATTGACTCTGATAAGAACCCAGCCGATGATCTGACCCGGGGTAAAACACTTAAAGATCTGTCAGTGACCAATAGATGGAGCCAAGGGCCATCATTCCTCCTTGAACCTGAGTCATCATGGCCAATAACTCCTAGTCTACAACCTCCGGAGGATAAAGCAGAGCACCGTAAGGGAATATTCTGTGGCATTTCAACAGAGATTAATCTCCCAAGCATTCCTGATCCTGTTACTTGCAGTTCCTGGAAGGAGCTAGTAGAGGCAACAGCCCAAAACCTTAAAGGAACAGAACAGCTCTCAGCAGCAGATTATCTAGCTGCGGAATTGCTCATCCTCCAAAAATCCCAGAGGGACAGTTTCCCTGATGAGTACAGATTACTTAAAGATGGGAAACCTGTACAGTCAACCAGTCGGTTACTTACCCTTGCACCAGAATTTGACACGTCCAGTCAGCTTGTCAGAGTTGGTGGCCGTCTGAGACGGGCTGAAGGACTGGAATCATCAGTAATCATCCCTATAGTTCTACATCCTCATCATTTCAGCACTAAATTACTAATCCAGGATTATGACAGCAAGCTCTGCCACCCAGGACCCGATAGGGTTTTTGCAGAAATGAGGAAAAACTTTTGGGTATTGAGAGGACGTGAAGCCATACGCAAACAGCAGCATCAATGTAAAGAGTGTCAAAAGTGGAAGAGCAAGCCAGTTGTTCCCATAATGTCAGATCTACCTCCAGCCCGCTTGAGACGACATAAACCACCATTCTACAGTACTGGCATGGACTGTTTCGGCCCATTTCAAATTAAAATCGGCAGGCGCTGTGAGAAGAGGTGGGGAGTAATCTTTAAGTGCCTAACTACAAGGAGTATACATCTGGATCTTCTCACTTCTATGGATACAGATTCATTCCTGATGGCCTTAAGGAGGTTTGTAGCCCGGCGTGGCACACCATTTGAGTTAATCTCTGACCAGGGCACCAATTTCCGTGGAGGAGAAAGAGAGCTGCAAGAAGCATTTTCTTCCCTCAGCCCTCAACTACAACAACAACTGGCCAAAAGGAAAATATCCTTCCGCTTCAACCCACCAAATGCTCCACACTTTAGCGGAACTTGGGAAAGAAAGATTCGGTCTGTGAAAAATGCCCTACGCACCACCCTTGGCTCACAGGTTGTGACTGAAGAAGTGCTCCTGACAGTCCTCATTGAAGTTGAAGGCATTTTAAACAGTAAGCCACTAGGTTACACCTCAAGTAACATAGCTGATGTTGATCCTGTTACGCCAGATAGTTCTTTACCACCAGTGGTCTATCCAGCTACTGAACTCATGGGGCGGCGGAGATGGAAGCAAAGCCAGGTATTGGCTGACCAGTTCTGGTCGAGTTTCATCCGTCACTACTTACCTTCACTACAGTCCCGTGGCAAGTGGCATTCCGAGGTTAAAAACATTTCCACTGGAGATGTAGTTATGGTTGTAGACCCACAGGTCCCACGTGCTTTGTGGTTATTGGGCAAGGTTATAAAAACCTTCCCTGGTCTAGATGGATGTATTAGAGCAGCTGAGATCCAAATCAAGGATAAGATCTACATGCGACCTGTTGCTCGTTTGATTCCCCTTCCTGCTTTCTCAGACGAAGATCTGTCCAGGACTTATCTCCAACAAATTGATTAAGCCTATAAAGAACAAATATGCTCTGCATATTTGGGGGCGGCAGTGTTAAGAAGACACAGCCAATGAACGTGCTCTACAGTCAACAAGCGCGATCTCCAGCCAATAAGCGCACTCTCCACTGCGTGTCGTCAGTCAGTGTGCACCCGTTGAAGAGAGATAATCATTAAGTTTCCTGAGGCTGAAAAACAACAGTAAAACTTCTCCATAAAGTGGACATTCCTTTAGTGAGTCATTGAAAATACGTAAGTGCGATTCTCTATTCTTTATTAGTTGACTTTGTGTTAGTCAAGTGATTACTTGTTGGTTTATCATCGTCAGATTCACTCGCACGAGCAGTATAGTGATTCTCGTGTTCATCTTCTGTATTGCTGCTTAATGTTTAATTCTTCCTTTAGTATTTTAATGGATGTTTGTAGGTAATACATCTATAGTATTTAGTATTGCACATTTGGATTACTGATTTCATGCCAGTCGTCAGATTTACCGTGCCATTTGATAACGCAGCAACTATATAATGACCTTTCACTTACTTTATTCTGTGCGCTCCATGTGCCACCTTGTGGCACTTCATGGTATTGCAATAATGTTTGTTTAGTATGTGTTATATACTTTAAGGATATTATTTTATCTTGCAAATTGTTGAAGGTTATTGTGATTATTGTCTATTCATTGTTCTTTTTGTCATTCACAGACCACACATTTCTACGTAAATGTCCAATAAATGCCCTGTGGTCTGACTGTGCTGTCATGTCTGAATAATTTCATTCAATCCTTGAACTGAATCCTGAATCCAATGTCTTGACCGACATACCAGTGCGAACATGCACCCACCTGAACTAGTGCACACGATAGAATAAATCCCTCAGATTTTACACTTGTGGACTTACAAAGTGCAGTCTCATGTAAGACCTCAAGTGTTTAGGGTGCCATTTTTTCCTGCTTGAACATTTATTACAAATTTGCAGAAAGCCATCCAATGGTCTTTACTAGCTGCCAGTGACCATCGTCTACTTCGACTGGCGACCTACTTAGATCAAGTATGGTTCATGTTGTCAACATCGAGAAGATGCTTTCTGTGCTGGAAAGCAAATCTACTTTGATGCATCAAAGAATGAAAACTTGGGCTGGAATCGATCATATTAATTTCACTATGTATTAGAGCTGCATTATTAGTAGTTAAAAGATCGAGATCTCGATTCAAACACCCATGCAATCTTATCCCTAAATGACCAGAATTCAGCTATGTTTATTTAATCTTTGACAAGTATGATTACACCGAACATTCAAATCTGTGTTGGTGCTGCAGCTGACCTAGTGAGAGCAGTTGTTATGTAGGCTAATAGAAATGAAACGGCTTCCCAGTTTCGGCTTCCTTTTCAACCACACATTATTTTTCTTTTACAATAAATCAAATGATCACAGAACAATTGAAATAAAAGCTTATCGTTCAGATATAAACACTGATGTCTGTCACAGCTCTACTGCATAAAAGTGACTTTTCAGGCATGGGTATTTGGTTTCTGACTCAAGCTGTAAGTGGTAGGAACTTTTAAAATAGCAAAACAGGGACACTTTAAAGGTTTCTAGTCTGCTTTCAATGATTTATAGTTTACAAATAATCCTACAAATATACATCCTACAAATAATTTGAATGTGTGTTGCATTGAATCCGGCAATCTTGTGGGAAGCTCTGAGCAGCATTTATTTGAAATTTAAATCTTTTGTAACATTATAAATGTCTTTACTGTCACTTTTGATCAATTTAAATTTAAATGATTAAATTTGTATTAGATTGTTACTAGCTCTTTACGCATGCTTTAATAACTTGTCATTTAATAAATGGGGTGTGCAGATACAGGCATCATAGTCACATGTCAGTGTGAAAATGAATGTGTGAAAAGCACCTACTTTTGGCTCAAAGGTGGCAAAGAACTTTATGAAGGGATGAAATTCCTCAGCAGCGTCATCATACTCGATGAAGTCTGAGAAATAACAAATTTGGCAAGGAAAATGCTTGTTAAAATGAATTTAGAAAAAAACGCTAAATCATATCCTGAAATTATTTGGAACTTTTATCAATGTTTGCAAGACTTGGCAAGGCAAACACTCAATGGCATACTAACGTGAAGATTTCTCGCTCTTGAAGTATCCCATGAGTTTAATGTCCTCCTCGATGTTATGAAAACCTTTGAGCTCTCGGTCATTACTGATGATCTCCACTGGTTCCTCAATCACCTGATAGAAGAACTACTGAATTACCAGTGACATTTAGGTGTGTGAGCTATAATCATGATAAAGCACTCACATCATAGAGGAATTCAAGCAGCGTGTCGGCTGCCAACTCTCCATCGTACTCTATGATCTCATCATCAGCGAAGATGTAAATGCTGTCCACCTCCTGCATGCCTGCAGAAAACAAGTGTCTGATAAATGTTTAAGAGGCGACAGGATTGGTTCATTCAACAGATAATAGATGGTCTGGATACTATATAAACATTTGTGTGAAATAGATTTGCCCAAGTCCTTATTTATCAACCAATGATAGCCCTAATTTTACTTTTAAAACCAGAAGACAATGTTTTAATCCTTTAATGCTTAGGATAAGAGTGTTGTTCTAGTAACAAAAATGAATATTGATCAAGGAACATGTTATACTTGTGCAAATTGCATTAAAGAAACAGATTCTTCAACTGGGAGGGGACGTGTTAGGCTCAATTCCTAGATTTGTCGTGGCCACAACATATTAACTATATTAACGGAACATGCTAATATGTCGTGGCCATGAGATATTATTTTGTGGCAATGTCATATTAACTTGTGAGAACATAATAATAAGTCATGGCCACGCGATGAAAAGTCGTGACCTCCTTATTATGTTTAGGGAAGGATATATTTTTCTCGTGGCCACGACTTCTTTATGCAGAGGGAACGACATATATTTCTCATGGCAACAAGTTAAATGTCTAAACAGCCTGTGTGACGGGTCTGGATAGGCCTCTAATCAATTATCAATAAATTATGTAAGTATATGTAAGAACATAAAATCATAATGGCCCAAAAAAATTAATTTTTATCCATCTGATCTCATATCCTTTTAAATCCCTTCACTGATTGTTTCTTTATTTAGATGAACTTCCCGTAATATTTCTTCTTCACACAAATGTCTTTAGGTTCTAAACTGACTTATGAAAAGAACTGGACATCAGCATCTATTTTGCCTCAGAAAGCTGTCCAGATTTAACATTGTTAAATCTATGATGACCCCATCAGGCTTATATTGAATCATTCTCCCTTGTGTCATTGTTAACACAGTCTCATCCCAAGACGTCATATAACTGATGTCTTGGGACGTCTTTTGACCATACGTCAACATCCGGCGTTTTAGGGTACCCTTTAACGTCAGTTACATGACGATCCTGGGATGTCATACAACTGACGCTTTACCTTTAACGTCAGTTAGGTGACGGGGTAGGTTTAGGGGTAGGTTTAGGTCTGGGGTAGGGTTAGGATCCCATAACCTCATCTAACCGACGTTAAAGGGTACCCTAAAACGACGGATGTTGATGTATGGCCAAAAGACATTCCAAGACACAAATGGACGTAAATGGCACACAAGACGTAAATGGCACAGCACGGGCTGCAAGTGGTGCCAAAGGGTAACATCTGCCACTCGTACTCATCAGTTATATGACGTCTTGGGAAGAGACTGCGCTGTCATGGTTTGTTAACTTGTCTTTGAAGAACAAAAATTATTTGAACCAAATTGTTAAGTGGGCTATAGTAAGATTATAGGTGAACAACAACTTAACCTAGCAGGTCTTTACTCCAACCAGCTACAACATAAGGCAAGTTTTCTTATTAGAGATCGTTTACTTATTAGAGATACCCACCCTTTACATGTGGAGTTTCAACTCCTCCACTGGTTTGTGGCCCCTAGGTGGAGAACTAGACGATATAGGAATACGTTTGTACCTGTAGCTATAGAATTAATAAATAAAAATAGCAGGAGATTAGATTTTTCACTATGCATGACACTTTATGTATTTTAGTTTTGTATACTTTTGAATTTCTTTTTTTATATATTTTATATTTCAATATTGTATTGAAATTGATTTTGAATGGAATTAAAAGACTGTTGAATGGGATAGATAAGTGTACAAGGAATATTCTTTTAACAGTTATTGATAATAATCTTCATTCAAATGCTGTTTTATAGGCACCATCTATAATATATCTACCATCTGATACTGTGGCCAAGGCTTATTTTTGCATTCCAACAAGTTAATATGTTGTGGTCATGACAAAACTAAGTGAACTAAACATGTCTCCTCCCGGTCATAATATTCAAAGAACTTATGTTAAACATTTAATCACCCTCATGTCCAACTTGCATGACTTTAACAAATGCAATTTCAGTCTGTTGCTCAAAAATAAAAAAGCTAGCGCGAAATTTCAGAAGATCCGATTTATATGGACTACCTTACACTTCAACAGACTACTGGAAACTGAAGGTAAGAATTGTATTACAGGCTGTAAATGGAAGATTAAGTATTTCAGACACATTAATTGTCAATTGTCACATTAATTGGATCAGAGATTACCTAGCTTCTTAGCAACAGTTCTGTCTTTCTTTGAATCCACCAGGCCGAATCCAATGTCCTCATCCTCAAGATCATCAAGCACCTGGGCAGCAAGCTGCAGGAACAGCAAAGAGTTTATTGTAATGTATGTGAGTCTACATCAGAAACATAGACTAAACACAGAGCCTTCAGTCCTTTACTTTTACTGCAAAATCCTTTTAGAGTAGGCCATTCAGCACTACAGCCATAAAACACAACCACAACCTCTCTCACACTCAATGTACTCAAAGCATTACCAACACACAAGGCCATCAATGCAAATGCCAGGAGTGCTGCCTTTGCACCTTCTAAATCTGTATGAAATAGGACCTAGAGAAAGACAAGAGATCTAACCAATGCAGAGTCCGATCAGGCATGCCAAAGACTGGACACATAGAAACAGGTGCAAATGTATGTATGCAGTTGCTGTCAACCCCATACATAAACATTAAGAGACAGACCAATGCACACTATGATTCTCAACACAGCATAATGTGACCATTTTATAATTTCAGCTTGTATCAGCTTAAATAAGTGCATAACATAATAGTAACAATCATTACATTAAACATATGAGTAAAAATATCATAAATAACTATCAGTGGCGGGCCGTGCATTTCACACTTAGGCCTTCTGTCCTACCTGAATTAATAACTTTCAATAGTGTATCAGCGCAAAGACTCTCTATAATTGTTGCTTTTATTTTGCACCGGCATTTATTGGATTAATGCGGTGAGTTCGGGAAAGGCCGCGAGAAACGAGCGCGTGAGTTCGGTTGGTGCATTTGTACAGTAGTTCTTGCGTTCCGAATCAGATTATAAATTCAGAAACGGAGCCTTGTAACGGCCACCTAAAGTTGAGAAGTGTTGGTGATATGTTAATACGCCTTTAAGATGGCTACGTCTATTGCGTACGTTATTGTATGCGTGCTGATATAGTGTGAGCGAGCACGCACGCTCAGGGAAGAGTGAAGATGTTTGCGAGGAGAGATGACCGTGCTCTATCGCTGGCTGTATTTTGTGTTTTGCTTCCACTTTGTTTTTGTGACGTTTTGCAGTGTTAATTTCCCTGTTGGCACCTCTCTACATGTATGTGAACAGCGTGTTTAACTGGGGAAGTGCAGGAATAAAAGCAGTCGTGGAACTACGATCGTTTCCAATGTTTTTTCCTGATCTTCATCTGGGCATAAACTCTTGCAGACGTTACAAATTGGCGCCCGAACAACTGGATTCATAGCGGTCATCTTTCGTTCCTTGTCTACATGGATGTTCAAATCTTTTTCGTTTTTTTTGGATGAGGATTTCGTTGCTGGAGGTTTCCCCATAGCTGCGACCTTGCTGACTAGCTTGCTATCTACGGATACCACGCGGACACCACGCGGTCGGTGCGCGACTGATTGTCAGGTGCTGTGTGTGTTTTTGTGAGTTTTGACTGATTGCTGATATATTTTCGACACTATTTTTATAGTATATAAACGTTTGGACGAATTTTTTTCGACGTTTTCCTTGTGGATCATTAATTGAACTGGATTGAACTGAATATTGTATTGAATCGGAAAAAAAGGAAAAAATAGACAATCGTATCTTTTGATCGGACATGAACGAATGCCATCGAGGAACGGTGAACGGTGAAAAGTGGAGATTGTGTGTAGGAAAACACGCCTGGGACACAAGTTTTCTTCTCTAGTTTTTGTGTGCGTCTGCTCACGTGAAGCCTGCACGTGAATATATCGCTATTGGCAACAAGGACACTTAGTTGATTTTTGTTAAGACTATTGTGCCAGTTTCGCTGGTTTAAAAAAAAAAAATGTATATGTTGGTCACATTGCTGTTACATTGTTGGTAAACATATTTTAGGGTGCATTTAAGGGGAAAAACAAGGCTCATGTTATTTTTCTGATAATTTTTTTTCTTGCATATCACTGCTGTTTTTCTTGGGTGTGGAAGAGTAGCATTTTTTTTTTCTCTCTTTCTGAGTTAGTACTGCTTTTGACTCATATATTTGTGCAAATTTACTATATTACAATTTATTATTTGCATTAATTGATTGAGTTGTGGTTTTACACATAATGGCTACTCACCCTGACTTTCTGTCTGACCTAACTGACTGGCCTACAGATCCAAACTATTTTATACAACAGGGGACGTCAGAGGATACTGTTGGGGATTTGCGGTCTCAGGTCAAGCGGTTACAAGCAGAAGTGGCAGTGCTGCAGAAGTGCCTGCGCGACTCCATCGACCTACAAAAAGACATGATGGACCGCTTGGCACATCAAGAGTGTACCGTACCTGTTACCCCACAACCAGCTCCCCAAGCCAGCTCAACGCCTTACGGTTTGGCGCAGTCTAAGTCGACGGCCCCAAGGTCAGTGCCAGTCAATGTACCTTATAGTAATGTGCCTACATTTGTTCAGCCTCTCACTGTGGATATGAGTGCAACAACAAATGCACTTACTACCATGCTTCACCAATCACGTCTTGAGCCACCCATGTTCGCTTCAGATGGTTCCCTGAATCCTGAGGAATGGCTTCAGTCACTTAATGTATACAGGACCTCTTTGGATCTCACGGATGACCAAATTCTCCTTGAGCTCCCGCGTTTTCTGTCAAAAGAGCCAAGAAAATGGTTTGCAGCACTTAGCACACATTTAACCACTTGGAATCAGTTCTGTGAGTTCTTTAGGACAGTCTTTCTGCCTTCAGACAATCAAGAACGTATCCTGAGAGGCATCTTGGACCGTATGCAGATGCCTAATGAGCCACTGCCGACTTTTGTCGCTCACATGTTGGGTGAGTTTCGTAAGCTAAAGTCCCCTCCGCCTCAACTGGAGCAAATAGACTTAATACGGAAACATGCGCTTGAGAAATATAGAGTCGCTCTTTATGGCACACCCATACCATCAGTAATGGACCTTCTTTTGCGGGCTCATGAGCTTCATGCAGTCCTTGGCCCAAGTGTTGGGTGTCCTCCTCCAAGACAAGCTAGCAGTACGCCCTCAAGGGATGTTCACTGTTTTAAGTGCTCCTTGACAGGATTCACCACTCGTACATGCCCAAATTGTAATCCAGGAGGAAAGCCACGTTTGTCTCCAATGGAGCCCCCTGAACTCCCAGGAGATACAGTGAATAGAGTGTCAGATGTGGGACGGATGCATGGCTCTGACCAAGCCACTGGTGAAGGAAATGTGGTCTCAGACTTTGCCCAGAGGGGAAACTTCAGGGGAGGGAGGACGTTCAGACGGGGCAATCCTCCCTCCAGAAGATAGATGTGCCTCGCTTACCTGATGATTCCATGAGTGATCAACCTGAGCTGTGTCACGTGGAGGATATTGTGTCCACATCCTATTGGAATACCCCGTTCAGAGTGAAGGTTAATCTTTATGGACAAGTTTTTGATGCGACTCTTGACACTGGTGCTTCTCTTTCTGCGGTGCGATCAGCAGTTGTCCAGACTATTCCTGGGGGGGACGTACGAATAAGACCGTGGTCTGCACCTCCAGTACAGCTTGCGGATGGAGCATCCTGTTGCCCACTCGGTGTCATTTGGTTGTCGTTGGGTTTCATGGGCCAGCGTTTCTATCACCGCTTTGCTGTCGTCCATAATCTTTCTTCTCCCATTATCTTGGGAATGGATTTTATGTTGAGATCTTCAGTTTCGATTCATGTTCCGTCCAGGACAGTAATGCTCGGCGATGTGCCGGTGCCCCTTGAGGAATTAGAGGGTGCTGACTTAACTTTACCTTGTCCTGATCTGTCCTGCCTGGACGTTGATTCTTCTGCCCTGTCTAAAAAGGTTGAAGAATCATCCCTAAAAAATGAGCAGAAAAACAAATTGACTGAAATGCTCAAGACCTTCAGTGGGTTGTTTGATGGACAATTAGGACACACCTCTCTAGTGGAGCATGAAATTGATACGGGTGATGCGAAACCGGTTCACCTTGCCCCGTACCGCACTTCTCCTGCTAAAAAGGAACTCATTGAGTCTCAAATCAAGGACATGTTGAGGGAAGGAATTATTGAACCTGCCTCGGGTCCCTGGGCTGCCCCAGTGGTAATTGTCCCGAAACATTCAGGAGAGCCAAGGTTCTGTGTCGACTATCGTGCACTGAATAAGCTCACTGTCAAAGACTCGTATCCCCTCCCGAGGATTGATGAATCTCTTGGCTTTCTGGCTAGAGGGACTTTTATTTCCACCATTGATTTGGCCAGAGGCTACTGGCAGGTGGCGGTGGCAGAGGACTCCAAGCCAAAGACTGCTTTCATTTCCCACTGCGGCTTATTTCAGTTTCGGGTCTTACCTTTTGGATTGTGCAATGCGCCCGCCACATTCCAGAGACTTATGAACACAGTCCTTGCGGGTCTCATCTATAAGTCATGTGCCGTATACTTGGACGATATTGTGGTGGCGTCACCCACTTTCGAGCAGCACCTTGTGGACCTGAGAGATGTTCTTACCAGGCTGGAATCTGCAGGACTGTCTATTAAGCTTGCAAAGTGCCAGTTCTGCAGGAGCGAACTCACCTTTCTGGGTTATAAGATTACCACAAATGGTATACTGCCAAATGAGGAAAAAGTGAAGGCAGTGGTGGATTTCAATACCCCAACTAATGTGAAACAAGTCAGACAGTTTCTGGGAATGACCAGCTATTATAGGCGTTTCATCTACGATTATGCCCGTCATGCTGAGCCACTCTTTGCATTGACCAGGACGGATGTTCCTTTTGTATGGTCAGATGAATGTCAGACAGCCATGAATTTTCTCAAAGGAAAGCTGACCTCTGCGCCTGTTTTGACATTTCCAGACTTCTCTCTTCCTTTCTCTATCCATGCGGATGCGTGCGACAGTGGACTAGGCGCTGCACTTATGCAAAAGGACAGTGATGGCAGGGATGTTGTGGTGGCCTATGCTAGTCGGGCCCTGCATAAGTCTGAAAAACCCTATTCTACTCCAGAAAAAGAGTGCTTGGCGGTCATCTGGGCCCTTGAACACTTCAGGCCTTATATTGAGGGTCTACATGTGACTATCTTTTCTGATCACAGCAGTTTAAGATGGCTTATGTCGCGCCCAAACCTCTCTGGCCGGCTGGCTAGGTGGTCTCTCAGATTACAGGACTTCGACTTTGACATTGTTCATAAGCCAGGGACAAGTAACAAAGTGCCTGATGCACTTTCTCGAAACCCTGCTACTTCCGACAGTGTACCCTTTGGGCTTCTCCCTGACTATGCCATAATTGGGGGCCTTGACCTGCGTGCTTTACCCCCTGTTAGTTTTTCGGATCGAGAGCACATTAGGCAGCTACAACTCAACGACCCAGAGACTGGAAAGCTACTGCGGATGTTGGAGGGACAGGATGAGAAGGTCACTGAGGAGTTGTCACAGTATGAGATGCAGGATGGACTCCTGTACTTCGTGGATGACAAAGTGGCTTGTAATCTCCATCCGATGAAGCGCCTTAAACTGTACACACCTACGGCTATGAAAAGGAGTTTGATGGAATATTATCATGATCACCCGATGGCTGGCCACCTTGGTATGACGAAGACGATAGCGAGGCTGAAACTTCGATTTTACTGGCCGAAAATGTCATCTGATGCTAAGAAGTATGTCGCCTCGTGTACTGTCTGCCAGTTCACAAAACCAAGCCAGAGGAAACCAGCTGGGTTTATGGTTCCCATCCGCCCTCAAAGACCTTGGGAGTATACTGGAGTGGACTTTGTGGGTCCTTTACCGCGCACACCCTGCGGTAATGCATACATACTTGTTTTTGTGGACTATTTTTCAAAGTGGGTGGAGGTTAGTGCAGTAAGAGAAGCGACTGCCCAGGTTGCTGCCAGCAAGTTGCTTAGCGAGGTGTTTGCACGACATGGGGTGCCTAATTACCTGATCTCGGACAGAGGGTCACCATTTGTAAGTGAACTCTTCAGGCATGTTCTCACCACCCTGGGGTCGGAACACAGACTTACAACTGCGTATCACCCCCAGACAAATGCAACGGAGAGGGTGAATCGGACATTGAAAACGGCCATCCGTGCTTACGTCGGTAACAAGCACACAGCTTGGGATCGTTACCTGCCCCAAATTTGTTTTGCTTTGAGGACTGCACCACACGAAAGCACGGGCCAAAGCCCATCCATGTTACTGTATGGACGAGAATTGAATACTCCTCTTGACCTTATCACTCAGCCGAACAGTGATGGTGGAGATGAGCCGGGTATCCCATACCCAGAATGCTTGGAGTCATCGATCAGAGAAGCACATGATCATGCTAGGTCCGCTTTGAATGAAAGCCATGACAAGAGAAAGAAGTACTATGATCAGAGACGTCGTTCTGTGTCTTACTCAGTGAATGAGTTGGTAAGAGTGAAGACTCATCCCCGTTCTGATGCCCTTGCAAACTTCACGGCTAAGCTAGCACCTCTATATGCGGGCCCTTACCGAATTGCACAAAAACTGTCAGAAGTAAACTACAGACTCATAGACGCAAGTACGGGGGCAGACGCAGGTGTTTTTCATGTCGTAAATCTGCTTCCTTTTCGTACCTGGGATCCAATTGTTGAATCAGAGACTGAGCCGGCTGACAGTTCTTTGGTTGATAAAGTGCTGGAAGAAACAGCCGTGGACCTAACAGACTTTGAAGCTAACGATGACTATGATTGCCCTGTGACATGCAGTGGTCATGATCTATCAGGAACTGGGGACAGTGTTGATTGGTTGCCTGACCTGCAGGCTGACGTTGGGTCTCAGAACAATGACTTGACTGTTAATGATAATGATCTTGACAGAAACCACTATAACTTGAGACCTCGACGTGCACCAAGAATCACCTCAGACTGGTCGAGTAATAGGTGGACGAATGTGTACCACACAGACAGGCTGGACCTTAAATAAGGTTTAAATTGTGTGAATGTATGTTCATATGATTGGTTTGACACTGTAAAAGGGAGAAGATCTAGCACTGTCAATGACAAAATGAAAAAGAGGAAAATTGAGAATTAGCATTAATAACTAGTCTGTTGAAACGTTGTTGTTCCAAGGTTGAAAAAAAAAGAGAAGAATGTATAAAAAGGGTGAAAGAATGTTCTTTATTATGTTTCCAATTGGTTATATGCTGTTTTCATTTGTTTGAAATATGCCGCTGTAGACAATGTATTTTGGTCCATATGTACTGTCATGTATGCCAGTGTGTACCTTAATAATACATACCCCTGTATGGTTCTGTTGTTTTGACAACTTTCATGTATGAAGTTGTTTAAAGTGATGCTGTACTCAGTTGTGCACGGCTGAGGGCAGCCTTTACCTACCTGGGGGGGATCTGTAACGGCCACCTAAAGTTGAGAAGTGTTGGTGATATGTTAATACGCCTTTAAGATGGCTACGTCTATTGCGTACGTTATTGTATGCGTGCTGATATAGTGTGAGCGAGCACGCACGCTCAGGGAAGAGTGAAGATGTTTGCGAGGAGAGATGACCGTGCTCTATCGCTGGCTGTATTTTGTGTTTTGCTTCCACTTTGTTTTTGTGACGTTTTGCAGTGTTAATTTCCCTGTTGGCACCTCTCTACATGTATGTGAACAGCGTGTTTAACTGGGGAAGTGCAGGAATAAAAGCAGTCGTGGAACTACGATCGTTTCCAATGTTTTTTCCTGATCTTCATCTGGGCATAAACTCTTGCAGACGTTACAGCCTCCCTTATCTTGTCGTTCAAGGGTTAATGTACAATAGTCCCTTTTCAGACGTTACAATAGTATGCATGTTTGAAAAAAAAAAAATAAGTTTCGATCGTAAATTTATAAGAAAAATTAAGAAGAAAATCATATTCACCAAGGGGGGAAAGCATATTACTCACCAAGATTGTTTTTACACAAAATCCATCCTTTTCTTTCCTCAAGAAGACTGCAGGTTCTATCTGCGTTTCAGTTCCAACAATGTCGTGTCTGTCTCGTCATATTTCTAGCAGTTTTAATTCACTTTATGGCTGAGAGTGCCTGCTCGACAGAAGCACACACAGTCACCGCAAAACATGACGATGTTTACAGCAGCCCCATGCTCTCGCACAGAGTTTTGAACAAAGTCAACGCGATCAGCGGGACTTTTGCCTTTAGAACCATTCGTGGTATAACTTAACATTAGTCAGTTCTGTTTTTACCCGGAGGGATCGAATAGAGTTCCGTATCTGCGTTTAGCTCGGGCTGAATAAGGGATTTTTTTCAGCTGAGGGTCGAGGAGGGAAAGAAACATTAATTTGTGGGTTGAAAAACTATTACATCTACAGGAATATTTAGATTAAGCAGTTCGCTACAGATGCAGATACTAGTAAATAGTACGCAGATATGGCTCTAACGTTACGCGCTCTGAGCATCCAATCAAAGAACGAGAAAATACAGACGTTATCAAATGCCAGCTAGATGGCCCCGCTGCAGTCAAAGCGAAATCTGATTGGCTGATTAAATCTGACGGATTATCTGATTGGTTAAAGCAACGGCATTCATTTTAAGTTACAGACGCCCGCTCTGTCGATTCTGAAGGCCTCCAGGCAGATTTATTTCACCCGGCAACGCATGATGGCTGAAATATGATTGGATACAAGCTCTAACATAAAAACACACTACTGGAAGCAGCGCAACCAAGAGAAAAGCTATGATATTAAAGTAACGAACTATTGGGAATAATTTAATACTCATTCATGGAAAAATATATTAAAGTGCAAGTCAGTGATTCTGATAATGTTTAGGCCAGCAGAGAAGGCCTTGCTGGCCCTGACGGCCCACCACTGATAACTATTTACCTTTAGACGGAGAACTACAATCTCAGTCGCACCGAAATGTCCTTCACTAAAGACTGCACTAATACATCTGTGTTGAACAGCTGATTATTAAATGTACTTCATCCTCCTGTCAGCATGATCAAATACCCAAATACTTTCCCAAACACTTTTTGTAGCTATCTGTCACACATTTTATGTCCAATGAAGTTGAAGATGGGTGAGGTAGTTCAAAATAGCATCATGGTTTTCTAAATAAAGTAAAACAGACATCCAAAAGGGTGCTGACAAAGCGAAACTGCATGCATGGCAAAAACAATTGGACAATGAACTGTATGAACTAAGAAACTTAAATACTTGAGGATACTGAACTCAAATACGAAGCTATGTTCAGACTGTCAGTTCAAATACTATTTTTGTGCATATCCAATTGAAATCTGAACAGACTTAGCAAGTGTGAATAACCCCCCCCCCAAAAAAAATCACATGAAATGCAAAATCTTATTCAAATTGCATTTCTTGAAATCTGTCTGACTACTCTGATCGGATTTCTCGTGGTTTGTGTAACTTTCTCACGAGGGAGCCTGGTGGAGCAGAAAGGACAATGGTCTCAGGTGAAGTTGAGGATGCGAGAAGCCAATTTAAGCTGTTTAAGCACAGCAATGTGTCTGGCAATATATCTCACACTGGAGGCCTTATAATAATCTCTCTCTCAATCTCTCTCTCTCTCTCTCTCTTGATGCTGCTCCAGGTGGAGTTCTAAGGAGCAATTTATATAAAAGTAGAAGCCTAGGAGACTAAAGAGGAGCCTAACAACTTGAAAATACTGCCTACTAAAAACCAGGGGCCTCAAAAAAATTCTCATAACAAGAAGAAGCCTAACAATGAGCTAAAATGGAGGCACCCTGGTCAGCTGTGGCTGCAATGGCTCCTGAGAACAATGGACATTTAACGCCAAATAAGCATCTACAGCGGCTAGTTTAGCAGTGAACGCTCGGTGTAATAACGGCAGACTAACATACGATCGGCAGTTTATCCTAGAACTACGCTTATACTGCATATCAACGACAGTGGACATCACAACTCAGTTCAGGCTCTCTCTGAACTGTTTATCGTGAATGACAAAGTCAGTCAAACCCCGGATTTCCACCAACTGCAGAACGGCTGCGGATCGGCTCCGCTGCGTGTTGGATCCGTGCTCCGCCGTCCTTCAATACCTACCAGATACGGATTTGTTGCGGAATGGCTGCGGCCATGACTGACAGCTGAAGTCACGAGGACACACGATATCTCGCGAATTTACGTTTGATATAACAGGATGTAGTTTCTTTAAACAGAACCACAAACCCAGCAACAGTTTGTTTGAGTACAGGGGAAACAATTATGTGCTGACCTGCTGATCTCCCTTTTTTGGAGATTATAGTGATTCTAGTACAATATTTATAATTAAATATGATCAACTTATAAAATGCTAAATGTTTATTTGGGTTCATTTTTGAATGTAGTGGGAAAGTAGTAGGCTGTGTAAATAAAGTTAACAATTGTTCTTGTTGGAAAAGGGAAAACTACATTTATATTTTGGAAATTACCGGATGTTTTATTTAGTTTCTGTGCTCGACTTCCTGCGGCGCTCTCCGGCATCCGGCAAAAAAAGAAACTCTGCGTATCTTCTCCGGGGGGCTGCGCGTCGCGGGAGCTGGGATGGAGTCGGAAGGCAGCCGTTCCGCAGTCAGTGAAAATGCACACATTGACTTTAATGGAAACCTATTAACTCCGCCGCCGTTCCTGGGTGGATCCGCAGCCGTTCCGCAGTTGGTGGAAATTGGGGGTTCGTCTAAGTGAAGTGAGAGAGATAAGGAGGCACAGAGAGCCCAAAACCGCTTCCTGAGGAGGCTCTGGAGCCTAATCAATTCAATCCAGATGAAGCTCAAAGAGTGGAGGCTAAAATAACTTTTTATAGCGAGTGGAGGCCCATGGTCCTAAAGGCAGTGGCCAAAGAGGCTCAAAAGCCTGATAACTCAGCATTACTATAACTCGATAACTCAAAAGCCTTATAACTCAGGGGGGGGATTGGGGGTTCTGGTCTTGCTTCCAGTCCTCAGACCTGGACTGGCATGGTATAAAGGTCCTAAAAGTCACAGTGTGCGCCTCCGCCTCCCGAAACTTCTTGACCACTGTCTTGACAGAATCTTGGACGACAAAACTGGTGCATTGAGGAGAATTTTTTTTTGTTTTCCCCGATGTTGGACAGGTTTACCCAGAGATGTCTCTCCATTGCTACCATGGATCGAACGACTGCAGCAGCAGTCTGTTTGGTGCACGGAGAGCCAAATCTTCAGGGGGAAGTCCCCTTACCCTGGTCCAGGTCCTTCAGCAGTTCATCCTTGTAGGCTTGCTGCACAGCCATCTTGTCCAAAGCCACCCCAGCCTGATGGGCTGCCACATATACTCTGCCATTCAGATGTGATGTAACAATCAGCGGTTTAGTTGGCAGAAATGTCATCTTCAATGTGGATGCCTTCCCTATTGAGAGAGACCCTGGCCAGGGTCTCTTCTATCAGAGGCATCGACACAACCATATTCCTGCATCCCCTCCACATCAGCATAGTTTGACTGTGCACGATGAAGGCAAGCAGAATATGGCTTTTTCCAAGACCTACGCCCCTCTTTGTAAAGATCTGGGACAAAGAGAAGACTTATTTGAGCTGGATGGTTAAATCCCAACAGGGAGCATTCATCAAGGCAGCTGTGAGGGAGCCCACACTTCACATGCTTCCCTAGCAGAACTAATCTTTCCACGTTGCGAGACATAACGTCCAACAGCTTGTCACATGTGGGGCAGGTGGGCTGTAAGTGCTCAGAGACATCCTCGATCTCAACTTGAACCACGAGGTAGAGATGGCTGTCCTGATTCCCGCGAGAAAAGGGACAAACGAGAGTGAAGCTTCCTCATGGAAACTGAGCGTGCATGCTCCTCCCCCAGGCACAAAACGCACAAGTCATGTGTGTCATCAGGTGTCAGGAAACACTGACACTGATGAACACACTTCCTGAAATTTATAGTGCTATTGCTGGCTATAGTTTGTAGACACACGCTCAAACAGACCGTTTCCTGAAGACAAGAAAGAATTAAAATTGTGTTGTTAATTACTCTTGTCGTTCCACACCCATAAGACCTTTGTTCATCTTCAGAACATAAATTAAGATATTTTTGATGGAATCCGAGAGCTTTCTGTCCAGGAGCAACACAACATACACATTCAAGGTCCAGAATGATAGGACATTATCAATGTAATCCATGTGACTCCAGGGGTTTAACCTTAATTTTTTGAAGTGACGTGAGTGCACTATATATATATATATATATATATATGAAGAGTTCAGATGCAAAAGCCTCTAAATGCCATTTGAAATTTTCTTCTAAAATTACAATTTTTATCAAGCTTGTATATTTAAGTTCAGTAATTTCACTTAAATGACAATTAATAGGTAATCTTCATTGCCATTTAAGTGAAATTACTGAACTTAAATATACAAGCTTGATAAAAATGATCATTTTAGAAGAAAATTTCAAATGGCACTTAGAGGCTTTTGCATCTGAACTCTTCATATATATATTTACATTTGAGCAAACAAAGCAGTCACTTCAAAAAACTCACGTCACCCCAGTGGTTTAAACCTTAATTTTATGAAGCAACGCAAGTGCTTTGTTTGTGCAAAAACATGATATATCGCTATATTTACAAAATAATATAATCTAAAGCATGTTCACAGAACAACTTTCTGTCTTAAGTCAACACAAATATGCGTCATGGTGCTCCCCCTACTGGATTGCTGGTCAACATGCTTTATTATTTTGTAAATATAGCGGTATATTATGTTTTTTGCACAAACAAAGCACTTGCATAGCTTCATAAAATTAAGGTTTATACCACTGGAGTCGCATGGATTTCTTTAATGATGTCTTTCCTATCGTTCTGGACCTTGAATGATTAAGTTGCGTTGCTCCCAATGAAGGGGCTGAAAACTCTTGTATTTCATCAAAAATATCTTAGTCTTTCGAACATGAAAACAATAAATCAGCACAAAAATGTCAGTCACTGGACTCACAACAAGACACTTGAGCTTCATTCCACCACATTTTTGCTACACCATAGTTTGTCCCCATCTTCCTGAATTAACACAGCTCATGATGTACAGGTTGGGACGTGGTTATAAGCTAGAGGGTGAGCGGCGCATTCAAAAACAGATAAACTAGTGGACGGATGCATTAATGGCAGCAGCAGGTCACTTGTATCAGCCTCACAGGAAGTGCTATCCTGTAAAAACTCACTGCGACATCTCTCACCGGCCACATCCAACACGTCTGAAGGAGCATCAATTGTTCTTTCCATGGTTCTTACGAACCAAATATGTCATAAAACACCTTTAGAGTGGCTCTAGTGAGGGGGGGAAGGATGCTATTCAGATATTTTGGATGAAGCTTTAGTGATAAGCCAGACTTGAGAAACACAGAAAGAGAGACAACAAAACACAGTAATTTGAGGGCTTGAACATACCTGGTAGGTCAAGGCGGCAGGGCTTGTTAGCAACTGCAGAGAAAGGTCAGGTGACTTTAGATTTGAGCATAAAATAACTAACAGAGCATAAAATAAATTATTCTTGCTCTTAGTCACAGTTTAAGATTTACAAACTAATTTGTTTTAGAACTGAGGGAAATTACTTTGTACAAGCCTCTCTGGACTCCTGCACTTCTGTTCTGTTATTTTGTCTCAGCATGACAACAGATGTTCAGACACTAATTAAAACAAACAACCCAGGCTCATTGGAAATATGTGACTGCCAAAATGTATAGCCCTACCTATACACACATTTCACTGCAGTTAACAGCTGAAATTAACACAAGTGGTAGTAAAAAAAACAATTGTAAAAAAAAAAATTGTATTTATTTTCACATAAAATTATGATTACGTACAGATTATCGATAAATACATTTTAGCAAGGTTCTTTGCACAACATGACATCAAAATACTTTTAATAGAACATGAGTTCATGAAATATTCTCACAAATAAGCACTTTTTCCCCTCATTCTATTTACAATAAGTGACATTGCACCTCCATCTAACTCACAATAGAATGTTAGTACAGTATTAGTAGGCTGGTAGGGTTAGGTTTGGAATAAGTTGACATACTTGCAAAGTTACTTTTGGTCAGTAGAATGTTTGTTGGAGGACCATCACAATAAAGCATTAGAAAATATTAAGCACAAAGTCTACTAATACTCTAATGGGAGTTTGTTGACATGTAGTTGCAAAAGTCAACAGAATTTTCAAAAAGGACCATTAAAGTAAAGTGTTACCGTAGAGAATGCATTTTTATTTTTTATTTTTAAAAGAATTAAAGGTAAAATAAAAATTCTGTTGGATCCTGATAACTATCTTGCTTAATAAAAGAAATGTTTTGCTGTACTTCTAGCACCAGATTGTTGATTCGAAGTATGTTTATTTGTGAGAATGACAGCTGATATGACTCAGCTATGATACATATCTGACAGCATGTGCTCAGACAGAGAAAGAATCTTATAAAACAAGAAAAAAAAAAACATTTATTTTACCCTTAAGTTTTGTTCAGATCATTTTGGATACATTTCAGGTGAGGCATGGCACATCTCAAACAAGTGTCAGTGTCTGGTTTCTGTACCCTGGGTGTCCACTAGTGGTCTCTTCCCATACTGTCACCACCACATCACTGCAATTCCCACAATTATCATTGAACTCAGCTGTTCATCATGTTCATGTGTACTTGCAAAAATAAAGGCTTCAGACCTGTACATGTGTAGTTAAATGCATAATTGTTCACACACATTCATGTACACAAACAATTTTGAGTATTAAAGGGGGGGTTAACTGCGATTTCACTTTTTTCATTTTAAATAGTGTGTAATGTTGCTGTTGGTGCATGAACAGTATCTGCAAAGTTACAGCGCTGAAAGTTCAATGTAAGCAGAGATATCGTCTTTTAAAAACCAGGAAGTGTAAACGCCTACAAAAACGACTCGATTGGGACTACAGCTGGGTTATGGTACGTCACTAACCCGCACATTTGCATCAACCACTCCCGCTGGAATATGCAGAAAATGGCATGCGCATATTTCTGCAGCACGTCAAATGAGTTGTGTTCACCCAGCTGACAGGCCTTCTGTGTTCGAGCTTCCCACGGATGTTACTTCCTCAACAATGGATACAATTTATGTTTGATTATATTCCTGAAAATGACGATTGTAATCTAGCTCTCTGTGCTGCGCATTTTACGGAAGACAGCTTCCAGAATCTCCTCAAGTTCAATGCAGGATTCAATGCAGCAAGAAACTGTTAATAAACCATGAAGCAGATCCAACTTTAAAACCAGAGGCAGCAGTTGTTGGGGCACAACCTGTAAGTAGGCTAAGACTTAATCATTTTAAATGTATTTGCATGTATAATTCCAGACGTAACGTTAGCCTGTGTTTTATTTTTTTTTATTTTTCAAATGCCAGCGCTGGCTTTATAGCCACTAGGCTACTAGTTTTGCTAGTATTTTGTGTCTACGTCAAACGCGTACAAACATTATGAACCTGAATTTTGTAAAAGTACTAATGTTGTAAACGTATTTTTCATGTGTATATGCTTTATGACGTTATTTTCGATTTGATCAAGAACGTAAACTTGCCAACGCTGTTTGTGTTTAACATTAGTAGCCAATCAGTTGCTATCGTTGCCAGTCAGATGCTATTGTGTAAAACAAACGTGTATATGGTTAAAAAATGTGGCAAATTATCATTCAGAAACGTTTAGTAAGAACCGTGTGTGGTGAGGTTCTGCTTGACTTTCTTCATCACAGCTTTCTCGGTCTGATTCTGCCATACTGCAGTCTCGACATCATTATTTACGTTTATCCACCGTCTATCTGTGTCTATGGTATCCACCTTTGGCATGCCCGTTTCGCTCGTAAAGGTAATGGGCGTTAACCTTCCGGACAACGTGAGCGACAGTTTAGCCAATCACAACACACCCGCCCAAACGAACCAATCTGAGCCCACTACGTATTTCTGAGGGAGTGGTTTCATAGACTCAGGAAGTCAACCGCTCGTTCAGGGGACAGAGGAGAGCACGGCTTACAATAAAGGTGAAGTTTATGAAAAATAAGACTTTTTAAAAAAGAAAAACCATGAATACATTTTATATTGCACCCCATAAACACAATCATGCAAATAAAAAAGCAGTCAACCTCCCCTTTAAAGGCTTTTTCACAGATTAACTTTTGCATATACACATGAAAATATGCGCTGCACGCAACTCTGCAGTCAATCACAACTTTTCCCATCTTAAATTGTAAAAAAACACGGAAATCAATATGTGGCAGTCAGCGCTGATAATGTGGTGGGCTGCCACTAATAAATGTATGGGAAACACTGTACCGGTTATCACTCAGATAAACATAGCTATTTTAATACCGTTTTAAGAATAATTTTTATTTTTAAAAAGTGCGTTTTCTCCCAAGGTCAGGTTGCACCCACAGCTCAACAACCTGCTCATCACCTTAACTTTCAATGCCATATTATCCACTAAACTCTAATAAACGAACAGAATGGAAGTTAACTTTGGGCCAGCAACGCGTCTGATGAAAGCGGAGAAACTAATGAGGGGAACATGTGACACAGGCTGGTTACTTCCGGGTTCTGGATTGGCTGCAGTAACAAGTCTGCAAGTCTCTGTCCATGCGGGGGCGCTCGCGGTCGAGTGCAGAATGAATGGGAGTCAGTGGGGTTTCACCCCCAGAAATCCACTTTTCTCAGGATGTATTTTTTTGTCAAGTAATTTGAAAATTGCATTCAAAAGGGAGGGCTAAGATAATACACTCAGCTGAAAATTGCATTTTTAAGTTCACTTATCTGTTCTAAAAATCCGTTCAAAAATGTGATGACGTCACACAATAGCAGAATGCTAGCGTGTTCCGGCCAACAACGGCCTAACCTGTAAGAAATCATAAGTACTCGTTCATTCGACTTTTGGCCTATAATCTATATTGAACTTGCGAAATCAACAATAAAATCTATGTTAATTTAATGACAAGCAGGAGAAAGAGACACATTTAGCCGTTTAGCCCCATAGACTCCCATTCATTCTGCTCTCGCCCGCGATCACCTCCAGTGGAATTCTAATGAAACTGCAACCAAGATGATGCACAACGGGGCTAATAGGAAGTGCCAAGGCTCTCCGTTAGACGGGCTCTGGTAATAATGACAAGACGAGGATAACAAGGGTTACCTAACGAGACAACACAAGCACATGGCCCAAACAACAGGCCATGCACTTGTACACAAAACATGGTTCTGCCATGATCATGCCACAATACAAGGGAAAACAAGGACATGATGGCAGAATTATGACAAAAATAAAGCCATTTCAAAACAAATTTCCTGGTTAAAAATTAAAGTTTAACCATCCTTATCAGTAGTCTTTTACATAAAATATGAAAAAGATGGCACTGTGTATCGTTCTATTGTATAATCAACAGTGCCATCTTTTCATATTTTATGTAAAATTGACAAAAAATGACAAAAATAATGATTTTTTCCCCCACTCAAAATCTGAGGTATAAGATTAGATAAAATAAGGCTACGATTTACCAATTCCAAAAATAAATACAAAACCTTTCCTAATGGAAAGAAAACCAGCTGACAAAAAGACTGAATCTAATATCTGGTGATAAAATAGAAAAATTTGATAACTAGAAGCCTTTTTTGCAGGCCAGTCATTTTTGACTTTGAACATCACAAGTGTTATAGGGTTTTTAACACAGCACAAGGGTTAAGATGATTTAACACCACAATCACTTGTATGACAGGATGTGTGAAAGAATTGTAAGGTTTAATTCAAATTCCCAGTACTGTGTTTTTTGATGCTGAAGAGAAACTAAATTGCCCATGCTAATTTTATCACCAAAACGTTTTATTCCTCTTGTTTGTAATGTTTAACATGCTTAGAGAGGTCTAACCTTCACTTCAGAAGTCATTGAGTTCAGAAAATCAACAATAAGGAAAATAGTTCAATTAAATACCTGCACCAGAAAAAGCAAATGACACACTTAACCTTTGGCTTCAGATGTGAGTTCATAATAGCTAACAAATAACAAAAAGTAGCATGGTGGGTTTTTTTTGTTTGTTTTTTCTTTAGTACATGGCAAAATTGAGCAGTAGTCCTTAACTGGCTTTGCAAGTAACCATTAAAAACTACTTTTTCTACTGTTCTTTCTGTCTGTCAGGCCTATAAACCTTCAAACTTCAAGGCATTTTAATGTTTTATCAAAACTATCAAAATTTGTCATGTCACCATATTTCTATACCCCTTTATGCAATACCAATTGTTTCAAAGCAGCTTCGGTAATAAACAGGAAAATAACAGAATCAATAAAGAAACTTTACGTTTTTAAATAACAAATTCTGCTGAAAAAAGCAGCTCTAAAGGACAACAGTGAACAAGTCAAGTCACCTTTTTTATACAAACACTTTTTACAATACAGATTCCAGCTTAAATGGATACTCCCCTTTTTTTGGAAATACGCTCATTTTACAACTCCCCCAGGGTTAAAGGTGCCCTACTGTATAATGGTCCTGGGTTGCCCTTATAATGTAAGTATGTTTTTTAGATCAAAAATAGTCATAGTTTAGAAATAAAAGGCATTTTTCTTAGCCTGATTTTAGCCTCTGCTTTGAACACCCGGTTTGAAGGGGCGTGTCTGCTGTGTGTAACCGGCCTCTGCTGTGATTGGCTGACATGCTTGCATATGAAATAGCTATGTGAAACTCTCTCGAATAATTTTACTACAGCTATTATAGGTTTTTACTATTACAGGTATCGAGATTAACGAATCGTGAGATGTTTTTGAAGTATTTAGATATATTCCCATCACATAAAGTGTTGCTGTGATTGAGCAAGCAAAGGACAGTGAGTGTGTCGATCACGAGAATGAAGATCTTATCATTGCAATGCAGTCTCTCTACTCTCTAATGCAGCAGACACGATGATGTAAATACAGTTAACGTTAGAGCTTCGTTGTGCAGTGTAACGTACGTCATTGATTTCATAATGAGTTTGGCAAGTGTCCAGATAAACTCGCGCTGTGTGTGATTGTTCTTTGATCGCTTTCTTTCTGTATATAATTCACAATTTAAATTTAAAGGTTTTTTTTTCCAACCTACTAAAAGAAACGATGTGAAGTTGATTTTTAATAACTGGCCTGACTTACTGATGCATAAACAGTATTGAATGATTTTAAAGTGAAAGATTACCTGTCTGAACTTGAACAACAACACATCAGCTCGATCCGAGGCCAGCTCTAGGCAAGTTGAGGAAACAAGTCGTCGGTGAAATGTTTGAAAATTTTCAGAGAAAATAAAATTAATCCATTGTTTCTTCAGAGGCTCGGACGAAGGAACAAAAATATACTTTTGTATTCATGTGCACATCCGAACACTGATTAACTGCCATGCTTCGGCTGCGCAGCTCCTATCTCTGAACATGGGCTGGCATATGCAAATGTTTGGAGTCATACATATTAATGATCCTGACTTTTACGTCAGAGTCGGTATTATGTGGAGATTTGCCTGTTTTTCAGGGGTGTTCTTCAAAAACGAGATTTAAGCAAGAAGGAGAAAACAATTATGTTTGAGATTCACTGTATGTCATGTCCATGTACTGACCTCTTGTTATGTAACTATACCAACATAAATTCAATTTCACATTATAGGGCACCTTTAAACTGTTGAGTTTTAACTTTTTTGAATCCATTCAGCCGATCTCCGGTTCTGGCGGCACCACTTTTAGCATAGCTTAGCATCACTGAAATGCACAAGACCAGTAGCATTTCTCTCAAAAAAATTACCAAAGTGTTTCGATATTTTTCCTATTTAAAACTTGACTCTTCTATAGTTACATCGTGCACTAAGACAGACGGAAAATGTAAAGTTGCGATTTTCTAGGCTGATATGCAGGGAACTACACTCTCATTCCTGCGTAACAATCAAGTCACTTTACTACTGTACCATGAGTGCAGCAGGCGCGATGACAACACAAACTTAGTCCCGGTCACGTTAGAAGCTGGGGACTATTTTCAGGCACTGCGTCATAACATTACGCTTGCTGCACTCATGATACGATACACGATACACGATACGAAGTTGCCTGATTATTACGCAGGAATGAGAGTATAGTTCCTAGCCATATCAGCCTAGAAAATCACAACTTTACATTTTCCGTCTGTCTTAGTGCATGATGTAACTATAGAAGAGTCAAGTTTTAAATAGGAAAAATATCAAAACACTTTGGTAATTTTTTTGGGAGAAATGCTAATGGTCTTGTGCACTTCAATGATGTATGCTAAGCTATGCTAAAAGTGGTACTGCCAGAACTGGAGATCGGCTGAATGGATTCAAAAAAGGTAAAACTCAACAGTTTAACTCTAGGGGAGTTGTAAAATGAGCATATTTCCAAAAAAAGTGGAGTATCCCTTTAAGTAAGTTCAGTGATGGTTCATTTCTGTTGTAAAAAGTTAGTAATTTTCTAGATTTATCTATACCGCAGCTCTGGGGAAAATGGTGATGTCGTCATCCAGCTCAACTCAGTTATCATAAAATGGTGTCAATGAAGGCAGATCAATAATATTGTTGAATATTAATTGTCCCCAACTAAGCAAGCCAAACAGTGCATGATCATGATTCAGGTTGCATTATAGGTCAGAAGTCAGATTGGATCGGAACATTCCAAATATTTATCCAGTTCCATCTGGTTAAAGATCACGCTGGTATGGAGACGGGTTTGTTGAGGATCTGTGCCACTGGCTGTTGTGTCGATAAGACGTTTACAGGGGAGAAACTAGATGACACACTCTCTGCTGGCACTTCAGGGCTGTCATTATTCTGATTATTATTATTAACCTCATCAATCCGACATTTAAAATGTAATATGTATATTGGCTAACATTACTTTTTCTTGTTAAATTTATGTGATTTTTTTTATTCCAAATAAATTCCTTTTAAATGGCTGCTGTGAGCTAAAATGTACAGCCACTGTTTGTAATTTCTTCTGCTGCAATGCACAATACATGTTCTTGTACCAGTGTCTTGGTTTGGGCTGGTGGCTCAGCGAGTGAGTTTGCTATGATGACTCATGTGAATCAGCACATTCACCACTGACTCATCACCACTGATCTTGCAGATGCTTTCATCACACTGAATGACAGTGCCTGTTTCTGTCCCCTCTACACATAAAATAATCCAGCATCTTCCACCCTCCAAAACCCTCACAAACCACAATGGGATGTTCTGATTGCAGCTTGCTGTTTATGTGGACAGCAATAGGCCAACTGAAAAAAATGATGCTTTTAATTTGATGAACCCAAAATTTAGTATCAACATTTTAGTGAAGCCGAATTTTCTATCTTGCCATTTGAAATCACAAGGGAAATATGAAACAGCTATGATTACAGAGCAAGACTATTAAAATCATTTTAGACAAGACAATTTCTAATGAGACTTGACCTTAAATCGTTTTCTCTTTCTTATTCACTTCCGCCAACCACTAATGTCTTTGTTTTACATGATATTTACACTATCATACCACATGGTCCTAGTCATACATTTTCAAATAGTGATTATTTCTGAAATTTAAAACTGGTTTAGTTGTAAAAATGCCTATATAGACATTATATATATATATATATATATATATATATATATATATATATATATATATATATATATATAGTTTGGGACACTTTGTAAATGAGATTCCCTGAGCATGTGACAGTTTTGTTTTGTTTCATCCCAGCAAACAAAAATATGCTCTGAGAAAGTTTGCCTAACTTTCTCATTAAATTATTTAAGAATTTCTGAACGTTCAAAATATACAGTTTTTAAATGTCTAATAAAAAAAAATATTGGTTATGTGAACAATAAGAGAATGTTTAATTTTATTTTGTTGCAAACATTATTAAGTGCTATTCTTGAAAATGTGATTGTTAAAAATCCCAATTAGTCATTCTATTGGGACACACGCCCACTTCCTTGAACTTCCTTCACCTGAGGATAATTTCCTAATCACCCTCACTAGTGTGTTTCTCTTTGTTTGCTCCTCTGCTTGCTGCATGTGTTTGCTGTATCTATGACTTTACACCAGCAATATGCAGCAATTGTAAAGTCATATGAAAGAAATGGGAGAACCAAGAAAGAAAGCAAATGGCAATAAATCAACTGAGAAGTAACTTCTGGACACATTCCTGTGTTCTAATCGACACACCATTCTGGTAACACTAATCCTTAACCAGTTAAACACCGAAAATCATATAGTGATGATTACGTCCCTGCAGATCATCTGTCCATCATCGTTTAAAGCCCGCCCTGGCAATTTGATTGGCCCGTTAATTTTTTTTTTTGACTGATCATATATCTCCTCAATGGATCGAGTCCAGACCGAACTTCCCGACCAAAAAATGTTGTGGGCGGGGTTCGGGCTGGCATCCAGGCTAGGGTTAGAGTGGATCTAGAGTCTGGAGAGGAAGTTCCAGGCAAAAAAAAAAAAAAAAAAAAAAAACAGTGCAAGTGTCACACATGCTTCAGTGTGTGAGTTTGGTAAATGAAACGTATTGGTTACCTAACGTAACCTCGGTTCTCTCTAGAAGAGGGAACGAGTATTACGCAAGTTAGCTTAAGCTATGAGAAAGGTGAATCTTTTTGAGATATTAAAGCCAAAAAATGTTCCTTAATTTTGTACTCATTGTCAACGGAGTGCAGCAGGCTATCTAGCGTGCTCATTGGCTGCTATGCGGGAACTGCAGCAGCCTACCACTGAGCATGACGTGATGTCACGTCCAATGAAGGGTGCTCACGCCTTCACAGCGTCATTGCCCCCCAGTATGGGCGTGGCTTAGCACAGTGTTTCCCAACCCTCCTCCTTGAGGCACACCAACAGAGCACATTTTGGATATCTCCCTTTTCTGACCCATATTTCTGGTCTTGGAGTCTCTACTAACGAGCTGATGAGTTGATTCAGGTGTGATCGATTAGGAAGAGTTGGAAAATGTGTAGTGTTGGTGTTTGGCTGTTTCTCTGGTTTTCATCGACTGAAGCGAAGTTGCTCATGGTGCGAGCAAGGCAGGTTACGCAATACTCATTCCCTCTTCTAGAGAGAACCGAGGTTATGTTAGATAACAGATACGTTCTCTTACGAGAGGTTCTCTTGTATTGCGTAAGCTACGGGAACCCTTTATCAATGCCATGTACGCCAACTCGCCAAGCATCCACTCGTGAGTCCCACGGTTTCCCGGAGAACATGGATCAGTGGAAAAATAAGGCTGCCAGCAACGCAGGCCAGCACTTGTACATAAGCACTCATAGGGAAAACAGAGCAGCACCGCCAGTCTGTATAAGCATATAGCACATACCCAATAGTGCAGCTCAGCCAGAAGAGCTAGGACACCTGAGTCATTCAGACTATGTGAAGGAGCTTCTCCTGGTCTGAGCACTGGCCAAAGACCAGTCTGCCCTCTAAGAGAGTGCCCGAACCTCAGTTGGAAGCATCTGTCGAGATGACCTTTCAATATGGGACAACTCCCATCATCACGAGGCCCAAGCGCATTGAGACAGTCAAGTGTTCAGCCAGTGTTTAAGTGGGCGGATGCACAATAAGTCGATAAACAAGCCGTCATTGCCACAGAGTCCAGTTCTATTCCTTGAAAGGAAATTTACTGACTGGGCAGTAATGAGCTCTTGGTCCAGTTGACCGTGAAACCCAAGCTTTCCAGGTGACTAAGGAGCACAGTTCTGTGAGATAGCAGTTCTATCTCTCACTGTGCCAAAATCAGCCAGTCGTCCAGATAGTTCATGATTGACAAACCCTGATTTCTCAAGGGGGCAAGAGCCGCATCTATCTACTTAAATGTACGGGGTGCTAGAGACAGGCTGAATGGCAGGGCGGTGTATACCTGACCGTCGAAGGCGAATCTCAAGAATGGCCTGTGTTGGGGTATTATGTGAATCTGGAAATAGGCATCTTTCAGATCGAGAGAAATAAACGAGTTCCTCGGGCGAACGTGCGAGAGGATTCCTCAACCACTCCTTGCTGTCCGATGCTAGGATAGAAAAGCAATTCCTTGTGGCGTGTCCTTCGGCCTCATCATCAGAAACGACGGCAGTGCGGCTTGTGGGCGGCAGCTGTGAGGGAAGGCAGAGAAGATGAGAGCGAGGCTCAAAGAAGGGAGTCCGGCGAGCGTGTCGCGGTGGCCAGAGGCTCTGGCGGCCGTTGAGAATGGCGCTTCTTTTTGCGCGGTCCTACAAAGGGCGGAGTGTGAGGGTTGAATGCTTCAAGGCTCTGCACTAGACGCAGGAAGTGCGAGGCATCTTGAAAAAGATGCTCGCTGCTCTTTTGTGAGTTAGAATGGAAAAGGGTACGTCGCCGAATAGTGTAGCTCATACGGATGGCTGAAGGTGGTGAAAACGGCCGGCTTCTTCAGACACTGTCCTAAGCCGCCGGCGGTGGCTACTCTCTAGATCCAGCGATGCGAAGAGCTTCGCTGAAGAGATGAAAATCAGAGAAACAGCCTCCGAGCCCCGCTTATATACACTAAGCCACAGCACATGACGCTGTGAAGGTGTGAGCGCCCTTCATTGGACGTGACGTCATGACGAGCTCAGTGGTAGGCTGCTGCAGTTCCCCGCAGAGCAGCCTATGAGCGCGTTAGACAGCCTGCTCTATGGCTGCTAACTGCTGCACTCCGTTGACAATGAATACAAAATTAAGGATAATTTTTTAGCTTCAATATCTTGAAAAGATTAATCTTTCCTGTAGTGTAAGCTAACCTCCCGTAGGAGAACTGCGCGTCGGCCATTCATTCACACAGAACATGCAGGATTCGTATTAAAAGCAGCATTATGTTATTTCTGAAATTTTGCTCTCAGGGCCCCCCTACATTTGGGTAAAAGTATGGTCTTCTACTACTGTCATAAAATCTGTCATTGTTACGCTAGGGAATACACGTGTGCATTTGTTGACAAGCGATCCCCGAACTCTGCAGAAGGAAGGAGTTCTCACATCTTGGGCAGACTCCAGTTTTGCGTGCAAAATGTCTTTATCCCAGGTACATTGGCATATATTTCAGCATGTCATATGAATATAGTTTCATGGGGTTTTTTTTTTTCAAACGTCAAAAGATCGCGTAGCTCACGTTTCCAAGCCAGCGTCTTTATAGTAACGTTAACCTATTGGCTAGTGGCTACTGTTTTACATAATGGATATGCTAATTCAATGTTTGTGTGGTAGATAGTAGCCATATCGTCAATATTATAATATCAAGCTGCAATGAATCTGCAAATTTAAAAAATCGATTTGCATTACAGCCAGAGGCAAGACACTTTCACCAGAAAAATAAATAATAAAGATGACTTATCAGCCTGCAGACATAGGATAGTTATCCTGACCGATTGTTTTGTCTGTCTAATCATGTATTATTTACTTGCAAGAATGTAGCCCCTACCAAACTCAGTAATCATAAACTTTCACGTCTTGAGTTGGCGCAAGCTCCCCGCCCCGGCTCTACGGGGATGCTTTGAGTGTGTTAAGCGCCCTCAAAAGAAAGCAATGCAGTCTACATTGGATGCAGCGAGGGACAAAGCTACACAACACATTATCAACATTAAACTGATCACGTGCGCGCTCTGTTTCTGACGCACTTCACGTTTGCTAGGCGGGGGAAGATTGATGAATCAGACTGGAGTCGGGGGACTTAGTTATGTTTTTGTGGAGTAGTATTACAAATGAATGTTTTTAAAATAGTATAAAAAAATCACCATTTTGGCATACCCCAAAAATTGTACCTTTAGGAGCGAGGACCTCTTGGATCCTCTTATCACCCCTCCTCCTCCTTTGGCTCATGCCAGCGAGCTAAAGCTAGACCAATATTGATCCTCCTCCAGCCTTTTATTTAGCCACTCTCCCTTTTTCTCTTTCTACTGTTCTCCGACAAAACCTTTGGTTTCTTGGTTTTACTTGCTGCTTCAGCCATGGCAACATACAGAGGGAAAAAAAACGCTCATTGGGCTCTCGCGTTGGAATTTGAGGAGGTGGGGGAAGTGACGTATGCCGTAAAGCAGTCGAATTTTGTAGTTCTTTTCGTGCTCGGGTTCCTACCCGCACCCCGAAGTTACATAGTGCCAGTAAAAGCGATACAGACACTGTCAGGCTATTATAGACCTGTTATTCAACCTACTTTAAGTCGATGTACCCTTCCAAGGGTTTTGGAAAAATATTATAAAGGTTGAAAAAGTTACAGAGTGCTGCTTTAAATAGTCTTTGTGGTTTAACATTCACACATAATATTCTACATCGCGATTTGAATTCAAATGTACTGAACTGCTTTCTGTTTATTCCTCAAAAAATTTACAAATTCCATGAAAGTCCGCGTTATACTGTAAATTCCGTTTTTATGGCTGAATTTCTTCAGCATTTTAGGGCAGGCATGCTATCTAAATGGACCTCTGAGAGGAAGTCCTGCCCCTGTGGCTGACATTTTATATTGTGAAAGCCTGTTTTGACCTGTCACTGTTACACAATTCTCCGGTTATTTTCTTTTCAATGCCAGTTTGACCATCTTCTTTCCCCGGCTTTGTGCCATCTCAAACTAAATTTGCGTGAAGTTAGAAGCGTGAAATCGCAAATGTTAAAACTGCCCCCTGAGGATGCCGCGAAATCAGTTGTGTGTGTTCACCATGGAAACAGTAATTTCACTGCGCAACAACATGGTTATTTTTTGTTAGGTAAAACATAACAAGAATACAGTAACGGATTTTACTGTACTCATGCTTTGTTTCACCAGGGCGTTTTGCAGTTACTGTACAAACGACTACCATTTTTCTCCAAAAAAACCACACATTTGAGATCAGATGTTTTGTCATATAACAAAGGATGCCTTGAATGTCATGAAAATGATATATTTGATCAAAAATGCAGTTACTGCTTTTTCTTTGGGCGGTATAATGCTGTTAACATAACGGTTGCAAATACATTTTTATTTTTACTTAACAAAAAAGCTTTTAAAATATGTGTGTGTCTGTGTCTGCATGTAACTTTAAACTTTGGACCCTACAATGCCTAACATTTTTTTTATTAAACTTTTCTTTTTTGAAAATTTAAACATAACATGAAACAATTTGTACAGTGTAACTGATGAAAACATTAAACAATTTGTACAGTGTAACTGATAAAAGATAAATCTCTTTCATCATGATCTTATTCTTTGTCTTTTTTATTTAATTATTTTAGTTTTCAGCTCATTGTTCTTTTCTCATTTGTATTCTGATGACATTGAACATAATACATTTTGTATATTGTATACAAGTTGTATGTCTTAAAAAGTGTAATCTCTGTATATTTTGCATAAATAAATACATACATACATAAATACATAAAGTAGAATTTTAAGCTTTAAGCACTAGCATGTCCCAGCCGGGTTCTCACTTATTTGGTTCCCCCTGGAAACATTTACGTTGTGTTATTTGCAGCGCGTTTCTGTATTTGTGTTGTGAGCCTTTGCATTCTGTATTTGGGTAGCCTGGATGCCAGCCCGAACTCCGCCCACAACATTTTTTGGACGGGAAGTTCGGTCTGGACTCGATCAATTGAGGAGTAATTATGATCGGTTCAGAAATCATCGGGCCAATCAAATTGCCAGGGCGGGCTTTATACGATGATTGACAGGTGGTCTTCAGTCTAACGTAAACCTCACGTCATCAAAGAGCGCTTGTCAAAGATGACTGCAGCTGGAGAATTGAGATGTATGAGATGTATCGCGTCTTTTGTAAAATAAATCGACAGCACATTCCTTTTAATAGACAAACAGAGAACTGCAATCAAGGCATTTGTCGATCGGAAATATATTTTTGGCATCCTTCCTACATGATTCGGGAAAAGTGTAACTTATCAGCTGGCTCTGACGGTCGCTAAGAAGACGGGACGTAATGAAAAGCCTGTGGTCGTTGTGGTTTCTCCTTTGGTGGCACTCATGGAGAAGTAAGTAAAAGAAGTAACACTCGTTATTTAACTTCTAAAATAAATAAAGTTAGGCTACGTTCTGTATTTGAAAACTGCGCTATGCAAAGGAGTTGACTTATGCGTTGCTCTGATTGGTTGTAGATCTACCAGTGGTGGGCCGTCAGGGCCAGCAAGGCCTTCTCTGCTGGCCTAAACATTATCAGAATCACTGACTTGCACTTTAATATATTTTTTTCCATGAATGAGTATTAAATTATTCCCAATAGTTCGTTATTTTTAAATCATAGCTTTTCTCTTGGTTGCGCTGCTTCCAGTAGTGTGTTTTTATGTTAGAGCTTGTATCCAATCATATTTCAGCCATCATGCGTTGCCGGGTAAATAAACCTGCCTGGAGGCCTTCAGAATCGACAGAGCGGGCGTCTGTAACTTAAAATGAATGCCGTTGCTTTAACCAATCAGATAATCCGTCAGATTTAATCAGCCAATCAGATTTCGCTTTGACTGCAGCGGGGCCATCTAGCTGGCATCTAGCAACGTCTGTATTTTCTCATTCATTGCTTTCTTCTGTGCTGCTGACGTAACGAGTATTCACCATAATGTACTTTAAGTAACATTACAAGTAATGTCAGAAAGACTAAACACCAGTAAACACCAGTAGTGATGTTGTACAATCAGGATGTTGTTATTTTGCTGTAAATAGAGTCATCAGTGTTCCAATGTGATTTAGGCCAGTCTGCTAAGTCAAGTCTTAGAAATTTGGGAGTTATCCTCGACAAAGACATGTTAGTGCAGCACTGCAAGCAGCTGACGAGAAACTGCTTCTTTCAATTAAGGAAAATCTCGAAACTTAGAAATATGGTTTCAAGAAATGATTTGGAGCTTCTTATTCATGCCTTTACCGCACTAGAGGTGACCGATCTTTTCAGGCAGTTGCCCCTAGGTTGTGGAATGACCTTCCACCGTCTATCCGCTCCTCTGATTCAGTTGATGTCTTCAAATGCAGACTTAAGACACATTTATTTGTTCAGGCTTTCAATTAGCTACCTGTGGGTTGATATGATCATGTACTGTCTATGTTTTTATTGTGTGTATTTTATGATATTAATTGTTTTGTTTGTATAAAGCACTTTGTGGCCCTATACCTGTGAAAGGTGCTGTAAGACTTGAAAACTGGTTCCAATGCCCTCTGAAGACAAATGGCATTGCTTGTGAATTTACAACGACACCCTACCCCCTTTCCTCTGAACTACATCCCTCTCTCCCCCTCTTTTCAGTCAATGACACTGAAAACTCACAAGAATATGGTTCTTAATGTGAATGTGATAATCTTTTAGGAGTGTTTGGAATCATTTTGATGGTCTCAGGGTGACTGGTAATAATGTCTCATTCCCAAAGTAATAAAAGAAAAGGTAATAAGGGTTTTAAGAATATAGAAATATCTTGCACACAAAGAAGGAGGTGGCTTTGACTTCACACCTTCTGGCCTTTTGTCTGAGTGCAACTTACAACCAAACAAATGGTCTGTCCCCAATAAACATGGTAGGGGGATTCAGTAACTTTCCACTGTATCCTGGTGATTTACATATCAGGTGAGGTCTGATTATAAAGGGAGATGTAACTAGAGTTCGTGGCTGCCATTCTGTATTCAGATCAGCCCATGATGTTGTGTCTTCTCAGCTCATGTAATATGTTGGGTAAAGTTCTTTGTTCTTTGAAACATTTGATGATTTGCATTGATTATCTTGTGGAATTCTAATAATACATTTACCTGACATAATAAATTGTTACATTTGGCTATTCTAACAGACTTTGACTTTATTTTCATTAGAGTTAAAAGGAATAGTCAAGCATTAACATATTAAATGATGCACAGATATCATTGATAAACCCTTTTCATTTTATGGAGTCAGATGAAACGAGTTAATACATAAGATTAAATGTGTTGCATTTAACTAAACATTACTTTGCCATGGAAAAGACGGAACACGCTTGAGACCTTCACCACGAATCGAATTCCGCGATTTGGATCGATTTCGTGGCCCCTTTTACAGTGGTGACACGCCTCCGTGATCGCAACAGATGGATTTCGCGAACAACGTCTTTTCCAGCAATTTATGGGGATCTTAAAATCAACAAGAGGTTTGAACTTCTCTTTCTTCTGCTGCTCTGGTAAGTCAACTTTTTCTATCCTTTTGAAAAGTGTTGAGAAAATGTTGTTTGCCATGTTTAGGGGTAGGAAGGCCCTTTATTTAGTCCGAAACTAAAACGTGAGGACGTGAAAACAGCCGCGGTGCGCAGATAAAGGAGTAAAACCCTTGTTTAATAGAATTTAAAGATATCTTTGTTTGATTAGGCAAAAAAAAAAGAAATCTAAAATTGAAATAACTTTTCAGATGATTTTCGGGTAGACTTAACGTTACTCGAGGAGTTATAAAACAAAACTTGCATGTTTGTTTTCATTATTGTAGTGGCTTTGTTGAAACGAAGCAGCACGTGAAGAGAATCGACAAACAACAGAAATAAAAATCTAAGTTTGTAAATGATCGGAAAACACGTGATTTTATAAATGAGGCAGACGATGCATTGTTTATGAAAGGAAAACTTTGAAAAAATAAAATGATATGATTTACAGGCTAAAACGCAATTAGCAGGGATAAATGCTAGTGTTTTCCATGCTGTTTAGAGAAAACAAGGCTAAGATAAATGCTATTGCCCATGCTGCAACAGGCTAATGCTAAATTCTAAACCCATGCTGCTTAAACAATGATGCTAAAGCTAATGCTAATGCCATGCGGCTTCTAGGCTAATGCTAATGCTAAGGACATGCTGCATTCAAAAACGCTTAACCCTTTGTTTGACCAGCCCACCATATAGGCCCGAGGCCACATTGAATAAGATTCTAAACATAAACTAATCTTGACAAACTTTATATTGCATTTGAAAGCTTCCACTTTAACACAGATGGGAAAGCAATAATGCAATAGTTTGTAATTTCAAATTTGGGGTTGTGCTAACGCACTCATAGAACACACTGTATAGTTGTTTGTGCTACTATATGTGCACATAGGCTAAATGTAAGTTTATTCTTTAAACACAGGATTGCTTTGCTGTAAGTGTTTGGAGCACTTAGGTAAAGGCTGTTGATGTTGTATTCAAGGCCATATGTATCCTGTGTGAACTGAATTAAACGTGTGTGTGTGTGTGTCTATGCTGAATGTGGTTATAATGTAATTGACAATGGTCATTAATTCTTGAAAAGAATGAGAAGAATTTGAGACAGAAATACTTTACATATTCGGAAAATGAAATATTGCCTCGTTTGAACTCATTCTGATATAATTATTTTCCCGAGTAGAGATCGGATTCATATATTTCCACAGTTTTTGCGTCAGTTTAGCGATGGCTAACATCCGGTATCATTTTACGTGTACTTAAACGAGGAGGCGTTTAAGGGGACTTGCATATGTCTTTGATTGTGTCCGTATGGATACGGCAAATCCTAGATATTTAGTCAAATTACCTCTGATTTGATGACCGGACCTGACGAGAGTGTGGCATGCGGACTATAGAGAAGGGCCGCTGAGTGATATAGTTTCCTAATCTAAAACGGGGAAAATATAACTAAAGAACGAAAAGAATTAACAAACGTTAAAATGACTTTGCTTCATATAGTACTTGGTGGAAATCTCCCATAGCTGCGGAAAAACCACGCAAAGGAACATAACTGAGAATCAGAAACTGTGAGCGCTAATCTCGTGAATCATAAAACAAAAACCTTTTTATATTCAAAACTTCAGGGAAAGAAATTTCCCCAAATATAAATTGGAACATGTATAAAGATTCTATCCTGTTTACACTATGGGCCGAAAAGGTCGAGCCTATGCTGCATAAACTCACTAAAATAGGTCTTAAAATGGACGCTATTGACAATGAAATTCTCACTTGGTGGAAAACAGTGGGTAGTAAACAGAAGAAATCAAAACATGATGAGATAATTGAGGCTTTAAACTTCATAAGTTATAAACGGCTAGATAAGTCAACAACATTTCTATCCTCGCTTATGGATGTTAAATGTGAAGAAGTGCATTCTAAAAATGCAGAGGCAAAATTGTCTGAGGCAAAGATCCAGGATCTTCAAACACAGCTAGACAGATTACTAGCTGAGCAGTTAGCCCTGACTGAAAAATGTAAAAATCACAAACACACCATTGCAGATCTTAAGGCTAAACTAATGGTTGAAAAGTCAATTTCTCCCGAAACGCTCAAAAGCGATGGAACTAAAAATGTGCGCTTCTTAAACGAGTCATCCTGTTCTAATAACCCTGTACCTTTTCAGACAGATGAAGCAGGCGATAAAATTTTGAACAAAGTGCCTGTTTCCGCCTTTAAGGTGATACGGCACCCAAACGGCACAGAGTCAACCATTCGGCGTCCTCTAACGGTAACTGAATGTAGCTCGTTTAAAGCAGAGATCGGACCATTTCCTTTGAAAGGGCCATTCGAACCATGGTGGAGACACATTGTTAGCCTAAAACATGCATTTCAGCTTGAACCAAAAGATATTTGGCAAATTGTTATCAGCTCAATTCCAGATGTCCTGAACTATAAGATACCACCGGCTTTGATGACAGGCACCATTGTGCAGTCAATGCATCAAAACGAGCCTGAGAGTGAAATCTTAAATAGATTAAAACAATGTCTGCGCGATCTACGTGGTTGTAGTCCTGTTGGATGGGAACTGATTCTCAATCGGAAACAGAGTACTGAAGAATCGTTTGAGACGTATGCAGAAAAAATGTTTGAACTGTTCGAGGAGTATTCTGGAATTGAGGGTGTTAATCACAACAATGCAACTTTCCTTGAATTACTACTTACAAATGCAGGGCCGCGTGTACAGCAATCGCTCATGTATGGTGCTTCTCCAGCAAAAAATACATTCGAAGGTATTGTTAGCTGGGCAACAAGAATTGAGTCACGAAAGCAAATACATGGTGAGGTAGCTGTGTTAGCATGTCAGGAAAATCCCTCATTTGTAGGAGAATTCAGAAAGCCACACGGTGGCAAACTGAGCAGATCCTGTAATTCCTGTCACAAAACAGGTCATACAGAGGAAAAGTGCTGGTCGTTGGGCAGAGGCAGACCTCCACCCTATTTCAAAAAACGCAGACAACCACAGTCTGATGACACAAACCAGCGCCCTGCAAGGAACCAAAGATCAGATGCATCTAAACCCCCCACTGAGCTAACAACTTTGGTCACTCAAGGCCTTAAGCTATTAGCGACATTTGCTAGTCGGGTAGCAGCCCAATAGCAAATAGCTTAATAGTTTTGACATCTAAATTGAACGAATCTGTAACATTTTTTCCAAAGACCAGAAACAATAATTTCATTTACATTCTTAAATTCTACCATACATTATATTATAATCGCCAAGCAGGCATCAATTGGAGAAGTGTGAAATTAATCCTTACAGTTTGATTTTGTTGACCTGATACAGTACCTGTGCCAAAAGGGCGGAAAACACTCACTGTGTGAAACAAACACTCACAAAGTGTGGTGTGGCACAGGTAATTGCCAACTGACCAAAGAAGAAAATTTACAAGGAGGGTGTGAACTAAACATCAGAGGTAACGAGAGACCACCACTAACCAAATGTGTGAATGACACCATGAAATAATTCATGCCCACAGATCTGGCTGTAATGAAAGCAATTTGAAGTTTAAAACCCGAAGACTGGGATCTCTATTGCTGTGAGAGCAGACTGTGAAGACTGACTGCAAGAGCAGTGTTTAGGTGTCACACACTGAACCAACAACAGCAATAATTCAGACCTGGTCAATGAAACTCGGTTTCATGTGACAGCTGGAATTAAAATTGCAATGGACATGATAATGGAGCAACAAACGAATGTGTCCACATGTCTGAATTTGAAACTGTGTAAAACATCAAAATTAACTGTGGTTCTCTCTGCATGTGTTTCTGTCAGGTTAACTTCTACAATTCCTCGGAGGATGGACGCTGGGATGGCCGGACTTCATGATTGTTAGAACATAACCTGAGATTCGGGAGATGGGTGAAAAGACCATTCAAGAGGCCTTTACATCTTACAACAGCACATCACTTCATTAGATGGCCTCCCAGTTTAGAACTGGAACTAAAATTCGCAACACAATTGTTATACAGTAGATTCCACCCATCTCCTAGACATTAACACTGACTGAACACACCCCTCCATCACAACACCCTCACAGCATCATTATCTGGAATAGATCAAGCCTATCCGGTCTGAACACAACACATCATAAGAAGATGAAGATGACATAGAGTCCAATAGTGTCACTTCACTAAAGATCTATTGTGCATTTTCACTCTCACAGATCCTGATAGCTTCACACACATAAGGATGGGAAGCTGATCTCATGACATAGCACACGCCATTCACCACACCCTTCAAACTCATGGAAAAACACTGGAAAACATATTAATGGCTACAGTCACAAATCAATACAATACATCAAAAAGCAGTGGCAGACTTGCCATTAAATTTCAAAATGTTTAAACTTTCTGATTGTTATTGGGGTGGTTGGAAAATCAGAGGGCCCCTGATTTCTCAACATACCACTAATAACAGTAACATCATAACTGAATAGATCTGAAGTGTGAGCGCTTCATTCAATTACAGAATTCACAATTCAACCCGGGCATTGATTTTGACTTAGCCAACAACAACACACACACACACACACACTCTTTCTCCCTCTTTCTCTCACACAAACACTCAAACTCACACTCACAGATGCACTCATACCCTCACAAAAACACACACTCTCACACCTGTTGCAAGGAATGGACAATCTCCATTGTTGAATACATTAAACGTGGTCCAAGTCACTTCCTAGATTTGCTTAAGTGGCTTGCATTGGAAGATTCCTGAACAAACACTGGTTATTATGTTTTATTATTCTTTATTACATGATTGAACATTGATTGTTTTTATTACATGATTTTTAGAATCTGTTTGATTATTTTGAATACCCTGACCTCTTGCTGCATTTCCTTTTTATAATTCAGACCAAAAAAAAAAAAAATGATATTTAGGAATTGGATATTTGATATGAGACATCCTTACCATTCGATACCCTGAAAAAATACGAGCAGACTTGCTGAAAAGAACATGACATGATTTTGTTTTGTTGCATTATGCGTTCCTATGCATTTCTTCTTGAGTTCAAGTTCATATGTGTTTCAATCGCGAAATGGACATTTAAGATGCTTTTCAGACGTCTCACAGAGAGCCCATTCACCCACTGAGGTCTGTCCAGACAACCGCACCGCTAGAGGTGACAGGATTGGTCGAGAAGGGACAGATTATTGTTATGGGGAAGGTGCCAGGGAAACGTGAGTGTCTTCATGAAGGAACGACACGCCAACCCGGAAAAGTCAAGAGGTCCAGATTGACTCTATGAACTTTGCTCACATCACCAGAAGAAAGCCTGAACGCCTCATCCACCTGCTGGACTCAAGCTACATAGACCTGATAAGAACAGGTGTTCTGCAGGTGAACAAAGCCCTCTGAGCTTCTACAGATGCCAGCATTGCCAAGAGACAATTGCTGAATTACACCAAGGATTACAAGAAACGTCTTACTCTGTGACCCCTAAAGTGTCTGAATCTGACCCATTGGGGTCAAGGAGGGAATTTGTAAGACTTGAAAACTGGTTCCAATGCCCTCTGAAGACAAATGGCATTGCTTGTGAATTTACAACGACACCCTACCCCCTTTCCTCTGAACTACATCCCTCTCTCCCCCTCTTTTCAGTCAATGACACTGAAAACTCACAAGAATATGGTTCTTAATGTGAATGTGATAATCTTTTAGGAGTGTTTGGAATCATTTTGATGGTCTCAGGGTGACTGGTAATAATGTCTCATTCCCAAAGTAATAAAAGAAAAGGTAATAAGGGTTTTAAGAATATAGAAATATCTTGCACACAAAGAAGGAGGTGGCTTTGACTTCACACCTTCTGGCCTTTTGTCTGAGTGCAACTTACAACCAAACAAATGGTCTATCCCCAATAAACATGGTAGGGGGATTCAGTAACTTTCCACTGTATCCTGGTGATTTACATATCAGGTGAGGTCTGATTATAAAGGGAGATGTAACTAGAGTTCGTGGCTGCCATTCTGTATTCAGATCAGCCCATGATGTTGTGTCTTCTCAGCTCATGTAATATGTTGGGTAAAGTTCTTTGTTCTTTGAAACATTTGATGATTTGCATTGATTATCTTGTGGAATTCTAATAATACATTTACCTGACATAATAAATTGTTACATTTGGCTATTCTAACAGACTTTGACTTTATTTTCATTAGAGTTAAAAGGAATAGTCAAGCATTAACATATTAAATGATGCACAGATATCATTGATAAACCCTTTTCATTTTATGGAGTCAGATGAAACGAGTTAATACATAAGATTAAATGTGTTGCATTTAACTAAACATTACTTTGCCATGGAAAAGACGGAACACGCTTGAGACCTTCACCACGAATCGAATTCCGCGATTTGGATCGATTTCGTGGCCCCTTTTACAGTGCTATATAAATAAACTTTTACTTACTTACTTACTTTTACAATGTGTAGTGAGCCAGCGTCCTTTACGGTCTTTACCAGTGCCCGAACAGGATATACTAATTCACAAACACAGGAGCTAGGGAGCTGATTGAGACCTATGTTTGAGAGATGCAAGTGCTTTTATGAGTGTGATTCAGCTTTAATATGAACATTGAAGTCTCAGGCTTCTCATTTCACTGTGCAAATCTCGTTCTCCGGTACCAATAATGAGAAACATAGAGAGAAAGTTAATGAAGCATGTGAAGCTGTGCTTCATAAGTGATTACTCATTCATAAAGCCTCAATGGAGTCCAGCTGCATCCAATTCATTTGGTTTGTAGCTATAGTTTGGATGAATATGAAGACTCACCTACAGATGTGAACAGGAAAAATACTAGCGGGTAAGAGCATGAGGTTAAAAGAAAATATATGACATAATTAACAGTGAAATTATTTAATAATCTTGATTGCAGCTAATTTGTCACAGTGAAATACACTTTGTTAAGAAAAGCTGCTATTAGACTAGTATACTGTCCATTTCAATAAATTGGTTAAAAACTGGGACAAACATACATTCAAACATACACTCACCTAAAGGATTATTAGGAACACCATACTAATACTGTGTTTTTGACCCCCTTTCACCTTCAGAACTGCCTTAATTTTATGTGGTTTGATTCAACAAGGTGCTGAAAGCATTCTTTAGAAATGTTGGCCCATATTGATAGGATAGTGTCTTGCAGTTGATGGAGATTTGTGCGATGCACATCCAGGGCACAAAGCTCCCATTCCACCACATACCAAAGATGCTCTATTGGGTTGAGATCTGGTGACTGTGGGGGCCATTTTAGTGAACTCATTGTCATGTTTAAGAAACCAATTTGAAATTATTTGAGCTTTGTGACATGGTACATTATCCGACTGGAATTAGCCATCAGAGGATGGGCACATGGTGTCCATAAAGGGATGGACATGGTCAGAAACAATGCTCAGGTAGGCCGTGGCATTTAAACGACGCCCAACTGGCACTAAGGGGCCTAAAGTGTGCCAAGAAAATATCCCCCACACCATTACACCACCACCACCAGCCTGCACAGTGGTAACAAGGCATGATGGATCCATGTTCTCATTCTGTTTAAGCCAAATTCTGACTGAATTGCCAAGAAAACATCACCCACACCATTATGGTGCGTTCACACCGGATGCGAATAGCACGTCAGGCTCAAATGATTTTAATGTTTTGTCAATGCAAAGACGCGTTACGCACGTAAAAAATTCCTGTGACGCGAATGAGGCGCAGAGCGAGGCGCGGAAGATGCGAATATTCCACGTTCACGCAAATGGCGCGAAATGGGCATCTGGCGTGTTAAGTTGATTTAGTAAGTGCTATGCATTCACGCGTAGGGCTGGGCGATAATATCGCACGATATTGTATGCGCGTCTAATCAGTAAAGCTGGTTCCTTGATTAGTAGTAAATCACATTCACATGCTTTCAGATGGACGATATGAGTGTTAAAGTTAATGAGATAATTAAGTGATTAATTTAGTGATGATTGAGCATTATTGAAGACACCTGATGATAACAAGAAGAATCACTGAAAGACAATCACAAATTTTCAGCCACCGTCATGGAGATCATTGTCTGCTTTAGTTGGGCTCTTGACACTTATATTTTCACTTAAATTTTTATTTGCCTGGTGATTTTGACTTATAGTTATAACAGTCAAATGAACAAAGGCAGCTTGATCTGATAGTGTTGGGTATGTTTTGACATAGCCTAATCATGCAATGATCTGAAAAATATAAGTATTCAGATGATTTGGTTAACTTCTTAGCTACAGTTTTGTAGTTATGTTACATGTTTGTACTTTCTTATAACCTCAAATATTTAATAAAATATTTTAATCAAATCACTGTCATCTTTATGCAGAAACGCAGAGATCAATAATCAGCCTGTCTATCTCATCCGTGGTTACATGCTGCCACCAATCACAACTCATTAATGTCTCCCATCATGCATTGTGGTATGAATAAATTATGATCTGAATTGTCTATGTAATTTACTTTTCCTAGTTGAATATTCTACTCGTCACCGTTGTTGAGAAGCTTTGACTGAATCTTGAGGTCTGTGTGTGACTTAAAGAAAGATTTTTTTAAACCACTTTTAAGAAACTACATTATATTTTACATTCCCGATGTTTATGCAGAATCTTAGTTATACACTATTCAACAAAATAAATCATAGACATAAATTTTAAATGATGAAATTCATTATGAAACTATCATCATTTTATAATTGCTTATCTTTGTTTGTAATCCTTTGACAGGATTAACTCAGATGCAATAGCAAATTACATATAAAATTTTTAACAAAAGGGTCAAGAAGACCAAATAAAGCAAACACTCACCTCCATAACGGTGGCTTAAATTTTTTGATTTTTTTCCTTGTGATTCTGCTTTAGGTGTCTTCATTAATGCTCAATCATCACTCATTTAATCACATAATTATCTCATTAACTTTAACGCTCTTGAGTGTGGACTTATATACACCCCCAGGTGTATTAGTTTAACACGGGAGATTTTGTCGTGACGAAGAGCCGTAATTAACTGACCAGTGTAACGTCTGCAAGAGTTTATGCCCAGATGAAGATCAGGAAAAAACATTGGAAACGATCTGGTAGTTCCACGACTGCTTTTATTCCTGCACTTCCCCAGTTAAACACGCTGTTCACATACATGTAGAGAGATGCCAACAGGGAAATTAACACTGCAAAACGTCACAAAAACAAAGTGGAAGCAAAACACAAAATACAGCCAGCGATAGAGCACGGTCATCTCTCCTCGCAAACATCTTCACTCTCCCCTGAGCGTGTGTGCTCGCTCACACTATATCAGCACGCATACAATAACGTACGCAATAGACGCAGCCATCTTAAAGGCGTATTAACATATCACCAACACTTCTCAACTTTAGGTGGCCGTTACACCAGTTGAGCCATATCGCATTAAATATCGCTATCGATATGTCCTCGATATTTACGCGATTTGGCTCAGCTTGTCAGTGATCTACGGCTCTTTGTAGTGAATGCCGCTCCATCTGAAAGCAGGTGAAGGTGATTTACTGCTAATCAATGAACCGGCTTTACTGATTAGATGCGCAGACAATATCGTGCGATATTATCGCCCAGCCCTATTCACGCGTTTGACGCGAATTCGTGTCTGCCGTCCGAGTTGAAAAATCTGAACTTTGGCGTCAATTCGTGCTGTGTTAACCAATCAGGAGCCTAGCTGCTTACTCACGTGGTTAAGGATCTGGATGCTTCAATAAATTATTTTGTAATATGACTAAATGTATGATGGGATTCTTATGCACAACAAAGCAAATATTTTAGCACTTAAAACTTTATTTCTATAGCTTGACTTCTATGAGTTTATTTCTATAGCTTGACTTCTCTTTATTTCTATAGCATGACTTCTACGAGTCATGTTCATCTTGTATTAAATGTTATTCATTCCATATATAGATTATATGAAATAATAGTATGATGTAAAGACAACCGACATGCATAAGTTCATGTCTGGACGTGAGAGAGGAAAAAAAAAAATCACAGGACAGGTTAATAATTTTTGGAGGCTGGCTCTATTCATCATCAAAACAAAAAAAATGACAGCTAGAAAGATGAGGGCGAGGGTGATCCTCGCTCCGATGCGGGACAACAGGACATCAAACTGGCCGCGGGACAGGCGGCAGTACTGCTGACAGTGGCCGTCATCCAGCGCAGCTCCTGGAGAGAGCAAATGGTGAAACTCTCCAAACGGTTCGCCTCCGAAGGGATCCGGTGGACACACAAATACGGCGACGATCATCCCCACGCCACTGTTCTAGCTCTCCAGAGTAAATACAGTGTGGTGAATCTCTCGATGAATGCTCGATCAACATAAAAAAAGATGGCGGCCAACGCGTTTCGATTTTGACGCGCGAGACGTGCGTACATTTCGCTTTTAATTTTACACGTGTCAATTCGCGCGACAAGAGCGAAACTAACACAAAATGGTCAAGCGTCAAACTAGATGTGGTAGACGCGAATTTGACGCACTATTCGTGTCCAGTGTGAACGTAGCATTACACCACCACCACCAGCCTGCACAGTGGTAGGCTGATGTCATCCATGTTCTCATTCTGTTTACGCCAAATTCTGACTCTACCATCTGAATGTCTTAAAAGAAATCAAGACTCATCAGTCCAGTCAACATTTTTCCAGTCTTCAACTGTCCAATTTTGGTGAGCTCCTGCAAATTGTAGCCTCTTTTTCCTATTTGTAGTGGAGATGAGTGGTACCCAGTGGGGTCTTCTACTGTTGTAGCCCATCCCCCTAAAGGTTGTGCATGTTGTGGCTTCACAAATGCTTTGCTGCATACCTCGGTTGTAACGAGTGGTTATTTCAGTCAAAGTTGCTCTTCTATCAGCTTAAATCAGTTGGCCCATTCTCATCTGACCTCTAGCATCAACAAGGCATTTTTGCCTACAGGACTGCCATATACTGAATGTTTTTTTCCCTTTTCACACCAACACAGTCTCACCCCAAAAAGTCATATAACTGACGTCTTGGGACGTTTTTTGACCATACGTCAATATCTGCCTTTTTAGGGCCCCCTTAAACGTCGGTAGATGCCGATCCCGGGCCGTCATACAACTGACGCTTTACCTTTAACGTCGGTTAGGTGACGGGTTAGGTTTAGGGTTAGGTTTAGGTATGGGGTAGAGTTAGGATCCCATAACCTCATCTACCGACGTTTAAGGGGGCCCTAAAAAGGCGCATATTGACGTATGGTCAAAAAACGTCCCAAAATGTCAGTTATATGACATCTTGGGATGAGACTGCGCTGTTCACACCATTCTTTGTAAACCCTACAAGTGGTTGTGCATTAAAATCCCTGTAACTGAGCAGATACTCAGAGATACTGAGTGAAATACTCAGACCGGACCGTCTGGCACCAACAACCATGCCACGCTCAAAATTGCTTATATCACCTTTCTTTTCCATTCTGACATTCATTTTGGTTCAGGAGATTGTCTTGACCAGGACCACACCCCTAAATGCATTGAAGCAACTGCCATGTGATTGGTTGATTAGATAACTGCATTAATGAGAAATTGAACAGGTATTCATAATAATCAGTCAGCAGTTCTGGGGACCAGGGCAGAGCCGGCAGCTCGGGATACCCATTTAGACTCTGGGATGGTGACGGCCATCTTGAGACAAGGCTTTGGAATGGTGGCGGCCATCTTGGCGGTGAGTTCACCATGGCTGGGATGGCCGTTGGTGAATGGGGACTCACCAACGGCCAACACCCAATCCACAGAACTCTCAAAGTTCTCTCATGTCTAAAGATCTCATATCTCCAAAAAGTCTTAAGTCTTATTATAGTTGTAAAACAAAGTTGTGCCGTGTGGGGAGAGGTAAATAATCATGACCATGCAAAGCTTTTGCGTTGAGAGCGTTTAAGCTGTGACATGCCAAATCAAACCATGGCTAACAGTCAGATTCAGCCATACATTTTTGATCCCGAATCAGATCCCGAGGCTGAAGAGCAGTAGCAGCAACGAGTAAAGCAGGACGTCTCTATGTGTTGTGTATTGGAACTGTATAACTTATATTTGCTTAGTGGTTTTTGTAACTGACGAATTTTCACTTTATGTCGTCATATTTTTCTTTTTCTTTAAATGGTTCTTTTTTGTTTCATGTGGTAATTAAATGTGGTAGAACACCATGAAATGCACGAGTTATAACTTACAGCATTTGTGTGTGTTAACTCGTGGTTTATGAGGACATGATTTTTTTTTTCAATAAACCAACAGACACCACAGTAGCCAGCTAAATAAATGTATTTAAAGACATTCTTGAACAAATCCAATGCAACGCTGGCAATGATTTCCTGTTGAAGCACATGAGAATCCATCTCTTTAACACTGTAAACAACTCTGAATACATGAAACACCATTCCCACCGTACCCTCCCTTTAAATTAACAAATGACGTGTTTGGAGGCCGCATTTGAAGGAGCCTTCGATTTGGGACAGCCTTCGTCGCGCCGCAGAGCCATCAGCCAAACAAATCTGTTTCTATAGAAACAGTGATTAGCATATGAGCACATCTCTGACAGATTGGGCCACCCACATGAGTTCACTTACAAGATACAGAAAATAAGATGAAGATCATCTTTTCCTCTGAAGTGTTAATTGTGGATTTTGCACTACTTTTTAAAAATCCATTTATATTACTGTTGAATACATGTATATTATTTGCTAAAAGTCAAAACTAATGTATCAGACCTTGCTAACTGTTAGTTATCTGCAACATTAGCAAAAATGTTATTTACACAACAAATTCATGGTTTATGTATATTGCACTGATCAGCCACAACATTAAAACCACCGACAGATGAAGTGCATATAACGTTTATATCATTACAATGGCACCTGTCAAGCTATGGAACATATTAGGCAGCAAGTGAACAATCACTTCTTGAATTTCTTTTGTTGGAACTGAACTGGCATCAGGTTAATATAGGCGCCTAAGGCTCACTGATGCAGATAGAGAGAGAAGGCTAGCCTGTCTGGTCCAATCACATAGAAGAGCTACTGTAGCTTTAAAAAATCTGCTGAAAATGTATTGCTGCCCATGATAGAATTAGAGGAAATATCAGACCACACATTGCACAGCAGTTTGCTGCATAGCCGCAGACCAGACAGGGTGCCCATGACCAGAGCCGGACAGTATCGGAGTACTTGAGTACAGTACTTAAGTACAATTTTGAGGGATCTGTACTTTACTCAAGTATCATTTTCGGGGAGTACTCATGACTTTACTCAAGTACATTTGAGAGGGAAATACTCTCTTTACTCCAATACATTTCTATCCATAACCGTGAGTAAAAAGTAACTACTTCTAAAAATATTAAAAAATGGAAATAAGAAAAATCTCGGAAACCCTCAATTTGTTGTTTCCCTCTCAAACGTGATTGGATTGTGCAGGCGCCACTGATTGAGACAGTCTATCAGAAATCACCTTCAGCTTTCCGCCAAAGTCAACTCTATGGTCAGATTTAGATAAGAGACGAAACAATGGATGGAGACGCAGCAGGTCCATCCCGGGAATGTGCCAACCCTTGACCCCACCTTGCCACACTATTTCAATTTTCTGAATTTTCTGAAATGTTCTTAAATGTTAAATAAAGCAACATGGTAAAAAGATGAAAATTACTTGATTCTACATTAACATTTTTCATAACTAAATAAAATGATGTATTTACAGACGTTAATCATTAAATGGGGTCAAATTGACCCCAAGGATAATAGGAGGGTTAAAAGTTAAATAAAGCAACATGGTAAAAAGATAAATATGACTTGATTTTACTTTCAATTCCTTTTACATTCTCCAAGATATTGACATTAACATTTTTCATAACTCCATGTGGACGTTTCTGTCCATAAATGTAAGCACTGTAGGCGGTAATGCAATAAAAATGTACTCTTGTACTCCTGATACTCAAGTACTTTTAAAAACAAGTACTTCAGCACTTTTACTTGAGTAGACATCTGACTGTAGTACATTTACTTGTACTTGAGTAAAATTTAGCAACGGGTATCTGTACTTTTACTCAAGTAATAAAGTTGTGTACTCTGTCCGCTTCTGACGACCCTTGTCCACTGCCGAAAGTGCCTTCAATGGGTACGTGAGTGTCCACTCCACTCAACCACTCGACCAAGAGATGGCAGCAGGATGCATTATGGGAAGAATGCAGGCCATTGGAGGCAATGTGATGCTCAGGGCAGGGTTCTGCTGAGAAAACTTTGGTCCTGGCATTCATGTTATTTTGACACATATCACCTACCATGAGATTGCTGCAGACCATGGCAATGGTGTTCCCTGATGACAGTGTCCCGTCACCCTGCCATACTATTGTTCTGGAATGGTTCAAGACATTGCTTCAGCTTCCAAATTTCCCATATCTCAATCCAAATGAGCATCTATGGGATGTGATAGAAGAAAAAAATCTGATTCATGGAGGCCCCACCTCACAACATGACACCACAGGAATCATTCAGAGGTTTTGTGGAGTCCTTGCATTTCAGAGCTGTTTAAGTAGCATGAGGGGACCTGTATTATATTAAACAGGTGGTTTTAATGCTGTGGCTGATCAAGTATATATTGCAAATATTAAGTCTATTGTTAAAAAAAGTGTATCCCTATAAATCTGAAAAGACAAGTGGGGAATAAACAAAAGAAATCAGAGGACAAAACAAAATACTTAAGACAAAAACAATAAAAAATCATGAATGTGTTCATTTTTTAAACATGAAAATCAGTTTGACCCAGTTTTTACTGCAATACATCTATTTTACACAATACCTTCTGTTTTTGTCAAAATTGACAGTTGCAGAAACACCCATAAATAGAAAAATATAGCTGTTTACTAAAATATTTTGATATATTAGTTTATTATATAATGAAAAAATATAAATTTTGTTTGTTCATTTACCTTTAGCTATTTACAATTGTATTTTACTTCTTTAAAACCAATTGGTTCCATATTTGATACGCCTGATTGAAAAATATTAAGATGCAATAATATTGTTTATCGCCCATCTCATTAATCCTCTTGTGCCAAATCCACAACAAATGAGGGATAAAACAGCCATGATTGTCTGAAATGAGGTATAGTCTCTGTTGGTGTCTCAGAGAACAGCCTATGGTGAGTGACTGTACTTTCCACATTAATAAGTCAGATGTGCCATGAAGCACACAAAGATGCAAGACTCCACTGAGAGGCCATAAAAAATGAACACGGCTAGTCTATATATGCAAACCACAAGAGACACACTCTTAAAAAAAAATACAAAAGCTGCATCTTTCTTTACAAAGCAACATCAACAACTACTAGCCTGGCATGCATAATATAGCGTTTTTAGTCTTTTTCATGGATCTGGGTGAATGGGGAATGTTTTATTTTGTTGTCATCTGTACAAAGAAAAAGCTTTTCCATTTTTAGTACATTGTTGTCATGTAAACATACCCACAGTCTGTATAAAAATAGCACTCAGTTTCAGTTAGGCTTGTGCCGTTATCAAATTTTCATGCTGCGATTAATTGATTGAGGTTTTAGCATGGTATACCGTATTATCACAATATGTTAATTATACAAGTGGAATGGATGAATTGGGGCTATCTAAAAAAAAAAATCCTTGCATCACAATGTGTACTTGTCATTGTCAAAACAGTTGGTAACTAAAGAATTGTATTAAGTTTAGTGACAATGACTGGTAGGCTGCTGTTTGCATTATTGCTTAACACGATTTACGCGATTTCAATTAAATTCTTGGATTTGATTTCAATCTTGATTCAATATTGAGTCATTTGGATAAATATAGGCTACAGTAGATACCCTGCATGTTAATTTTTCTCAAGAAAAAAAAATATCTCATAATGCTGCATGCAGAGAGAAATTAAATATAATGCAGTTTTCATTATAATAACAATGACAATTAAAAGTATAATAAATAGGTAATATAGTGTACATTTAGCAAAATACTCAGCTATTTTTTAATGTGCTTGTAATTAAATGGCTTTCCTGAGGTAAGTGTAACATTCTGTGACATAATTGTTCTCCTGCAGTTTTATTGACCTCTTTCCGTGGTTAAAAAAAACACTGATTGATCGATATTATGTATGCAGAACCAGATTAATTAAATGGACTACACTAGGCAGGCTGCATTTTTTGGGCCCCCCTCCATCTATGTTATTTATGAATTGAAATCTGAAACTTACCAAAGTTACTAATAAAAGTTAATTCACATTTTACATAGCCTAATCTTTGGTTACAAATTGGTTGTTTGTATGCCAAAATAAATCATGTGTTGTATAATAAACAGTCTATCAGACTATTTTTTGATATTCATTATTTATACATCATTACACGACTCTATTAAATGCTATTAAATTATCCTCATCTTATCCACTGGGAGTGTCATTGTTAAGTCAGTAGTAAACCAATAGGTGTCAGTAAACTATGTAAACAAAGCAAATAAGTATCTTATTTGCTCTAATTACAACTATTCAACACATTTAATTAAGATTTTCTGCAAAATGCAATAACTTCCAACATTTATAAATGTTGTAATTAAGATTTTCTGCAAAATGCAAAACACTGTAAAAAATAAAATCGTAAAAAAGGGTCAAATGACTGGCAGCAAAGGGTGCCAAACAAATACCGGAAAAATAAAGTAAAATGTACTTATTTAAATTAAGCGCAAAAAACATTTTACAGATATTTTTCTTAAATGTTTTACAGAAAAAATATTATTTTACAGCTATTATCTGGATTATTATGATCAAACACTCTAACTGTAAAAACAATGCATTATTATGATCAAATACCTTAATTGTAAAAAAGTCATAAAAAACCTAGCAGAAAAAAAGTCAATGTCAGCAATGGCTGCCATACAAAAACCATAACATTAATCTAAAATAGCCTAATCTAAATAAGTGCAAAAGTTGAAACCCTCATTAAGCCTTTTAACAGAAACATAGCTATTTCACATATTTCCTGCATTTTTTATTTCGAAAAATGTAAGTGATGCATGATTTACTGTAACTATATGTCACTGCATCAGCAACTAAAACACAGTTACTCTCAGTTAAATAAAGAAACATGCAACATTTCATCAAGTTACTCTGCTCATCTTGAACTGAAGCACAGGCACTACTCTTCAACGGTGACCCACAAAACACCATACAGAAAAAAATTACATCCCAACAGAACATTACACTGACAGAGCTCTCAAGATCTCTGCATCCTCACTTATTGCAATCCAGACTTTATTTATTGCATACTAAAATAATTTTACTGAGAATTAACAGATGTTTAGAAGTGGATTTTTTTATGTAAAATAATAAAGTTTGATGTCACCATGATGGAGATCATTGTTTGCTTTAATGGGGCTTTTGACCATTTGCTTTTAACATTACTTTTTCTCTGTCTGCTTTAACTGTGTGTCGCTGATGCATATTTGTTTCAGTAGGAATCCAAGAGAATATCAGTTCAGAGGGTCTGATCACTTGTTAGTAATGGTTATTATGTAGTTGAATGCTTTACTGATATCACCTGAAGTGCAATATCTGATTAATTCGTAAAATATTAGTAGTTAATTTTGAAAGCCAATTCTGTTATAGAAGATCGTGCAGTGCCGTTATACTAATAGTTAATCAAGTCATAATACAGAAAATATTTTGACAGAATCATATAGACTCACATAGACATCAAGAATCAGCGTATGAATCACCACAATGGTGATCAACTCTGAACTACTATAAAATCACATAAAGGCTTTGTTTATTGTCACCATTGTTGAGATTCATATGTTGATAATTGATGTCATACTCCTAAAAAACAGCTCTAACATTTTCTTTTTAATAGATGGTTTCTTAAATTTCAGATTAGAAAAATATTGTTTCAATATTTCAAGGTTCATGGGGAAAAGTACGACAATCATAGATTTTATATAAAACTTACGCATGGCTATTTATAATCTAATTTCAACAGATATACTTGGGTATTTCCCTGTCATATCAGTGAATAAGGTCACCATATGATGACTAGCATCACCAATAAATGACCAACAGCAATTGATATTTTCTCCTGCTTTCAATGCTATAACATAGTTAAAGCAGCCAGAGAAAAATTAAAATTACATAATAAATGTCAAGAACCCAACTAAAGCAAACACTAATCTCATCAAGGTGATATCAAATTTCTGTTAAAGTTTTTTTTTTTTTGCACTTTATTTAAATTAACATATTTTACTTTAATGTTTTTTTGTTTGGCAGCCATTTTTTACAATGAAGGTATTTGATCATAATAATGCAGGAAATACCTTTAAATAACAGTGTTTTTCAGTTTATTTAATTTATGACATTTTACATTAATGTTACAGTTTTTTAGAGCTGTCAGTCATGTAATCATTTAACTGTTCTGTTACTGTTTATTTACAGATTCTATTTATAGTTTTACATACATTTTTATGTAATTTAAGAAAACAGAAAAATACTGTAGGAAAAATACAATCAATTTCTGTAAAAAAAAATGTGAATGACTGGAATTTGTCTTTAATGTTACAATACCTAAAATATCAGCAGCATTTTTATTTTGCAGATATTCTTTGTAATTTTACAGTGTTTTGAGAACAATTTTAAATGAAAGAAAATGGTCGTCTAAAAATCACAGTTATTTTCTGTGAAATTAGGATTTTTTTTACAGTGCAGCTTACAACATTTATAAATGTTGTAACTAAGAACAATAAGGCAAACATGACCCCTTCACATTCATCAAGATCATTTAGAAACAATAATAATAATAATAAGGATGGAGGATTTAAACTATGAAAAACTAAAGGTATTCAGAATGGAAAAGCCTCGACTTGTACCTGGACATTAAAGAGGGATCAAACATCTTTAAAGTCTCAGTCTGTTTTAGGATGCCAAACGATTATTATAATAATGTAATAATGAATTATATAATTATTCCTATTACGTAAAATCCATATAGGCCCTAGCCTATAAATGTACTGTATAAATGAAAATTAATATTTCAAAATTATATTTTACTTACACTATTGAATAGGAAAATTACAATAGTTTTGTCCTAATTTCTTCACTTCCTCACTTCTTCAACACCAGATCACCAAGCTAAATGTGTGAGCAAAGTGCGCACTTTTCTTTAAATCACGGAGCACAAACAGAATGGATATATATATACACAGAATATAGGCTGCTTAATTACAGTCTTGTGCTGTTTTATAAAGGCACAATGTCATCACAGTTTCTGTGTTGGGAAAAGGGAGAAGAGAGAGTTCGGCAAAAGGCGGTTTCTAACTCGGGTCGAATGCGTCAAAGGGTGCTTCAAGTACCTAATGCCCTCGCCCTACGCCACTGTAGGTATTCAGTGAAGGGTATCTTTTTTTGCTAAAAAGACAGGCACGTATAGTGCAAATTGTCGCTGCCCTATGAAACCCACGTATGTCCAAAACGGTTACTTTTCAGGAAGTGAAAAAAAACATGTAATTTCAAAAGCAGCTGAACGCAGCGTTGTCATGCTTGGCACAACATCTTTAAATGTAACCATATTCTTGCCAGTGTCATGATATAATCCATATTTGATCCAAAATCGAGTTTAAATGGACATACGTGCATATTGTATAGTAACGGTGGTCGATACGCGACGTGTTCTTCCGATCATTAATTAGAATGACCAAATCGCGTTTCATTGACAGATGAATGGGCTACGATCAGTTTATCAAATACACTCAGTTTATTAAATGTCTCTTGCAAACTATGAAGAGACAATGAATCAATACACTGACATAGCGATGCTAGACTGATACTTTATTTACACAATCCTACCGTAATTTTGTCGGATAGAAGCTGCATTTTATATGAGCTGCATTTTGTCTTCAGCTAATTTCAAAATCAAAGACATACATCAATAAGAGAGTGTGGCAACAGCCTGATGCCCTGGTAAGATCACTTCGTTTCTTTACTTGAAGATGATTGTGTGATTGTGAAGATGATTGCGTCTGTGACTTACTTTCACTTTCGACGCTCTGTCATATCTGACTATAACGTGTCATATAGCCTATAAATTAACACGCTCTCACTCGTTTATTTTTTTTAGCATTTTTGGAAGGAGTAAATGTGGTTTCAACAACCAGATTGCGTTACACCAAGTAAAGATCCGAACTTGAATGCGAGCCAGACAGACTAACGTTACCTCCAGATGGTCAGGCAGATCCGATCACAATACGATCACAACGTATTTATACCTTGCATTAACATGGCTTTTTTTATTATCCGGATAACTTATCTGGATACAGATCGCATTTTAATACCAGGTGTAGGGGTCTCAGAGACGAGACCGGTGAGAAACTTCACGAGACCGGCGAGATGCCTCCACACGGCGGGGAGATACCATACTGTCTATGGGAGATACGCTGCGTGATTGACAGCTTTGACAGCAAATGGAAATACGTGGAAATCAGATGACACGTTTTCACAACTTTTCATTGGTCATTTAGATAATGTGAAGCATCCTGTATACGGAAATGAACCTGGACATTCTATCAGTCAAAAAATCTCAAAATCGGCAAAATGGACATACGCGGTTTTCATTGGACAGCAACGAAATGTACAATGTCAACTCACGTTCAAAGTCATAGGCAGCGCAGTGTCTCTCTGTGCATTGCAAAAGCCCGTGTTGACGGTTTGTTTACAGTAATATAAAATGGGAGATTACCAGATACAGTATTTTGCTTGTGCCCTGTGGGTGTTGTAGCCTAGGCAACTGTATCACGTGCCGTTTGTACTGACGCGCTACTGCGATCTGTCACATTTAAAAGCACCAAAACGTTCCATTTCAAGAGTAAACTTCTCTGTCTAGTCTGTCTGTGTCAGTGTCATCTTTTTCCGCGATTTTTCTCTGCGTGCGAAAATGCAGTGGTCCAATTAGTCAAGAGCCAGAACTTGCTTACAGTAATACAAAAAAAAAATACAGCACAGAAGAATTTCTAATTTAGTGTGAGATTCCTTTGTTGAGCGTGAGACCGTGAGTGTCACGCCAGATGCGTGAGAGTTGGCAACCCTGCTAACATTTAATTCAGGAGAAAAATGCATAAAAGTCGTGGTTAACTCCCACCTTAGGCATCTGCTGATTTGGGGAATGGATAGGCCTGCTTTTAAACAACTATTGAGAATTCTTTGTGTAGATGCATACTGGGCAAGAGGGCTAGGGAGAGGAGAGGCTGTTGAACAGACTGGGGAGGCTGTTGCTAGTGACAGCAGTTTCGGTAGTGGATGATCTCAGACCAGAAACCACTGTCCCAATCAATCCGCTCCCTCTGGTCTCAGGTGGAGATTACCTCTTGCAAGTGCAGCTTCGCCAAATTCGCCAAATTGCGGGCAAATCATACAGATGTGTTCTCGCCCCTACCCAGTCACACAGACCTTGTACAGCACCTTATCGAAATGGTCCCATGAGTGGGGGTGCACAGCCAACCCTATTGCTTACCTGAATGCAAGAAAAAAGTGATACTGGAAGAATTAAAGGTCATGCTGGGTTTGGGTGTAATAGAAGAATCATACAGCGATTGGGCAAACCCAATATTTTTGGTTGCCAAATGTTTCTGTGTCGACTACAGAAAGGTGAATGCATTATCGAAGTGCAATGCTGATCAAGCCGCTCGGGATGATGAGCGGCTTGATCATCTGCTCACTGTCCTAAGACCGGTGAGGGTGGCGGGATTCATAGCGAACCCGAGGAAGTGTGCTGTTGGGTGTGTCGAAGTAAGGTATCTGGCTTCCACTTGGAGCATCCCCAGTAGAGTATGAAACCTTTAGTGTTAGTAGAGTATGGATTAGCCTAGATAATGTATTAGCTTAGAGAAATAGTGATTTTAATTGGAGGAAAACAGTTCATAAGCAGAGCTACTAAGCTACTCTGTTAGCATGGTCCTGTCTTGCATCATATTTTTAATGTTAAAGTCTAAGTCGTGTTATATACATTAGGCTGGTACAATGCAATTTAACACCATTTCGATGGAAATTTATCAAATAGCTCACGATGTATCAAAGCAAGCCTAGTTGTATCCATTTTTGGATTCTGCCGTCTGTAACCAGTAGGCGTGGTTTGGGAGTGGGCTCATAAGGGCAGCAAAGCAAGTACATTCTGGGAGTTGAAGTCTTTTAGCCACATGAGTAAAAATACATTTTCTGCATTTTCTCAGTCTACAAAGCTTCAATTTCAAAAATAATTTCACATTTATACTATATAAATGACCAATATTAAATACACCTTCATCTTCCCAGAGGTGAAGTATCCCTTTAACCAAGCAAGTGTTAATGCAAGTTTCGTTTTTCATTATTAGGCAAGTGGCGGTTTTCATTAGGGTATTGATTTAATTTAAACTAATTCACAACTTTTCTCTCTCTTTCTGCCTTTTTAGAATTACACTTCACTGGGGCCTGCACAAACATGTTATTATTTATGCATTTCGATGACATTACTATTATTATTTTGTGTTGGACAGATATATTTAGATGTCGTAATTCCATGAAAATGTTGCATCTGTGTTATGTTTCGCATGATGGCCCTGTCATCTAACAATCACCGTGATCATTGCGAGAGGCTCATGCGAATTGACGTCATCCATAGCAACGAAGACTCATTCTTAGTTTAGGAGTTGTCATTTTTCCTTACTAAGAGTAGTTCTGAAAAAGCATTGTGAATAAATTTTTAGAGAAAACTCCTAGCTAAAATTTTTTAGTGCGATTTATGAGTACTTCCAGTGGCGGAGTACAAACACTGTTCTGAAACACAAACACTGGGTAGATCCATGGGTCGAGTAGAGAAACTCCCCTCTCTGACAAAGGGTTGGAAAGCACTTGCTGAGTCATACTCCCCCTGGGATATCCCATCTCTGAGATGTGGGCCGAGTGGTTCACTCCCAGCTTCGCAGTCCTTCGGGTTGGATGCGTTACCTAGTGTAAATGTCCAGAGGCTCTGTCTTCGGACAGACAGGAAGAGGCAAGACTAAGTGTCTATGTAACTGACGCCAGGTCAGGCCATCCTGGTGGCATTTAGGGGTGATTACATTCCCCTGAATAGTGATTGGCTGGGGTTCCTTCAGGTTTCCAAGCCACATTTCCTAGAAAGGACCCCTTCTAACTAATTGAAGTTGTGGTCTTAGTCCTTTGAGCAAGCCAAGGTAGGCATGAAATAGGGCTGGGCGATAAAACGATAACGATATGTATCGCGATAGACACATGATCGATATCAATAAAAAATGTGTTCGATATAACGTTCGATATTTTTTTCTTTTCTTTTTTAAATACTTTATAAGTAAAGTATTTACTTATAATTGTGTAGGCCTATACTCGCAATAAAACACAACATTGTGCTTTAGTCACACTGTATGTCTTGTCAAACAGTAACCTACAACTGTCACACATGCACACACACACTGTTTTAAAAGAAAATTATATCCAACCCTTTTTTAAAACAGTCGTTCCATCTTTTGGCCAGTCACAAAAATAGACTCTGACAGTCATCATCAAACCGCATTGATTTTAATTTCTTGTCCTCAAAACAGAGCACTAATCTGTTTATTTTTAAGTTACACATTAAAAAAGAAAATAAAATGTGTTGGTAGTATTTTTTTAATACGTAAATCTATAATTCTGATGAGAATAACGGGTTAATTCAAATTAAGGAAAACATATATATTGATCTGAAATATAGCTAATTAATTTTAAATTAATTCAGATACAATTACAAAACATATCTCAATGTCTTTTTATTAATTTAATAAACTAATTACATAAAACTATTATCAGTGCACTATAGATAAACTGGTTCTATATGTCTTTATTAATAAAACTTATTTTAAAAAATACAAGGCTTAAGACATTTATAAAAATGCCTTCTATATTTCTGTTTTGCTTTTCACTCCATTGTACCAAAATTGTACAGAACCATGACTTCTGTGTACATTACGAGACTGAATCCAGCTTCTTATTGATGCTATCCGTTCCACCTATAAGAAGCTGCAAATAAGAAGCTGGATTCAGCCTCGTTTTTAATTATTTGAGTTTTCCATGGTTGTGTTGACATTTCTGTCTTGGGATTATAATCAGAGGAAGGTTAAGTGTAAAATAAAAATGTTTAATTGTAATAAATTTTTTTTATCCTAGTCCTTATTTTAAATGGGTCATAAAAAAATCAATAATTATCGATATCGACCGATATGAAACACTGATATCGTGATATAGTTTTCAGCCATATCGCCCAGCCCTAGCATGAAAGCATTTAACCATCTTCATGGAGGTTTTCCTGCAAGGCTTATAGCTTGTGCTATGACCGTATAGAGTGCTGTGACCGACAGCCCAGTGTGACCTGAGGGTGAGTGGTTCTAGCATTTCATTTGAATTTGCTGGTTCGGACAGTTGTCACTGCCAATGGGAATGCACTCCCCTTACCATGGCAAAGTGTGTATATCATTCCCCATAGTGTCATTCGACACAGTGCAAGTTCCCTTTCGAAAGGGAGCTTCTCAGGTTACGACTGTAGCCTATGTTCCCTGAGAACAGGGAACGAAACACTGTCTCCTTGCCATGCCCTGGGGCCTGCCTACCGATCAGTCGCTTCAGACAAAAAGATATTGTCACCATGTTTGCAAGGCACCCTTTTATACTTCCATGTCACATGTTAATCATTCACATTAATTTCCCAAAGCATCATTCCCACTTGGGACCTGGCAGTGGTTCTTGAAGGGCTGGCTGAGGCCCCCTTTGAACCACTGGGGTCGGCTGAGGCCAAGAACCTTTCCCTGAAGGTGGCTTTTTTGTTGGCCATTACTCCTCTGAGGAGGGTAGGAGTTGGAAATGGTGGATGGGTGAGGGAGAACCACAGTGGATAGTGGGTTCTCTTTTGAGATGCGAATAGGTCCACTTCCACTGGGACAAACCTCAGAGATATTGACTCCACCACCTCGGGGTGAGGTCTCCATTCCCTGGGCATCAGCCCCTGTCTCAACAGAATGTCTGCTCCCTGATTTTCACTCCCTGAGATGTATGATGCTCTTAGAAACAACAATTTCCCCTGGGACCACAGGAGGATTTGATGGGGCAGTCTGCAAAGAGACAGCGAGATCTCAGGCCCCCCTGATGGTTTATATAGGCCACTACTGACATATTGACGTGATGACCCTTGAGGTCCGGCAGGAAGCTCCTCAGAGCCCGGAACACCACCAGCATCTCCAGGCAGTTTATGTGCCAGGAGGAATGATGGTCCTGCCACAGGCCTGTCATAAAGCGGCCATCCATGACTGCGCCCCAGCCCGTGAGGGAGGCGTCTGTCGAAACGGGTTTCCGGCGACATGACGCTCCCAACACTGGACCTTCGGACAGAAACCAAGCTTTTTTCACCATAGATAAGGAAATAAGCCATCTGTGCGTAACCCTGATCATGCGGAATGGTTTTCCCCTTGGGAGAACCCCCTGGTTTTCTACCACTACTAAAGGGCCCTCATGTGCAGTATAGATGTGCTGAATGGAATAATGTTGGACGCTACTGCTATGAGCCCCAACACTCAGAAAATGGTTTCCAGTGATGGCTTGGCCTAGCTTTATTCCGGACACTGTGGCCTCGAGGAGGAGACAATCGTTCCCGCATCATAACCAAGTCCCACACCACTCCCAGGAATGCTCTTTCGTGTTGAGTCTCAACCCCCTGGCTTTGGATGTGGGTGAGAACGTCATCTCCATGCCAAACCGCCTGCTCCAGTGACTGGGCCAAAATCAGCCAGTCGTCTATTTAGTTGAGCACCCTGATACCCTGGAGCCTCAATGGTGCTAGAGCTGCATCCATACATTTGGTAAATGTGTGAGGAGAGAGAGCTAGGCCGAACGGAAGAACCCAATATTGGTACACTTTATCCCCAAAAGTGAACCTCAGGAACTTCCTATGAGATGGAAGGATGTGTCCTTTAGAACTATCCATCCTTCTTGTGAACTATAAAGTAGTGTCTGTAAAACCCGGACTCCCTGTCTAGTGGAGGAATATGTTCTATTGCCTCCTTTGCCAGCAGGGAATTTACTTCCTGTTCCAATACCCGACCCTGCACTAGGTCGACTACAGTCCAGACCACCCTGTTGAATCTGAATGGGCGGAAACCGAACTGCAGCCAGTACCCATTTTGAAGGGCCCAATGGGAAATATTCATCAGATTTTTCCATGCATTGAAGCCTCGCTTCTTAAGCCTGGCTTTGGGTATTAATTGGGAATTGTTCTTGATCCCCTGAAGCAGATCTCCGGCAGGGCTGGACTGAAAACGATTCATGATGGGTGGATGCAAATGCTGCCTAGCTGCAAGCCTGTGGGGGAACAGTGCAACCTGCGTTTGCTGGAAACCGATGCATCCTGAAAAGTGTTTAATGGCGCCAGAGCAACATTGATTTCCTGCGGGCTCTGCGAAGGAGACGACCTCGGTCGCTCCACCACGGGTGGGGCCGCCCGCAGAGAACCTAGACTGGCTAGGATCTCTTTGAAGAAGCCTTTTTCGCTTGCAGGACGAAGAAGCCAGGAAGAAGCCACAGGGCGGGCTTCCACACAAGGCTCGATGACATTGGAACTGTCAGAAGAATACAGAGGCGGTGCCTCAGCAGCCTCGGGATCCCCTGACAAATCCATCTGTGAGCCCCATGTGGCCCCGCACCACGGGCTCGCGAGCCTGGCCATCCTCATTAAAGATAGCCAGGCAGGAATGCAGCACACGGATCAATAATCTCTTGCAATCTTCGCAAGCAGCCCCCTCAAGTCCTGCTTATGTGTGCTGCATTCCCAAAAAATATTTTTGGGTCTCTACCCGTGATGTCGCCAGGGCAAGAATGCACACACTTGAAACAGCTACTTTCAAGAAAGCTTTGGATGCTACATAATAAAGTGAGGGACCAGAGACTTCGCATTCCAATGAGCCATGTGTATTATACCATAAATCACCATACAGTCAGTAACCATACAAAATACATGAGACATTCACTTACAAGGCAATACATCAGAATATTTCAGCCCTTCCAAATAATGTCTTTGGTAGTCAAAATTTCAGTCTTTAGAGTCCCACAAGTAATAAGAAACAGTACTTAAGTGCAGAGCGGATGAGTTCACAACGTGTCCAAGTGGCGGTTGATATTAGGAACAAACTGTAGCTCAAGGCATGAACAGCAGATGGCAAAGGTGTTGTTGATAAAACGCAGACAATTAATTCCATATTGGTTCAAGGGATTAGTTATAGTTGAGTTGCTGCCTCATGCCTGCACGATGAACCCTCTGCATCAAACAAACAAAGTGCCACCATAACACATTTACATCTCATTTGTAGACATATTACCTAACATTACACATACAAACAAAGTACAAACTGATCACTTACATTTGAGCATGAGAATCACAGGTTCCTCAAAAACACGACCACACCGGTAGGGAAGCTTCTCCATGTGCTTAACACCATAGATATCTGTATAAAGGCTAGATATCTCATCCACGCTGCTGGCCAATGGAGGTTGACGTCTGCACCTGGTGGCCATCTTGTCACAGGCAGCTTGCTCACTCTTAACATCGTGTTAATGGTACATGTACTATAGAGGGAATGCATTCACGTGACTTTCCCGCCGGATCAAACTCCCCTCAGCCTGACCAAGTGGCAAAAGATCTGCTGCGTGACTGGATTTAATAGGGGAAACTGCGAAAATGCGACTAAAACTAACAATTTTATCAATTTAAATTAAATGTTGGACTCAATATAGTAGTGTTCCTTACAACTTACTAAAGATCCAGTGATCAGTGGTGCCTGACATTTATGTTTGCCTGATTTCGACACCGGGAAAATAAAAGCAATAGACCTAAACATAAAGCAAATTTGCCTGCGAACACTTTATGTAAATACAATATTGGTATAAATCCGGGTGATTACTTATATCAGTGTTATATATAGCCTATATAACATCATATCGTCTAGCCCTAAAACTTTATAGTTTTTTTTAGTCAGTGTTTATTAAAAACCATCAAATAATGCAGAATATGGAATGATAATAATAATTTAATTGATGAGTTGTTAATATATATATATATAACAATACAAAATATATGGGTATGTGGTTTTACAGCTAATTTCAGCATATTGACACAAAATGAAAACTGCAAATACACCTTTCGCTGACTGTAGTCCAGTTGTTTCTGTGAATTGCAGCAATCCATTTGCTCCTCTTTCTATAGCAGTCGGTAAAAATATACCTTCGATTTTTTTTGTCAAATCTAGTTGTGCAGTCAATCGCAAAGCTCTTTCCCATTTTATATGTGTTGTGTTTGTTTTTAGCGGCATTCACGCTGAACACATACAGCCGCTCAGTCTTTTTGCCACTCACTGTGAGGAACTGCAGCACTCTCCGGCTGACGGTGACGTCACGCGCATTCCCTCTATTTAAATAACCAAAACTTGCTCAATTTTATACCGATTTTCAAATGGTTTGGTTTATTATAAACCTCAGAGATGTAGTTATGACACGGCATACTTATAAATAATAATAAGTGTATAGACCATTTTGCAAGATGTAAACAACACAGGTCCAAAAACACTTCCTGTTTCAGTTTGTAAATGTTTTCTTTATTTCACATTTAAAGAAAACATCATAAAGATGTTGTTTAACTTTTTGATTCAGATTTACATGTTCTGTTGGTTGTATTTTATCCCAGCTTTTATGTAGTGTTAAAAAACTGATACAGGAAGTGCTTCTGGACCAGTGTTGTTTACATCTTGCAAAATGGTCTATAAATAAATAATCATCCAGATAATTATAGCCATGTTAATAACGTTTGTGCAAACCGTTTGTAAATCCGTCAAGATTTCAACGAGATAAGAGTATTTGTGTTCGTGCTGACCACTCATCTTACATCAGCTTGCCTGTGACAAGATGGCCACCGGTGATGATGATAGAAACTCTGCCGTAAGACATCTAGCCTTTATATAGATATCTATGCTTAACACATCTTTCCATCCTCACTCCACTTCTTCTACGATTTTTATTCTACTAGGAACCCTCCTGACTAGAGTACCCCCAAGTGGTAGAACTGAACATTACACGGTACCGAGAGCTAATAAGACAAATGTAACTGCAAGCTGTTACACACTTTCTGAAACCCGCACTCGCCATTTCAACAACATAAATATGCTTTGTGACTGACAAACAATATCAAATAGGATACAAACAGAGAGTGCTTGCTGAAGAACAGAAAGCTGACATCTCATCTGTGCCGGTGTCCCTTTATAGCTTCCGCCTGTATGCCGTCACACATTACATCATGACGCAACATCAGTCGGAGATTGGCTTAGTTTCATTCATACTTTAGAGGTGCAACGCTGAGGGGCGTTCCCCCACAGTGTCATTTGACGCAGTTCGAGTTCCATCGAAAGAAAGCAGGATTTGGAAGTTTTGATTTATGAGGATCATATTGAACAGAATTTCTCTCACAGAATCTCTGAAAGCTTCACATAATGTTAAATTTCATTATTAAATATGGTGTTATATTTGAACTATATTCTATATGTGATTACCAGGTAAGCAGCATATTCAGGTATTTGTTTTTTTCCACTGTAGGGTATCTGGGATACAGATGGTTGGGACTACAGTTGAAAAGTTTTTAACCTTTGACTCGCGGCTAGTAATTCATCAGTGAGCGCCAGGAGGTCTGTTGCTAATGGCCAGTGGTGGAAAGTAACTAATTACAAATACTTTCGTTACAGTACTTGAGTAGATTTTTTTCATTTTTTCTACTTTCTTGAGTATAATTAAATTGTGGTACTTTTACTCTTACTTGAGTAAAATAAAAATAAATCATTCAACTTCTCTACATTTATATTTCATAAAAAGTACAAAGTACTTTGACAAAGGTGCCGGCGGAGCAACAGGGCAAGCTGACATTTGACAGACACTTTTCAAAACTACTGAGGTGGAGCCCTGCGCTTCAGCCAATAACAGACATATCTGAAGCACTTCAGCCAATAACAGAGGTCTGACTCGGGTGCAAAACCAATCAAAACCTCCAGTTCAGCTAAGGGGCGGGACGTTCAAACCGCGCTTTGACATTCAATGCGCTCATGTTTTGAATCAGTCACGCTAACGTTTCAATTTTTCAGTGAATGTAAGTGAGTATTCTGCTCATATTTAATTATGGCAACTACTGAAATGGGCCATACCATTGATAATACCAGAGCACTGAGCAGTTGAAGTAAATAAAAAAGCTCGGCTCATAACATGGATGCAGTTATTGCATGGACGGAGCAAGATCAATGTGTCTAAAATACATTCACACAGTTGAATTAATTGTTAAGCTCGTAGATAACGACAATTTCGGGAAACGCCCCCAGCATAGCATGTCTGAGGCATTAATGAAACTATTCCAATCCTGATTGACATTGCGTCATTACTTAACATCTGACAGCATATGGCACACAATTTGCTCTTCAGCAAGCGCTCTTTGTCTACTATCTTATTTGGTGTTGTTTGTCCTGAAGGAACTTGAATTGTTACCAATAAGCACAGCTGAAAGAGTGTCTTCCTGCCCACGTTAAACTTTTGGAGCTGACACATGTGATCGGTGTGTGATACTATTTGGGTGTGAGGCATGTTGGCTCTTGAGGGTTCTGGCTTTCTTCGTTTAGAAATATCTCGAAGCGTATAGCAAAAGAAAAAGGCGTGCACTGCAGGTGTTTCAGCCTCACGCCTTTTGACTTTCTTCTCGAGGGAAGAAAGCCTATATGCATCATAAACGGGTCGTATGTAGATTATGAGAGCGGTTAAATGAATGAATAATATCTGTTAAACTTTGGGAGCTGACACATGTGATCGGTGTGTGATACTATTTGGGTGTGAGGCATGTTGGCTCTTGAGGGTTCTGGCTTTCTTCGTTTAGAAATATCTCAAAGCGTATAGCAAAAGAAAAAGGCGTGCACTTTCAGGTGTTTCAGCCTCACGCCTTTTGACTTTCTTCTCGAGGGAAGAAAGCCTATATGCATCATAAACGGGTCGTATGTAGATTATGAGAGCGGTTAAATGAATGAATAATATCTGTCTTGAGCAGGTATGTTTAACTCAGCCTATCATTCAGACTTTGTTTCACATATCTGGTGTTTATGGCTCCATTTAATTCTGATTAATTAAAATTTTAATGAATTAAAATCTGTCATGGAACATGCAAGGCAAAAAGGTGTGAGGACTCAGTGCCTGAGAAAACGATGTTTTACAAAAACAAAACAAACACAAAGCAAAAACCCATGAGGGAGAAAAACACAATTAATAAAAATGAAACAACAACTGAACCTAAACATGTAGAAGATCACAGGGAACGGGAGACATTAGACAAAGTACCAACAAAAACTGAAAACAAGAGGAGACTTAAGAAGGGAAACTAATCAGGAGGGAACAGGTGGATAAACTCAAACAATAATCAGATAACAAGGGGGAGGGATCAGACAATGACAAGAGCACATGGCCCAAAATAACAAAACACCCATGTGCATCACAAGACAGGACAGGCATGTGAATGAATGGGGTGGCCAGCCGCCAGGGCAAAACAGACATTCCATCGGGAGTCCAGGGCGAAACAGACACTCCATCGGGTGGCCAGGGCGGCGAAGACCCCTCGGGCGGCCAGCACAGCAAAGACCCCACCAACTTTATACTTTATATTTTAATTCACCCTATCATTGAGAACATGTTTCAAATGTCTTGTTCTTATGGCTGAATTTAATTCTGAGGAAAAGGTTAGCTTATTAAGAAGGTGAAATAATAATCTGACTAAGCTTAGAGTGGAGCATGCATGGGCGGTTCTTGAGGGGGCTGCATTTTAGGGGGCTGACTCCTAGTTGAAGCAGCAGTGAATGAGTGGTTGCCGATATGTCAAATTGGGGTTGGATGCCATGGTGCAAACGTAGCTGAGGTCTGTACGTGTTTTTCCTGATCGTTCTGCACCCGGGAGAAATCTGGAGAGGTTCTGTCGCGACAGGGTCTGTCTACTGCTACTATCCCAGTTGTGGCTGCCCCGAGTATGAACCTCAGACATAATATCGCTCCTAGAGAGCTCTCCATGGGAGATCAACGTCAACGGGCAGAGGGTTCAATATTTCACCCTCAACCAGAGTTATGGAAACTGTGGGTCTGACCCCTGAGGGGGCTCAGTACCGAGAGGTTGGCCTGTCTGCAGGAGTAATTGAGACCATACTCGGCTCTAGAGCTCCATCCATGAGGAAATTGTACGACCTAAAATGGAATGTTTTCACCACTTGGTGTAGAGAGAGTGAGGTAGACCCAGTTAACTACCTGAATGGCTTCAATGCTGGAGTTCCTCCAGGATCACTTCTCAGCTGGTCTTATCCCGTCCACACTCATGGTGTGCATGGCTGCCATTGCAGCTTTCTACGCTCCTCCGGGTGATGGGCCTCTAGGGAGACATCAGCTGGTCATACGTTTCCTCTGTGGGGCTGGGAGGATGAGACCTGCAGCTCGTACCAGAGTTTCCACATGGGACCTGGCAGTGGTTCTCAAAGGGCTGGTTGAGGCCCCCTTCAAACCTCTGGAGTCAACTGAGGCCAAGGACTTTCCTTCAAGGTAGATTTTTTTTTTATTACCGATTATTTCTCTGAGGAGAGTAGGAGATCTTCAGGCCCTTTCTATAGATCATGGGGGCCTGGGTCCCTATTAAGTATTCTGAAACGCAAGTATGAAACGCAAAGCGCAAGTAACTTTGTGGGCAGGTCTTGGGCACTGTTGCTATTTTACCGCCCGGCACAAGTTTAAAAGCATGGGCACTTAAAGTACCATTATGAACAACATGCAACGCGCCACTGACTTTAGACTAGTTTTTTTCCTGGTCAGTGGTGGAATTGTTCTCTGGAGCTGCAAAATAGCACCAGGGAATCTTTGCGTCGGAACACCCCTCATTTGTGCCGACCCGCCCAGGGAGCACAAGTTCATTTCCTTGTTTACCAACGTGCGTCTCTGGAGTGAAAAGCCTGCTTTGCGCGGGTGCAAAATAGGGATGATGCATGAGTCAGTGTACAAAGTCATTTGCACCGGGTGCAAGATAGGGCCCCTGGAGTTTGCTTCAGCCAATATTAAGTCTATCTTGCATCCCTAATGTGGCACAGCCTATGTTTCTGCAGGCCTTTCATCCCCCACCTCATGTGACGGCAGATGAAGAAAGACTTAATTTGCTCTGCCCTGTCAGAGCTCTCGAGATGTTTGTCCAGAGATCTTTTTCATGGCAGAAGTCAAATCAGTTGCTGGTGTGCTTTGGGTCGCGCAAGAAGGGGCTTCCTGCATCCAGGCCATCAGTAACTGGATCGTTAAGGCTGTCTTTAGGGGCTATGAGGTGCAAAGCTTGCCTTCACCTTTGGGTATGTGGGCTCATTCAACCACCCTCATTGAACCACCCCACCTACTTTTATCAGATTCTATAGCCTGGACATTCCTTCTACACCAGGCACTCTTGTGCTCTCATCCTAATTGTGTCTGTCCGCAGCTTCACACTGGGACAGGCAGGGCTCATTGTGGCATAGTGGGTACTCGCTCCTTTTGAAAGGGAATATCTCAGATTACGATGCAATGCCAATCAGGATAGTGATTGAATAGTTTCATTCATACTTCAAACATGCTACGCTGGGGGCATTCCCCAAAGTGTCGTCATTGACACATAACCGGCACACAACAGTTATCTTTAAAGCAAGTTGCTTCTAGGCAGGGGAAGGCATGGCGAAGGGACGCAGTTTCTCGTTCCCTTCTCATGGTACAAGGGTTACAGTTGTAACCCAAGACGATGTTTATGTATTAAGGTTAATTAAGGATGACGTCTCGGGTTACAACTGTAACCCTTGTTCCCCGAGAAGGGAACGAGACACTGCGTCATCGTTATGACACTTTGGGGAATGCCCCAGCGTAGCGTATCTGAAGCATGAATGAAATCTGTCCGATCCTGATTGGTGCTGGGTCACGACGTAGTAAATGACGGCATAACCGGAAGATACAAAGGGGACGCTGACACAAACAACACCAGCTCTTTTGCAATGAAGCAAGCGCTCTGATCGTGATAGGTGTGGGGACGAGACGCAGTGTCTCGTTCCCTTCTCGGGGAACAAGGGTTACAGTCGTAAACCGAGACGTTCCCCTTCGAGGGAACTCGCACTGCGTCATCGTTATGACACTTTGGGGAACGAAATGCCCACTATGCCACACCGAAATCACGCCCATCCTAGTGTGAAGCTGGGAGACCAGGCACACTTAGGACGTGAGCACTCTAGCGCCAGGCGTCACGGGGAGTTGCAGACTGTAAAAACGTATGAAGGTGTGCGGGGTGGCCCACCCGGCCGCATCGCAGATCTCTTGAAGCGAAACGCCAGAAAGGAGGGCCACCGAGGAGGCCATGCCCCTGGTGGAATGAGCCCTCACAGCCATAGGTGAAGGCAAATTGCGCACCTGATAAGCCATTTGTAATTGGATTGTCCTATAGCTTGGATAATCCAATTACTGATTGTCTGTTTAGATGCAGGCAGCCCTTTCTTGGGTGAACCAAAGCACACCAATAACTGGTCTGACTTCCTCCACTGGGAAGACTTCTCCAAGTAAACCCTTAGAGCTCTGACTGGGCAGAGCAAGTGAAGTCTCCCCTCTTCCGCCGTCTCATGAGGTGGAGGATGGAAGGCCTGAAGAACCACAGACCGTGCCTCAATGGACGGCACCTTGGGTACATAACCAGGTCTAGGATGTAAGATGGCCTTAACTCCGCCAGGGGCAAACTCCAAGCAAGTTGGCAATATAGCCAAGGCCTGGAGATCCCCCACTCTCCTCAGAGAAGTGATGGCAAGGAGAAAGGCCACCTTAAAGGTCAGGTTCTTAGCCTCAGCCAACCCCTCAAGAACCACTGCCAGGTCCCAGGTTGGGACTCTGGAATGAGCCGCAGGCCTCATCCTCCGAGCCCCACGAAGGAAACGTACAACCAAATGGTGCCTACCCAACGGCCCAACACCTATAGGCGAGTGGAGAGCCGCAATGGCAGCCACATACACCTTAAGTGTGGATGGGGTAAGACCGGCGGAGAAACGATCTTGGAGGAACTCCAGCACAGAAGCCACGGGGCAGTTAACTGGGTCTACCTCACGTTCTCTACACCAAGTGGAAAACACGTTCCACTTTAGGCTGTACAGTCTCCTGGTAGAAGGAGCCCTGGAGCTGAGTAGGGTCTTGACAACACCTGCTGACAGGCCAGCCTCTAAGTACCGAGCCCCCTCAGGGGCCAGACCCAAAGGTTCCATAGCTCCGGCCGAGGGTAAAATATTGTGCCCCCTGCCTGCGACAGCAGGTCCCTCCTCAGGGAGGCTGTCTAGCAGAACTACGATGTCCGAGAACCAAACCCTGGTCGGCCAGCAGGGTGCTACTAGAAGTAGACTGATCCCTTCCCGGCAACAAAAACTCACTTTCCGTAGGAAATTGAGCTAAGACATAACAAAAAATAACAAGGAAATGTTGTCTATACATATGACAAACCCCAAACTTGAACAACATCACTTATATTAAACCATTAAACCATTTTTTTAAAAATACATTCATCTCACTGCCTTTTTCAGATTGCATTAAATTCAGTCTGATATTAATGCTGTTAATTGCAACATTTCAAGTTCATCCTGAACTCGTACGTAACATTAGATTCATCTTGTTATTCTGTACACTACATTCATAAAATTTCCAAAACAATTTACAAAACTGTGCAATTATTAATTTAAATAGTATAATAGTAAGTTATCTATACAAGTCCCAAACTTGGGCAAAAATACATCCTAAAAAATACATCCATCACAATGCTTCATAAAAACATGTTAATAAAAATAATATTTCTGTGTCATTAAAAAACATAACAATATTTCTGTGCACTATATAACTTTAAATAAATGATACATCTGTGTGAGATTGTGCAACATAACTAGGCTATAAGCAACCATGACATCGATTTACATAAGAATGCCAACTATTTATCTATTTATTATGGACAACTACAATTCAGTGCCATTGTGAAGTGCCATTTTCTAGACACACCCAACCACACACACACACAGACTTTCTCCCCACTCACTTAACTCCTCCTGTTTGCTCAGGTCTTTCTCACATACACACGTGTACACACACTTGTTATGCACTGAAACAGTGAACTCAAAAGGCACAGTCGGCATCATTTACAATGAGTGCTCCATCATAGAAGGCACGCACAGTGTCACTGGCACCAATTTCAGCAAGCAAGTTAAGCACATCCTTTCTTTTTGCATCCTTCACTGTGCTTACATTTGGGAGCTGTCTCGGCTTGAAGTCTGCCCAGTTCTTTCCTCGCTTCAAAACCGAGTGATAGCAGAAGTCACCATTGTACACAGTCTTGAATCCAAGTTTGTCATTCCTCAGTTCCAGCATTCTAGCATCACCGAGCTTGAATGACTTCTGTGGCTTTACAAAAACCTTTGTTGCCTTCTTGAAATCATAAGCTTGCCAGTCCTGGCCGTAGACATGGACATGTCCATGGTTCCTCAAAATGTCATAGTACTCCTCTGGCATGAGGATGGTATTGTGCTTTCGAATCTGCTGCTCAATCCTCCCGAAAACACGGTCGACAGGAAGGAAACTGTGTCCCCTGATGGGAAACACATATTCAGTGATCATATTCGGAAAATTCTGCTTTGTTAAAACAAACAGCATTGACAGAACATTCACATTTTTGTTTTGTCCGAAACAGGAGTCACTGAATAATCTCAACTTCTGAACATTGCAAAGTGCAACATTCAATGGCTGCCTAAAACAGTGGTTCAGAGCAGAAGCAGTCAAATTACTGTCTTTTCTGTTCTCGTGTTCCATCCATGTGTAAAGATGGATGTCATCCTTGCTTTGCTTGCTGCCTTTCCCAGCATGGACAACAATACCAAAGATGTACATGTAGAGCTGGCGGTAGTAGTACGCCTGACCAATGGGGGTTCTTGGGAGTACCAGATTCTGCATCATGTCGAAGCAGACTGTCAATGCTGCATTGTCGCTTTGCCCAAGCAAATCATAAAACACCCTTGCTCGTCTGCGATGCAAAATGAAAGATGCTGATGCTGTACGCTTCTCCTCTTCAGGCAAGCTGGGGTCCTTGACTGTGAGATTAAACTTTGCACATGTAGAACACGCGTCGGTGGCTGGATGTCCAAATGCAAGGTTGAAACTGTATCGGAAAACACTGTAATAGAGAGAGTAGCTAACAGCGTCATGATTTTGCTGTTTGAACAAATAGTGCATTTTTTTTACGTTGAGGTCATTCGGTAGGTATTTCCGACCAGGTGCTTCTCTTCTGCAATAGTGGCTTGCCCTACAAGTGAATGTTTGAATGTGATCCATCACAAGTTTCTTCTTTTCTTCATTTTCTGCAACTTTGCGAGCACCACCCCTACGTTCTGGTCTGGCTTCAGCATTCTCTGCATAATATCTTGCCACTCGAGCTACCCTATCTTTGCCAATACCTGCAACAACAAAAGTTAAAATAACATTTTATTTCTTAGTTGAGGGGAAACTGAGATAGCATAGGCTAGTGACTCATCAGAATATACAGTGGCAGTCAGTCAACCACAAATCCATTTCATCCTCAAATAGGTTGGCCTACAAACCAACAACTTGAATAACTTTTTACATAATATCTCTCTTTTAGCATGTTATTTATTTATCTATTTGTGTATTTATCTATCTATTTATTCATCCATCTATTTATTTATTTATTTATACATGTATTTATTAATTCAGGAACAAAACTATTAACATTGAGCATTGAAAGTAAGGGTCAAATAAAATGAAATTTAAAATAAAATTTCAACATTCGTCCCCCAACGTTGGAAGGGCTGCAGTATTAGTCATTTTTTGCTATTATTAATTAGTCAACTTATTACAGCCTTAACAAGGCTAAATTTCTGCAATCGATGCCCCTGTGCGCTGTCATTTTCTCTCCTGCGCAAACAAATCAGATTTAATAAAATCTTTAAATTTGCCTTCAAGCTAGCAAAACGATGCTTTAAAAACATGTGGATTTGCTGGATGGGCAAGGTTGAAAACATTTGGATTTGCTGGAGGGGCAAGGGTAGCAACAGGACAACAGTAGCTAGATACTGGCAGGTCCGGTGGTAGAGCTAATGTTATTAGATTATTAAAATACGGGACATTTTCTGAGAAAATATTAAAACGGGAAGACAGCGGGGAAAAATAAAATACGTGAGAAACCCCCCAAAAAACGGGAGCGGTTGACAGCTATGATGAAGCCTATCTAGCTACTCATGACAGTTTGTAACTTAGTTTGCTATACTTTTATAGATGTTAGCTTCTGTGCAGTGAAGCTGTTTATTGTAGAGTAGCTGGTAGCTTATAGCTCACTACACATATCAAGTAGCTTGCCCATCATTGACTAAAACAAAAATTAAACAAACTCACCCAGCACTGCACAGAAAGTTGCCTTGCAGACCGGAACCTTCGTCGGATGATCCTTGGAGAGCAAGTAGTACTCGTTCGTGACCTCCCTCTCCTTCTGTACAGATTCAATTGCCACCTTGGGACGTCTTCGCTGTACCCGTTTTACTGTTATCAGGCGTAAAATTGCTTGGTCTTGTTCGGCCTTTGTGGTATGACAATAGAGAGTGTCGAAGTTTTTGACAAGATCGTCAGCTGTCAGTTTGTCGGCATGACAAAAGTTTTTTGATTCACTGTGAGAACAAGCAATCGCCGGTATTTTACCACAGCCCGAGTTTCTGAATTTCTTTCTGACTTCCCGATCGTGGTTGTCTTTTGACGGCTTCCGCTTTTTTCCCACAGACGACACAACCACTGGCTCCTCAATACCATCAAAGTTATTCATTTTTTAGTAAGTTACATAAAACTTAAAAGTCTGAGGCGAGTGTTTACCGGTGTCTGACAGGGTGCCGCCATGACAGTTTGCGTCATGGAATGGTGCGCGGTGATTGGTCGAATGGAACTGTCAGGCTTTGCGGAAAAACAGGATTGGCGTTTGTCTCTGTTTGGGAAAAAAGGGAAGAAACAGGGCAGCGAAACACGGCGGATATCGCGTTTTTTTAAAAACTGATTATCAAGCTTTGAGTAGAGATTAATTGGGGAGCTTGTTTTGGCAGTAACTTAATTTTTTCAAAATTGGCGTTTATCGCATTTTGGAACCAAACTCTTCATTTGTTCCTCCATCACGTCCCGGTGTATACAGTGAATGTATGCTGAAATTTTTGTTGCGTGGCTATATGAAAGTTTAAGCATGGGATGAATTGCATGAATTGGTCTGACTAGCCCGTGGGTGCACGCGCTCGCTTACCTCTCTGCCGCCGTGCGCAGTTAGGAGCTCAACATAGATAGATTACACGCCCGCACTAGATTACAGGATATTTTAACTTTGCGAATTAATTTGCGGCGGTAAAACTAGGCAATCACGAGTGGCTCAACAGACATTTGACCGAAGGGATTGACACTTCAGAGTGAGAAATCGGGGGTATAGCGTGAGAGCGCGAGGATTGGCAGCCCTGTCAGGTATACTTTGCCGTAGACACATTGTATCTTGTTCTCTTCCTTTATAAATATATATCCCAAACATATATTCCCAAACTTTAGACATTACCTGCCGTTTATGAGGTCACATGAAGTCAAATCATGCGCTATGGTGCGCTTCCTGAACAACGGTCAGTGTGAAACAATCATCAGATCCCTGCGTGCGCGTATATTGCGCGTCATAGAAATTTAACGAGGCTTTGAGGCAGATTTTTTGCCTCGAGGAATTTTTGTAACCGAGTAACTCGAGTAATTCGAGGAATCGTTTCAGCCCTAGCGTCAACACACTCTTTTTTGTGTTGAGTCTCAGCCCCAAGCACCTGATATGGGCCAGAACGACATCTCGATGCTGAACTGCCATCTCTCGCGTCTTTGCCAATATTAGCCAGTCGTCGATGTAGTTGAGTATACGGATGCCCTGGAGTCTCAGCGGAGCCAGCGCTGCATCCATGCACTTGGTGAAGGTGCTAGGGGAGAGAGCTAGGCCGAAGGGAAGAACCCGATATTGGTACGCTTCGCCCCCAAAAGCGAACCTCAGGAACCTCCTGTGACATGGAAGGATGGATATGTGAAAGTATGCGTCCTTCAGATCTATCTTGACGAACCAGTCCTCGAACTGGATCTGACTCATGATAGCTGGAATAGTGAGCATCTTGAACCTGAATCTCCTCAGAGAACGATTCAGGTGCCTGAGATCTATTATCGGACGCAACCCCCCATCCTTCTTGGGAACTATGAAGTACCGGCTGTAGAACCCGGACTCCCTGTCTGGCAGAGGAACACGTTCTATGGCCTCCTTGACCAACAGGGATTGAACTTCCTGTTCCATAACCCGAACCTGCTCTGGGCCGACCACAGTCCAGACCACCCCGTTGAACCTCGGGGGAGGGGAACTGAACTGCAGCCTGTAACCCTGCTCTACAGTACACAGGACCCATGCAGAAATATTCGGAAGGCAAACCCATGCACCGGGATAATCTACTAAGGGAACCAGCCTCTCGAGGCTGGCCTCGGATGTTATTCGAGACTCGTTCTCGACCCCCTGAAGCGGCTGGCCGGCTGGGAGTGGTCGACAACGGTTTTCGGTGGGCAGACTGCCCAGCCGCCGGTCTTAGTAGAGGCGGCTGGAGTGGAGTGCGTACGCAGGAAATCAGTATGGCCTGAAGCGTACTGGACGGCGGGGACACAGCACTGATTCCCCGAGAGCTCCGGGGGGAAGCCGACCTCGATCGCTTCGCCCCGGGGGGGACAGCTCTCAGCGGTCCAGCTGCAACTAGGACCGCTTGGTGGAAGTCTTCTTTGCCTGCAGGAGGGTTCTCAAATCGACCTTAGGCTCAGAAGGCTTGCCATGAGAGCGCCGTCTCCTTTGCCAGGCTCCCTCAGGAGGGGCACGGGAGGCGACATTCTCCTTCTGTACAAAACGGTGCGAGAAGCTGGGAGGCGGCCGAGGCTGCCCCTTGGAGGCAGCCTTCCTCGAGGAGCCAGAACGGCGAGGAAGGTACTGATGGAAGGCCGCCGACTGTTTTTTCACCTCCTGGAACCTCCCGACGATGGTATCCACCGCGCCACCGAAGAGGCCAGAAGGTGAAATTGGGGAGTCTAGGAGAAAATGTTTCTCTCTCTCCTTCATCCCCGACAAATTCAGCCATAAATGTCTCTCCACACACACTAAACCAGCCATGGAGCGGCCGATGGCACGGGCCGTCTCCTTGGTGATGCGGAGAGACAGGTCGGTGGCCTTCCTCAGCTCCGTGATGTCACTTGGAGAAGGACCCTCACCCTCATCCAGCTCCTTGAGGATGCTGGCCTGGTAGGCCTGCAACACTGCCATAGTGTGCAGGCAGCTACCAGCCCACCCAGCCGCCATGTAAGCCCTGCCCACCAGCGCGGATGTATCGCGGCATGGCTTAGTGGGCAGTACCGGGGCCTTAAGGGACGATGCGGCCTCGGGCGAAAGATAGCTCGCGAGAGCCTCCTCTACCCGAGGCAATGTCCCATAACCAGACTCAGCTGCCCCCTGCACATTAGCAAAATCAAGCACTGGGGGGTTGGAGAGCCTAGCTGAATAAGGCTTCACCCATGACTTGCATAACTCATTATGCAAGTCATGGAAAAATGGAAGGCCCCGGCGTGGAGGTTGAGACTTGTGTTTATAATAACGTTCATCCAGCTTGCTTGGTGGCTTAATTTTTACTTCCTCTTGTGGCCAATCAATTTTTAATTTGGCCACAGCGCGTGTCAAAACCTCCACTAACTCTTCTTGACCAGGTGCATGAAGTGGTTGAACAGTCTCCACATCACACACCTCAATGCTTGAATTATCTGACTCCTCAGAGACAGATAAATGCAGCATTGTGTCCCCTACCTCGTGGGAAGAAGCCGTTTCACGGGCTTCCACACGAGGCGGGAGAGCATCTGAATCCTCAGACGAGGACTGGGAAGATGCCGAAGCAGTCCCGTGCCCCGTTGAGAGATCCATTTGTGAGCCCCACGATCTGCGGGCGTCACGTTGCCTCGGCAACCGCGGGCCCAGAACCGCGAGGCTCGCGAGCATGGCCGCTTGACTCGTCAAACAGCCAGCCGCGAGCGCAACGTTCTGAGCGGCAGCCTCTCACACTCACTACAAGCGGCTCCCTCGAGAGCCGCTCTAGCGTGCTGCATGCCCAAACAATGCACACACAGCTGGTTTGTGTCTGTGCCCGAAATATAGCGCGGACACGGATGCACACACTTTCTAAATTGCTCGCTAGACATGCTTCCTTTTCAGTTTTCTTATATAATGACAATACAACAGTAAATAGGACAAACAATTCACACAGAGCGCTTAGCTGAAGAGCGAAAAGCTGGTGTTGTTTGTGTCAGCGTCCCCTTTGTATCTTCCGGTTATGCCGTCATTTACTACGTCGTGACATAGCAAAAATCAGGATCGGACAGATTTCATTCATGCTTCAGATACGCTACGCTGGGGCATTCCCCAAAGTGTCATAACGATGACGCAGTGCGAGTTCCCTCGAAGGGGAACTGGGCCATAATTTTCCAGTCATCTCAATGGCGAAAAGTCTCAATTTGAGCAGAATTTACCCTATATTACAGAGGTAATGTAGCTATATCAACATATTTTACTGTATTGACAGCCTTAGTTTCTGGTAGTTGAAAGTTTGACCTCTATCATAATTTCAAAAGGAAATGTCAAATCCATCACAGGAAAGCATTTGAATGTTATTTTGCAAGAGGGATGGGAAACATTGGAGTAACAAAGACTGAAAACCAAAATAAAAAATAAATGACAGAGAGAGTAATAAAAGCACTCAACCATTGATTTTTCTTTTTGGTGGGTGCTGTACAGTTACTCACTGAGGGACTAACAGAAGCTCAGCTGAACTGTAAGAGGACACTTACAGAAGTGATCTAAAAACGTCACTGACAACAGCTGAGAAGAGCAGGCTGATCTTCAGTTAGCATTATCATGTCTATCAAAAAATTACAGCAGGAAACACGTTTGTAAGTATATTAATAATAATTCATAGATCACACTCGAGATATAGGTATAAATGGCAGAGCTTTCATCATTCTAGGACAGGACCAAATCCAGAGCCTTATTCATAAAATGGATGTACAAATAAATACAATGGATATTATCTTACATCAAAAAATAGGAACATACTGGGATTTATAAAAATGTTCTTACATGTACATAAGAGTGTACATAAAAAATAAAGAGCATGTTTTCTATTTTTGCTCAAAAAAATTTTGACATTACTTTTTAAAATGTAAAAATCCACAATTTGCATTCATATAATTATATGCAGATATGAGCAAAATATATATAGCGAGTGCCTTACTTCTGAACCAAAAAGATCATTTTGGCGTCTGTAGCTGATGCACTTGTACAAATTCCGCTTGACTTTAAGATGAACTTTAACAGATGAACTTTAATATTTAACAATAGTTTAATTTAGAAACATTTCACAGGCATTTTTACAACTTAGAATTTAGAATTAGAATAACTTTCCTGGATTTAATGTAAGATAACTAAAATAGCTGTCACTTAATACTACTTAATTTTAATACAACAATATTTTTCAGGCAGCACAAACACTTTTTGTTTATTTGTTTTTTATTATTTGTTTATTTGTTATTTATTTATTTATTTATTATTTATTGTAATTTGACATTTCAATAACTGTCATATATTCATATTTAAGATCATTGTTTGCACATCTTTATAAATGAGGCCCCAGATCCCCACGAGCCTCTCTGTGATTTAACCCCATCACCTAGTGGTTCACTGAAGGTCACTTCATTTCTTTAATCTTACCCAATTTCATTCCTTTCTCATAACTATTCACGCACCTCCAAAGCAAGTTGTTCCACTTCAAACTGCTTTCTAGACATGCGGTCCTCGCCAACAGGTTTGTGGAAGTAGATCACCATGACATCATATTTCTTCATCACAGACTTATAATTCTTGCTGGTCAGTTGATGGACACGGTCCTTCCCATCATATTCGGGGAACTCCAGGCCCTTTTCGCTCCAACACAGATAAGCAAAAGATAGTAGAACGCCTAAAAGCACCCAACCCCACTTCATGTCACTGTTATTCCTCACTTGAAAAGGTTAAAAGTTGCTTGTTTTTACTTTGTTCCTAAATAAAGTAGAACTATTAGGAACAAGGTCCAATCCATGTGCTCACCACCCAGAGAAGAGCAGGTCTCAGTCCCTACACTCCCTTTTAAAAACGCACAAGTTGACAAGCTTATGGGGAGGGTGGGGATGTCACTCAGAACACGGGTAAGATATGGGTTGGAGCAACTAGTCTGAAACTCGAATTACATCAAGACCAGTCATTCAGTCTGCTTGTTAAGTTATGACGTAAGGAATGCTGTTTCCGGTTCCAAGCCTCTATTCGTTTCACTTAAACTCATCACAATCTGAACAGCCATTTATGAGCACTCACGCCTCCTTAATTTTTTTACTTTTTTAACTCATACACCCTGGAACAATAAAAATGTTGATACCATTATGACTAAAAGTTTTCCAAGTATTTCCTTCCAAATATAAAAACTCAAAATATGACACTCCCATACCTAAAATACATATTTAACATAATTCACTGTTATGCAAATTGAAACCACTATGTCAACCCTCAGCAACATTTTAAAATTAGCCCAATTCCACTGGAAAACAATGAACTTGGCAACCCTGCAAGGAGGTTTTTGACTCTGGTAACCATATCCATAGCAGACAGGTGTGACTGGCTTTGGACGGAAACATGCCCAGTGCATTATTGGCTTTTGTAGTTTTCTATTTATTCAGCAAAAGGGGGGAAAAACAGGCTTTATAATATATAGGCAATATAGCTCTGTAACGCCAACACAGTCTCACCCCAAAAAGTCATATAACTGACGTCTTGGGACGTCTTTTGACCAGGCCCTAAAAAGGCGCATATTGACGTATGGTCAAATGACGTCCCAAAACGTCAGTTATATGACGTCTTGGGATGAGACTGCGCTGGTAACTCCTCCTTTCTACTGTATAAGCAGCCAAGTTTTATTGAAAGTTCATTTTGCCAGTGGTGAAGTACCCCTTAAGCTAAGGATTTAAATATGAAGAGTTCAGATGCAAAAGCCTCTAAGTGCCATTTGAAATTTTCTTCTAAAATGATCATTTTTATCAAGCTTGTATATTTAAGTTCAGTAATTTCACTTAAATGGCAATGAAGATTACCTATTAATTGTCATTTAAGTAAAATTACTGAACTTAAATATACAGGCTTGATAAAAATGGTCATTTTAGAAGAAAATTTCAAATGGCATTTAGAGGCTTTTGCATCTGAACTCTTCATATATATGGTATACACTACAGTCTCCATTTTCATGGCGTCTCCGACACAAATATTTTAATGATTTAAAATCATAATTCAACTGGGATCTTAGTATGAGATAAAGTTTAGGACCATGATTTTTTCATTAGTATTACTTTATATGTGAGTGTATATTAGCACTGTTTGTTGTTTTCTTTTGGCATTTGATAGATGCCAAATCCGTACGGCATGACGCATGATATCAGAGTTATCGATCGGATTGAAAGGTTGTCAAATTTGACAGTTTTTACTTGCTGCTAAACTTAGGGTGCTTTTGTTGAAAGACGACAGGTATTAAAGTGGGCAACAGGATTCCATTGCCATATTAAGTTTTGCAGGGCTTTGACCCTTTCTAAAAATAAGAGGATGTTTGGTCACTGAGAACAAGATGGCGTTGTGCCAATACATGGTCAAGCTGGCACAACTGAAATGAAGTGTCTAGTTTCACTGTGATTTTGTTGGCCAAGGAAAACACACTCAAAGCTTGTGTTATTCATGGTGACATGAATCCATAAAAAGAATTGTGGGAGGAATTGGCTATTTATGACAATGGATTATATATTTAGCATAACCTACATACAAATAAAATTTACTTTAATACATTGTAAGTGTCTGCCAATAACATTAATATAAAAGTTAAATTCATGAACATAAATCATATACATTTCTGCATATTGTAAAGATATTTTGATTTGATTTCTTTTGTATATTTTACATTAATCTGCCTATAATAAGATTCATAAAAAGCAGCAGATGGATGGAAAAAGAGATGAAGCATTGAAACAGTCCCTGAAATATTCATTTACAAAGTAAAATCATTCAGATGGGATATTACTTAAGTTTGACACTTGACCTCAGTTCTTTTATTTCATGTGCTGCCAGCTAATATAGATTGAGGCATTTGAATGGAAATATGTTTGGGCCAAGGGGCAACCTCCCCGTCTCTCTCTTGAAGCCAACACGGAAGTGAATTAAACTGCAATTCATCGAGGGGCCGCATAAGGCTGGCTGCAAAAGTGAGTCAAATCTGTATCTCCCCCAAGTTAAAGAGGCTATATGAAGAGTTCAGATGCAAAAGCCTCTAAATGCCATTTGAAATTTTCTTCTAAAATGACCATTTTTATCAAACTTGTATATTTAAGTTCAGTAATTTCACTTAAATGGCAATTAATAGGTAATCTTCATTGCCATTTAAGTGAAATTACAGAACTTAAATATACAAGCTTGATAAAAATGATCATTTTAGAAGAAAATTTCAAATGGCACTTAGAGGCTTTTGCATCTGAACTCTTCATATGCAGCTTTTCCCCCAAAATAAACATAACAATAGCCTTTTTATTTTACCATTTATGACTCAAACATCTCCTGATGAGCATACTGACACCTTGTCCGCTCACAGTGGGTGCACCTATAAGCCTGTATCCTATTTTTCCTATTTTCTGTCGGGTCCGAATTTTCCCGCGCTGTCTGCGGATGTGACGTCAAGCGCGTTCATGTTACGTATATTCCGCAAACTAAGCATCCAGGCGGCGCTACATTTGAATAAATGCAGTGCGTCAAAAAGCTGGCCGATGCCCATCTTTATCCAAATGAATAAGGTCCTTCTCTATATGAGTTCGCATCTACCACGGATTTTTTTGTAACGATGAGTTCAGTTGTACATTAACAGTGCAGTCGATGCTGTTGTTTACATCTGAGTGCCTCCATAATGGCCGCTCACCGGGTAACCGCCCAGAACGTGACGTCGGTGAAAACCCTCAGATCACTCTGCCAGCCCACCACTGCTAGTCAGCAAGTAGCCAACACTCGCAAACAGAACTCTTATCTCAAACAATATATGTATTTAACTGGTCTTACCTCTGTAAACATAATGTTCACCTCCTTGCTGCAGATGACTTGTTAAGTGTGCACGTACGAGCGTGCGCTGAAAGGAAGAGCAGTTCTGTTTTTTGCCCACAGGGGTCAGTCGCGAGTTTAAATTTCAGGAAATCGCATGTAGCCTCTTTAAAATCTCTAACTTCACAGCAGAAATAAACATGTTTATACAGCCTGGTGGCGAATAGTTGTTTTGGTCTATATCGCTAATTTTGCCCTTCATGACGACTTTTGGGGGGTGAATTTTTTTTACAACTCATCTGTTTAAATTATATTTAGGCCTTAAAATTCTGAATAATTAAGGGCGTGGCCACTTGAGTGACAGGTACCGCTGCTTTCAATGTTAGTTGTTTGTCTGCTGTCTGTTAGCATCACCCTCAGCTGTTTGTGCTTTTTCCGGGATTATTTCATACAATTTAATACATGTATTATACCTTCACCCGTGCACGGCGTTCGATTCCGTCGTATTGAGTATGGAGAGAACGACCAGCGCTGTGTTTCCAGCTGTTTCCCTCGCATGCACTAATGGATGTCTGATGATTTCAGTGTTTTTCTCTTCGTCCATGCAATAGATGCACACCCTTGAATGAGCGTTCTTTAATCCAGTTCTGGGCCACTTCAGCGCGCCATCATTCTTTGCGCGCCATCATTCTTTGCGGTACAACATCATTCTTTGCGGCCGAGGATTGGGTTCACATGGTTTGGGTAAGATTAGGCTGGGTTATGGCTCAGTTTTGGGGTTTCTGGTTAAAGGGTGGTGTCGATATGGTTAACTCATGGCTGAGAATTGGTACCAATAATAAAACCTGTTTTGGCCCAGTTCAGGGCCAGTTAAGGGTGATTAACTGGCTGAGATTTGTGACCCTTGTCTATAATCCAGTTTTGGGCCACTTCAGTACCATCATTCTTTGCGGTACTTGGGCCGAGGGAAAAGTGATTGTGTGGGCCGGATCTGGGCCAGAAAAAAATTTGCTATGTGGGCCCTGTTTCAATAAAAAATCTTTCGTCCTTCAGAATTAGGAATCTTTGCTGTAACCTGGTATTATCTCGTGGGTGTCAGGCCAAACAAACGGGTCCTCGCCACTGCGAAACATCCGCAATCTACTTCCGCATATTTCTTTAAACCGGACCATTCAATAATTCCTGCCATAGAGAAATGAACAAGGCAATGCTGTCCTCTTAACGCAAACGAACGGACCTTCTCCCAGCGTCAGGCCACCGCAACAAGCCGTAAGTAAGTTAAGCCACGCTGCAGATTCAGTCCCGGCTGATCCACACTCTCAACATCTGCCGGGTCAACTCTGAGTGCTTAGCTCAGATTGAACTTCGCATCTGTCATGAAGGGTGTGGAGAGAGTAAGGATCCAAATGCAAAAGCAGGTTAATGTCTCTTTAATAACTCAGATGGCCGTAAGGCAAAAATCAGAAATCAGGAGCCAACAGGCGTTACTGAACAAACAGAAATCTTCACAGATAACTTGAACACAAAAGAACGTCAGCTCGTGGCTCAGGAAAATTCCCAGAGGATGCGAGAAGGCGTCCAGGTACCGGTGAACAGTCTTTATCGGTAGTCAGCCTCGACAGCCAGAGACAGGGCAAGCAGTTGATGATCAATGATAGCAATCAGGAGACAGCACATACCATTCGGGACATGACAAGACTGGAGGACAATAGAGAAACATCAGGTACGTAACACACATCAGAAAGGGGGGGGACAAAGGAAAAGCTGAGCGAGAAGGGAGAAAAGAGGGAAAAGAGTGTGGAATGACTTGTCAGACGGAATACTTTATAAACCGAACTCTGTTTATGAGCTTGCTTGTACAGCTCTCCATCACCAGTAACATTATCCCCGCCTCGTCTCGAACTTCCTCCTTTCTTACCTTCAGCGCATGCGCTGTATGGTAACCAGTACGGTGGCTACCGAGGCACATTCAAATACAAGCGAGCATTGGGTGGATGCTCTACAAAGAGAAAGTAGGAAAATGACTAGGAGAGGGAGTAAGAGGAAAGGAAAAGAGGAAGGAGCCCGACTCATGACAGCATCGCTTCAGTTGTTGAATGACGCGCAAGTTATGCTATCTGGGTAATAATTGTGATCGGAGGATCACACATTTTAAATAGTTTCTGTACAAATGATTTGCGTTCCTTAAACTTGATGCTTCCTTATGGCGTAAACATGTAAACAGAAGGAATGGGAATCGATTCCAAAAAGAATCGAGTCCTCGATACCGTGGCGTTAGGAATTGAGAGTCGATTCCAAAGGTTGGAATCGATTCCATTAAGGGGAATCGACTCCTCCTTCACGAGTTTTTTAACACAAACCTCGGCTTGTAATGGATTTCATTTGTCAACACAATCACGTCACCTGTAAATAAATATATTTCAAACTAATTCAAACCCACAGCTTCACCATTTGGTTTACTGATTCAGAACTAACAAATCGGCAGAGAACGTGACCCTTAGAAATGACAAATAAATAAATAAAATGAGAAAATAAGGGGGCTTTTACACTGGGCTCGTTTGCTGCGGTCCGAGCGCGTTTGTTCCCGACGCCCCCCGCAGCGTGGGTCTGGTTTCACACTCAACTTGATTCTATCGAACCCTGGTACGTTTGCGTGCATCTTACGTCATCGCAAACGTGCACGGCGCATGATAGAAAGCAGAACGTGGGTAAATATTGTGTTTTTATTTATTATTTTATTTTTATTAATTTGCTGCTATTATGCGCAGTTGAGTGAACAATACAGGTTTATTGTGCGTGTGTCACATGAGGTGGACTTCTGCTGCTTGCAAACAGACTCTTAAGGAGACAGTGGATTTCCAAATGTGTTGCTCTGATTCCACGTACAATGCTCGAATACACTGCAGGCTCACTCTTGCTCATATCCAAGGTAATTCCTCAACATTATCATTTCTTACTTATTTAACTGAATACATCACAATAAGCTAAAATGCATGCGCAGGATACTTTAAAGTGTACCTATTATGACATGTAAAATGTTCCTAATATTGTTCTGGGAGTCCCCAACAACAATTTTACAAGCATGCAATGACAAAAAACACTTTTGTTGTCTTATAATATGCATTTATTTTTACCTGAATTGCCCACCGACTCCCATTTGAATCGTTTTAGCGAGTCCTTTGTCCAAGACCCGCCTTTGCGTGACGCTAATCTGCGCTGATTGGTCAGATGACCTAGTGAGTTGTGATTGGTATTCTCTGTGCAGAAAAACGGAGCTCTATTACCTTAAATGGGTTCTCAACTCCGGTCCTCGGGACCCACTGCTCTGCATATTGATCCTCAGCTCGTTAGGATAGAGCCGGCTCGCGAATCCATACTTTATAGCGTTTAGGTTTGTGAAGCAATCATCTTCAAAATGACGCGAACACAGAACAAGGTTTGGGCTATACTTGTGTGGTATAGCAGTACTTGTATATATGAACTGCAGCCTCTTAGTCTTCAAATACTCCTCACTTGGCAGGTTAAAAAAGTTCGCTTTTGCGTCGCACTTCAAAACACAGCGTCTCGTCGACATGATTGTTTTCCGAAGCCCAGATCTCGAAAAACGACAGTCCAAAAATGTGCGGTGGGTCCAAACCTCCATGCTCTCAGACCTCCCTGGCCAGCCCAGGCAGGGTGGCCCGTCCTGGGCCAGTTTCAGATTTGCCCGCCACCCCTGGAGCTCCGGTTTTCCCTAGCGTCTCCGAGCGCAATAAGTGGGCGTTTCTTATTCAAATAACTTGTCAAGTTGACGTCAACTAGACAAAGGGAAAGCATCGTTTTTCGAACGATTCATATCAGCGACTCAGAGTCGACTCTTGTTTTTGAGAGACAATAACTTTGTATACGATGAACTTTCATGTTTAAAACTTTGCAGGATGTTTTCTTTCACTTAGATCTATGTTAAATACTACATGAAGGGCAATTTTCAAAAACTGAAAATAGGTACCCTTTAAATCCTGAACAAGTGCGCACCCGAGTCCGTGCTGCTATCACATACACGCGAACCATGGCAGGGTTCGGGAGCAACCGAACTCAGACCACCTCCTCCAGGTAGTCTCTGGTTCGGTACCCCAGTGCGCACCCGGGTCCCGTGACGGCGTTCACATTAGCGTTTTTTCATGCTAACCATGCTCCGTTACGGACTTAACTGCCAGGGTGAAAGCTCCCTAACCCATTTTCAAACGTTAATAAAGATGCGCATAATCCTGCAAGGATTTAATCTCCCCTTATTTTCGCGTCTTGATTACACTCAAGAAGATGATCATCTGCCCGCCAGGCCCCAATCTACTTCCCCCTTCGCTCGGCTTCACACCACAGCTCAATTTGCACAGGTACGTTTCTCCACTGCCACAGCAGTGATGTCTCCTCTGCTCCCACAGGAGCTCTGTTTCTCTGGCTAATTTTCTACACTGCCGCAGCAGTGATGTCTACTCTGCTCCCTCTGAAACTCTGTTTTCTCTGGCTAATTTTCTACACTGCCACAGCAGTGATGTCTACTCTGCTCCCACATATGTATATAAACATGCAGCCGCCTGTCCAGCCGCCGAGTAAGCCTTCCCCACCAGCACAGAGGTATTTTTTAGTGGTCTAGATGGAAGAGCTGGTGCTTTAAATGAAGACGACGAAGCAGGAGAGAGATAGCGTCTCCTCCGCCTTCGGGATCGTCACAGAACCAGCAGATTTAGCACCAAATATGTTACCATAAGCATTGGAATGATTTGTGTAAACTCTGCTTGAAACCGGTCTAACCCAGGTCTTTGAAACCTCAACATGAAGATCTGGGAAGAACGGTAAGCACCGGCGAGAAGGTTGAGGTTGTGTAGACAGATATCTATCATCTAGTTTACTTTTGTTTTTAGACTCTCGTTTTTAGAGCTGTCTATCAGCTGGCCACTCGATACTGAGCTTTTCAACAGCTCGAGATAACATATCCATCAAACCCTCTTCATTTGCAGTATAATGTGACAAACTAGTTTCTTCAGAAGCAAAACTTTCGACATCCAGCTCCTCAGAACTGGATAATCTCAATTGAACATCCTCATGTGCCTCCACCTGGACAGAAGTAACTGCCGCAGCGCGTGCTTCCAGAGCAGATCCCACCGTAGAAAGCTGAGATAGGGCGGGGCCCATCTCAACGCCGCCGGTGAGATCCATCTGCGAACCAAAAGACAAGTATCGTCGCTCTACCTCAACAGAAGCGGGACCCGAGCCTTGGGGAGCTCGCAGCATACCACTCTCCTCGAAGAGCGATCGCCGCGAGCGCAGAGTTCTCAGAGGAAAGCACTCGCAATGCTCACAATCGACTCCCTCGAGAGCCAACTGGGCATGCTGCACTCCCAAATAAGCCACACATAGCTTGTGTGAATCCCCACCCGTGATGTATCGTGTACCGGAGGGAACACACTTCCTATACTGCTCTCTCATTTTGTTTTTTTTAATATATATACAGTATATATATATATATATATATATAGTGATAAACTCCTGACAGAACAGACAAACACAATGAAAGATTTCAGACACACACAGAGCGCTTGCTGAAGTAACAGAAGCTGGCGGCTTGTGTATTCAGGGGACATTTATAGCTTCCTAGTCGATGACTTCATCTGCTATGATGCTCCATCTTTCCATTGACTGATTTCATTCATGCTTCAGACGCGTTACGCTGGGGCCAGGGGCGTTGCTAGACATAAAGCTCTACTGGGGCACAGGTCCCCCATTGTTTGTCTGGGATAGCAACAATAACTAACTAAGGAATAACATTTTAATTAATGATACATAGTAGAACAGAACATAACAATGTGTTTATTTTATGTGCTACAGTGCTGAAGGCTCTGGCGATTGTTTTAAAAACACCAGACTGTTAGTTCTGAAAGTTAGGGGGGTTCAGGGGTTCTCCCCCGAGAAAATTTTGGTTTCTCCGACCTTCATATGTGCATTTAAAGGTGTTTCAAAGCCAAAAAATTGGATAACAACTAAAAGTATGTTAGTGGACAGCAGTAGCATAAATGATTTGTCAAGCAGATAACAGATTTTTAAACATGAGAATAGGCCTAAGGATAAATGAATGATCCACACCTACAAAATGTGATTGTCATCATTCAAAGCTATTTTAACTCTTCAAAAAAATTGTTTTTTTTCCTTCAGACTTTTGTTAACAGATTTTTGCTTAATTGGCTTAAAATGCTATTTATTTTTAAAGCAATAAAACAGAAAGAAATAAAGAAAGTTGTCCAGTACTTTACTGTATACTGCACATGCAGGGTTTTTCCTTGCTCAAAATGAGGATTACACACAGTGGTAGTCCCTGAAGGGTAACAACATACACTCATCGGCCACTTCTTTAAACCTTGCCATTACTGAGTTGGATCCCCTTTTGCCTTCAGAATTGCCTCAATTTATTTGTGGCATAGATTCAAAAAGGTGCAAGAATCATTCCTCAGAGGTTTGGTGCATATTGCTGCAGATTTTTCAGCTGCACATCTATGTTTTGAATCTCCAATTTCACCACATCCCAAATGTGTTTTATTGGATCGAGATCTGGTGACTGTGAAGGCTTTTTTCAGTATCGTGAACTCCTTGTCATGTTCAATAAACCAGTTTCAGATTATTTGAGTTTTGTGACATTATATAATGTTTTATAAACAAGGTTCGGGCGGAGCACGTTCAAAAAAACTTGACAGTTTCAGCATTTGGTCCCGTCCATTTGTCACAATGTCAGAGATCGAACTTTTCCCTTCCGATGACGACTCCTTCGTCAGTCAGGCTCCCCCGAACTTCTGAACCTCCAGCTTCACCATGCGGCCGCCGGCCTAGCCGAGCCGCTTCTCGTACCCCGAGGTGCTGTGGTTTGCCCTCACCTCCACCATCAAGACCTCTATCATCTCCAGCTTCCTCTTACACCTCAGCAAAACCCAATATTCCTGCAATCGAGAAGTGAACAAAGCTGGGGTTGAGACAAGCGCTAATCAGCGCTGATGTTCTTTTTTCTAGGAGGATGAACAAAGCACAACTGTACAACCTGTACATTTTCTCCAGGCAGCTTTCCCTTCTCCAAAATCCACTCCACCTTCAAAAACAGCAAAAAAGGCAAATAATAACAAAACTCCAAACTCACGTTTTCAGAAAACACCTTCTCCCGATGTCGCAGGGCCCAGTTTTCCGCAAGCATCAGGCAGCAGCAGGCCTTCAGCTAGCCTGGGCCGCACCCCAGATTCCGCCGCCGCCAGGCCCCACTCTTCTCTCCGCTCCGCTGAGCTACAGACTTGGTACAGCTTTGTCCAGTACTGCACCTCACACCACATTGCCAGTTTCAAGTTAAACAGGCCGCTCGTTCAAAGTCAGTATACCAATGGTACAAGCCCAACCACCCCATCATCCTCCCGTAACTTTTTACAGGATCAAATGAAAAAGACCACTTCATATAGATCTTCAATCTCCAATCATCAATCCAACCATACCAAACTATCTTTACGTACTCACAACTCAGAAACTCACAGACCAACTCCCCTTCAACCCACTTTTCACCGACGACTTCAAATGCCCCCGTTACAGGATTCTGGTTCCAAAAACATCTCAAGTCCATCTTGCTTCAATCAGGCATCCCAGCAAATATTTTTTCCAGCCATTCATTCCGCATAGGTGCAGCAACCACAGCTGCCCAAAAAGGCCTCTCCCAGCAGCAAATCCAAGAGCTTGGCCACTGGTCGTCGGAGGCATTTAAGAGTTATATCCGTTCAAACCACCTCCATACCAAACAAGCTCAACGAACCTTCCTCAGCTAACTTTCTCTCAACTCACAATAGGATCCAAGGAAAGCAAGTCAAAGGCAAGTTCATCTACTGTCACAGCAGCGTCTTCAAACTCGCTCCACTGCCGCAGCGGTGTCTTCTACCCCGCTCCCGCAGGAGCTCCATTACTCCAGAACAACTTGCTCCACTGCCGCATTAGTGTCATCTACTCCGCTCCCACAGGAGCTCCATTACTCCATGCTAACTTGCTCCACTGCCGTAGCAGTGTCATTTACTCCACTTCTACTGGAGTTCCATTAATTCAAGCAAGTCTGGTCCACTGCCGCAGCAGTGTCGTGTAATCCGCTCCTGAAGGATCACCATTACTCCATCCAAACTTGCTCCACTGCCACAGCAGTCATCTACTCTGCTCCCGCAGGAGCTCCATTAATTCAAGCAAGTCCACTGGTCCACTGCCGCTTCAGTGTTGTGTACTCTGCACCCGCAGGATCTCTGTTACTCCTTCCAAACCTGCTCCACTGCCACAGCAGTGTCATCTACTCCACTCCCGCAGGAGTTCTGTTAACTAAAGCAAGTCCAGTCCACTGCCGCAGCAGTGGCTTCTCCTCCTTTTTCTCCATCCACCTCACTTCCACTGAATCAGCTATACCATCCTCCTCCACTCCTGCAGTAGACCATTCACATCCTTCTAACTAAGAAGCACACCCATCCGACCTCAAGACAACCAACTCCCATCCTACGTTAAAAAAATCCTCCCAGCGAACCACCCCTTCCCACAGCTAATACCTTAAGCTTTGCATTCTGCATGTTTTTGGGGGGTCATCAGCATCATTCTGGTGGCTGTCCTGCATTTTATTTGCAGCTTTTTGGGGGGAGTACTCTGGGTTTGGGCTGCATACCGAGCTCGGAGCTCTCTCCTCGGACAGCACGCCGAATATGCATTTATTCCATCTGACTTATTTGTAAGTGTGAACTCGTGAAATGAAGTTTTATAAACAAGGTTTGGGAGAAGCACGTTCAAATAAATCATTCCAATCAACTAGTCACCAAACAGTTTCATGTCTACCCTATCAGCATGAGAAGAAGCATATACTGTATAAATATTCACTGTCAACTCACCTAACATTCCTTGACAATTTCAGCATCCCTCCACCACCCCGACTCCTCACTACTGGCTTATTTTTTCACAGTCAGGAATATGTGGGAGTACTCTGGGTTCGGGCTGCATACCGAGCCCAGAGCCCTCTCCTCGGACAGCACGCCAAATATGCATTTATTCCATCTGACTTATTTGTAAGTGTGAACTTGTGAACCTGATGTTGTGAGTTATCCTGCTGGAAGTAGCCATCAGAAGATTGGGTACACTGTGACCATGAAGGGATGGACTTGGTGGCATTTAAAAAATATTATATTGGTTCTAAGGGGCCCAAAGTGTGCCTAGAAAATATCCCCCACACCATTACATCACCACCAGCCTGATAAGGCAGAATGGAGTCATGTTTTAATGTTGTTTATACAAAATGTTGACCGTACCATCTGAATGTCACAGAAGAAATTGAGACTCATCAGATGATACAATATTTTTCCAATCTTCTATTTTCCAATTTTGGTGAGCCACAGAGCCTTTATGAATTGTAGTTTCAATTGCCTGTTTTTAGTTGAAAGGATTGCCACCCAGTGTGGTTTTCTGCTGCTGTAGGCCATCTTCTTCAAGGTTTGATGTGTTGTGTGTTTAGAGTGTGTTGTGAGTTTAGATGTTCTTCTGCACACCTCGGTTGTAACAAGTCTTTAAGTTACTGTTGCTTTTCTATCAGCTCAGCAAGGCTAGCCATTCTCAATTTACCTCTGGAATCAACAAGGCAATTTTGCCCACAGAACTGCTGCACACTGGATATTTTGTCCTTGTCTGATCATTCTTGGTAAACCCAAGAGATAGTTCTACATGAAAATCACTCAGACCATCCCGTTTGGTGGCAACATCCATGTCACATTCAAAATCATTTAAATACAATTTTTTACTCATTCTGATGCTCAATGTAAACTTCAGCTGATTGTCTTGTTCATGTCTACATGCCTCAATGCATGGAGTTGCTACCGTGTGAATGGCTGATTAGATATGTGCATTAACAAGTATTTTAATGGATGTACCTATAAAGTTGCCATTGTGTACAACTTTTTGGTTCAAATCTATCATCATCATCATGTAGTTGACTTCTCTGCCTTCACTTTTTTTTAACCAACAGCCAATTTTAAACCAATGTTAGACCTAAACCTCCCCATTTTACAAGTGAATGGATGACTTCTGCCCTCACATTAGCAGTCTTTCCTGTTGATTTCTCTTTGTGTCTGATAAGGCAGAGTTAAACTGTGGCTCGGCTCTGGGCCTAATTGGATGGGTAATTATGGTTTGACACAAACGGACAGCCTAAGAGTTAATTAACCAGTCTGGCAAATTACATTGATAAGCATACTGTGTATAACGTTGCCTTCAAGTCATGTTGGAATTATTATATTTACAAGATGAGAAGCCATCAATGTAATTTCAAGTGGGAAACTCTGGATTTCCAACTTTCTGTTTGGGTGTGTCAATTTTAAGAATCATGTCAGAAGCTAATTGGTATTGCCCATAATAATTAACTTTATTGTAATTAGTGTAATTAGTGTAATTATATAATAATTAGTGTAATTATTTTTGTACACTTTTGATGTAGAATAGTGATAGAGTTTGCATGCAGACTTTTTTTTTTTTTATAGAGAAACATTGTTCTGTATGTTGGCCTATAGTAAAATATTTATTTGTTGGACAGCTGTGATTACCATACTGCGACATTAGTTTGAGCTGTGGTAGTTTTATTGAAAAATCTTTTAGAGGGAAGCAAGAGAGTGAGAGAGAAACAGAGAGTGAGAGAGGTAAAATGACTCCGCAATTTCTTTGTTTCTTTGTTGACTCACACCCTCCATTCACACGCGCACGCACGCACACATGAGCGCGCGCGCGCACACACACACACACACACACACACACACTCAAACACACACACTCAAACACACACAAACAACAACCAGTTCCTTTCAGCGACATCACAGCATGAGTCCAGCGGAACAGAGCTTTCCAGAACCATCAGATGACACAGGCATGTGGTCTCTGTCAGTGAATGGTGCTTTCCACAAATAGGGCACAAAACAGGGTCTCTTAAAAAGTGTATTTTTTCTGGACTATTTGTACACTACTGGTTCTATTTTCACAAGTAAGGTGTACTGGTTATTTCAAAAAGTTATATTACAAACTCAGTTGTAATGAGAACATTGGTTTAATCAAAGATACAACAATTTCAATGTAGTACTTTTAACAATCAATTCATTAAATTGCAAACACTGCAAGATACAAGTTTCAAATCACCCTTGTTGCTAAAATAATTACAGGACAGGCCACAGATAGCTACCACTTTGGAAAATACACTTATATTATCTAATTTATGCAATTCAATTCATATTGTTGGTATTAGTATCCAGTGTGTTTTCAAAAGGTGTGATGGAGTATGACAGCCATGAGGTTTTAGAATATAGTTTGCTGCCAATACAGTAATTGTTCTCACTGTACCATTTGACTGAATCTATACTGTAGTTATAATAGTGAGGTCCAGTAATATGGAAGTCGCTTCCATGGTAATCTGTTTACAATATCACATGGCATACAGTAATGTAAAATGTTGTATTTGATGCCATCTGTCTCCCTTCTTCTGATGCATCTTTGATTAATCTGATGTTACAAAGTCATTGACTGTTTCTTCTCCCTTGTTCACAGATTGCAAATCTCTCTTCTCTCTCTCTCTCTCTCTCTCTCTCTCTCTCTCTCTCTCTCTCTCTCTCTCTCTCTGTTATTAGTACTTTGAGTTTTGAAAATGTAAATATGTCATTTATCAAGACCTCAGCTGAGATGTACTGTAACAGCCTTAAATTCTCATTATAAGGGGAAATGCCAATTTTCGTGTGAAATTAAGTGACCTACTTTTCATGATGGGTTAGATTTATGTTACATAATAAGCATATCTAATAAACCATGGGATTTGAGTCTTTAAAGGGATAGTTCACCCTAAAATGAAAATGTTGTCATCATTTACTCACCCTCATTTTGTTCCAAACCTGTATGACTTTCTTTCTTCTGTTGAACACAACAGAAGATATTTTAAAGAACGTCAGCACCCATTTCGACTTTCATAAAATGTTTCCCCCATATGGAAGCCAATAGGTGCAGTAAAGTGTCTGGTTACTGACTTTAAAAAAAAATATCTTCTTTTCAACAGTAGGGAAAAAAAAGAAAAACATAAAATGCATTCAGGTTTGGAACAACATAAGGGTGAGTAGATAGAGACAAAATTATAATTTTAACAATCCCTTTAATGCTCTTAATGGGATTTGTGGAAAGTGCCTAACAAATGAACAAGATCCAAAAAAAAACTTTCTTCTCCAGTTTCCCTTCCTCCCTCTCTGCTTTCTCTTTGTCTCTGTGTTTCCTCAGGATGTTTTTAGAAGTTCTTCTATTAGTCTCTTTCTTCTCGGTTTCATGAACGAGTCGATCTTGTGACAGCGAGAAATAACTTCCCCATGAGAGCGTTTCCCAGGGTACAAATACGCTGCTTTGATATGTCAGATTTATGGAAGTCAGGGTCTTGCTCTCATTTGCATGAATTGTGTTTTTCTGTCTGCACTTTAATTTTTACATATTCAGGACAATCTGAGAATGCACACATTCATATGCATATATGCCTGAGGCTATAATAAATAATGGACATTATTATGTAGTTAACATATGACAAAGCAACTATTGTGCATATGAGGATCACACGTCACAGAAATATCCTCTGTGCATCAGATGCAGAGCAGAATCTGGTTGGCTTTTCACTCCACGGCAGCTGCACGTGTGTGATGTAAGTGAAAGCAAACTGGGTCATGGCAGCATGGCAGAATGCCACCGTCAGCACAGCGACTAACTCCTCTTCTGCACTTACAAATCCCTTTAAAAAAGCAAATTAAAAGCTAACTTTTGTTAACACTACACTGCTAACAATGAACTTCATTCTCAAATGCAGGAATTTGCATTTTAATATGTAGGCTACGAACATATTATGAAATTTCCATAAAACTGCCTCCTGTGGAAATATGCAAATATTAGGACTGATGCACTGCACTGTGATTAATTGGCTCATGTCTCTCTGTCAGTTTAATTCATATATATTTTTATTGTCATGACAAAAGTTAATTCTGTATATTGCCAAAGCATTATAACAAAATAGAAAATAGCTTATAACTGAAATAGGATTAAAAAACAAAGACATCCAATCATGTTCTTTATTACAGTTTTTCTCAGTCGCTTTGGTGCATTTCTCACATCACTATTTACATTTGCACAACAGTTAGTTCAACCTTCACAACATTTAGTCATTTGTGCATAACATAGTAGCAGTTTCTCATTCCTTCAAGCAAATTGCAAATGCTTTTGGACATGCATCAATTGCTTTCATACAACTCTCTGCTGTTTTATAACATTATCATTTGCTTATGTCATGTCAGTCAAAATTAACTATACTTGTGCATGCTGAATAGTCATTCCATATAAAACTAATGGTCCTCATTTCTTGAGTCTTCACATACAAAAATGTTAAACTAGTTGTCAAAATCTGTTTTGACAATTTTTAAATCTGCTTTTTCCCCCCTAAACTGAACAATTTATTTCAGGCTTTCACTGATGAGAAGCTTTCACTGATGAGAAGAGATGTGCATGAATGATTTACAGTACTATGTATGCTGTATATTCAGTTCCAATATGTACAGTGATATTGGCCAGTCTGAGTATTTCCCCAGTATCTGCTCAGTTACTGGGATTTTCACACAGAACCATTTCCAGGGTTTACAAACACCAGGGTGTGAAAGGGAAAAACCAGGGTGTGAAAAGGGAAAAACATCCAGTATGTGGCAGTCCTGTGGGCGAAAATGCATTGTTGATGCTAGAGGTCAGAGGTGAATGGTTTCCTGGTCTGATGAGTCTCGATTTCTGTTGAGACATTCAGATGGTAGAGTAAGAATTTGGTGTAAACAGAATGAGAATATGGATCCATCATGACTTGTTACCACTGTGCAGGCTGGTGGTGGTGGTGTAATGGTGTGGGGATGTTTTCTTGGCACATTTTAGGCTCCTTAGTGCCAATTGGGAATCGTTTACAGTAAATGCCACAGCCTACCTGAGCATTGTTTCTGACCATGTCCATCCCTTTATGGCCACCATGTACCCATCCTCTGATGGCTACTTCCAGCAGGATAATGCACCATGTCACAAAGCTTGAATCATTTCAAATTGGTTTCTTGAACATGACAATGAGTTGACTGTACTAAAATGGCCCCCACAGTCACCAGATCTCAACCTACTAGAGCATCTTTGGGATGTGGTGGAACGGGAGCTTCGTGCCCTGGATGTGCATCCCACAAATCTCCATCAACTGCAAGATGCTATCCTATCAATATGGGCCAACATTTCTAAAGAATGTTTTCAGCACCTTGTTGAATCAATGCCACGTAGAATTACTGTAAGGCAGTTCTGAAGGTGAAGGGGGGGTCAAACACAGTATTACTGTAGTGTGGTGTTCCTACAGTAATAATCCTTTAGGAGAGAGTATTATTACGTAATTATTATTTGTAGTAAATAAGGGTGTATTTTTTTTCTTTTGCACAATGCTGTGAACAAATTAGAATTGAAAAAGAGCATATGCAGTAAAAATGTGAAACATATTCAGTGTCTTGTTCTCAATTACTGTACCATACAGTAATGTGAAACTTTACTGTAGTTTTCAAATGGCTGTGCAAATAGTTTATAGGACTGTCTTGAGCATTTTCAGGTATAGTGTCACCAAAATCTGACTTTTTTTGCATTGGCACACACTTACAAAGTAAACTGTCATAATGAAAACATGACAAAGCCATTTGACTATCTTGTTCATAAACACTGGTGTTAGGACTTTTCATCTTGACGACACTGACACTTTCAATGACATGAATACTTGCTTTTGAGGAGTGAGTTATCCATTTTGAGCAAGTGACACACTTTTGCAGGTTATCAAGTAGGTTTTGCAGTTTGTACTAATTGTTTTGAGAACTGCATTAACTGTTGTGCAAATGTAAATAGGGATGTGAGAAATGCACCAAAGCGACTGAGAAAAACTGTAAACTTCAATGCTTCAGTGAATATTATATTCTTATTATATATCCTTTATATTGAACCAAAACAGAGAGTGAACTGTAGGCTAGGCCTACAGTTTAATCACGCCCATATAACATCGCACGAGCTGTTTACATGTGGTGAAAAATCAATAAACAAACAAGCATGAGCTGAAAAGATAATAAAACAGACTAGATAGATAGATAGATAGATAGATAGATAGATAGATAGATAGATAGATAGATAGATAGATAGATAGATAGATAGATAGATTATCTATCTATCTATCTATCTATCTATCTATCTATTTACTGGCGCTCAATGTCAACATAAAAGACATGTGCTATTGTAACCGTGAAATATCTATCTATCTATCTATCTATCTATCTATCTATCTATCTATCTATCTATCTATCTATCTATCTAGATAGATAGATAGATAGATAGATAGATAGATAGATAGATAGATAGATAGATAGATAGATAGATAGATAGATAGATAGATAGATAGATAGATAGATAGATAGATAGATAGATATTTCACGGTTACAATAGCACATGTCTTTTGTTGACATTGAGCGCCAGTAAATACTACCCCTTATGGGCAGATGCAGTACTGCTGGGCGCAGAACATTCCATTATCCTCCCAAATGTAAAACACTGGAATTCTCTTTAAATTAGTTTAACATCTTTGTCATGTTATACTGTTTTCATTTTATTTTAAAGATCGGCAAGGTGGCTCTTGTCAGCGGATTTATTGCAGCGAGAGATAGCGCGAGCATGACGATGTGGGATTGTGTGGAATAAAAAGGAGGAGGGATTATCTGACCGGATAGCAAAGTGACATCAGGCCCGAAAAATGTGTGTGTGCGTGTGTGTGTTTGAGGCTGCAGATTCAGACAGTGTGACTGGTAAAGGGAGAGAGAGAGGGAAAGAGGAGGGGGTTATAGGGAGAAAAAGGCGTTTCCATTCTCAACCGGCGGCGAGACGGTAAGAAACGAGCGAGCACGATCGAGTGAACGGACGCTTAAAGTTTCCGTGGCGTCTTCGTTTATTACCACACTAACTTAATCATATTCGCACTCTAGTTTTGATGCTTTTCGCTGATGCTTTGACTGAAAGTGTTTGTGGTAAACTGGACTTTGTATTTGGGTGGCCAAAGCCCACAGCGGATCTCATCCATCACCACACCGAGATTATCATCATCACCATCACCATCGCTGGATCCCCGCGCCCGGAGTAAGTCACTCATCTATTGGCCAAAACATTCTATGGTAGCATGTCACTATTTGAAGTACCTATACTGAAGCACATCCCTTGGTCATCGTTCAAATAGCGGTCGAGGGCGCACAATCCGCCACGCAATCAGACCGCTTTCATGGGCTCGATCCGGACCGGCTGATTCATCGGCGGATGTGCGTGTCTTGTGTCGATGAAACAGATTCCGAAAGCATTCCTATTGTTTTATAATAATGACTCAATCTCAGTTCCTGATTTTTAACTAAACGTTACTTGGTTTTTCAGAGTGTTATGTTGAGAATTCATATTTCTTTTTTTCTTTCTTTCTTTTTTATTCAGCCATGGGGTTGCATAATGTATAAGTGATAACAATTTCGGGAATTAACTGAAATTCCTGTAGATTGTCTGCTGTTACCGCACTGTACCACCTTACCTTTATTATTTTCAATAACAAAATCTGAAAGTTATTGAATACTTTTGGTTTTTATTTGCTTAAGGATCTCAGTAAAACTGCTGTGGAAGCAGTCTGGACTAACTCATAACGCAACCTCAGTCATGACAGAAACTCTCCTCCTCTTGGAGTGTTTCCCTTTTCCTTTCACAGACAGCTTTTTATTCTCGCTTGAACAAAGTTAAACCAGATCCAAGTGTGCAAGTGCGCGACCAGATGTATTATCTGGCAGTCACACAGGTGTGTGTGTTTCCTGCACCTGGAGGATGGTTTCTGCTCTCCTATCTCATATATTGATTTGTGTTTTGCCTGTGGTAAGGGAAGGAGGCAGCTCAGCAGAAATACACTTCCCTCATTGTCCTTGTGTGTGTGTGTGTGTGTGTGTGTGTGTGTGTATAGAGCTTTTCAGGCTGGGATTGTTTGCTGGCCAAAGATGCTGTAAACCTTGTTTAACAGAAACTTTAGATCGACAACAAGCCAAACCCCAGCTATAGTCTTTTCTTCTGGCCCTTGCAGTCTTCAGTCTTTCCCCCAAAAGAGACTCATTAACTTACAGGCAAAACAGAAAAATGGCAGATCATCTAAAGCAACTGATGTGAATGGAAGCTTAGGCAATGTATTTCTGTATTTAAATGTACATTTTCCATTCCAAATGTGCAATGTTTGGAGAAAAATGCTAATTCAAAATCAATAATATAATTTTCCAATTTCTACATTAATTTAATATATAATTTAAATGTAGCCTATGTTTTAATGTTGCAAAGGGGCCAAAATAAAAAGAAATCACTGATGAACATGCATAATGTTCAGGAACATTGCCATTTCTCTGTTTATCTGCCAGTAAATGTATCGCTGCCGTCGCTGTTTCCAAACACCTGGCCCTGCCTTGATACAATGATTGACATGTGATTGGCTCAGATTTCATATTCTATTCCACATAGAATTTTAGCTACATTCATTGCGGGACATATAATGGACATGCAAACGCAAGTATGATAACTGTGAGTGTATATGCAATTAAGAAAAATAAAAATTTAAATGATTTTTCTACAATTTAGCTTGAACATGTTAAACTTATCTAGAAGCCTATGGAAAAGTGATCCAGCGCTAAGTTAAATATCTTAATTTGTGTTCCGAAGATAGAGAATGGAAGTCTCACGGGGTTGGAACAACATGAGGGTGAGTAATTACTGACAGAATTTTCATTTTGGGGTAAACTTTCCCTTTAACAATTTGAGAACAAAGTATAATTTGCATGGTTTGACGTGATTTGATAATCGATCGTTAGATTTAATCAGCGCAATTTACTGCAATGCTTTTTTTTTTTTTTTTCAGTTGGTATAGGGTGACCATATTTTGATTACCAAAAACCAGGACACTCGGCCCTGCAAACAGATGGGCATACTCAAATGATACTCGAAGTTTACTCAAAGAAACCTTATTAATTTCAATACACTTAAAGTAGGTTATGCCTCCCATATGGATAGAAAATTGTTATATTGTTATATGAAAATTGGACATGTCCAGGGAATATTACATACTTACTTGTTCAGAATGACATTTTAGGGTGAAAATTATTATATTGGTCATACTTTGATTGCAGCTTTAAAATATATGTTAAAAGTAGTGTAGAAAATGTAAATTATATTGAATTTAAATTGAATTTAATTTTTTCTCCAAACTTTGCACATTTTGTATGGAAATATACAGAATTTAAAATAATTTATATTTTTAAATAGAGAAATACATTTCCATTTTACATATTGCATTGCCATTTTGCATATTACATTTCAAATTGAATATTGCTACCCATAAGATTCCATATGTTGTCTGTTCATGGGGAAAAAAACAAATCTGAATGCAAAAAAAAAATAATCTTTCATAGTTGGCATAGCAAGATACTTATCAAGGGAGAAGCAAAATGTCTTCCTTATCTTTTGCTATGTTACAGTTTAACAGTTTTCTTCTCTTACACTTGGTAAAATGTAATTGAATTTGCCAGTTAGGCACTAGTTGAATCATTGATCTAAATTGTGTTCACCTATGCAGATGTTAGGGTTTTTTGTCCAGCAGTTACCAGTTTTATCTTTACTGCTGTCTCTGGTTATTTGAAAAAAAAGTTTGCTGCCTTTTCTTTGATATTTGACAGGAATAACTGTCCAATCTTCATTTACATTTACACATTTGGCAAATGTTTTTATCCAAAGCTGTGAACTTGCTTTCAAGTTATACATTTGATCAGTTCATGAATTCCCTGGGAATCAAACTCATGATGATCTCTTGGTATTGCTCATGCCATACTCTACTGTTTGAGCTACAGGAATGTCATTGCCTATAGTTTTCCCTTTTTTCAGCATTTTTTATAAAGAAAATGAAGTTATCAAGGAACAATTTTCAGAATTTGAAATATACCAGTCAATTCAATTCACCCAAATTCAACTGTCTATGCATTTACATTGAAGTTTTTAGAAAGGCTGTCACTTGCTTTTGTTCCTGTCAAGTTTTTGTTGGATTTCTGGAAATGTTATTTTGGCATAATACAGAATGACACTGGATTGCAAACAAAAGCATTTGATGAGGAGTGTTCTAGAGCAAGTCTCTCTTGAGTACTGTTACATAAGATCCATTTGGGGTTTCAGGTTTACTGTTAAAGTGTGTGTGTGTTTGTGGTTGTTCTCTCTGGTAAATCTTAGTCTTGCTGTTCAATCTCCTGAGTGATAGAATGACCGTGCAATTTTACATCCGGTCCAGTCTCACTCACAAGGTCGAGCTGAATCTATCCTCTGTTGATTGATTTAAAGGTTTAAAAGTTTATTTTGGCATAGTTAAATAACAAGAGTTCAGTACATGGACATGACATACAGTGAGTTTCAAACACCATTGTTTTCTCCTTCTTACTTAAATCTCGTTTTAGAAAAACACCCCTGAAAAACAGGCGAATCTCCACATAATACCAACTCTGACGCAACAGTCGGGATCATTAATGTGTATGACAAACATATGCCAGCCCATGTTCAGTGACAGACGAGACGGAGCTGCGCAGCCGAAGCATGGCAGTTGATCAGTGTTCGGATCTACACATGAACACAAAAGTATATTTTAGTTCCTTCGTCCGAGCCTCTGAAGAAACAATGGATTAATTTTATTTTCTCTGGAAATTTCCAAACATTTCAGACGCCTCGGACCGAGCTGATGTGTAATTGTTGTTCAAGTTCAGACAGGTAATCTTTCTCTCAAAATCGTTTAATACTGTTTATGCATCAGTAAGTCGAGCCAGTGATTAAAAATCAACTTCACGTCGTTTCTTTTAGTAGGATGGAAAAAAAAAAATCATATTTAAATTGTGAATAAATTACATAGAGAAAGCGATCAAAGAACAATCTTTCCACAATCCACACAGCGCGAGTTTATCTGGACACTTGCCAATCTCGTTATGAATTCAATGACGCACATTACACTGCACAACGAAGCTCTAACTGTGTTTTCATCATCGTGTCTGCTGCATTAGATATTAGAGAGACAGCATTGCAATGATAATATCTTCATCCTCGCGATCAACAGGTCGTCCTCTGCTTGCTCATCACAGCAACACTTTATGTGTTGGGTATAGTTCCAAATACTTCAAAAACATCTCACGATTCGTTAATCTCGATGGCTGTAATAGTAATAAAGTATAATAGCTGTAGTAAAATTCTTCGAGAGAGTTTCACATGTAATACATAGCTATTTCATATGCAAGCATGTCAGCCAATCACAGCAGAGGCCGGTTACACATAGCAGACACGCCCCTTCAAACAGAGTGTTCAAAACAGAGGCTAAAATCAGGCTAGGAAAAATGCCTTTTATTTCTAAATTATGACTATTTTTGATCTAAAAAACATACTAACATTATAAGGGCAACCCAGAAAACATTATAAAATAATTTAAAAATCCATTATAGGGCACCTTTAAAGTCAAAGGTTCACATCACATCTGATCTATCCACCTTTTTCTGACTTGACGGTTTTCTACTTCCTGCTGTCCTTTTTTCTCTAATTGTATCTTAATTTCAATCAATGTTTCATCAACCAATTGCCTGGTTTTAATAAATAAGAAGTATATAGTAAACAGATGATCATGACAGAGGCGACAGCGTGCAAACTGGACTTTGGTCTCATGAATGAAACTCAGCGTAACGTTATTATGCCTAACCTCACAGGCCTGAGTGAGAAATAATAGACTATGCATCTTTAAAGGTAGAGGTAGCAGGAGTCAAGGGGCTAACCAGCCTAACCTTGTGAAAAGTCCTCTTACCGGCTCCCGCTTCCTCTCCCCCTCCCTTTTATTTCCGTCAATACCATAAGGTCAGTACAACCAACGTGACATGCGACAAGCGGGAGCCGGTAAGAGGACTTTTCACGAGTGAAGGTATTATTGCGCCAAGTCGAAGTGCTCTAAAGCACTTTTTATGGTATTCCGCCATACAATATAGTCATCAATTTTAAACGCTTAGAAAAACACAACGTTTTATTTTGTGTCACCAGCCTAGGTCGAGTTACACTAATCGAGTAACTGTGTTTAAATAGGGAAAACGAGGAACTGTTTGGTCGCTTCTCTTTTTGGCCCATATTTAATGCACTGGGCTAAGCTAAGTGCTAACATAGTTTTGCGGCAATACAGAGCGATAGAGTGCACGCACTGAGACGAGAGAGGTATGCATCAAGTCGTCTTAGTTAAGGGAATAACATAGTTTAATATGAAAACCCGGTGGTATCCCTTTAATAGTGTACTGTAGTTATTGTTATAGTTATCGTGTACAGCCTTTACACACACACAAACATAATTTTGTTTTATATACAACAGCTAACAAATAAAATTAGAAGCACAATGCAATTTTTCGCATTGGTCTTAAAAAAAAAAAAAAAAAAAAAACCAGACTGGTAAATCCACTTTCTACGAGCTGTCCCCCTGGTCACGGCTGTACACAATGCAGCTGTGCTAATAAACACTGGTTTATTAGGCATTACATGCCATTAATATTAAAATAAAATTAAATTAAAACCAGTCATTCCCTTCAAAAATCCATTCATATTAATTAAATAATTAATTAATTAGTTCATAGATTCATTCCTATAATTTCACTCAGCAGGTTGTAAAACAGCCTTCCGCTCTGTTTCCACACAAAGCGAAACCTACGCTGCATGCTGCGTCTCTATGAGACTGTTGCTAACTTTGCTTAATGCTGGCAAATGTTTACAGTCAGTCTTTAAACGGGACATATTATGCAAAATTCATTTTACAAGGTGTTTGAACACCAATGTGTGTCTTCAGTGTATAAACAACCAGCCTATAGTTATAAAAAAATCCACCAAATACTTTTTTTATAATCCCCATAAATAATTAACAATTTCTCCAAACACGTGGTTTCAGATTTTCTCCTAGTCTTATGTAAGATTAGGGAAGTCCTGCCCATGACTGGTGACGATCGCCCTATTAGTATAGATCTGAGTGAGGAAGAGTGACTGCAGACGCTATTTCTGTTTACTCGTTTTTGGGAGTATACAATAGGCTTGTTTGAGATGCGCCTTGCCTTGCCTTAAATGTAGTCTAGTGTAGGAGGGGAGGAATGAAAAAAGTGCAGGCTAGATGAGTTTTCTCTTCTCGCAGTGAATATGACACCTTTTGAGATCAATTTAGATATCGTGGGATGTCTCGCGATATTGCCATGATGACGGAGCGTGAGGGTGAAATAAGCATAGAATATTCACACTCACATTCACCTCAACTCTCATTTTCCTATTTTTATAAAAAATACAAATCATTGTAAACAATAGGGCTGTCAATATTCCTCTATAATACTATTCGAATTACATTCCATATTTGTATTCCAGCCCATGTTCAGTGACAGACGAGACGGGGCTGCGCAGCCGAAGCATGGCAGTTGATCAGTGTTTGGATGTACACATGAATAAAAAGTATATTTTAGTTCCTTCGTCAGAGCCTCTGAAGAAACAATGGATTAATTTTATTTTCTCTGAAAATTTTTAAACATTGAACACCGACGACTTGTTTCCTCAACTTGCTAAGAGCTGGCCTCGGATCAAGCTGATGTGTTGTTGTTCAAATTCAGACAGGTAATCTTTCACTTTAAAATCGTTCAATAATGTTTTTGCATCAGTAAGTCAGTCCAGTGATTAAAAACCAACTTCACATTGTTTCTTTTAGTAGGATGAAAAAAAAATCTTATTTAAATTGTGAATTATATACAGAATGAAAGCGATCAAAGAACAATCACATCGCGAGTTTATCTGGACACTTGCCAAACTCGTTATGAATTCAATGACGCACGTTACACTGCACAACGAAGCTCTAACGTTAAACTGTATTTAACGTTACATCATCGTGTCTGCTGCATTAGAGAGTAACGTTAGAGAGACTGCATTGCAATGATAAGATCTTCATTCTCGCAATCGACACACTCACTGTCCTTTGCTTGCTCAATCACAGCAACACTTTATGTGATGGGAATAGATCTAAATACTTCAAAAACATCTCACGATTCGTTAATCTCGATCAGGGTGGGAAATTAACTTTTTTGCCCACCAGCCACAGTAGCTGGTATTTTACCAGCCAATTATATTTTTTACCAGCCACTTTTTTCCAAAATTCAAATTTATAAAAGAAAGTGCACTAGCATATTTTGAATTGCTTCAGTTAATTTGATACGATTTGATTTCATTAACTTTATTTTCTGTTCAGGTTTACTGGACAGACAATAAAAAAATAAAACAAAAAAATCATTTTATTTATTTATTATTATTAATACAACATAAATACATAATAAATCAATAAAAAGTGATGCGAAAAAAGTCACTTTAGTCTTCTTCAGAGTCATCATCATCTTCGGACGTCTCCTCATCTTCAAATTGGCTCCCCTGTGGATGCTCACGGGCGTGCGCCCTTAAAAAAAAGCACTATTCCGCACAAACAGGGCAACCATAATATGTGAGCAACATGTATGTACATGTTTGTATTTTGGAGATAATTTTATGCATGGTTATTTTACAGTTTATTTTTTAATATTAGTCAAGTCTGTATGACCATAAATGATGGAGTATTTAAGTGTATTTTGCTGCTAATTGAAAAAAATCCAGCAAAACGCGCCAGCAAGATTGCCGACCCCAGAGGGTTAACTCAATAACAAAGCTGTAATGTAGGCTATCTTTTAACTCAGGACAGCACCAATTTTCACAAATACAGATAAGATTGGAGATGAAAAGTTTAACTGACACGTAACCAAGCTCCGGAGCACCCACTTTACTGGCTCCTATCCTCACAGCTGCTAAAACTATCGCTAAACTAAATAGCGATAAACTAAAGAATGATAGCTATCTAGCCATCACAAAACACAACTTCAAGTTAGAAATTGACTTACTTGCACGTCCAAATGTAGTCCCGAAAAGGTCTGCCCTTTTTGCCGATCGCATGGACGTTTCAGAATACAATTCTCATTCGGTGAAAACCATTCAAATTAGTTACTCGACAAAAGTGCTTTATTGTTACTTAGCAACAAAAGCTGTCCAATCCGTTACAAGAAATGTTTTAAGTAGTAGCCAATAAAATTATGCTTTACAATCTACCTGCCACTGTGGCTGGTGTACAAGACAAAGTCACCCGCCACTTTGAAAAAGTACCAGCCATTGGCTGGTGGCTGGTGCTAATTTCCCACCCTGATCTCGATAGCTGTAATAGTAAAAACCATAGACGATATAAACCTATAATAGCTGTAGTAAAATTATTCGAATTCACATGTAATAGGCTACATAGCTATTTCATATGCAAGCATGTCAGCCAATCACAGCAGAGGCCGGTTACACACAGCAGACATGCCCCTTCAAACCGGGTGTTCAAAGCAGAGGCTAAAATCAGGCTAGGAAAAATGCCTTTTATTTCTAAATTATGACTATTTTTGATCTAAAAAACATACTAACATTATAAGGGCAACCCAGGAAACATTATAAAATAATTAAAAAAAACATTATAGGGCACCTTTAAAACTAGTTCTCCGACATTGACAGCGCTGTGTTGGACTGATTTGTGCAGCGGTGTTCCAAAGGGCAACATGATCAAGACTTTGCGTAAACATACATGCCACTTTCAAGTCAAGGCATGTTATCTATTCGCATTTTGAGCCATTTCGTGAGATCAGTCTGCAAAGGGAGAAAGAGCGCGCGGGTCTGGCTTTCGCGCGGCACTCACAAGGTCTCGTTCTCTCCCTCTCTGTCATGCACGCGCCGCAGTATGTTCTTTCTCGCTCTAGATTCTGGGAGATTTTAACTAATTTGTGGACATCAGGGAGACGCTATCAATATGCGGGAGACTCCCGGATCTTCCCGGATATCTGTATGGGAAACCCTGATGATAGCCTAACAGCTTGGATAACGTGCACAATTACGATTCAAAAACTTTATTGTTCATTAGACGAAACAAAAGCATTTAATTTTCAAATGCGTGTAAGCCGCGAGAAAGATTGCATATATAGATATATATATTTTTTTAAATATATATAAAAGCAATATTCGAATAGTAACTTCAGCATTCGAATAGTATTGTTTTTTTAAATATTCGAATTATATTCGAATTTTGGAATTCGTTCCAACAGCCCTAATAAAACAAATGAAAATTCTGCTCTGCTCATCCAGCACGAGTTGCCGTCGCAATCAGCGTAGCAGCAGGAATCACAGTTCACTGATCGGTGACTTAATGACAAATGTCTTATCTTGTAGAATGTGCGCTCAGCTCTCCCTATACATGGAGTATATGCAATCGCGAATTTGAAAGTAAAAGTAAAACATGAGCTCCCTGATGCACACAAATTAGACCACATAAATACAATAGTGTGTCTCCCAAAACCCATCTCTGGACTGTTTAGTTTGTGTCTATGGTCTCTGTTTGCACTTCAAATATTGAGAGATTCTGTAAAGTCTTAGTTCATCCCAAAATGAAAAATCAGTCAGTAATTATTCTCATGTTGTTATGCTATTTTTTATCAAATCTGAGAGCTGGATCATTCCTCCATAGGCTTCTAGGGCATTGAAAATTGTCAGACCAGAAAAATTATTGAAGATATCGTTAAAATAGTGACTACAGTGACTATAGTCACTGAAGTGCCTGAAGTTGAAGAAACACCTATAGTGACTACTATTTACTAAAAATAGTAAATAAGTCATTACAGTGGCTCAATCTTAAGTTTATCAAGTGACTTTTTGTGCTCAAAAACCAGGGTTGCCAACTCTCACGCATCTGGCGTGACACTCACGCTTTCAGCATCAATCTCACGCTCTCACGCACACGCAACAAATGTCACGCCAAAATCCATTTTTCTCCCCTCTCAGTCCGTTAATTTCAGCGTGTTAATGACAGAAGAGGAGTTTAAGGCCCACAGCTGTAACCTACAGCGTTCTCACAGTAGTATTCTCTGATCGTTGATTCGCTGAAAACCTTGCACCTGATTCGTCATTTGCTTGTGAAAAGTTCAGAGAGAGTTCAGAGCATAGGTTCCGCGTCGGAGCCGACTGATGCGCGTTTGAAAGTTTGGATGACAATCAAGGTAAACAGATTATTAAAATGGTGTGCAATTTATTTATTTATTTGCATAAATCTGGGTTTATACTAAGTAAAGAAGGACTGACATTTTTAAAATAAGGGTTAGGGTTACCAAAAAAATTATCTACGCACGCACTGAAATTTTACAGTCTCACTCCAGCCAAAGTCCCAAATTTGGCAACCCTGCAAAAACAAAACAAAAATAATGTATTCAACTGTTCATTTCATTCTCTGTGGGCCTCGATTTAGTTCACGTAGTGTAACAGCGCAGCGCTTCTGTGTTGTACGTCACACGTAGGCTCACTATTGGCCAAGGCTGGTCATGTGTGTGATGCGTCTTACACTACGTGAACTAACTCGAGGCCCACAGAGAAGGACATGAATAGTTGAATAAAGTTTTGTTTGTTTTTGTGCACAAAAAGTATTCTTGTAGCTTGATAAACTTAAGATTGAGCCACTCTTTTCACACTTGGACTATTTTAACAATGTCTTTAATAACTTTTCTGGGCCGGTAAGTTTCAATAAACTGGTCAACCATCGATGAGAAGTCAAGCATCTGTACGATCCAGATAAGATCCAGATTAGATCTTTTGGAGCCAGGTGGTTGTTGGTTGGCAGAATTTCACTAGATTAATTTATTTGAAAATGAAAATGGATATTTTAAAAAAAGGAAGTAAAACAACCCCAGCCAGCCTTTAAATGCCAAGATACAACTGCTTCAGGTATCTGTAACTTTTATTCATAGTATTATATAATATTTCTTGTGTCTTGTGTCTGATTTACATTTTTTTAGCATCTAACAGTTAATGGTTGTGCAGCACAGTCTAGGACACACACATGCATTTAGAGCAGTTATATGTTTAGTTAGCATGGTCTGTGGCAGGCTTTTCATGTCAGGGAAACAATTCAATAAACAAGATAATAAAAAAAAAGAAATATTTCACTAAAGAAAATGGTTCCAAACAGAGCATGTTGTTGTGCTTCTCTGCAGCAATACACAGCGGTGTTTACTGAATGAATTTGCGTTTTTGAACGGCGAGGAAAGAAGAGGCTTTAGTAACAGATACACAGAGAGGGACAGAACGTGAAAGGGATGATCTAGGAACACTGCAGACAGGCCCAAAACATGTGAAGTATCCCTTTACCCAATTTGGAACACAGCAGAGAGCTTTTAATAAGAATTAGCTAGTGGATTGATATTCTGTATCCAGAAATTCTACACTCTGCTTTTCTTGTCGTCTCTTTGGGAAGCATCATATTCGAAACAGCAAAGACACATTAACAAGTGCAGGTTTCTCCAACTGGAAAAGCGTTTTAGAGTCATTCAGAGAGCATAAACAAAGTAGCCTTCATATGACATGCTGGAAGAGCTAAGAGGTCACAGAAAGCATCGTAAAAGAAATGAGAAATTCAAAGATGTATAATCTGATGGCAGATGAGGCACAGTACAGGCACTCGAAAGAACTGGCAGTATATGTGGGTTACGGTACGTCTGAGGGCAGAAACAAGGAACATTTCCTTGGTTTCAGCAAAATGACCATCTTCTGTGTTGCACAAGCATAACGGGGCTGCAGTCATGAGTGGAGCTGTGCAGGTCAATTTCAGAGAACGTCATCCAGAAGCACTGCTATGCACATGAATTAAATCTTGTGCGTGCATGCAAGGTAATACCAGAAGCCACCAACTTTTTTGATTTACTGGAGAGCCTTTATTCATTTTCAGTGCATCTCTAATTAATCACCAAAAGTTTGCTGATGTTCACAAAAAAAGCTTGGAATACAATCACAGCTGTCAACAACACATTCAACTACAGCTCGCTGCATCCTGCGGTGGATATCCAACCCGGCCCACATCCAAATGTGACATCAGAAGCCACGCCCATCCATGTGTAACGTCGGAAGCCACGCCCATGTCCAAAGACGGCACGTGACTCTATTTGTTGTGATTCGTGTACGCATGCGCAAAATGCCGCTGCTTCCTGTCGGAATATGTTTATGGTTGTTATCATAGTTATTGGTTTATAATAAAGATGAGGTTATTTGTGTAGAGATGTTGCACTGCAGATTATTGGTGCAGTCAAATCGTGACGCTTTGGCAGGCTTGGAATCGTCTAAATCACAATCACTCCCTTAACAGCTGTATTAGACAATACGTTACCTCTGCATTGCTTACTGATTTTGTAAGTTAATGACATAGTACAAGTAAACATTGTACCTTAAAACGATATTTTTGTATTTCTCTTGTATTTCTGTTACAAATGGTAATCAATAATCATGGTTTTGGTATAATAAACATATCGAGCATCTGCACATAAACTAAAACGAGTTTTTGTCACTTTCTTAATTATATGGGATCCAAACTGCACTTATAATTATCCCTCCTAAAAAGAATTAAAAAAAAAACTTTTTTTAAAACATTTCTTTCTATGTGGTTATAGAAATATTGCATTTTTACAAATTAAGAATTCACCTGTTAATACCTGTTATACCAAATTACTTTGAAATCAAATAATAGAACAGCAGAATGGAATTTATGTAAACCTTAAAGAACCGATATGGTGAAACTCGAAAAATTTGAATATCGTGCAAAAGTTCATTTATTTCAGTGAGTCAACTAAAAGCTGATACTAACATATAATATACTCATTACGGCATATAGCTACGTTGAATTACTGAAATAAATGAACTTTTGCATATACATAAAAAAAAAAACAGTTAATCTCTCGCTTCCCCTTCTGTACAGGTTTTATGAGTTTAACATATCAAAATATCATCATAGTTCAAAATATCTTGGTCACAAATTAGTTTTTTTAATGTAATATTTTGTGTTAATACATCAAGTTAACATCTCATTCTCATACAACTCATTAGTATGCTGTTAAACAGTGTTTATACTAAAACCGCAAGTGTGTTTTGTGCATTTTGTTTCGCAGTTACCTTCGTCTTCTAGTCTTCTCTTCTCGATAGTTCTTCCAGTTTTTAAATGTTAACGAGAATGTGTCCAATTTGGGCATGGGCGTGGTAGCTTCTGACGTCACACTTGGATGGGGCCGGGTTGGATGTCCACCACAGGATGCAGCGAGAGGCTCCTCAACACATTTGGGCATGTCAGATGAAGTCTGTTAGTGCTGTGCTATTCTGCAATGTCTTGACAAAATTTCAACACCAATGGCTGTAGGCCTCCAGTCCAAACTCAGCAACTTTAACACTGTCTACATGCTGCTGATGTTTTATAGACTTCTATCCATCACTGAAGGCCTCCACAAATTCCTGCAGAGGGAAACACTAGACCTGGGACAAGCAGTAAAATACAAAACAGCATTCTGCGACTCTCTTAAAGAACAACGCACAGCATAGAGTGCTACAGAGTTATTTTCAAAGACAAAGGCCTTGTGTGAGGTAAATAACATTCCAGAACCTTCTGCAGGTTTTAGACAGAAACAGGAGAGGCTTGACGATTATGTGGTGGGAGTTAGAGCCAGACTGATATATCGGCCGGCCGATATTATTGGCAGATATTAGGCATTTTCCAAAATATCGGTATCGGCAGTTATAATGGCCGATAAATTAATATTTAAAAAAAAAAAAAAAAAAAAAACGAACGAAACATGCTTCAATAATCTCTCCTTGGCCTGTTATATTGAAAATGTATGTTTTACAATTTACAGTATAATGTTACCTATTGCTAAATTATGGTTCATCATAGACTATAACCACAAAGCTAGCTAATGCCACTATCATCAGTGGAAGACCGCTAACGTTAACATTAATGAGCTTGGAAACCACAATGAACTTTTTCTGCCTAAATAAAGTAATGATTACTGTATTTATAACTAGCATATGTCTAGTTACAGTCCCTGCATCGTAAAATGTAAGTTATACTTGCTAGGAGTGAACATTTAGACAGATAGAAAAAGTATCAAACGTATCTTGTGCAGAAAAGTTAGCTTTTCTTTTACACGTGTGTGAAATCCAACAACATTTAATTAAAAAAAAAAAAAAAAAATCGGCCGAAATATCGGATTTTAAAACCCAAAAATATTTGTATCGGTATCTGCCTTCAAAATCCTTTATCGGTCGGGCTCCAGTGGGAGTAGCATGTAGGACAACCTCAGAAATCAGTTCTTTACATGACTTCATCTTCATGTGTACATTGTACTACCCTTGCCTTGACCGAATGATGCAAGAGATTGACAACCATTACTCCGGAGTAGGAGTAGATCTTATGAAGGACATTCAAGCCTGCCATCCAGCTTCAATCACCTTTCTTGATGAAGAATCTCTCAAGATTCTTGCCACAAATTAAAAAAATAGTTGCAGTCAGAGGAGTTCCTGGTGCCAAAAAACTTGGACAGAAGGAAGGAGAAAGAAGTAATTCCTGACATAGTCAGTGTGTTAAAGACGCTTCAAGTAAGTCATCTTCATAGCGCTTTTAACAATTCAGATTGTTCTAAAGCTGATTTACAGTGATAATAAGAAATTAAAGTAACAGAGATTGTTTTGGCTTTATGAAGCTCTAGAATTAAGTTATTTTCCAACTAAAGTTAATTTTAGTTGATTCTCCTCCGTCACGACAATCATTAGTTATTAACTTACTCGACATCGGCTAACTTACTCGACATTAACTTACTTGACATTAACTTACTCGGCTAACTCGACACCGTTTTAACTTAAGTTCTCTCTACGCAAACTTTAAAAATGTGAACCTGTGAGAACGCTGTGTTATTAAGTGTTAATTCTATAAGTATGCGTGTTTGAATATTTGTGCACAGGCATTAGGGATGTAACGCAGTACAGGTATTTGTATTGAACCAAAAGGGTACGGTTTGGTGCATGAATTTACACAGAGAATACACTTTATAAAATAAATAAAACTTGTTTGCAAATGAATTAATGTAATGCGGAACTACTGTTACATAATCTACAAAATCTGTAGCCCCATCTAGGTGAGCTCCGCGTATATTCAGTTTTTTGTCAAGTGGACACATAAGGTCGACGACGGTCCAATGAGTGAGTCAGAGATAGCTACAGTAAGGACGAGTGGTGACGACCCAAAAGTTCGAGGACCCGCCTTTTAAGATCACAAGTTTGGGAAAACTTTGGTTTCCCAGTCAGTTACGCACACGTGCGCTCTCTCTCTCTCTACCTCTTTCTCTTTCTCTGGTTAATGCATAAAAAAAATGATTATAGCGCTACTTTATTTCACTGCAGTATTCCAGATCTGAGCTGTAATGCTCCAATAGTAATATGTTAATTACATGAATTATTCAAATGTAATAATACTAGGTAATACAGCCTGAGAAATGCATAAAAAATGCCTTCTGCATTTTTGTTTTCCTCCATTGTACTGAACTTGTACCAAACCGTGATGTCTGACTCTGAACTGAGGTATGAACCGAACCGTGACTTCATAAGAATTCTTTTTTCTTATGAATATGGAAAAAGTGCTTGTTTTATGCAATATTCCATTTTTTTAGGCATAAGTTAAATTCTAACTTTTGATGGAAACATAGCTATCATACTATAAATGTGCATTGTAGAACATCTTTAGGAAGTTAGGAAGTTGTTCAGACTGCAAACACATCAAAGGATTATATACACAAAAACAAAAAAAAAACAAATCTGTCGACTAACGGTTGCCGAGTGAGTGGCCAACCAATCTGCCCTCTGCGATTTCTCTCACATTCACATACTGAGATACTCGCAGGTACACACTCACAAACACATGCACACAGCACCCTCATAATTCACTCCCTCTTCAGCCAAATGAAATGTCTCGCTTGGAATAATTGGATTTGATAAGACCTGATTCAGTTCAGACTTCTGCTCTCAAATTGTGGTGCTACTGAAAGCATCTGCCAAGGACCGAAGCACAGTATGTGTGTTTGTGCTTGAGTGATGGTGGGTGTTGAAGTGGGAGTTATTAAGTAGAGGCAACAATGCACTGCTTGCTGTTTTATTTGGAAACAAATAAATATAAGCATATATGTAATATCTTAGAATAGTGTGAGCTTAATGTGTTTACAGCACACTGTGAGCTAATCTTTCCGTTTGTTAATTTACAGAAAACTGAACCAGTCTTTCTGATGAAATCGTTTACAAAGTTGGTGCACTGATTAGTGAATACAGTGCTCTGGGGGGTTTCACTAAAGCTTTTGAAATTGAGATAATTGAAATATCAAATGCAGATAATTTTCTCTTCCCTGATCGATTTATCAAAAGATTTACAGGACTATTAACTAAAACCAAGCCTAACACAACAACAACATCAACAACAGCAACAACAACAATAATAATAATAATAATACAACTAGCAAACACATTGTTGCTTGAAATATAATAAACTGAAATACTTTTTTTATTTCAATTATTTTAACTTATACTAAAAACAATTTAAAAAATATAAGATATTGAAAATTTGAAATATTAAAATAAAACTGTAGTAGATTCTCATTGAAACTAAAATAACAGACATTTTAATAGAAAATTGAAAGTTGACAAAATTGCAATTGAAGAAATGAATAATAAGAAATGAGTAATATGTTTTTTTAACAAACTACTCTTAATCGAAGAAGAATTATAAAATGTATATTTCAGGAAGAAATTAAAATTCAATCATCATTTACATGTCATTTCACACTTGTAGACATGAGTGTCTTTCTCTTGTGGAACACAAAAGTATTTTTTGCAAAATCTTGAATGTTTTTTATCCATACCATGAAATTCAATGAGGTCCCGAAGACCATTCTATTGTACTGTATAGTTTAAAACAAATAATTTCATTTTTGTTACGCATGATTTTTTCATTTTTATGTGTTTGAATTCTCTCTTTAGACTTTGATCAAATTACCTGATACTGTAGCTAGTGTTCACAGCAGATTTCATTTTCACAACACGGTTTAGATGAAGCGGATGGGAGTTGTCATGGCAACGGCTTTCCTATACCCTCAATGATGTCATGTTTGATGATGTGTGGATCAGTTGATCTTTAGTCTGAAGGCACAGCATCTCTTTTGAAAGGACAGAACCACGTTAATCCTGACTGCGAATGAGTTTTACTAAAGATAGCGATCTACATGAAATAACAGTGAGAAATACATTTTTAAAGCATTTATTAATCTTTGTAAACATTAGTTAGTAAAAATAGAATTGTTCATTTTTCACGTTAGTTGACTGTGCATTAACTAATGTTAACAAACCAACATTTGTATTTTAAAATGTAGTAAATGTTGTATACTTTTAACCAAGATGCTGTATAGTTGTTCACTATGAAAATATTTTTCAAATCTACACTCTTAGAAGAAAAGGTTCTATATCACTATGTATTTGGAACACCTAAAAGGTTCAATACAGAACCCTTTTTAAGGCTTCAATATTAAGAACCCTTTAGAGTTCTTTCTAACCAGGAAAAATGTTCTATATGGAACCTTTTGGGTTCATTCATTATCATTTGTTTTGTCCTTTCCGGATTAATTATTTCGTATTATTGACAAACATCAAGACCCTAAAATGTATTTATGAATGTGCATGTAAATGATCAAAAATTCAAGATATGGGGGTTAGAAAATGTATATATTTATATCATATTTTGTAGTTAATCAATATCACACGAAGAGTGCTATTTCAGTTTTTCTCCTCCAAAAATCAGCACAATTAAAATGGGATATTAAGTTACTACAACAGTTTAATAAATAGCCTATAAATAACCTTTGTGCCAAAAGGGTTCTTTCTTGTCATTATGGAACCTTTTTAGCATGAAATGTTCTTTGGAGTTGAGTAAAGAACCCTATGCTTCATATACAGAACCTTAATAAACCCTTTTTTCTAAGAGTGTATGCTCTTATTTTTTTGTACAGCACTCTGTTCAACCCTTGTTTTTTGTTTTTTAAATGTGCTTTATAAATAAAAAGAAGTTAATGTTAACTAATATTAGTAATATTTAAGGTAGGGTATGTGATTTGCACGAAGGGGACGTGCATGAGAGGGATGGGGGTATGATAGAACCGTTTGATTGACGCACTTACAGTCCAATGATTTTATGTGGTCTTGGAAATGATTGGCTGTTTCGAGTTCTGCCCGTTCCACAGATGCTTAATTTTTATTTCAGTGCTTCTAACTCTGGCTGTAAGTGGTTTAGGAATAGGATTTCAAGTGATTCTTTTTTTAAATGGTCACATATCCCACCTTTAACAAATGCAACCTTATTTTTTATTAAAATCATACACTCTAAAAAATGCTGGGTTGTTTTAACCCAACTTTGGGTCAAATATGGACTAACCCAGCCGTTGGGTTAAATTTTTACATTACATTTTTAACCCAACATTTCGGGTTTGTCCATTTTTGACCCCAAATTGGGTTAAAACAACCCAGCATTTTTTAGAGTGTATGAGAACAATCTAATTGTGAGCCAAAGTCAAGAATGGTGAATATTAATATGGCAATAGCTGTCAGAGCAAATTTACACTCCTAATGCAAATGAAAGCCTTTGATGGAGTGTGAAACTGTAAAATTAAACTTCTAACTTAAAATTAGAAGATTATGAAGATTATGTAGGTGTGTCATCCTCTACTGTAAGTTTTTGTTGATTAAAACAATAAATGTGTAATACTACTCTGACATACACTCTCTAAACTGTCTAACCTATAAATCAGTGTGACATCTCACTCTTTGATATCTAAGCACGAACCCTGAGCTGTGTGAAACTGACAGCCTACAATCCATCTGACCAAACGGCACATGACTCCCACTCAAACTACATTAACCACAATCCCCTGTGTGGCACTGAGTCAGAGAGAGAGAGCCATCAGGACACACAGTAGTGTCCTCTACAGTATCTGGCCTGAAATCATTCAGATTTTACACTTCATATTGGCAGAATTACTCTGAAACACAAAAACAGTTGGAGATGCATCATGCATATCATGAGAAAGACAACATACTGTTCTTTCTCTTCTTTATACACCACTGAAAACATAGTTATGGATGATTTGATGGTGACTTTAAAGGAAAGAAGAGTATGTTGTCTTTCTCATGATATGCATGATGCATCTCCAACTGTTTTTGTGTTTCAGAGTAATTCTGCCAATATGAAGTGTAAAATTTGAATGATTTCAGGCCAGATATCTGAGAGTTCTGTCAATATTACGTTATTATATGATGTGAATCGATTCAGAATCGTCTACGTCCGCAATGCGTTTTTTTTTCCCTGACCCCTAGTGAGTAGTGACTTTTCCCTTGTCAGTGGTGCAAAATATGTAGTTGCAGACTGATCTCATGAAGTAGCGTGTGTATGACACGCCAATTCGTATTTCCATTTTTGGCGTGCTATCAAGACGCATAATCGCTTTTCAGCGTGTTTATGAACGCCGTTGATTTAACGTTCTATAAATATTTGACTTACCTCAACCCCGTCCCTAAACTTAACCGTCACTGTGGTTAATGGCATTTATGACTGTTCCCTTACCATCCTACTTAAAAAAAAGATATGACTTACCTCAACCCCATTCCTAAACTTAACCGTCACTGGGATTAATGGCATTTATGACTGGACATTTGACGGCGTGTACGGACACGTGGAATGACGCGAACGTTAATGGCGTAGACATTAGGGCTGGGTATTGTTGGGCATTTCACAATTCGATTCGATTTCGATTCTTGAGGCTTCGATTCGATTTCGATTCGATTCAATATTGATTTATTAGCTTCGATATCGATTCAATAATAAGTAAATTCACAAGTAATTAAGTGCCTGAGTATATTTTTAAATAATGTGCGCAGTACCAATGTTAAAGAACAAATTTAATTGACCCCAGCATGTTTGTTTCCTGTCATTGTTTATTCATCAGAATAAACTGTACAATATTGTATGTGTTGAATACAAACACAACTGTGACAAGCACTGAACAGTGCTTTAACAACACCTCTAAAGTGCATGTAACTAAGTAGTGGAAAGTATATTTCTTTCTTCCTATACATTCAAGTTATAAAAAAAATGTAAACAGAAGCACAAAATGTGCATACTCCAAAAAAGTCTAATTATTATAATTATAATTTTGTAAACAATAACACTTAACAGCTGATCACTCTTAACAGCGATTGCGAGTTATCAGGGGGAAAAAAGACTAACTTAACCTTATTCCCTCTCAGAATAGTTTATATCTCACAATTCTGAGTTTATATCATGCAATTCTGACTTTATGTCTCGCAATTTTGACTTTATATCCCGCAATTGTGACTTTATATCGTGCAATTCTGACTTTATAACTCGCAATTCTGAGAAATAAAGTCAGAATTGCGAGATGTAAACTCCCAATTGTGAGGAAAAAAGTCAGAATTGTGAGATAAAAAGTCACAATTACCTTTTTTTATTTTACATTCTGTGGCGGAAACAAGCTTCCATAGTTCCCGGCTTACAGTGGAATCCAAAATGAGCCCAAACGTCGGCTTTTAATGTTAGTGGGGCAGGCTTGAACGGAGTGCAGCTGCTGCCCGTCATCGCGCTGTTTTGCTAAAGCGCGTCTTGTACAACGCTGAACGCTCTCACTAGAGTGTAGCCCACAGCGCCGCCACTGGCCTGGATGGCTGAATCGATTCATAGGATTTGATGAATCGATATTGAATTGAGAAGCAAAGAATTGCAATGCATTGATGAATCGATATTTTTACCCAGCCCTAGTAGACATACACGCATACACGCAGATACACGCGGATAGCTGAAAATGCGTAGAGATAACACGCCACTTGACTCGAAAGTGGCGTGTATGTTTACGCAAAAGTCATGATGTCATGTTGGTAGTTGGATTGTTTCATATAACTTAGTTCATCTCCCTCGCTGTGTTATGGCTTTGCTATGTGGGAATAAATGTGCTGTTACGTTCGTAAAACAGCTGATTAGTACTCTTGTCATTGACCGTAATACAGAATGTTACAGGCATCACCAACCCGTCGATCTGAATTGACAAGTTGATCTTGGAAGCATTTTAAGTCGATCCAGAAGAGTTTTCAAAATCAGAGAAAAAAAGCCTATTGTTTGTTGTCTATGGGATGCGGACCTTTGGGGCTCATGCTGACGCGTCGAGTTTAAACAAGAATTTACGCTTTAACCAGCTCAGCCACAATAACAGCTCATATTAGCCAGCTAAATGTTTACTACCCTGTTGCATAGTTTCATGTGGTTCTTCTCCCTCACTGTATAATGGGTTTGCTATGGGCAGAAATGAGCTGGTTACGTTTGTGAGACTATCCGCTTACTACTATTATTATATAATATATTAAGACTGTTGATCCTCTCCTGACTGACTCCTGGCTTTGTAAACTTTATCCATGATGTGGTTTATAATGGACTGTGGTACAGAAACAGTGACACTGTTACACACTTCTGGCTTACTCTGGCTATTCTCTGCTGTCTCAGATGACGATATGTTTGTCCCGTTTTAGCCACCGTAGCTTCTTCGAAAGGTAGGGGTGAGCAGTGGGCTGAGCCTTTAGTCCAAACTCGCAACCGAACCGCTAGATGTCGCTAAAAATCACACACTGCACCTTTAAGTTTGTTATTAAAACAAAATTAATCTCTCAGTCATATAAACAACTCATTAGCAAATATTGTTGTGTGCAGCCAGAGTTTGGCAAAATATTTAATTTTAAGAAATAGGCTCCCAATGCCTATTTCATTACGGTTTCTGCCTAGCAGAAGTTTAACTTTATATGCCGTGGGCAGGTGTAATTGGCTGAAGACACAATATGTACCATCAGATAAAATGCAGGAGCATCCTAATGAGGAAAAAAATCAATCATAAAATTGACTTCTGTGTGTATGCGGGAGTGTGTGGGAGTTTGTGTGAGAATACAGCAAAACTCTGCAACAGCCTCCAAAATATCTGCTGACAGTGTGGAGGAGGGACAGAGAGAAAGAGATTGAGAAATGAACAGAAGATGAGGGCCCAGACTGGAGAAATACCAGAGATGAGTGAAAATAGACAATGAGGAAATTTGTCTTTCTTTGTCTTTGTCTGAACATTTAAAAGATTTTGACTATCTGGAATGAAATGCTTGCACACTATAGCACAGTAGTTACTGCATACTGCCTTCAATTAAAAAAAAAACATAAAACAGTGAATGTATGTAATATATTAGTAATAATAATAATATCAATATTGGCGATCATTTATAGTAAACTAAAATGTAATTTCTATTTTGTCCATTTAAAATATAACTTTAAATGTTATACTGAATAATTGTACACTACAGGTAAATATATAATCAAGTACTTTATATTAGTCACAATATGTTAAGTGTGTTTAGTTTTCATGGACTTTTCAGTTTTGTTTGTTGTCATGTGTCTTCTTTGCCCAGATTCCCGCCACTCAATTGTCTCCTATGTGTCAGCTGTGTGTGATCAATTATCCTTGTTTGTGTTTGTTCTCTAAGTTGTTCCCTCACCTGTACTCCTGGTCTGGTATTGTTGAGGGGAGTTAATTCGGAAGTCACTAAACGAAGCACAATTTTGGTGACCTGAGATTTTTTTTTTAATTATTACAGTGCTGTGTTAACTGTGTCTTTACAAATAAATTATTTTCAAAAATCTTGAAGGGGGGAGAGGTCCTCGCCTGGGGCCTGGCTCTCACCTTCCACTGCTGGTCCCATATTTCCAAAACATGTAATATATATTTGCCATTAAAACAGATGAACAGTCATTTTCTGAGTGAGAAAAGTGTAAACAAGACTCGTGGTAGCCAGGAACACGCTAGAATGCTAACAAGATAAAGCTGGTTGCAGATGTTCAGGAAATTGGATAAAACTAGCGTTATCAAAGTGGTCCGATTGTTTTTGATATAGCATATCAGGGATATGTTCAGTTTTTAAAAGATGTTAAGAAGAAAACAGGATTACAAATCATCTTGATGGAACACTTCAAAAGTGTACTATTTTAAAGAAAATATAATTAAAACATTATGATTTAAAATGTATGTTGAAAGCTTTTAATTTGACTATCACAAAGTGCACTTTTAAAAGTAATAAACATCATGAAAGTATACTCTCTTTAAAGGGATAGTTCACCCAAAATGGAAATCATTTACCCACCCTCAAGTTGTTCTAAACCTGTGTTGATTTCTTTCTTCTGTTTAACACAAAAGAATACATTTTTGAGTCGGTAACCAAACAGTTGATGGGCCCAGAGTATTTCCATGAGTGAGTAGATTAAATGATGACAGAATTTTCATTTTTGGGTGAACTATCCCTTTGAAGTGCACTTAAATGGTATTTTATTTCATTAATATTATCTGCAAATGTAATTTTAAATTATACGTTTAAGATTTGAACTTCACATTCAATACAATTAAGCAAACATTTTTTTGTTAAGCAGCTATTCTGTGTAATTACTGCACACACATATTCACTGGCACTTCTCTTTTCTTTGTCTTTTGAACTCTCTTTCTCTCTCCCATACACATCGAGCATCTGTCTTGTTCTCCCTGAGGCGGTGATATTTTCAGTGTTAATGAAGTAAAAGCTTTCTCTTCAAATATGCTGTATCGCTCTCTGTCTCATGGGCAGAAATGGCTTGATGAATTTCAGCCATTTATACTTCACAAAATAACACAAGACATAAGTAATGACATTCATAAAACAACCACAGCTAAGGATATATGATAAGTTTATTTATTTATGCTTTCCTTATGAAACCCAGCTGCCACAATTTATTTTTCTGAAAAAAGAAATGTTGAAAATAAAGAAGACATCTGTTCGATGACTCATCAGAAGCAGAGCTTTGAATGAGCCAATGTGATTTAAGCTAGGTTTTTCTGACAATGTAACTGATGTTTGCCTGTAAAAAAAAAAAAATGGAGAAGAGTGCTTAATTAGGCTATATTAAATGTGCACTTGTGTACAAATATTAGAAGTATATTTTTTGAAGAAAAAAAACTGTAGATAAGATTAGATATCCATGAAATAAAAGGCAACTTAAGTGTACACAAAGATAGTAATATTTAAAGACTTCATTCTTAATAAATACTTAATTCTTAACAGACTTATGTGCACTTTGTAATAATCGCAAATAATATGTAAAATATATTCCAATCTTAATTGGAAACTGTTGTCGGGTGATATCACATGTGGGCCCACAGGGTATATAAGGGCACCTAGAGAATACATCATGAGATTTGTCTTAGAGAAGCCATTTGTGTGTAAAGCTGAGTGTGTAAACATTCTGTTTGTTCTAGGAGTAAAAAATATGCCTAGAAAAGCAATCAGGAAGTGTGTGCCGTCATATCAAAGCTGGTTACCCTCATTGTGACCAATTTACAGTGAGCAAGCTCCGTTCCCACTTGCCTTTTTTCAAGGGGGTTAGCAGATGAGCTTGAGATGGCTTTGTCTGGCATTACCTGCTTGGTCCTTAGCTTTCATGCCATACCTGGAAGCATGCTTGGAGGGTTCTTCCGTTCTTGCAAAGACTATGTTATTGGCCCAGTCTAGTTCTGAGGAACTAGACGTGATGGGAGTCGAGACATATGTGCTGAGTGAGTCTGCTTCCTCCCTTACCCCTACATATGAGGAGCTGATCAATGTAATGATCTGTGACTGCCGCACACACATAAACCAAAACATAACATAAATGTCCAGGCCTGGTCTTCCCTCATCCTTCACTGTCGTCGCTCCTCCTTTTATGCTTCCAAAGCTCTCCCTTGAGAGATTCGAGTGCTGGTGATGCTCCTTATCAATCACGCCATCGTCCTCGCACTTTTCTCTCACTGCTTTCGGTAGGGCTGTAGTCAACCAAAGAAATCCTTGGTCGACCAAAGTCTTGTCCTGCGCAACGATTAGTCGACTAAAAAAAACAAACCTTGTTTTGATTTAACATTTTTTTTAAACAATTGTCATAGAGCATTTATAAAACAACAACGAAATAAATAAAACATCACAAATAAATAAAACTATAATAATAATACAATTCTTTTAGAATTAAGTGATTTTTTTTAACTGAAAAAAGTAAGGAGCACTGTTTATGCAGTCATAATCGCGCACCTGATCACACCACACGCTCCAAAAAAAATAACTGCTATCTGTCACATTATAAAAATTTTAAATTTAAATAAAAAATTATTTCACTATTCACTATTTTCAAATGCGTAAAGTGTACAAATAAAAACGAAAAACATATTAAGAAAACACAATCTATTGAATCAGCATTATATAGCCGTTAAAAGGGCTGTTCACGTCTTTTGCGCACTCAAGTTCGATTTCAAATATAGGTGCGCGGTGTGTTGGCCCATAATGGAGAATTGCGGTCGCCTCCCTCCACAGTCTTGTCGTCTTTGTTTTACAATGCAGCCAGACAAAAGATTTAGATTTCTTGGACATTTTGTCGACTAAAGCCAAAACAAGCAGCATTCTAACTGAATAAATAGATCATCCCTTTCCCTTACCGAGCGCGAAGCAGCAGCGCAGCCGGCCACAGGCGCGTTCCCGAGTGTTCAATGTGTGTGCGCTAAAACTGTGGCGCTGTTACAAAATAGCCTAAATTAAAGCATTTAAAGATGGGGATAAAACAAAGGCTAATTATATTTAGACTACAGTAATAAATAATTGCTTATAAAGGAATAAATATCAAGGTGTAAATCATTAAAGGTGCCCTATAATGGTTATTTAAATTATTTTATAATGTTTCCTGGGTTGCCCTTATAATGTTAGTGTGTTTTTTAGTTCAAAAATAGTCATAATTTAGAAATAAAAGGCATTTTTCCTAGCCTGATTTTAGCCTCTGATCTGAACACCCAGTTTGAAGGGGCGTGTCTGCTGTGTGTAACCGGCCTCTGCTGTGATTGGCTGACATGCTTGCATATAAAATAGCTATGTACTACATGTGAAACTGTATCGAATAATTTTACTCCAGCTATTATACGTTTTTTTACTATTACAGCCATCAAGATTAACGAATCGTGAGATGTTTTTGAAGTATTTAGATCTATTCCCATCACATAAAATGTTGCTGTGTTGAGTATTGAGCAAGCAGAGGACAGTTTGTCGATCGCGAGGATGAAGATCTTATCATTGCAACGCAATTTCTGCCTTCTCTGCTTTCCCTAATGCAGACACGATCATGTAAGAAAGAGCTTCGTTGTGCATTGTAACGTGCGTCATTGAATTCATAACGAGTTTGGCAAGTGTCCAGATAAACTCGCGCTTTGTGGAAAGATATTGATTGCTTTCTGTATACAATTTATTCACAATTATTATTATTTTTTCATCCTACTAAAAGAAACGATGTGAAGTCCCTGGCCGGACTTACTGATGCATAAACAGTATTGAACGATTTTGAGTGAAAGATTAACGTTACCTGTCTGAACTTGAACAACAGTAACATCAGCTCGGTCCGAGGCCAGCTCTTGGGAAGATCAGGAATCAGTCGTCGGTTTGGAAATATCCAGAGAAAATAAAATTAACCCATTGTTTCTTCAGAGGCTCGGATGAAGGAACTAAAAATACTTTTGTGTTCATGTGTACATCCAAACACTGATCAACGGCCATGCTTCGGCTGCGCAGCTCCGTCTCGTCTGTCACTGAACATGGGCTGGCATATGCAAATATTTTGGGTCATACATATTAATGATCCCGACTTTTACGTCAGAGTCGGTATTATGTGGAGATTCGCCTGTTTTTCAGGGGTGTTTTTCAAAAACGAGATTTAAGTAAGAAGGAGAAAACAATGATGTTTGAGACTCACTGTATGATATGTCCATGTACTGAACTCTTGTTATGTAAGTATGCCAAAATAAATTCAATTTCACATTTTAGGGCACCTTTAAAAAAAATTCTTTAAATTGGTAAAAAAAAAAGTAACTGATCGACCAATAAGAATGTCAGTCGACCAAGACGGCATCGACTGATTAGTCGACTAAACGACTAAAGTTGACAGCCCTTTTTTTATTACACTGATCTAAATATGGACACTTGAACTGTCACACACCTTTGTTCCATTCTTAGAACAACATGACATCACGACTTTTGCGTTTAACATACACGCCACTTTTGAGTCAAGTGGCGTGTTATCTCTACGCATTTTGAGCTATCCGCGTGTATGCGCGTGTATGCGTGTATGTCTACGCCATTAACGTCCGCGTCATTCCCCGTGTCTGTACACGCGCGTCAAATGTCCAGTCATAAATGCCATTAACCCCAGTGACGGTTAAGTTTAGGGATAGGGTTGAGGTAAGTCATATCTTTTTTTTCTCTAGGATGGTAAGGGAACAGTCATAAATGCCATTAACCCCAGTGATGGTTAAGTTTAGGGACAGGGTTGAGGTAAGTCATATATTTATATAACGTTAAGTCAACGGCGTTCATAAACACGCTGAAAAGCGATTATGCGTCTTGATAGCACGCCAAAAATGCAAATACGAATTGGCGTGTCATACACACGCTACTTCATGAGATCAGTCTGCTTAGAAATAGTTCCTGTTTGACAGTAGATACAAGTAAACCATAGCATTTTCGAGGTGTTTTATGCTTCTTTTGCCACGCACTGAAGAAAAAACTGCCCCACCATCAGTAGTCAGTGATTCACAAAGTTCATATAGGCTAGAATATGAGTCCAATGTAGTTGAACAGCTTGCTGGCATTGGTGCAGTGCTGTCATAGAAAAACAGTTTGAAGAGACTTGTGTGAAAGTTTGAGTCTGCAAGACTCATCAGTTGTATCTATTAATAAAAATAGAAGTAAATATACAAAGAAAAAGCACATTAGATTCAAAGAAAGTTTGCCTATATTTCATATTACAACATCTGGCGGTTTGGGAAAAGCCCATCTAGGAAAATATGTACAAGTTTATTATAACATGCTAATGTAAGAATGAACCACTGTAACAATTAATGTAAGAATGAACCACTTTCTCATCAGAAATGATATCCTCTGATGGATCAAGCCGTTTAATGCATCACATTCTTTTGCTGAGGTAAATGCAAGGCTGATTCCTCACAGCGTGTCTTACAGATTCGTAGAGTAACCTGATAAAGCTTGATGCTTTGTTTATTGAGGTAATGGAGGTGTTTACAGGTTCGCATGGTTCACATGGGCGATAACCATATGAATCGCCTGTACTGTGGTTGGTGTGACCACAATACAGATAATGAGTGTTAAGTCAATGGAGTTCGAGCGATATTCCTCGCCACAGCCGAGGTCCTAATTCCCGTGGGGGTGTGGGGGACTGCATTAACCCTGTTAAACCAGCTGTGTTATCGCAAACATATCAAACCAAGGTGTATTCGTGTTACCTTAACTTCAACTGTTTTCACTATATCAAAACAATTCAATTTGCTCCTGACAGTAGACAAAATGTGATTTATGGTAATTTTTTGCTTTCCGTCTGGAAATGATGGCAGCTTTCTGGGAGAGTGGAAAGGAAGGATTTGAACATTGATTCGGGAGAAGGCTGAGCGAGACTCTTTCGCATATGGTGTGTATATGTGTTCGTGCGTGTATATGCTTGTATACTTGCAGACCTTTTTTAGCTTCAGGTTCTAAAGGGTCAAGTCAAGTCAAGTCACATTTATTTATATAGCGCTTTTCACAGTACAGATTGTATCAAAGCAGCTTCACAGTGATAACATGAAAGCAGTACAACACAGATCGATAATATTGTTAAATATTAATTATTAAATAACCCCAACTAAGCAAGCCAAAAGCAAGGTGACAGTGGCAAGGAACCAAAACTCCATCAGATTGGATGGAGAAAAAAACCTTGGGAGAACCCAGGCTCAGTCAGGGGCCAGTTCTCCTCTGGCTTACATTCATATTGTTTATATATAAATATTAAATTTAAATATTGTTTATGTATAAAACAGCGCCATAACATATCGCCGGCGTTGAGTCGTCTCTTCACAGGCGTTGGTCTTCTCATCACAGGCGGTGGGGCATCCGAAATCCCCGTGAGAGGCTGGATAAAGGATAAAGGGTCAATCTGTGAATAAAGGAAAATTTGCTTTATTAAAAAAACGAGTGAAGCGGTGGTTGAAGTCGTCTTTACTCAAGAATATTTCCTCCCTCCAGACATTGATGACGGAATTCAGTGTGTTGCAGGACTTAGGCCTAATTTGAAATACATCATACAAAATAAAAAAAATAAAGTGAAGCATGAGCTATTTCCAGCATTTAACTAGGAGAATAAGAGATAATGTTCTGGCTGTTCAATTTTCGAATAAATCAGACAAGTGCAGTATTGGTTCAGAAAAAAAAATAAAATAAATGTTCAAATCTGAAACTTTTGTTTTTGTATTAGTCATTTATGAGAGAAGTTGTAGTGTCTGTAAAATTAAAGATGTGAATGTTTTTAACTTGTAGTTACAGAGATCACATCAATGTGTCATGTAATTCACGGTATAAAACCTGCTAGTCATTTGTTTTTCTTTTGTCTGACACACACATTTGAACTCACTGTCTGTCTTCTTAGAAGCCTGTCACTACCATCACACACACACTTATTGAAACACACAGCCTGCTTTTGTCTGCTATTATTTATTGTGTGTTGTGTGTTTGTGTGTGACTGTGTTAAACAGACTGCCTATGCACAGAGTGTGAGGATCCCATGTGTGTCTGGGTAGTTTCTTCACATGTGTTTTGTCTCCTCTCCGTGACTAAACTCTTAACACCCCTCCACAGGGCCCCAATCCACATGCGCGCACGCACACACACATTTTGGGTTTCTGTGTTGTATGCCTACTTTCCATAGACTAAAGATTGAATGATGTTTACTGTACCAACTGTATATTCTATCCTCTAACCCTACCCCTAAACACTCACATAAAACATGCATTTAAAAAAAAAACATCATTCTGTAAGATAGATTATATAAGCTGTTTTCCTCATGGGGACTAAAAAATGTCCTAGTCCTGGTAAATACTGTTATTACTATTGTTGTGAGGATATGGTCCCCAGAACATATGGTTTACCAGGACCACACACACTTATACCATGTGCACAGGATGCGACCGTTGACGTGTCGCATCACGATGAAACATCTAGAAGCTGTTTACATTGGTTATTAGTCATCTACTTTGTTGTGCCCAAACTAAAACCTTAAAAAAATCACTTCATTTCATTTTAGCTAGTTGCCAAGGCATAATTTCTCACTTTGATTTAGTTAAACTTTATGTACTAAAATAACTAAAACTGAAATAAAAACTATAAAGATTAAATACAATTAATAAAAATGAGAAAACACAGCAAAATAACTAAATCTTTAAATTTAAAACATAAAATAACAAATTAAAAATCAATTTAAAATATTGTGCCTTACTCTCTCATTCATCTCACACATTCCCACAGTCTCTTTTTTTGCAGCCGCTTGTCACGTATTGTCATGGCAACGCTACCTTTAGCCAGCGATGACATGTTCTTCAAGGACAGAGAGCCGTGAGAGTGTGTGTGTGTGAGTGATTGAGTGAGTGTGTGTGTGTCCAAAATTCATTCACCCTCCACATGGCTGATGTCCCCATAACAACCGTTCCCGCTTGCCTTTCAGCCTGGAGACTGTAACCTAGCAACAAGCAGTTACCCCACCCCCACATTGATGCTCCCACCAATGAGATCTCTTTAATAAGTCTGTTGTTTCTCTTAGACACCAATACGACTGAATGTAGAGAAATCCTGCTTCTCAGATGTTTGTTGTGAGGGAAAGAAAACGGTAATCTCAGTTTTTGGGTTTCAGATAAAAATGCAACAATAATGGTTATTAGATATCTGAAGTCTTTTGAAGAAATGAATACCTTTATTATTCAGCAAGGACAGTAAATTGTTTTCAAATAAACAGTTTTCACTTTCAAACAAATGATGTTCAAATGAACTTTTTATTTCTTTTTATTTATCAAACAATCCAAAAAAATAAATAAATGCACAGTTAACAGTTTCCACATAATTATGAAGTAGCTCAACAGTTTTCAACATTAATATTAGTCGTCTTGGTTACGACGGTAACCCTGGTTCCCTGACAAGGTAATTAGATTCTGTGTAAAATATTTTGACACTATGAGAATGCTTCTGTGTGACTGCATCTGAAGTACGTACGTGTGAAATCACTCCAATCTCATTGGCAAAACGTAGTCCTGTGACAGATGACAGCGCACCTGGAAGTTATAAATGACACCAGGACCAAACATCGTCAGCTAGTGCTGAAATAAGTTACTCTCAGGCATGTAGAAATAATGGCAAATTGATATGGTTACGGTGTCTCGTTCCTTTCTCGGGTAACCAGGGTTGCAGTTGTAACAGAGAAATTCCCCTTTTGAGGGAACAACACTGTGCCAGAATGTTGACGCTATGGGAATGTTCATACCCACTATGCCATAGTGATCAAATGCCTGCCCAAAAGTTGTGAATTGTAACAATCACACAACATAAAGGGGACCTATTATGCCCCTTTTCACAAGATGTAAAACAATTATTGGATGTCTTCAGAAGTTCAGAAGGATGTCAAATTGAAGTCACATAACAAACAACTTGAAGGGAAACCCCTGACAACAATGCCTTAGAGGATGTCTAAGGCATGCTACTCCTTGTAGATTGGGGTCTAATGACTAAGGGTGAAGGAATATCACATGCTTTGTAAGCCACAGAAATTGCCTCAATGATCCACTTGCTTATGCATTGCTTGGATACTGAGGAACCTTTCTGGTTGAACCAAAGCACACCAACAAATGGTCAGTTTTACACAACAACCTCAGTGAAGAGACCATAGTTCAATAGTTGATCCCACTCAGGGGCCAAATCCTCTTTAGAATTATTGAGAGCAGAGCTATCAAGCGAAATGTCTGCAGTCATAGCCTTAGCAATGTCTGAACCAGGGGATCCAGCCCCAGCGGAAATGGATACGAAAAGGAGAACCAGAGCGGATCGTGTGCTATTTCCTCTGATGTGAACAAGTCCACTTCCGTCTGGCCGAAATTTCTCTAAATCAACTCGACTGTTTCTGTGTGGAGTCTCCATTCTCTGGTCCCCTGCCTTGACAAGATGTCTGCTCCCTGATTCAGTTGCCATGGGATGTAAACTCCCATCACAAGGTCAACTTATCCTGGACCCAGACCAGTATTTGGTGTGCCAACTGCAGAGAGGGTGTGATTTTATGAATGAGACTACCGATGTCTTGTCTGAGTGGAAAAGGACATGGTAGTCTGTGATATCAGTGCTAGAAATACAGCCATCATCACCAAACAATTCATGTGCCATGAAAGATGGTGACCTCTCCACAGACCTCAATTCAAGCAGCCATGTAGGACTGTACCTCATCCCTTGAGGGAAGCGTCTGTCGTTAGCATCTTGCGAAGGGAGGGCCCAGCACAGGAACCTGGGCCAAAAACAAAGGCTTCTTCCACATCACTCGAGTACGAAGGCATCTGTGTGTTACTCTGATGATGCTAAAGGGGTATCTCTTTCTGGAAAATCCCTGTCTTGAGTCAGTACTCTTCTTGGCGAGAGACATGTTATATTGCCTCTTTCACCAAAAGAGACTTTCCAACACCTGAGCCTGCTCTGCACTAACCACTTTGGAGAGTACTCAACATTTGTAGGAGAGACAAAGAGAGACAAATTTGTCAGAAATTAATGGTAGTGAGTCACTTCTGCAATGTTCTCATATTTAGACCCAAAGGAATCACATTGGACATGACTGCCATGAGTCTCAACAGTCTCTGAATTTTTTTACTCTGATGGATTAGCCTAGCCTGATCTTGCCTCTGGCTGATAGAATTGACTGAATAAATCAGTCATAAATTCAATTCAGAATGCACACAAATGCCCTGGAAATGCAGTCAGAGCTGGATTTATGCACTTTGTGAAGGTGTTAGGTGACAAGGGTAGCCTGAACGGAAGACAATAATTGATAAGCTTTGCCCCTAGCAGTGAACCTAAGGAACTTCCTGTATTGAGAAAGCATCTTCTAGTGTAACAAACCACACCTCTGATTTGATTTGGAACTCAATGGTCTGGTTACAGACAGGACTAAGACAGGAGTAGGCAGGGGCGGAGTGGGACCAAAAAAATCTACCGGGAAATTTCGTAGACCACCGGCCCTCGTCGCCGGCACTATTTTAATAGCCGATAGCATTTACAGTTTTACTGATTTAAAAAGAACTTTGTTGTACTATGCTGGAGTAAAGTTCATAAATGGTCGTTCTTTCCCATAGAAGACTAATTTCTAAAACTATGTTGGGTGGACTCTGTGCCTAGGGGGGTTCGGGGGCATGCTCCCCCGCAAGAAAATTTTGGACATTTTAAGGTTAAATGCATCAATCTCGTGCTCTCTGAGAGATCAAAATTAATAGCTTCAACCCATGAACTGCTTGTTAAACAAAGAAAAAACATTAATTTGTACCAGGACAATAAAGAGGGCTCAAACATTTTTTTAGTTATGAGAGTCTCAGTCTACATTACATTATCAATGGTGTTTTAGGATGCCAAACAATTATTATAATAATGTAATAATGATTTATAATTATTCCTATGACGTACTGTAAAATCCATTTAGCCTATAAATGTACTATGTAAATGAAAATGAGTATTTCAAAAGTGTATTTTAACCTACATTACACTAATATAGGACAATTAAAATACTTTTGTCCTAATTTCTTCACTTGCAAGAAATACTAAACCCTTGAGCTTTTATTTAGGAGAAAACACCAGCAGCCAGACCATGATGATCGCGTGAGTAAAGTAATCACGCAGCACAAACTGGATGCTATTCTAATGTCAGTTATTATAATGGCACAACGCCATATCATGGTTTCAATTTTAGTTCGTTGGCAAAATATAACGCTAGAGACCTTAATGTTAGGTTTTACATTTTGCATCTTTACATATCTGTGTTGGGAAAAGGGAGATGAGAGAGTTCGGCAAGGCGGATTCGAACTTGCGTTCAGCGCATCAAAAACTGCTTTCATGTATTTCACGCCCTACAACCTAACGTTACGCCACTGAGACTGGTTAAAGACAGGTGTCATTTTGCTGTAAAGACAGGCACTTCGTGTAAATATATACTCCGTTATAGGAAATGTAAAAAAAAAAAATGTTTTCTTCCCTTAGCTTGGGCCTAGCCTCGTGAGACCATCCTGATCTCGCGAGCTTTCAAGGTTTCACTCGCAGATCAGTCTGGACACTTTCCGTTAGAGAAAATTTGGGAGCAGTTCACCAAACGAACGTCCAATCAGCGTTGGCTTTGAGGCGGGTTGAGGTGTGACGCAACGAGAAGTGCGACAGTTCAGTCTAAAGAACATGACGGCTTCAACGGATGAAACTAGCATCAGCGTGGCTATCGAGCAAGTTTTATCGGAATTACATAGTATTTCTTCACTGAAAGAAGAGCAAAACACTGCTCTGGAGGCTTTTCTCAGAGGAAAATATGTTTTTGGTCTTCTCCCGACTGGTTTCGCTCTGTTAGTACGTCATATGCTTTGTTGATCTGATTAGTTGATTTGGCCCGTCTATCACCAACATAGGCCAATCAGCTAACCAGTATTTTCGCCCCTTACCAAAACTACTTCAACGGAAGGTTTCCAGATGGATATGCGGAGCAAATCCATCTGGCGGAGTCAGGTTAGCTTGGGCCATGGCGAACTTCCAATAAATACATTTTATCAGACCGGGCCGGCCCTCGCGGCCTCGAAACACTACCGGCCCACCGGGAAAACTCCCGACTCTCCCGATTGCCACTCCGCCACTGGGAGTAGGCCTTAAATCAGGACATTTAAGTATCTTAATAACGTGCCTTAGAGAAAAACCCCATAACATTACTAGTGTGCATCTTGAGACAAAACAATGACACTGACACATTTTATGATATGTCACTGCAAGTTGCATTCAGTGAAGACAGCTCAAATATACATTTAGTCTGGGACTAGGCTTAAGTCTTGTCTGTGAAACCGGTAAAATACTTTTCAGCGTTAGCATCTTGAACTTTTAAGTCCACTGAGTACCGATTATAAAAACCAGAGTCTCAGTCGGAAGAGGGACATGTTCTGTGGCCTCTTTTGCCAAAATAGACAAATGTATGTCCTGCTCTAACACCTGGGCCACTGACCACTTGGACATTTCTCAAAATTTGCAGGACCCACAGAGAAATATTTGGCAGAAGTCGCCATGCTGCAAGTGCCACCTTGACGCCTGGTCTCTCTGTGGAGGGCCTCGAGTAGCAACATTCTGCTTCTGTAATTTTCAAAACCCATTTGGCAGAAATGACTGCCAAATAGTCTAAAAAAGATACCAGTCTACACTAGAGGTCAGTCTCGAAAGACCTGCTTGCCTGCAGGGTACAACCAAACATACTTCTCCAATACCATTCTTGGATAGTGTGAGCCTCCCAGATCTGCAATATTTCCGGGGATAAAGAATGGGCCAAAAGTTCAATGAAAACTGCTGGCCCACTAAAGAGGTTGTGGGTTTGCAGTCTCAGATTAAAGTCTTGAAGGGTCAATGCTTTGATGGTGGTTTAGTTTGGGCAAATGCTGGTGTGGCTTGCTGCCATTGTAACTAGAGGGCTGGTAGCTTTGTTTCAAAGCATCTTTATTATGATAACAGGAAAATTATTCAATAATTCAAACAGTTCATTGTTCAGCAGGAGTCAGTTCAGTGTTTTTATTTAGTTATGTTGTAAATAAAGCATAGGCAAGGAGACACAGATCTTAAATTGCTGCTTGTTCGTTTATTTTTGTAAAATAATAATGGGACAAGCAACACCAAAAAAGACAATCGATTCACACAGAACACTTTCTGAAGACACAGCAGCTGACAATGTTTGGTCTGACTCTGGGTGTCCTATAAAGCTTCCGGGTGCACCATTGTCTGTCACGGGACTACATTTCGCCAATAAGATTAGAGTGATTTCGACAAAGCATTGAGTTCGCTCGAAAGGGAACAGAAATGTTTCTTGAGCAGAAAATCAGCATTTTCGAATTTCTGAAGGAGCATGTGACACTGAAGACTTGAGTAATGATGATGAAAATTCAGCTTTGCATCACAGAAATAAATTACTATTGCATTCGGGTTCTTCTTGACCATGAAGAGATACATAAAATTTCAATTTACATTTATTGCATTTACATTTATTTACAAGATGAGATATTGCAAAATACAAATCTTTTTTTTTTTTTTTTTTTTTTTTTTTTACAAAGCTCTTGATGTATAATAAAAGTGGTTTGTAGATAAAGCCATAATGGCATTAGAAGGTGGTGGCACACACACGAACGCACAAAAAGATGTTCTCATGCAATTCCCACTTGCTTCTATTTTTGCTACAGACTTGCAATAAACACAGCCTTTTCATTCAAACGCTGTAAAGGTCAATGGGTCACTTCCTGTCAGCATCAAGTTAAAGACTCCATTAGCCAATGAGCAACCAAAATATGTTCATATACACAAACACACACACACGTATACATTTGTTCATGAGTTTTGCCTGTAAACAAACCACAGGAAGACACATAGTGTACATGCGTACAGGTTTTTCCCAAAATTTCATCACTTGCCAACATGTTGTAAAGCCTGTGCAACAGTTACTTGTAAGCTATATCTAAATTTTTAAATGCTCATAAATAAACCAATTCCAATTATGTCATCAGGTTATTGTTTATACTGAGAGGAAGAGCAAATATAATTTAGAAAATTTCAATTCGTTTGGGATGTAGGGTTCTATGCCATTTTTTGATAGTAGATTCTACTGTGCAGTACTAATTTATTTCTGTCATCATTTCTTCAAGTTAAAGTTTTTGTGGTGGGCTGTAGTGAAGAGCTTTGAGTTTCTGTGTCTGATGATAGTTTTCTCAATGTAATGGTGAAATGCTGGTAAAGTGACTCAGAGCAGCTCTGAAGATAAAGTTCAATTGTTCATGTCCTCATATAGTGAGACTCTGAAAGCACCATGACTGTCACACAGACTTGAGTTTCTGTAGTAGACCAAACTGAGACAACATGCAGACTTACAGACTTACAATAGCAGTATTTCATATTTACAAACACTAGTCCATTTCACCATTTAATTAAATGTACAGCCCTACTCTTGGTTTATTAATCTAAAATATTCAACAAATGTTCCAGACTGTTTGCAATCAGAAATCCTGAGTCATGACCCGCACACATCCATGTCTCTGGCATCTCTATGCATCACACATCTGCCTTTCATCGCATTCCTGTGCTCTGCATCGGCGTGATGCCAGACTGTAGGACGAAGTAGAATTTATTCACTGCCTGCTGAACGCATGCATGCACATGGGGCTTGCATTACTCAAAGAAGTCAAAGGTCAAATATGGAAAGCGAACACTGTATCCAGTGACAAAGGGGAGGAGGATATCCTCTGTCCATAAACACAGCGCGCCAGTCATCCTCCCGTCCCTCGGCACTCTTCCTATTCACTGCAACTGGAAAAAGTATGGTTGCCATGGAGACACAGCTGTGAGTGGCCAGCCGGCCTTCACTTCCTGCTGTTACTGTGGTTTCGCAGCCTCACTGGGCTCAGAGTGCAGCGGAAAAAACAGCAGCTGGATAAGGAAGCAAGACGTAAACTACTCCTTTTCCCCTCTTTCTTCTACCAACAATCACTATTCCTGCTGTTTATAGTTAAAGACACTTCATGTAAAGTACAAACCCTGTTAGCACACCTGCAGTTTCAAAACCATTTGCGCTACAATTATGACATGTGACCATGGACCACAAAACCAGTCACATGGGTCATTTTTTTTTAAATACGGCAATGGAAAGCTTATTTATTCAACTTTCAGATGATGTATGGTTTGTTAGGATATGACAATATTTGGCAGAGATTTTAAAATCTGGAATCTAAAAGGTGCAAAAAAATCTAAACATTGAGAAAATCGCCTTTAAAGTTGTCCCTTTACTGTATGTTTGCGATTATGCTGGATTCACTCACAAAAATAAATGTTATATATATTTACGGTAGGAAATTTACAAAATATCTTCATTGAACATGATCTTTACCTTGTATCCTAATGATTTTTGGCATAAAAGAAAATCGATCATTTTGACCCATACAATGTATTGTTGGCTATATTGCCACAAATATACCCGTGCGACTCTAAGTTTGTGATCCAGGGTCACACCTATTAAAATAATATAAGAAATACCAGTTTTCCGTATCAAGCAGTATAATGGACAGTTTTGCATGTTTTTATGTTTAAGCAGACTGTTTGTGTGTTTTGTTGACCCCATAAAAATGTATAAACAGTTTATGCATAAATCAGGAAAGTTATAGATTAGATAATTCAAAACATCAAATGTTTGCATAACATCTCACATTTTTCAACTTCTTTTCATTTTTGCCGTTACAAAAATGTGAAATATAAATACAGAGCTTTATGTTTCATCATTGTGCGAAGACTTGAAAGTGTAACACGTCGTCGCAGAACCTTTATCAAATCTGACTGACACCCAGTTTAACGCAATGAATTAATCATTAAAGTGTGTAAATTAATAATTTCATTTCCTGTTCATTTTTAGTTAACATAAATAATAAACATACAATTCAACCTTTAGAATTTGACTGATTGTGTTGAATTACATAGCACCACCTGCATGCAACAATAGAAATACAGTTTAACCAGTAAAAGTATAACAAGAACACAAAATTGAACTTAGGTTAAAATTGTTTAGAGGCAGAGTTTTTTTACTTTCTCCCATTCTTCTTTTTCTTCTTTCCACCTCGTTGTCTGTTTAACTCGTTCTCTTCAGCTTGATGGGGCTGTTTCTGGGAAAACATCACACGCGCATATAAACAAGTCGATACATTGTACTGGCCCTGACTATCACTAAGACTGGATGTGGATGATATAGTTTACTACAATATATCTCCATATTGCTCAGCATTTTGATGATGCATCTCAATAAAAAATGTGAACACTTTTTACCTTTTGACCTTTTTACATAGTTTGGAACATATTTAATCTTTCATATGCACCAATATAACAATATATAATAATAAACAGCAATATTTACCTACATATATTTAATGTATTATTAAAAAAAAAAAAACAGGAAACAGGGGTACCGCTTCCTTTTACAGTACAGTACTTACAGTGTACTTACAGTGTACTTACCTAGAAAGTACTGGCTAATATAAGGTAAGTACATGGAACAGGGTTAGGTTTAGGGGTAGGTTCAGGGTTAGTACTAGTTATTACCCGGAGTTACTAAAATAAGTACATAGTATTTACATGGATAACTGGACTGTAAAAGGAAGCATTACCGAAACAGGTTATGTGAACTGATTTGTGGAAAGAATCAAGCTGATTCTGAAGGTTCAGTCAGACTCTGTGTTCTGATATTGACTTGTCTTTATACTCGTGAGACAGCGATGGACTATGGAACTAAATCTAAAAGCTGAAAATGATTAGCCAAATTTGACAATATCATGAAAATATTCACTATATCTTCCCCTCATATTTAAAACACTCAAACAGAGCTTTCTCTTACACATGATTAGGTTGAAAACATTTCACTGGCGCTGATCTAACATCATCAGATGAGGAGAAAAATGCTTACGGCTGAATTCGTACACACACACACACACACACACACACACACACACACAGGCTTTAAAAAAAGATAATAGTTTCTACACAGCCATTCTATGTACCAAGGTCGTATTAATGAGTTTCCATCTGTTTGTGAGTGATGGGTCTGTGTTGGAGAGATGTGATAATGTATTGGAAGCTTTTTACATAATCTAAGTGTCATTATTTTATTTTACATTACATTTTATTTGGAAAGGAGGCATTTATTTGTGATGTGTGTATGTTTTAACATCTACCATCAACATCTACCATGTTTTGTTGTTGTATACTGAAATAGTGTTTGAGATGTGGATGGTGCAATTGCTGTTTTTGAATTGAATTTTAATTACTTTATATATACATACAGTACACATATATTACGAATTTCCCATTTGGAGTATAAACAAATTATTTAATTTGTAATCAAATTTAATTTTCTTTGTTGGCAACTCTTAAAAATGGGCAATTGCAGTTCATACAGATTAAAAAATGTATGTGTTTGTTATCTGACTAATTATTGATTTTTTTTTACTTGTTTGAGATTATACCTGCCTTTCTAATAGCTGAAATTTTAAAAAGTTTACTACAAATCTGTCATCTTTTTTCTCTCTTTCATTAAAAAAGAGGATATAAGTGATCAATGTAGTTATTAGAGTTCCCAGAGTGCTTACCTGGAAACAAGCTTCTATTAACACTGCTGTGTTTTGATGCTATTGAAAGCAATTACCCTCTGTCAGTGTGGAGGACAGAGTGCTTTAACTGCATTAATTTCCTCTATCATTAAATATAACCCTTTATTTCCCACAATACAGCCAAAGCTTCTAATTTCAGTAGAAAGCAGATGGCGTACACATATCAAACAAAGAAACTTCCAACATATGGCACGTTACTTGTGGCATGATTTAGTTTTCAACTTTTTATATATATTATTGATTATATCAGTATGTTAATGAAATGATGAATGCAACTAAACCTTGAGATTTATCTTCAATAAAAGGTGGATACTTTTCTAAAAATAATAATTCAACATCACATCTAACTGGAAAGCGATTAGTTTTACTCCCTGAACAAATTTGTATGATTTCAAGCACTTTCTGACGAAGTGAGTTCCCCTCTAGTCTGAACTGGATAAGTTTGCTGACAGGCTTCATTCAAGGTTCAATTGCTTGAATATAAGTTGGCACTTGGCAGTTTCCTTTGTGATAAAAGGAGAGGAGATCACTACTTCTGATTTGCCTCAAGAAATGTATGGCTAATGTTTGTATTTGTAACGATAGTAGGGATACTATGTGTCCAATCATTGTTTTACTAAAACAGCTTGGGTTGTTAATCAAGATGCTGAACCAGTTTAGTTTTATACACAAAAACCTGGAAAATGAAAAGTGTGGTAAACATGGTATTTAGCAGAATAATTGGCTCTATTGAATTTCCTCTCAGCGCTATGATGCTCTTGAATCGAAACTATAGATCCCTAAATCGCGATATAGACTAGTGTGTGAATATTAAACCACAAATACTATTTAAATACGAATCCTGTTCGTATGAATCGTATGTTCCGTGTGAATGAATAGTGCAGCGGTTCTGGTGCAGCCGACGCGCAGTTCTATTTACCACACACACACTTACACTGAAGACACACGTGTGACGCTTGCGCTGTTTTTTTGCCTATAAGAAGACAAAAATAATTGAACTTCCTCTCCAGGCTCTAGATCCACTCTGAAAGTCACTTCGTGATCATTTAACCACTTCATTTGTGAAACTATCATCATGACGATCATGACAAACTCCAAAGGGCTTCACGGCAACCCGTCAAAATAAAAGTTCGGTTTTACTTGACAGAAATACTGTTGTACAGTAGAAATAGGAAATGTCCAGATGCAATAATACATTAACACTAAAACGAATAAATTATGAATTTTTTAAACAAAACTGAATTTAAGGAATAATCCATGTTTTAATTTTAACAGTAAAGCTCATTGTGCAGCACATTATTTGACAAAAAGTTTATGATAAAATTAGTGTTTTATGGCTTAATTTTATTACCAGCAAAAACACAGAATTAGTGTGAATTTCTTTTATATATATCTTTATATTTTTAAAAAAATTATAATACATGATTTGAATTATTATACATTCTTTTTGATGTCTAATAATAAAAAAAAAATACATGCAATTACAAATACATGCCCGCTCCGCTACAGTAGCAGGTAGTGTAGTGTACTTTTATCACCCCACCCCCCCTAAAAAAATCCTAGGGGAAACACTGGAGTGAGACTATAGATCCCTGTGGAGCTATTCACACCAGGCGCAATCAATCACAGATCTTTTTTTTTTTTTTGTGTCAATTAAATTTTTTCCTGTCACCCCATGAAACCAGGTATGACATCACTTTGTAGGCTGACCGGCAATTCGCATCGAACTGGTTCCCCCAACAAAAACCCAATAGTATTTTTTTCCCATAGGCTTTTGGATTATGTGATCAACCAAAGTTTACGATACTTGCACGTTTTGTCCATCAAGATAATTATCACAGATGAACCCAAACTTATAAGTCTAATACAGTCAGAAGTAAAAAGCTAAAAGTAGGCTATAAAAAAATTACACCACTTTCACAGAACGTTTGAGTTAGATTAGTTTGTAAGAGCACAATTATAACCATAAAGATGCTGTAAAAGTGGACTGAGTTTCCTTTTCGGCGTGATGACGTTTAATATTCATTTAGCCACTTGTTAGCAACAGCCTTTTTCCAAGACACGTAACGGCTTCAAAAAATTCATAAGTGGGGTAATATTGATGTATTTTATGCCGTGTAATAAAACATTAAACTGTCTTGAGCTTGTGTTCACCACAGACCTTATTTCCAAAACCCCAATGAAAATAAATAAATAAATAAATAAAAAAGACTCCAGGATGATGGAACCGGAAGTGCTAACTCGATTCCGTGTTTTGGCCTATAAAGTGATGTCATACCAGCACTACTCTATAGATTACCCAAGCCACAGCTATTGCACAGAAGTGTGAGAGTGGTGGCACTGTTTCGAAAATCGAAGAAAAGTATTCTGGAAAAGAGAAAATAATGGATGCTGAGTGTTTACATTGGTGTCTGAGTCAGTCAAGTCAAATCATTTTAGCACTTTTAACAATGTAGATTGTTCTAAAGCTGCTTAACAGTGATACTAGAAAATTAAAGAACCAGCTAACTAAGATCTTAAAGAGCAACATGCAAGTTGGACACTCCTATATAGCATAGTTGACGATAAAACAACTAGATTTTCTGAACTGAAGTAATATATATTTAGCCATTAACGATATTTTGAGAAAAATTGTAATAAAATAACTCCCGCGTCTATGAAGCACTAACCAGAAGTGACGATAACCGAGGGAGTCTGTTCAAGTTCAAGCTCAGGTTACAATGGAAAATCGAAATCGAAACCACGTTCTGTGATGTTGACGAATATGCCTATGATGGCCCACAGGCATATAATTATGATCTTATGAGGCGAGATAGAAGTCAGTGGGAGATCGGGGGAGGAATAATGGGCAGAGGAGAGAAGTAACGTTAGAGTTGTGGAGTCAAGAATACCAGTGGCGAATAGGGCAAGTGACTTGGTGAGTTCATGTAAGATAGCACCGTGGCTAACGCTGGTTCATCTACTGTGGCTAGTACCTTGGTGTTTTGTAATACATCTGTTTTAGCAAACATACGTTCGACTTTGTTCTTGATTAAACATCCATTTAGATTCTCTTAATTTAAGCCAGCAATGTTTTGGCTTCTCATATTCTACACTGACAGTGATTATATAGTCCATCCAAGCTGGTTAGCACTGTCTACACTGACTAATGACCATGCCATAACAACAAATAAATAATGCTTTTCAACTGCAGTTAGTGATACCATTTAAAGCGAGTGAAACGTGCGCCACAAACGACCGAGTGTGTGTGGTAACAGACGCGGCAGTGAAGTCTGTTCTCTTCACCTGCACAAAATGCACCCAAGACCAAAAAGCCTTGTTTTTTCCTAGAAGGAAAATGATGGACACGATTTCCTGACAGGATGGAATTCGTGCAACCAGCACAAACACAATAATTTACCATTGGCTTCTCTAAAACTCTCTGTCTCTCACTACTGCTCTGACTACATCAACACCCAGCAATGAGAAAGCAGACCGCGAGCTCATTTGTTTGCCTCGGGCTATGTCATAGGTTGCTAGCGGGAAAGGCGTATTCCAGAGCCTAGCACATTTTTATCAAAATCTCTCTATCAAATGAGATTTCATTAGTAATTTATGCATGTGTGTTTTTAAAAGACCTCTGCTGACAATTTAAAGTATTAATTCAGAAATAAATTCAACCTGCATGTTGCTCTTTAAGGGGCAGTTGATAATTACAGACAGGTGTGTTGGATCAAGTTTGGTTCTGATCTCTGCAGGAAGGTACAGTCAGGTACATAAATATTGGGACATCGACACAATTCTAATCTATTTGGCTCTATACGCCACCACAATGGATTTGAAATGAAACAAACAAGATGTGATTTATCTGCAGACTTTCAGCTTTAATTTGAGGGTATTTACATCCAAATCAGATGAACAGTGTAGGAACAGTTTGTATATATGTGCCTCCCACTTTTTAAGGGACCAAAAGTAGTGGGACAATTGGCTGCTCAGCAGTTCCATGGCCAGGTGGGTGTTATTCCCTCATTATCCCATTTACAAGGAGCAGATAAAAGGTCCAGATTTCATTTCAAGTGTGCTTATTTGCATTTGGAATCTGTTGGACCTGACTGTATATACAGTCAGGTCCAACAGATTCCAAATGTAAAAACACAATAAGCCACAGGATTGGGTACCCCTGGCTTATTTTTGTCACACTTACTGTTAAAGGGCCATTTTAAAGATTATAAAATGGAATTTAGAAATAAAACTCAAAATTTTCTTTCAAAATGCAACAGGTTGTGATGATGTACCCTTACTAAAAAATAAAGTGGCCTTTCGGTCTTATTGAAGTCCAGAATGCAATTTTTCCCGTGCCTCAGCAGAGTTCTGGGCACGCCACTGCCCCCAAAGCTGGCACAGTCTTGGCTATAGCTCTTCCTGGGTTGACATTTCATCCAGTGACGCAGTTTTCATTTTTTCATGCTGTTTAATGTTTAATGATCACATTAGCTTACATGAGCGTAAGCGATGCTTATAATGCTTGTTTGCGTGTATTCTACGCCTGTGATTTGATCTGGAGATTCTGTGCTCTTTTAGAAGATGCGTAATAGTGCCCCCTACTGTATAAAATTTTAAGCATTCCGTCAAAGGCCAGGAAGCGTTGTATTATAAATGAAGGAAAATTCCATCAATGGTAGGGAGAGTTTTAGTTTCCTACACTACCAGTGAACCACACAAAAATTCCCATATATAGAGTTAGGAACACTCCGTTTTCTTTATAAATCAATATTTTTAAACTAATCTGTTTTATTGGATGCCAAAACATAATTTTAAGACAGTATGTAAAACTATGAGAAAAAAAAAAATAGGATACTCAATCAAAAGAGGAAACTAGGGATGATCTGATTGATCTTTTACAGAGCGATCAGTTGTCACTAAGGCTCTGTCCCAAATGGCACACTTCATATGTACTTTCGGTCTAGTGGTTTTTCAATAGCTGCTTGTGTCCGTTAAGTCCATGAGACCGTAGGGTGTCCCATTTGTCATTTTAGGTTTCACAAGGGTGCTTGTATCGAAATGCACCCTCAAAGAGTGACATTCACCAGAGAGCTTATATATTACTCATATAAAGCTTGAATGATTGGGATCGGGATTGGGCGATCATGATGACAAGAAATTGGTTGCTGTATCTACTGCAAAAATCTTGAACAGAACATCTTTAGACTAAACACAACTACAAACTAATCCAAACTTAGAATACTTAACTATACTTTTAAGTAAATCCCGATCAAAAGATGCAAGTATAGGCCAAATATACCTAGACTTTTATGTACTTTTTTGAGAAGTACATAAAAGGTAGACTGAAAGTATTAGTTTAAAAGAAGTACAGGCTACTAAACGAATAGCACACACGAATACAATTTTTTTTTGTTATAATAATATTTGCATTCTATCTATGATCAGTCTTCTTTCCTAGATTTATTTGCATACTGAATTTTGATTGTTCTTGCCTTTATATTATTTATGTACTACACATACATTTTTATTTGTGTACTGTGCTTACAAAAGCAAGAGGCATGTTGAGTGCCATGAAACCAGCTAAATCTAAACCTGTGCACTTACCTGAATCTCTTACTATTGTTTGCATTGCTCTGATGTTGGAAGTGACATGAGATGTGTCAAACTACATTTGCATGGACACTCTCTTTCTTTCTCTCTTTCTCTCTTTCTCTCTTTCTCTCTCTCTCGCTCTCTCTCTCCCTCTGCTGGTGAATCACGTAACTGAAGCACTGTATTTAGGTCACCAGCAGATCAGTGTGGTTTACAGATAGTGTCACAGACGGTAGCAAATAAACTGAAGCATGCCAACAGTGTTTGTACGTATATGAAATTTTTATAAACCGTGTGTGGGGGATGCCTTTGTATGTTTCCTACTCATTCTATTTCTTCCATCACTCACACACACTGTATTATACCAGTGACATTGAGGGTGATGAATTCAGAATGTCTGCACTGTTAAACCGGCTGTCACACAGCACAAACAATACATTGTAAAATAACAGAGGCGTCCATCTTGGCTTTGGATCCTGTTCAGTTTCCTCAGATCTCTGTCCTCATGTGGGCTGCCAACAGCAAATGCGTTCAGATTGATTTGTTTGCCATCACAGTAAATGTGGCCACATGGATCTTGCAGTATACCGTACCACGTCTTGGTATTTTGACAACATGAAGGTGCTGATGATAACAGCACTGTTTGTGAGGCAGGAATTTTTGATGAAGTGGGAAGATTTTGTTTAGTTGTGATGGTCACAAGCTCCACTAGACGGAGACAGAGAGCTATAACAAGGCAAAGTTTGATCTATAGACCATTTCACAAGATGTAAACAACACTGGTCCAGAAGCACTTCCTGTTTCAGTTTTTTAACACTACATTAAAGCTGGGATAAAATACAACCAACAGAACATATAAATATGAATCAAAAAGTTAAACAAGCATCTTTAAGATGTTTTCTTTACATGTGAAATAAAGAAAACAGTTACAAACTGAAACAGGAAGTGTTTCTGGACCAGTGTTGTTTACATCTTGTGAAATGGTCTATAACCCTCAGGGTCTGTCCCATAGACTGTGAATGTCTCCGCTTCCTTACTCGTAGAAAAATGAAGCCAAAATATCCCAGAAATGTTCGTTGTCGATTACGTCATTCTGAGCCTGTCATTATGTCATTGAGAGTGCCTCAGGAGATAAGTGCACAAGACTATCGCTGTAGCCTGGGAAAATCCAGACAACTTCCGGAAAATTTAGATTTGCTCTGAAAGTTAGTCTGGCAAAGAGCTCATTCAAACCCATTTCCAGTCCTCAGAAATCGCAGGACCAATCAGAAACGTTGGGGCAGGCTTTACACGATATGATGACAGCGATGACAGCGGGATTTTGAAGCATATTTTGTACCTTACATTACAAAGATGGACGCTGCCATTGAACTTCATTCCCTCGAATCAGCTATCGCATCTTTTTTTAAGCAATTTGAACGTTTTCTTTTTGTTTAAAGGGATACTCCACCGGGTTTTCATATTAAACTATGTTATTCCCATAACTAAGACGAGTTGATGCATACCTCTCTCGTCTCAGTACGTGCACTCTATCGCTCTGTATTGCCGCAAAACTGTGTTAGCACTTAGCTTAGCCCAGTGCATTAAATATGGGCCCAAAAGAGAAGCGACCAAACACTTCCTCGTTTTCACTATTTACACACAGGTACTCGATTAGTGTAACTCGACCTAGGCTGGTGACACAAAATAAAACGTTGTGTTTTTCTAAGCGTTTAAAATTGATGACTATATTGTATGGCGGAATACCATAAAAAGTGCTTTAGAGCACTTCGACTTGGCGCAATAATACCTTCACTCGTGAAAAGTCCTCTTACCGGCTCCCGCTTGTCGCATGTCACATTGGTTGTATTGACCCTATGGTATTGACGGAAATAAGAGGGAGGGGGAGAGGAAGCGGGAGCCGGTAAGAGGACTTTTCACGAGTGAAGGTATACGAGTGAAGGTATTATTGCGGCAAGTCGAAATGCTCTAAAGCAATTTTCATGGTATTCCGCCATTCAATATAGTCATCAATTTTAAACGCTTAGAAAAACACAACGTTTTATTTTGTGTCACCAGCCTAGGTCGAGTTACACTAATCGAGTACCTGTGTTTAAATAGGGAAAACGAAGAAGTGTTTGGTCGCTTCTCTTTTGGCCCATATTTAATGCACTGGGCTAAGCTAAGTGCTAACATAGTTTTGCGGCAATACAGAGCGATAGAGTGCACGTACTGAGACGAGAGAGGTATGCATCAACTCGTCTTAGTTATGGGAATAACATAGTTTAATATGAAAACCCGGTGGAGTATCCCTTTAAAACTGAGCAAAGAACAACATTCGGAGATTTTTCTACGTCGGCCGCCACTCTGCATACGTCATCTTCTTCGTCGCTTCGTCGATTGGTTTTAGGTCTACCCGTGACGTCTGTTGGTGACACCCCTCTGGAAATGACTTGTCTATGACGCTTTGCCAAACCATATCTCAGTTACAACTGAGAATGGTCTGGTTTTAACCAGGCTACTATCCCAGAACTAAAAAATCCAAAACCTCAGTGCCATTAAGTAATTTTATTTTCAGGAAGTATTCAAATAAACAAAAAAGGATTACAAGCATGAACAAATGCAAATAGTGAAATGGCTGACAAAAAAATGAATGAAGCAATGACACAAGGTACAAAAAAGTCAAAAACTTTGGACATTTATACCTGCATCTACACTCTTAGAAGGAAAGGTTCTATATAGAACCTTAAAAGGTTCTAAAGCGCTACGTATTTGGAACCCCTAAAATGCAATGCATGTGAATGATCACAAAATTCAAAATATGTGGGTTAAAAATTATAATTAATCAATATCAGACAAAGAGTGCCATTTCAGTTTATATCCTCCAAAAATCTGCATGATCAAAATTAAGTTACTACAACGGTTTAACAAACAATAATTTAATAACAACTAAAAAATGTTGCAGAATAATGTAATATATGAATGAATAATAGCCTTTAAAGAACCTTTGTGCCAAAAGTGTTCTTTCTTGTCATTATTGAACCTTTTTTAGCATAAAATGTCCTTTGGAGTTAACTAAAGAACCCTGTGCTATATAGAACCCTTCTTTCTAAGAGTGTAGTACTAGTCCTAGCGAGGGATTTCTACTATTTCTAGTAATACTGTTCGTATTGCAGAAAGACATTCTTAGGTTATTCTGATGTTGTGAAATGCCATTGTATGAAGCAGAGGTTACATTATATGTTTTTGTGCTAATCTGGTCATTCTGTCCATCTTTCCCAGAGAATGTCTGAATACAGCTCGTTGTTGAGTGATCTGTCTGAGAACATCACTAATGAAGACGTGGAGCAGCTGAAGTCAGCCTGTAAGGAGGACATCCCTGAAGAACAGAGTAACTCCATCATCTCCTCCAAAGAGTGGTTCAGCTACCTGGAGAAGAATGACAAACTAACACAAGGTGAGACAGACAGCAAAAGACACTGGCCTCTTGAGTTTCAATTAACAGTGAGTGAATGAAGTAATCAAACCTTAAGTTCCATTCACTAAAATTAAAATGCATCATTTACCGTGTGGACGTGTTAAGTATAAATTTGAATTCAATTATTAATCACTGATAATCTCCCTCTCTGCCATGCCTCTTAAAGGCCGTGATTGGAAGGAAGAACAATCAATGTTTGACATAACCGCCCTTGTGAAATACACTTTAACATACTTTTAATAAAAGTTTTTAATATACTTTAAAAGAAAATACTTAATTGTGAGTAATGTTTGCAGACACTTCAATGCAAATGTATTATAGGTGAGTGTTTTTTTTCTTTTTGGATCTACTTCTTTACATGTAATTTCATAATTCTATTGTCTTTGAATGGCATAACAAATTGATTTAAAATATAAGGTAAATTAAAACTTTTAATTTCACATTATCAAAAAATGCACTTTTTAAAAGTGTACTTAAATGTATGGAATGATATTTGACAATATTCAAATGAAAATGCAAAGTCCGTTTGCAATTGCATTTCCAATTTCTTACAAGTTATGACCCTGCTATTTTCTATTTTGGAATAGCAATAGAAAATCACCCATTTGCTATTGCCCTGACCCTCACAATATTCAAATGGATGCACAATCCCCTTTGCACTTGCATTTATGATGTCCACAGTCAAATGTCAATCAGTCTTAAAGGGTGAGGTTTATTGATATAGTCAGAAAGTATGCCATGCCCGCAAGTGGTGAAAAACGGGGAATTTGGCTATTTTTGCAATAAAAACATGGCAATTTTCAATTGAATTCAAACAAAGTAAAAAATCCAGATTTACATAGAAACCAGAACAAAAGAAAAAAAGAGAAAAAAGAAAAAAAAAAAAAAAACAGCAGTTCATGTTCGTTTCGTTGGAGGATGGTCTGACTTCTGTTTCGTTTCAATGTTTAATTCAACATTATTTTTTTTTAAATGTATTCATATTCTTTCAACTATATTGGTATCTTTATTTTGACATTTAAAAAAAACCATTACAAGTAGCTTGCAATCAGAGCTTCTTTTGGTTCCATTTCTGTTTGGTTGACAGGCGATTTATACTTAGTTACAGGTTTTTGGCTTTGTTTAAAGTCCAAAACACTACACAGCAGTTTTAGGAATGAATAACGATGAAAATAGTGCTTTGTTTTCCACCACTTCAAGGCGTGGCTTACTTTCTGACTTAATCAATAAACCTACCCTCAAGACTGATTAGCCACATTCCCACTTTTGGGCCAAAAGAGAGCTACCAGTGCATGTCAGGGCAAGTCACTTCTCCACTGTCACTTCCGGGGCTTGATCGGCCAGGGTTTTTTTGGGCCCGCTGAAAACCTTGCTTGGTCCAAAGTGGGCCAACTGTGGCCTGAGGAGTGGCCATGAAGAGAGGCGGAGTTTACCTGGGTCAGGAGATGGCCAACACCGCTGCTCATTTATTAACTAATAAATCCTGTTTTCTTCTCATGAGCTCCCTCTGTTGCTCTGGCTGAAATGATAAGGATGGGCGAGATCGCTCAAACCTCATCAGATCACAATCATCGCATAATTTCATGGAAAATTAATAGAAATTCGCAAAAATGTGACGTAATGTAATATTTTAGCAATATTTTTCTAAATGTGTAAGCCTTTAGGCCTTAATTGTTGTTCTATGCATTCCTGAGATCTCAAATAAATGGAAGCAGGTGCAACTGAATAGGTATGTGTTCTCTTTTTATGTGAAAATCGAAATACCAGTTTGATTCAGCATGATTGATGTGCACTCCTGACACACACACACACACACACACACAAATATTATTACTGTAACATTTTTTTTTTATTGTAAAACATTGGTCAGATATCAACGCTGGAATCTGAAGTACATTTTACTGTGGACATCAGAAATGCAAGTGCAAATGGGGATTGCGATTCTGTTTGAATTTTGTGAGGGCTGGGGGATGACACAGATGAAGTGCAATAGCAAATAGGTGATTTTCGATTGCTATTCCAAAATGGCAGGGTCATAACTGGTAAGACATTGGAAATGCAATTGCTTGAACAAAACTGGGACTACATTTTTATTTGAAATTTGGTAGAAATGTCACATACACAGAAAAGAAAATCCATAAAGCAATTGTAATTCACGCAGTTGTGTATGCATGTACAAATCGAAAATGCAATTGCAAATACAATTTACAATTCCTTTCGAATATTGTCTGGAAAATCATTCCATATAAGTGTGTTAAAGGGTTAGTTCACCCAAAAAGGAAAATTCTGTCAGCATTTACTCACCCTCATATTGTTCCAAACCTCTATGTGTTTATTTGTTCTGCTGAACACAAAGGAAGATATTGAAGATAAGAATGTTTTAATCAAACAGATCTCATTCCCCATTGACTACCATAGTATGTATTTTTTCCTACTATGGTAGTCAATGGGGAATGAGATCTGTTCCATTAAAACGTTCTTCCAAATATCTTCCTTTGTGTTCAGCAGAACAAATAAACACATAGAGGTTTGGAACAACATGAGGGTGAGTAAATGCTGAAAGAATTTTCATTTTTGGGTGAACTAACCCTTTAAGAAACATCATTAAAGTTTACTTTCTTTAAGTTTACTTAATTGGCATTTAATTAAATTAATTTTATATTATTTACAAGCTTTAAAAAAAATGTAATATTTGAGGTACACTGCCAGGGCACATTCAATATAATTTAGTGCACTTCTTTTTTCACAATGGTGTGACGCATTTTGAGGCACCATGTTTAAATATGCTCAAGCATTCTGTAAAAAAACAACAACAACAAAGGAAGTTGAATGCATTAGAAGATATGTTTTTATGCTTTTATTCTGTTTTAAATGACATCTCTGTGATTTGTCGGTCTTGCCTAGATGACCTATCCTACATAGAGCACATCTTTGAGATCTCACGGCGACCTGACCTCTTGACCCGGGTCATTGAGTACCGCACAACTGTGCTAAAGATCTCTGAAGACGACGAGATTGACACCAAACTCACGCGCATCCCCTCTGCAAAGAAATATAAGGGTACAGATCAAGTCTATGTGTCTTTTACTTCATAAAAATAAACACAATCAACAGATCATAGCATTATTTCTGACATTGCTCTCATGTTTCATCCTATTTACTTCTGAAGGAGTGAGCCTTTACTGTAGCCTAGGCAATAGATTACTTAAAAGGAACCTCAGATTATATTAAGTATAAAAAGTCTACTGTATTATATTTAATACACAAATTTCCAATCCCTCTACAATAACAACATGATCAAAACGTTGCTGATAAATTTGTTGTACACAATCTACTACATGCCTTCTGTGGTCTTATTGATAATTTATAGGTTTTTTTAGCAAGTAAAAGCTTATTAATATAATTATAAAAATGTACATCTTCAGGTTGTGACATGTTGTAATGCTGGGGCAGAGGCGTTGGGATCCATTTGCAGAGTTTATTTAAACATGCAATGAAGCAGTGATAAACTGACATAAACTGCGCTGGTAACAGGGTAATCCAGAATCATAAACTTAATACAGGCAAGGGTCAGGGTAGGCAGCAAGGTTCACAGAAACGAGTATCCAGGCAGATATCAGAGTACCAGAAAATCACAATGAACAGGAATAAACACTCGGTAATGATAGCAGAGAGAATCAAGACTTCGCAAAGTCACAATGACAAACACAGTCCTTATAAAGGGGGAATAATGGGGAACAGGTGATGCAGATGGGGCTAATCAGATGAACTAGGCAGGAGTAAGACCAAGGGAGAGATGGGAAATGCAGTTCCTTAATAATCTGGAGAGAGGGAACGGATGTAGCCAGAGGGAGGCGCAGCCGAGCTCTCTGTCACAGAGCCCCCCCCCCCCCCTGCGAGCAGCTCCGGAAGCGAGGGCCTGACCGACGACGGGGTCTACCACGGGGTCTTGGTGCTGGACGATCTGGATGGTCCCGATGGAAAGTGGAGAGCAGCGAGGGGTCTAGAACATCCTGGCACCTAACCCAGGAACGTTCCTCAGGACCATATCCCTCCCAGTCAATGAGATACTGAAGAACCCCCCCGCGGCGTCTGGAGTCCAGGACCGCTCACACCCGGTATGCCTCCTCGCCGCCGACCTCAATGGGAGGAGCCTGGACTGGAGCAATCTCCTCCTGGGCCACCTCTCTCCTGGGGGTAGTAGCAGGCCTGAAAAGAGACACATGAAATGTAGGTGAAATGCGGTAATTAGCTGGTAGTGCCAAACGAAAAGAAACTGGAGTGATCTGGCGGAGGATTTTGAATGGGCCGATGAACCGAGGGGAAAGTTTTTTGCAGGGGAGTTTAAGACGGAGATCCTTGGTGGAGAGCCACACCCACTGGCCAGGTCTATACGGAGGTCCTCTGCGCCTTCTACGATCCGCATTTTGCTGATAGTGGCGAATAGCGCGCTGCAAATGAACGTGGGCAGTGTTCCAGGTAGCCTCACTGCGCCTTAGCCAAGCATCCACTGCAGGGAGATCAGATGGCTCTCCAGCCCACGGGAAAAGCGGGGGTTGAAAGCCTAAAACACACTGGAAAGGGGTTAATCCTGTGGCTGGCTTCAGCAAAGAGTTCTGCACATACTCCGCCCAGACCAAAAAACGACTCCAGTCGTGCTGATTCTGGTGACAATATGTGCGCAAAAAACGGATTAGTTCCTGGTTGAGTCGTTCCACCTAACCGTTGGCCTGAGGATGGTAACCCGAAGTGAGGCTCACATTAATATTCAGTTTGGTGCAGAGCTCCCTCCAGACTTTAGAGGTAAACTGGGGGCCCCGGTCAGAAACAATATCGTCAGGAAGTCCGAAGAGACGGAACACTTGATTTAAAAGAGCGTCAGCGGTCTGAAGGGCGGTAGGCAACCCAGCCAATGGAATGAAGCGGCATGACTTGGAAAAGCGGTCTACTACTGAGAGGATGGTAGTGAATCCCTGAGACTGTGGCAAATCAGTGACAAAATCCACGGCAATGTGAGACCAGGGACGGTGAGGAATGGGCAGAGGTTGTAAGAGACCGGCAGGTTTGAGATGTGAGGACTTGACGGTATTGCAAACCTCACATTGATGGATGAAAGTGACGACGTCGCCTTGCAGAGTGGGCCACCAGAAACGGTTGGAGACGAGTTGAGTGGTGGCAGCAATGCCAGGATGACCAGCGCTGGGAGTACTGTGCACCCATTGCACCACTCGATGGCGGAGCTCGGGGGGAACATAGAGGCGATCTGCAGGACATTCAGGTGGAGCTGCGTGAGCTTGTTGTGAGGCAGTGACCTCCGCAATTATATCCCATTGCACGGGTGCCACGATCAACGTGGTGGGTAGAATAGGCTCTGGTTTGCACGGTTCATCGGGATTGTCGAATAAGCGTGAGAGAGCATCGGCCTTCCCGTTCTTAGACCCCGGTCTGAAAGTGATCTTGAAATTAAATCTGGAGAAGAACAGAGACCATCGGGCCTGCCGCGCATTTAAACGCTTGGCGGACCTGATGTACTCCAGATTTCTGTGGTCTGTAAGCACCGTAAAGGGCTGACGTGCACCTTCCAACCAGTGCCTCCATTCACCAAAGGCTGCCTTCATGGCCAGGAGCTCCCGATCACCCACATCATAATTACGCTCTGCCGAGTTGAGCTTCCGAGAAAAGAACGCACAGGGGAACATTTTGGCCGGGTTGCCATGGCGCTGAGAGAGGATCGCGCCCACTCCGGTGTTGGAAGCATCCACCTCCACAATGAATTCCTTCTCTGGATCAGGGTGATGAAGAATGGGAGCTGAGACGAACCTCTCCTTCAAATGTTCAAAAGCAGAAGTGCACTCGGGGGACCACCTGAACCTCCTTCCTCCTCCCTGAAGAAGGGATGTGAGAGGTGCCACGATGATGCTGAAGTTTCTTATAAATCTGCGATAAAAATTGGCAAACCCCAAAAAGCGTTGCAATTCCTTCACGGAAGAGGGTTGTGGCCAGTTAACCACAGCTTGGACCTTGCTATCATCCATAAGAACCCCCTCAGCGCTAATAATGTAGCCCAGGAAAGAGATTCGGGTCTGGTGGAACTCGCACTTCTGGATCTTTGTATACAACTGATTTTCGATTAAACGTTTCAGAACAGCTCGCACATCCCTCACGTGCGCTTCGTAGGTCTCTGAATAGATCAAGATGTCATCTATATAGACTATGACGTTTCTGTTGAGCATGTCTCGGAAAATCTCATTGACAAAAGCCTGGAACACGGAGGGACTATTGGACAGCCCGAATGGCATAACGTGATATTCATAGTGGCCCGAAGTAGTGGAAAACGCAGTCTTCCACTCATCGCCCTCGCGGATGCGAATCAGGTTGTATGCATTTCGTAAATCCAGCTTAGTGAAGAACCGAGCTGTGCGAAGCATCTCCAAGGCAGCAGGAACTAACGGTAGAGGATAGCGGTATTTAACCGTCACTTCATTTAGACCCCGAAAATCGATGCAAGGACGGAGGCTGCCGTCCTTCTTCTTCACGAAAAAGAATCCAGCTGAAGCAGGAGAAGTAGAGGGAGTTATGAAACCCTTGGACAGTTGTTCCTCGATGTAAGCCTTCATGGCCTCGGTTTCAGGTTGAGATAACGGATACACCCTCCCACGAGGAGGTACCGCCCCAGGCAGGAGTTCAATGGCACAGTCACCTGCTCGATGTGGAAGTAGTTGATCGGCCTCTCTTTCACTGAATGCCAGACTCAAATCATGATAAACTGCTGGTAAATCATGAAGAATGGGTTCCCTTGACTCAACGCAGATCTCTGGGCTTTGGATAGCGGGTATGCAATTCTTGTGACAAAATGGAGACCACTGTGAAATCCTCCTCTCTGACCAAGAAATCTGGGGGTTGTGGTTCTCCAACCAAGGAATCCCAATATAACTGGATAAAGCGGCGAATTGATGGTAAGGAGCTGTATGGTTTCAGAGTGCAGAGAACCGATGTTGAGAGTTATGGGCTGTGTGATGAACTGCACTCTCCCTGCCCCCAGGGGGCGCCCGTCCAGCGCTGCCACCTCCACATGAGAATCACAAGAGACGAGAGAGAGACTGTGAGATTCGGCAAAAGTAATATCAACAAAACTTCCTGCCGCTCCAGAATCAATTAATGCTTTAATTTTTACAGTCTTGCCATTACATAGTAAAGAAACCTCCAGAACCAATGAGTTAAGAGGAGAAGTCGACGGACTCACCGCATTAGGACCTGCTGAAGTAGATCTCCCCTGGGGTCTCACAGGACAGGACGCTCTCAGATGACCGGGTTGAGCACAATACATACAGAGATTATTCCGCCTTCTTCTTTCCCGTTCGGCTGAAGAGATATGCGTGACACCGACCTGCATAGGCTCGGGTTCAGTGCTGACCGATGGCTTGAAGAAGAAGTTTGTAGGATATGATGAGCGACGAGCCCTGATGAGGTGATCAAGACGAATGGCGAGATCCATGATTTGACTCTCCCTGTAGCTCCGAGATGAGACCCTTTCGGTATAAGAGCTTGAGTGGTTCGTCGGTCCAGCCCGTCTGTGCAGCAAGCGTCCGAAATGCGAGAGTGTAGTCAGCCACTGTGGAGTTTCCTTGGCGTAACGAAAGAAGAAGCTCCCCCGGATCCTTGCCGTCCGCCGGGTGCTCAAACACTTCTCTGAATTGAGTAACAAACGTATCATAAGAGAGTGTAGAAAACTGACCTCCTGACCACATCGCGGTTGCCCACTCCAGTGCTTTTCCAGTTAGAAGCGAACATACAAAGGAGATGCGGCTGTCGTCGGTGGGGTGCTCCCGTGACTGGTTGAAATAAATTTCACACTGCATCAGAAAACCTTTACAAGCGATGGGTGACCCATTGAATTTTTCAGGCAGTGACATTTTGGGATTGCCGGAGGGGGTACCTCCGACCGGTTGAGGAGGCGCAGGTGCAGCGGGCGTGGGAACCCGATTTCCAGCAGTGTCGGAGAGGGTGAGTGCTTGAACAGATCTCACCAGTTCCTCAGTGAGATTAGTAAGTTTTTGCAGCTGCTGACGATGAGACATTAACTCGGATGCTTGTGATGAAACTTCGTGGGCCAGGCGGAGATAATCTGCTGGATCTTGTTTTGGCGAAGTCTTCTGTAATGCTGGGGCAGAGGCGTTGGGATCCATTTGCAGAGTTTTATTTAAACATGCAATGAAGCAGTGATAAACTGACATAAACTGCGCTGGTAACAGGGTAATCCAGAATCATAAACTTAATACAGGCAAGGGTCAGGGCAGGCAGCAAGGTTCACAGAAACGAGTATCCAGGCAGAGATCAGAGTACCAGAAAATCACAATGAACAGGAATAAACGGTCGTTAATGATAGCAGAGAGAATCAAGACTTCGCAAAGTCACAATGACAAACACAGTCCTTATAAAGGGGGAATAATGGGGAACAGGTGATGCAGATGGGGCTAATCAGATGAACTAGGCAGGAGTAAGACCAAGGGAGAGATGGGAAATGTAGTTCCTTAATAATCTGGAGAGAGGGAACGGATGTAGCCAGAGGGAGGCGCAGCCGAGCTCTCTGTCACACATGTCTAGTTCTTTTGAGTTTGTTTTTTGTTTTGTTTTTTCTAGAATCAAACCCTTTTTTTTCAGAGAGTTCTCTAGAGGTTGCAATCCATGCTTGCATCATGTTTCGGCTGGACTACTGCAACTCCCTCTATTACGGCATATCAAAGACTCAAATTTCCCGCCTACACGACTTTCCAGTTTCCGCTGGATTCCGTCCTCCGAATTTAAGCTTAATGAAAACCTAAACCTCGTCATCAGTCCATCGGTCATATTTTTTAAACTCCATTGTTGATTCGAAAAGCAAACAACTCTTACTGTACACAATAATACAACAGACTTTTAAAAAAGGTGGTTGAAAATAAAGGTTCTATAAGCGATGTCGGGGCAAAACATTTTTTGTCACGTACAGCAACGTCTCCTCACTATCGGCTAGCTGCCTGTCCCCTAAACACACTGTAAAAAAACGCGGTCTCTGTAGACACCACAGGCTCCACAAACGGCAACAAAAACAATCATGTCTTACCCGGACCACGAAACCTAACAAACAGTGTTCCAGCCAATCACTGGCAAGAAGTATTTGAGGGTGGGTCTGGGGGTTAGTGCACGTGCACATGAAGGGTGTGTGTGTGAAGGAGAGACAAGCGTCAGAGGGAAGTTTGAAAAATGCCCGAGACACGACCAAAGAGACGTCGTTCTGAAGAACAAATTAAAAAGAAGAAGGAGTCGGATAAAGAACGTGCGAAGTTCCGAATTTACATCGGTAGCAAAGCTTTTGAACGATGGCGAGAACTCCGGCGGCAAAAGGGCTTCCAGTCTGACGGTTACAATTATTTCAGGAAGCACGGAAGGGAGGGGGAGGAGATGAGATGCGGAGGAGGTAGGGTCTAGCTAGCCTCCGATTTGTTTGAAAATATTGCGAATGTCAACACCCCCAGGATCGCTTATAGGACCTTTAAATGCTGCATGGAGTCAACCAATCAAAATGCTGCGTTAACTTAACCAATAAGCATGTTCAGCGCCCAAGGTCCACCCCCGAAAGTTCCTGAACTTTGAAAAAGTACTACCTCACGAGCAGGGACTTTCTAAGGGGGACATTTTTACCTGGAACTTCATTTAGACCCTGGTCCCTGTGGTCGAAAAAGACCGAGTACCACCCCAAAGTCCCTAGTTCCTGGGGAAGGTTCCTGCAGTGGAAACACGACTATAAATAGACATATGACTTGTGACTGGTCTGTGTGTGCAATTAAACAAACCTGATTCCTGAACATATAAAAGCATTATAATTTTATAGAAATTTAACATATAGTAAATAAGTAGAATCAATTATTTATGTATTTAACAAGTATTTTAAAATAAAGGCCTAATATAATCGAATTACTCGAATATAATCTAGTTCTTAATTTTTGAAATCTGATTATGTAATCCAGATTACATGTAATCAGTGACTACCCAGCACTCTGTATAACGTTGTCTGTAACAGAGTTCTCTTTGTGTCTCTCTTCTATGTTGTAGATATCATTCGCCAACCTTCAGAAGATGAAATTATCAAACTGGCCCCTCCCCCTAAAAAGGCATGAGGTCAAAGTTCATGACCTCTGCTGCTCATCCCCAGCACTTCATCTGGCCCATCGTAGTTACCAAACCACTCCCACCACCTCGCCCACATCACCTCCCAATGAACAGAAGCCAAGCAGCAAATCAGATTGCCAAGATGCTTTACAGCCACGCCCATGCCACGGAGGCATGGAAAACATGAAGAATACGGAAGACAAAGAAATGGACAAAAAGACAGCAACCACAAGACTTGTAGTCTGGTTACAATTGTATAGTAAATGGGTCATAGGTCAAGTTGTGTGTCGGAATGAAAAACAATCATTCTGTGTTCGCTGACACTTGTGTTGAATATTGTATGTGTGAGAGAGAGTTTATTTGGACCCTTGATAGCATTAAGTGGGATTGTCAGAAGTTGGTCAGACCAATGTAATAGGGAGTTTGCAGTTAATGTCTTAATGGCCTAAGATGTGTATCTAGTTGTGAAACAGGTTTAACCACTGGATCACTATTCCTTTAGACACATTTATTCCCTAGTTAGTAATGTGGGTAGACTTGAGGTTGGTACATTCCCTTTAAAAAAGCTCATATCCACATTTAAAAGTGTTACAGAAAATTCATCTCTGAATTTGTGTGATTGCCACTTAGAAAGCCAATATTTGCCTTCTTTAGAAATTAAATGCATTGTTGCAGGGTATGCAATTACCTAGTAGAGAATTAATACTGCTTTTTATATTTCTGCATCATACTTCTATGAATTGTAGTTTATTAAATTATCAGTTAATTGTTTATTATCAAACAACAGCAGTCTTATATTATCATTATAATAGTGTTCTAGTACATATGGGAGACAACATCCATATCCTATATTAGATGTCTAACGGGTCTAAAAACACGAAAAGTCCATCAAAACGGAACATGGTAGAACACAAAACTGATGAACGTGTTTAGAGTAACATTTTAACTATCAGGAAATAGAAGGCATATATTTTTGTTAACTTAAAATTTGACTACTTCTACTGTGAATTGTTTATTCAGATGCCTCAGTATACCATTATATGAAACATTAGGATGATATCACATATATTTTCTGTTTATAATTTGTATACTGATAGAGGGTAAGAAACCGCTGCAACTGAAACAGAGATATTTACGTCAAGATGTGGTTAAAATAAAAAAAATTAAAAAGTTATGCTAATGGCATGGTAAATACATATCCATAAATTGCAGCACTCTATGTGGCCAAAAGTCTGTGTGGATCACATTGTGGATCCAAACGGCACAACATTTTTTAGGTGTTTTCTTCTATTTGTACTCTAACTTTTCTTGTTTCACAAAAGTGGGCTATATTTTAATAAGTATGACATTGATTTGAAAAAACAGACATCTTTGCCAATCGTTCTAACACAGAATATTAAGATCATGCTGCGTTTACAAATATTAATATCATGATTATCATTGTGATATTCTTTGTGTTGGTAAGATTGCGCCTTTTATTAACACCATCTGCTGAAAGACTGTTCAAACACGACTCTAAATTTGCTTGATCACTGTGTTGTTGCTTAACCCCTGCAGACTGTTGTTTTCATATTATAAAGCCAGAGCGGTTATTGAGGACATGTCTTGCGTATTTTTATGCGGCTGCATTTCCACCCACGCATGAGGGCATGATGCATCGTTCAGTTACAGGCTGTTTCTCTATTTATTATTCTGTTGTATGATTTCATTGAATATAAGAAAACAAGACCTTATCAAAATCGAATCTAGAACTACATATTTGTTAAAGTCTGGAACATTTTGAAAAGATAGACTGCAACTGGCTAGGAACATTTGAGGAACTTTTAATTTGAAATAGTTACTATGGATTTCTGAGGACTGTAAAGAATGTCCTTTCAAGTTTTAGATTAGTGAAATGTAAACTTTATTTCTGCTGTTGCCACCCAAAAAGGACAATTCTTTATCTTTATTCTACATTCCGAGCCTGTATGTTTGTTCCAAATATACTCGAAACGAGATATTTAGGGAATGTTCAAGCAATGAAAGTGAATGGGGACAAGTCAAGGCCCCAAATGCCCAAAAAAGAGAAAAAAAGTGTATACTTCTTAGTCCATTTGGGGCTTTGACCTATCCCCATTCACTATCATTGTATTTGTGCAAGAACCAATAGCATTTAGTATCAATGACTTCAAACTGTAACACATTTGAATGCACGTAAATCCCCTTGCATTGTATGCAACAGTTCTCCTTTTTCGATCCAAGAAATAATAAGTCACACAGATTTGAGGGTGAGTAATTTACAGAATGTTCATTTTTGTCATTTTCCAAAGTGCAAGATCCAGATATATGCGACGAGTCACAAAAAATCCTGTCAAAAACAGATTTTACATGATTCTATTTATTAGATTTTTTATGTTGTTGTTGTTGTTGTTGTTGCTGTATTGAAGTTTCTCAATTGTGTACAAATGTCATCTTGTGAATTTTGCGGTATGTGACATGTGGTGATGTTCCCTGTCTAGTGTCTCTTTGGACACCCGGCCAAACGCTCAAATCAGTCTTTTCCGACACACCATGATCAGTCCTTGAATTGATTTGTTTTTCTGTTTGTTTTGCTCAGTTCTTCAGTATTCTTGTGGATGTTGTTTTTTTTTTGCATCCTCCGGTCCTGTCATCCGTAGACTGAGTTCTCTGTGATATCTGATTCTAGATCAGCGCTCTATATGCTTATGCTAGTTTTACCAACCAATCATAGACTTTTATAACGTCCCCAGACCAGCAACCAAGGGCTTTAGATGTCCTCACGCCATTTACAGTGGTTTTCAGTTCACACCTGATGTGGTTCTGCCGCTCACATATTGTGTGCATGAGCACCTGTAGGTTAGCCTTTGTTGAATGAGCATCTGTTAAGCACTGTGCTTTGCGCTTGAAATAATTTCACAAGTGTATTTTCAAAACAGCGCCTCAACTGGAGAACATTGGAAAAGCCAGATTGCTGTAGCTCTCCCTTTTCCTTGTTTCCTTTTTGAACAATAGAGGCGTATTCAGTTTCCAGAATCTGCCAGAAGGAAATAATGCAGCGCTCAATGGAATAAGCAGCTTCTTTCTCTAGTTTAATGCCACTTCCTTTCCTCTATGCAGAGAATATATTTGGTACTGTGTCAACTCTAGACACATTTTCAATGTTGTTAATGACCACTACATGCAGTTCTCTAGAGTATTATGTGTTCGGCCAATACGATACTGTAAGAACTAAGAGACCACTGAAGCCATATACACATATTATTCATGTCATTTGATTGTCAGATTGGATGTCATGGTATTAAAACATATCAGCCTTGATAATGCTGCAAAAGCTTCGTAATGATGAAGATTCATATCGGCATAACAGAAATCATTGAATCTAGCCAAACAAAAACAAAAAAATTAACAACAAAAAAGAAAACAATTTTAAAAAACCTTTTGGGTGATTTGTCAAGAAAAGTAATCCTCAAAATAAATGTAATGAAAATTTAATTTGCATAAGCACACAATATGTATTATATAATTATTTCTCACTACTGTAATAGAGGTTTTTATTTTGATGTATTTTTTTCCATTACAATAATGACAATGGGGGAGGATGTGTTTATTTGTCAAAATAATGCCACAATGCAAAAAAAAAAAAAAAAAAAAAAAAACTTAAAAACAGCTTTTATCTTTATCAAAATATCATCTTTTGTTCTCTTTTTGTTGTTCTGACTGATGTTTTGTTTTTAAGTTGTACATACAAAAATATTGTGGATTTATAAAAGTGTTTTATTATTAATTTATTTAATGCAATTGTTTCTTGTTTTGATTGTACTGATGTATGTTTACTAATTGGACAAAATTGGAACGTCTATTCATAATTGTAAATGTGCGTGTGTGATGGCTCAGATTAGGTCTGTTATGTTGGTTTTAACATAGGGCACTGGGCTCAAGATCCTTTTCAATAATCTTCTGTTTTAATAACTCTACAGCATCATTTAAATGTGTTTTTGTATTTTTTTTATTGTAGTGTTGTTCCAAATGCTTGTTCTCTTTCTTAGTTATATGCTTATCAGAATATGACAATTTTGACTATGTGTTGTACCCATGCTTGTGTCATGTTGTGAAATGTTTGTATGAGAGGCCACTGGCTGTAAATGCAAGAACACCTTTAAGGTTCATTAATTTACGTACATTTCAAAATCCCCGTCAGAATGTTAGAATGAGGTCTTGAGGAATGTGGAATAGGTTTGCGTGGAGATTGCAACACTTAACATTATTTATGTGATGCTGTTACTAAGATTGTCAAAAGATTGTAAGAGCGATTTTGATGGTGCTGAAACAGGGTGTAGTTTGAGGGAGTGCTTTAATGAATATGGTGAGATGGTGTACAGTGCTTTAATGAATACAGGAACATTAATCCTCACAGAACCCAGAAAAGAAATATAACAGAGATATAACGTCTGTAGGGTGAATCTCACAGAGAAATGTTAGGGCCAGTTTTAACCCCAAATTAAAACAATATATTGTTTTAGGACCATTAAGACTTCTTTTACATTGTAAAATTGTATCAGGTAACCATAATTGATTTATTTTCAGCATTTAAAATAATAGTTAATATTATTCATTTTTTTTATTATTATTATTTTAGGGTGAAATATGGCCCAAAACATAATCTTGCAACTTTCTTTTTTCTTCACTTCACATGTCTAAAATATTCGGGTGTAGCCTACATGTAAAGACCTTGTAGTGAATGTCTGAGCTGAATAGCTCATGATAAACAAGTCCATGTTACTGCAGAAACTTAAATGTGTGTAAAAAAAAGGCAAATAGAGAAATGTCATATAGCCTATTGGTAATGCACATTTGTAGCAGGAAAACACATTCAAATATAGAGCACATGCAAAACCGTGCGCATAAGAGCTATTCTTGTAACGTTTACACTGAGGATTAAAGCATGCTCTCATGCCATGACAAAGTGCCAACTGAATTCTTGTTTATTCAGAAGCTTAAAACAGAATTTATTATGCAGAACTATTTATTAATCTCATGATAAGAAGCTACATACAATTTAAAAAAAGCTTAAAAGTGCTTACACCCTAGAAGTTTTTGCTGTGCAGTAGTGTTTAGTGCTTCGGATTGGTTCTGTTGTGGCGTGTAAATTGAAATGGGATTGCCATGCTGTGCTGAAGTCGGGTAGAATAGCTGCTTGTAAATGAAAATAGATACTGAACTTTGGTCTGTTTTAGACTGTTGTTGAAAGACTTCTTTGTTTGGGCATTTTATGGTCATTGCATATTTATTTATTGATGTGTTGCAGTTCTTTTTTTGAGAACAGCATAGCCAGTTATCGCTTCACAAGACTTGAAACGCTTTGCAAATAGCTGATGTTTGAATCTCATTTTTCTCTTCTGACATTAAACCTTCATGGGTAGAGTGCTGTTAGCATTACTTCAGTATTCTTTTTGCTTTCTTTCTTTTTTTTTTCTTTTCTTTCGTTGCAGTGAAAACAACAAAGTGATGGACAGTATGAAAAAATGTTAGATATACCTACAGATGTGGCTTCTATATTGGAGTAAATTTAGCTAAACCAAAATTATGTTTTGTCATTGTGCTTAAATGAATATATAAATATTATATTATATATTAAAATATATTTGCTAACCTACAGATTTGTGCAAGACAGTTCTTTACCACACTACGATAAAGTTCACAGTGAAAAGTGTTTGCTACGGCAGAATGTTCTGAGGGTTGCTAAAAATAAGGATCTAACAGCAATTTTGCTGTGGATCTAAAGTGATCAGTCAGAGCTCATTAGCTAAAAAAGAAAAGAAAATTCAGTAATGTCCCTCAGCACATGCAGGTCACATACGGCGGTCAAAAGATGTTTTAATGTTTTTGAAACAAAGGCTGCATTTATGTTGCACCACATTATCAACCAGGCAGAACAATCCTTCCAACCACTAGATAGATTCTCAAATAGCTTCCTGATCTATCTTGGCTGCTCAGTGAACCCAAAGTGAACTTAAAGCGTAAATGGAAACAAACTAATTTAAAGGTCTTTAGAATCGAGTGGAAAGACAGTATGTCATGTCACGTTATAAAAAATGCTCTAAAAGCAGCCAGGGATGAGCATGTCCGCAAACTAATAGAAAATAACCAAGATAATCCAATGTTTTTCAAAGCAAACAATAGGGGTAAAGGAGCGCTTCCAGGATTTCAAGGTTTCGTTAAAATAGAGGTGCTCTTTGGATGGGAAACTGAATATCATGAAAAAGCAAGAGGACTCCAAGGCACTCTCTAATAGAAAAATTAAAAAGCCTTTATTAACATGGCTTGGTCACATCAACCATCTAAAAAACTCCAACGCGTTAAGGCTACATGCCTTCTTCTGGGAGTTAAACAGATCACAAACCAACAGAGTTTTTTTTTAAAACAACAGTCCACCAATCAGAAATCTCCATCTGTCAACAGAGGTGCTCAGGTAACAGTACTCAAATGGGACAGCAGATGTCAACATAACTAATTAATTAAATCCAACCCAACAAGGTGAGAGAAGAAGAGGAGAAAAAATAATAAAAAATAAAAAAAAATAATTAAAGAGTACCTATTATGGCATTTAAAATGTTCCTAATATTGTTCTGGGAGTCCCCAACAACAGTTTTACAAGCATGCAATGACAAAAAACACTTTTGTTTTCTTATAATATGCATTTATTTTTACCTGAATTGCCCACCGACTCCCATATGAATCGTTTTAGCGAGTCCTTTATCCAAAACCCGCCTTTGCGTGACGCTAATCTGCGGTGATTGGTCAGATGACCTAGTCATTTGTGATTGGTATTCTCTGTGCAAAAAAACGGAACTCTTATTACCTTAAATGGGTTCTCAACTCCGGTCCTCGAGACCCACTGCTCTGCATATTGTGTATGTCTCCCTCATTTAACACACCTCAGATCCTCAGCTCGTTAGGATAGAGCCGGCTCACGAATCCATACTTTATAGCGTTTAGGTTTGTGAAGCAATCATCTTCAAAATGACGCGAACACAGAACAAGGTTTGGGCTATACTTGTGTGGTATAGCAGTACTTGTATATATGAACTGCAGCCACTTAGTCTTCAAATACTCCTCACTTGGCAGGTGAAAAAAGTTCGCTTTTGCGTCGCACTTCAAAACACAGCGTCTCGTCGACATGATTGTTTTCCGAAGCCCAGATCTCGAAAAACGACAGAGTCCAAAAAGGTGCGGTGGGTCCAAACCTCCATGCTCTCAGACCTCCCTGGCCAGCCCAGGCAGGGTGGCCCGTCCTGGGCCAGTTTCAGATTTGCCCGCCACCCCTGGAGCTCCGGTTTTCCCTAGCGTCTCCGAGCGCAATAAGTGGGCGTTTCTTATTCAAATAACTTGTCAAGTTGACCTCAACCAGACAAAGGAAAAGCATCGTTCTAAAACGATTCATATCAGCGACTCAGAGTCGACTCTTGTTTTTGAGAGACAATAACTTTGTATACGATGAACTTTCATGTTTAAAACTTTGCAGGATGTTTTCGTTCACTTAGATCTATGTTAAACACTACATGAAGGGCAATTTTCAAAAACCCAAAATAGGTACCCTTTAAAAAAAACAAACAACAAAAAAAAGGAAGGGATAATTACAAACAAACAAACAAAAAAAAAAAAAAAAACGGGCACACATCCAAAAAACTGAACATCAAAGATATACACCAAGGTCAAGTTCCTCATTCAAGCCGGGATATTTAGTGGCTTGCAAACGGTATATCCAGAAAGCTTCTCGTTGATTCAGCTGCCTTTGCCTATTCCCTTTTCTTAAGGACAAAGGAATGTGGTCAATCCCATAGACCTGCAGTGTAGATTGGTCTCTATTGTGGTTTTCCATAAAGTGTCTCGCCATGGGATAGTTGGTATTGCCTGTGCGAATTGCGTATTTGTGTTCAGTCAGTCTTCCAATAGGCGCCGCTTAGTTCTTCCTATATAAAAGACTTCACACACAGTACATTCCAATCTATAAATGACAAAGGTAGTTTGACAATTTATGAAATGGTTGATAGTAAATTCCCTTTGGGTACCAACATCATAATTTTTTTTTTGTTTGCCTTACATTAATACAATGATTGCAATGATGGCATTTGTAAGAACCTACCGGGTCTAGGGCCTAACCATGTTTGTTTTACTTCTGGTTTAAGATAACTGTGAACCAATTTATCTTGTAGGGTAGGACATCTTCTAAAGCTAATGAGAGGTGGTTCAGGATCGCTTTCAACAATACCCCAGTTTTTTTGTATGATTCGCTTTATCTGTTCAGCCTCTGTACTATAAGTAGTGACAAAAAACGGTCTCTCTTTAGTTTGTTTCCGCGTGTTTCTTTGTAGTAATACTGACCTATCTACTTGTTGGGCTCTGGTGTAAGCCTTTTTTAGAATAGAGCTTCTATATCCCCTTTCCCTAAATCGTGACATCATCTCTAGTGATTTACTCTCAAAAACATGATCTTGGTCACAAATCCTCTTCACTCTCTGGAACTGCCCATATGGGACATTATCTATAAGCCAATTTGGATGGAAACTGAATTGTGTTTCTATCTGTCGGTTTTCTATACACTCATGTATGCAACATTCCATGGTTATCCTTTGAAATTGTCAAATCAAGAAAGTTAATGAACTCTTTACTATATTCTAAAGACAACCTGATGTTTGGGTTAATACTATTTAGATAGCCTACCCATGAAATTCCTTCAACTCTGTTTCTGAACCAGACCAAAACAAGCATATATCATCTATATAACGACCCCACCAAATCATATACTTGTAAAACACATTATTTTCTTGGTTAAAAATAAAATCCTCCTCCCATTTGCCCAGGTACAGACCTGCATAGGAAGGGCTATAACATGCCCCCATAGCACAACCTTTCGACTGTTTAAAGATCTTATCTTGAAAGACAAAAATGTTATTAGTCAAGGTCCATTCTGTTAGTGACATCAAGAAATCAGTGGGTGGCATTTCATGTTCAGGACGTCCTCTAAAGAAATGCCTAAGTGCTGCAAGTCCTTGTTGATGGTCAATATATAATGCTTCCACATCCATAGTTACGAGGAAGGTTTCAGAGTCTATATTTTGTAGCTTCTTAATCTTGTTCAAAACATCAGTGGTATCCTGAACAAATGCAGGGAGTGAAGGTAGAAAAGGTTGAGAATGATGTTGACCATGTGTTTGGGGTGAAGTCAGTATCACCATTAGTCCTCCTGAATCCCTCTACTGGTTTTGACATTGTGAACAGCTTTCCAATTGACTACATGCACTGTGTTCTCTTGGGAGTGACAAAGCAATTCTTGGACTTACCATGTACCAAGTACCATGACAGCCCTTGGTACATTGGGACATCACATAAGCTTGTTGATCAAAGGCTGCTTGCCATCAAACCTCCATCTGATATACCAAGAATACCACGGACTGTGAAAGTTGCGCAAAGGTGGAAGGCTGCAGAATGCAGAAGCTGGCTATTATTCTACAGTGGTCCTGTTCTGTACAAGATTCTTCCAACAAAAATGTTGAAACATTGGCTCCTTCTGGTCACTGCCATTTTTTGCTTTCTGAAAGACACAGTCACAGAAAATGACTTGGCAGCAGCAACATCCAAGATCACAAAGTTTGTGCAGGAGATACCGACGACATATGGCTTGTGCCATATGTCCTTCAATGTCCATCAACTTACACATTTGCCCTTCTCTGTCAAGATGTATGGACCTCTTTGGTGTACATCTGCATTTTCATTTGAGGGTCACAACCAGAAACTGAAGAGGTTGTGTCATGGAACAAATTCTATCCCATCTCAAATTGCACGCCAATTCAACATACTTCAGTCAATTCCCCAACTACTTAAACAAACAACGACTAGTGCTGATGTCTCAAATAGGGTGGCACAACTTGTCAATGACTGGCTAGGTGTTTATCCTCTCGTTGCCAAGGCACAAAAGCTAGAAGGTCTTGTTTTGCTGGGATGTTCTCGACAAAAAATGTTAGATCACAAAGAGAAGTTCTTAATGCTCCCAGTCTGTGATCTATCTGAAAGGGATGAGTACTCTGCAGAGACATATGAGAGAGCAATTCTGCCGTGCAAAGGCAAAAGACCGTAACTTCGTTTTTGGTCGAAAATGAGTTATTGATATTTTTGGCAAATTAAAGACCCCCTTTATCATGTGGATAAGTATCTTGTGTCAATTCTGTTGTTTTCTCGAAAAAATATGGGTTGTCTTGACAGTAACTTCCAAAAAGCGAAGGAGAAACAAAGGCAGAAGACCGTAACATCAGTTACCGCTGTTTGGCTTAGTTTTAGAACACTCGTATTGAGTTACCGCACTATGGCTTTGTATAGCCGTGCGTCAATATGAAGTTACTGTGCCGGTCCGAAGTTACGGTATTCTGCCTTTGTTTTACTGTCCACTAAAGTTTGCCGCGCTTAAGTTACGCTGTACTGTTTGTCATCCTGTCATTGAAGCACTTCTGACACACACAATACCTGAATAAAAGTGTAGGTAAACAAATATTGTTGAGTGGTTGTTTTTATTATAGCGTTTAAGGATGGCCCATTACTCTCGAGGGAAAATGATGGTTGAGATGGCTTTGAAACGGAGACATCATTGTGAAGGTAAGAAATTGTGAGACAAAACGTCCATAGATCGCGATTTAATTTTAATTTAGCAAGCTAGCAGCAAAAGGCTAAGTTAGTCAGTTAGCCTAATAGGTTACCAAACTTCTCCATAAGCAAACAAGCAGAGACTAAATAACTTACCAGAAATAAAATTAACCGTAGGCTAAATAATCTCAAAGAAATGTTTTTTTTTTTTTTTTCATAATGGCAAAATGATTTACTCAGAGACAGCCTGTCAGTCACGTTGGACAGCTGGACAAAAGTGTGACTCGAATGCATTTACGTTATGTACCGTGTATGATAGCACAAATAACAGTTACAGGTCGCAAATCATTATCCTACCTTTTCTTGTAACTTGATAAAATCCGTGACAGTCATCGGAGATGTTTAATCCACAAGCATTCTGAGCATTATTCCTTCTTGCTGGCGTTAAATCCAAGTCAGTCGATTTCATTAAATATGTAAACGAAATTATATCCTTTTCCGTTGCAATAAATAAAAGGCTACATTTCAAAAAGGTATAAATGCACCCACATGTAGCCTACAGGCTAGCTTTTTTGTCTAGTAGTTTACTTACGTCAGAAAAACAATATTGAAATTACTCCACCACGCATTGGAGGTTAATCCACCAGTCAGCGAGCCAAATTTAACCCTTGATTAACCAGTGGCTCTCTCTTGTAGGCTTAGGCCTGATTTTGTTAAAATAGAAGAATAATAATATTATATATTAATATTAATAGTATTAATTAAATAGCCTATTGGTAAAAAAAAAAAAAAAACAACAACAAACAAACAAACAAATGTTTGCTCAAACTACGTGTATTGGATATAAAATGTTATTTCCTATTGAAATTTCCCTCCAAGCCTTATTATTGTATTATTATTATTATTATTATTATTATTATTATTATTATTATTTATTAAATTTGTTTTATTCCTTTCAGTTCCTTGTGGTGATATTCCTTGTGGTCCAGACGCACCACAAACAAAAAAAATCAGCGTTCTGGACAGTGGTAGGCATTTTTATAACATTGGTATTATTAATCAAATTTTCTTCAAATATTTCATGTTCATTTTCCATAATTTTCTATGCATTTCTTCATAAATTTGTTCTGTTCATTGCAGTTACTTATGGTGATATTGATTGTGAACCAGCACCCAAATCAAAAACATGGACAGTCCTTGATAGCTGTTTGGATATTAGTTTCTCAGAGTTTGGTTCTGATGAGCTGTTCTGCAGCACACCTGACACTACGTTTGATGCTCTTATGGAGTTCCCCATTGCTCCAGCCACAGCTCTACAGCCAGAGCACGCCGTCACTCTACTGCCAGCACCAGAGCCCACCCTCGCTCCACTGCCAGCACCAGAGCCCACCCTCACTCCACTGCCAGCACCAGAGCCCACCCTCACTCCACTGCCAGCACCAGAGCCCACCCTCGCTCCACTGCCAGCACCAGAGCCCACCCTCGCTCCACTGCCAGCACCAGAGCCCACCCTCGCTACGGCCACAGCTCTACTGCCAGAGTCAACCCTCGCTCCACTGCCAGCACCAGAGCCCACCCTCGCTCCAGCCACAGCCCCACCAATGGGAGATCCGTGTAAATGCAGAAGAAAATGCACAGACAAATTTAGTGAGGAGAGGCGTAAAGAGATCTGGAAGATGTACTGGGACATCAACTACACAGACAGACGTGCATTCATTTTCCACAGTGTCAGCCAGCTACCAACAGCAAAAGTTTGTGTGGATGGAAAAACTAGTCGACGGTGCAGGTCCTTTGTTTACAGGCTAAAGAATGCAGATCAGGTCCCACAGCAGGTCTGTAAAACTTTTTTCTTGTCCACTTTGGGGTACCACCCAGCGAATGACAGTCTGGTCCTCTCTGTGATGAAGAATGGGAATGAGATGATCACAAGAGACCAAAGAGGAAGACATACACCATCCAACAAGCTAGACATGCAGCCTTTTTACGATCACATTGAATCATTCCACCCATCAGTGAGCCACTACCGAAGAGAGCATGCCCCACATCGCCGCTATCTTCCTAGTGACGTTAACATCAAGCTCATGTATGCTGATTTTTTGGAAAAAGGCAACAGCTGCTCCTATGAAAGCTATCGCAAAGCTGTAAAACTTAAGAACATCAGCTTTGCAAAGCTTGGAGAGGAGGAGTGTGAGGAGTGTGTACTGCAGGATCAGCACATGAAAACTGACCATGATGGGGATGGCCATGACGTGGACTGCTTACAGTGCCAGAGGTGGCTTGGACATAAAGAGTCTGCTGTGACGAGCAGAATCATGTACCAGGCTGATGCAGAGAAGGACTGGCCAGAGGACACATTGGTGAAGAGTGTGGACCTTCAAAAGGTCATCATGTTGCCTCGTATGCCTGGTTTGAAAACATCAGTCTTCACAAAACGCATCGTGGCATTCCATGAGACCTTTGCCTCTGTAGGCAAGAAAAAAGACAAAAAAAACACCATCTCTGTGGTTTGGCATGAGGGCACGGCAGGAAGAGGAGCAGCAGAGATCACCTCCGCCTATGTGACTGCTCTCAAAAAAGAAAGGGACATAGGCCACTGCATCTTTTGGGTGGACAACTGTTCAGCCCAAAATAAGAATTGGTGCTTGCTGTCCTCCCTAGTCTGCCTTGTTAATGGAGAGACCACCTCCATGGAAGATATAACTCTAAAATACTTTGAAAAGGGACACACATTCATGAGTGCTGACAGTTTTCATCATGGTGTGGAGCTGGAGATGAAAAAGCGACCTGGGGGTGTGCTTTATGACTTTGAGGATTTTGTGAATGTTGTGAGGAGCTCAAACTCCAGGAAGGTGGATGTGGTAGAAATGAGGAATGAAGATGTGCTGAATTGGAAGGATGGGCACTCCTGTGTGAAGACTAAGAAGGCATCAAAGTTGGGCCAGATGTCAGTGATCCAGGTGCGACGTGGCTCAAGGAGCTTGTTCTACAAGCTAAACCATGAGGATGCCGAGTTTACTGAGTTGGACTTCCTCCGGGCTAAGTTCGAACTGAAGGTTCCCTCTCTCCTGAGACCACATGACCGGGGGATTCAAGAGGCTAAAAAGAACGACATAATCGGAAAACTATGTCCGTTTATGCCCCAAAGCAGGAGGGCTTTCTGGTGTTCGATGCCTGTAAGCGAAGTTGTGGATGAGGATGAGGAGTAAGAACACCCTGAAACATTAAATAAATACAGGATTCCAAGTTCACTTGTACATGATTTACTCTTATTCCCTTATTCCCATTCCATGTGATCTACAATTGTACATAATTCGTTGTTCTATCTGCTATATCTTTGTTTTATAACTTGTAACATCTTTGCATTCCATTATTAATTAAATTAATATTTTTACCTATTTCAAATATGCTTATCTTGTATGTTTTCTTATAATTTATTGTCACCTATCTACAGTGAACCTTACTGCACACAAGATACTCTTTACTGCCATGGAGGTATTGTCATGTCTAATTAATTAATAATGCCATCAGGATGCAACCAAATCAGATGTTGGCAATGATGGCTAAAAGTAATTGTGAATCATCCAACATTATCAATCAATCAATCAATCAATCAATCAATCAATCAATCAATCAATCAATCAATCAATCAATCAATCAATCAATCAATCAATCAATCAATCAATCAATCGTTTTATTTCTAAAGCACATAAAACAATACAAGGTGACCAAAGTGCTTTACTAACCTTAACACATACACAAATAAACACAAGTTTGTTATCAAAAACACAATTGTTACAATAAAGATTTTTTTAATTGTGATCAGCATCCAGATATCAATAATGTGGATGTTACTGCCTTTTGCCTTGGCATGACTTATCACTTTTTGCAGACAATACAAAGGCAGAGTACAGTAACTTCAAAATTGGGGTCAAAGGTACAGTTTGAGATCAAAATTTTTTTACATAGATAATTCTCATTATTAGAACATTGAATTGCCAGATTTTCAGATTCCTACCTATAATTAATTTGTCTGGACAACTAAAAAACTTTAAAGTCATTTTTCTCAGTTCCACACTCTGGCGACTTAAGGTCTTTTGCCTTTGTAGGGCAGAATTGTGAATGGACAACTGTTAACAACAGAGAAATATGGAAAAGAGTACAAACACAACAGTTTTACTGTTCAGCTACATAATGGTTGCATTGGAAAAATTGAGTCGATTGTAAATATCATACATGATCACAAAAACAATCCGCTCTTCCAAGTTCAGCTTTTACAAACCACACTTGCTGGTTTTGTGTCTGAAGGATCTCCTTCCCATATAAAAGAAGTGATGCCAACTCCAACACGTGTGATTGTAAAACCCATGGAAATTGTCCGCAAAGTTGTGCACATTTGCTTGAAAAAAACATGCTATATTGCATTACAGCCAAACAGCATAGAGCTTGACTAATGCATAGGCCTAGCATTGGGATCAGCTGATCAGTATTTTTATAGTAACTGAGCTGCATGGTGTTCCTGCAAGTGTAAATAAATCCTTTTATTGGACTATATGACATTCTATACAAATTGTTATATTCTTTTATTTATGAATTTATCTATAATGTATATAATTTCTGAATTGAAATGATTAAAACAATCTTGCTGTATAAATGCTTATAATATTTCATATTATATATTTAATTTTGAATGTTATATATTTAATTTAATATACAGTATTTAATATTTAATGTTTCTGAAAGTGTAAATACTTTTATTGTGTCGACTATATGACATTCTACCTAAATTGTATTTATGTTCTTTTTCTATCTATCTAGAATGTATATAATTTCTGAATTGAAATAATTAAAATTATCTTGCTGTATAAATGTTTAAAATATATAATTGTAATTACCTGGAAAAACAGCACAATATACAGAAATGAAGTAGAATTTTAAAAAAAGTATACTACAGGACAAACTGAAATTCCATGAATATAAATCAGAATGAAAGATTCTAAGAATCCAATAAGATCCTATAAGAATCCAGTAAGGTACTACATGATTGATGATTTTAAAGTAGAATGTCCAATAGGATTATAAGAATCTAATAAGATCCAATAAGATCCTACATGACAAACTGAAATTCCATTAAAATAAATCAGAATGTCCAATAGGATTATAAGAATTCAATAAGAATCCAATAAGATCCTACATAACAAACTGAAATTCCATTAAAATAAATCAGAATGTCCAATAGGATTATATGAATCCAATAAGAGCCTATTGGAATCCATTAAGATCAATGAAATTCCAATAGGATTTTTTGACAAGGCGCCTCTGTTGACAGGTGGAGATTTCTGATTGGTGGACTGTTGTTTTAAAAATACTCTGTTGGTTTGTGATCTGTTTAACTCCCAGAGAAGGCATGTAGCCGAAACGCGTTGGAGTTTTTTAGATGGTTGATGTGACCAAGCCATGTTAATAAAGGCTTTTTAATTTTTCTATTAGAGAGTGCCTTGGAGCCCTCTTGCTTTTTCATGAAATCCAATGTTTTTATTAAAAGAATAAAAAGAAATCACCTGAGCAAAATATTCCATTACAATGTAGTAGTAATGATTTTATGAATTTCTTCACTGAGAAAATCGAAAACACAATTGTAAATACAATATTTTATGGTGTCTTATGATTCAGCCTCAATTATCGCCCCTCAAGAACATCTACACCGCTTTACAACTATAGGACAGGAAAATTAATTTGAAAAAACCTTACCATTGCATCTAAACCAACAACATGTTTACTAGATCCACTACACTACTGAAAGAAGTGTTATCTGCAGTGGAAGAGCCTCTTCTCAATATTAACCCGTTTAAATGATCATACGACGCCTCCTCGCTCGCTGCTTTGTCGATGGCAGCCGTGGTGTGACACTGGTGCCTGTTGTTGCCAGATTGTATGGCGAGTGGATAATGCCACGGATAACCTACCAAAGTTGACAGTCGTGTACTTTTACGTGAAAGAAGGGGTACGCCGCAACATGTGACACCAACGTGTGACTTCAACGTCGCACCACAGCACGACGCCGCCAAAGACACGTGACATCAACGTGTTACTCCAACGTCGCACCACAATGAATTAATATATATTTTTTTACCCCTGATGACATTGAAAATATAATTGATACAAATTTAGTATTATATACAAAGTTGTATTATGTTATTTATGTCATCTCTGAATGGTTTACGAACATAATGTTGTTTTTCTTTTTAATAATTCACTCACTTTCTACTGGATATGAGGACTATGCAAATTATACACCATCAAAGTCACAATGTTTTGCACAATAATTAACAAAATAATTAAAGTTGAACAAATAAATTAATTAATTGTAATCTATAAACATAATATTTTGGAAGGTGTTATTCTGAGTTTTTACTTTTGAAGGTGGTAATAATTTTAATGAACACAGTTTGACCACAATGGGTGAATACACACTATGAAACTATTCACAATATTGTTTACAGGAGAAGGTGACAAGAAAGTAGCTATTTTAGCTATTATTTTCAAGAAATCAACAATGGAAAAATATATGGCAGGGAAATAGTCTTTTAGTCACAAAATGCAACACAATGTATGTTCATGTTCAAATGTTCAAAACTAGGGCTGTCATTGTCGACTATTTTATTTATATATTTTGTAGTCATAAAGATAGATCTGAAGTGAACAATATCCTTTGACTTACATAGATATTACAAATGAGGCAATATAATTGGTACAAATAAAGTATTAAAAGTAATTAATTATATTGTTTTATTTAACAACACTATTAAAATGCATGAAGAAATATAAACAATAAACTTACGTATATTATGTATTAAAAATGCCAACAGAGGGCGCAAGACATTGAAACCTCAAACATCTATTTGCATTCTTAGAAACATAGGCTGGTAAAAAAATTTCGTGTGTGTTGTTAACGTGTGTTTTTAAGTTGCTAAATAAGTTAAACAGCACAAGTTTCCCAAATGCACATGTGACCACCCAGAACATTTGGGTCTCATAAATTTTGAAGTATTTGTATATCTTTTATTTTGTATTTATATATGTCTATTTCAATTTATTTATTTACAGTATACAAATGTTTATTTAAATTACTTTAATTATATGAGTTTGCTGAGTTTGCACTGGACAGTGGCATTTTGTAAATTGTGAGTGACAGTTGGGAGTTGAGTGTGTTGGCATGACAACCAGGGTGCATCCTCACACCACGTCCTAACTACACGCGACGCGATAAAATTCCAGCGACAGCAAGTGGGTCTGTCCACACTAGACGCGACGCGACTGTGAGACGCCACACGTCAATCAAAAATCACAGCCATTCAGAACAGCGTGTGGGCGGAGTCTCTGAAAGCGCACTGCTGCCCATATACATGCTGCTGCCCCGCACTCGCAAATGGGTAAGGACATAATCAAATCAAGAAATAACATTATTAAAAATCAAAACATTAACAAAATATACTCATTGACTAATTTTGTTATGAAGCACAGTTGGGTGTTTGCATAGAGTTCATTTTGAACGCTATATTATATGCTTTCAAAATCTGAGGTAAATCCATAATCACTTGTAGCACAGCGACCTATTTTTAACTAAAAATAAATAATGTGTACTCATAACCAGTGTAATTTCTTTATATGACAATCAGTTTATTCGATCTGGTTCATATAGGGAAATTCATATCCATCCCGTCACTTATGGAGGGAAGAATAATTATCAAAACAAGGACCCAAGGTCTAACTAAGACCAAGGAGCAGGACCGGAGCACAGACTTTTTTAGCAAAATTTATTAATAAAAATGACTAACGTTTCGACGCCCATGCGTCTTCTTCAGAGTCAAACAGTCAAAGACAACAACATACAGACTTTAAAGAGACATAATTAACCAAATTAGCCTAGGTGGGTGTGGTGCAACAATTATTCAATCTACTATAAGCACTCAAGTCTTGAAAGGGAGGGAAAAAAAAAAAAAAAAAAAAAAAAAAAAAAATTAATAAAAAAAAAAAAAAAAAAAAAAAATTTGAAAAAAAAAAAAAAAATTTAAAAATAAATAAATAAATAAAAATAAAAAAAATAAATAAATAAAAAAAAAAAAAAAAAAAAAATTAATAATAATAAAAAAAAAAAAAAAAAAAAAAAAAAAAAAAAATAAAAAAATAAAATAAAATAAAATTCCTTTCTGTCTACATCCCAATATTTGTGTGAGTTAGAGAAAACACGAAAGGCCCAACTCCTCATTCAGGCCATTTGGTTCAAGTGTGTTAAGAGTGAAAATCCAGAAAGCCTCGCGTTGTAGAAGGGACTTCACTATGTCCCCTCCTCGCTGGGAGGGTGCAATTTTTTCAATACCCCAAAATTTTAAAGACGCATTCGAACCATGATTGGCTTGTACATAGTGTCTCGCAATTGCATAATCCATATTTTTGTTACGAATTGCTGCTTTATGTTCTGCAATCCGTAGTTTAAGAGGGCGTTTAGTCTGACCTACATATAACAATCCACATGGACATTTCAACACATAAATCACATGAGTAGTGTTACAATTAATGAAAGAATTGATTTTAAATTTTTTACCTGAATGGGGATGGAAAAATTGCTTAGTGTCATTTGAGTTCGAGCAGTGGGTACAGTGCCCACATCTATAAAAGCCAACGGGAGGGGCCGGCAACCACGTAGGCTTTGGTGGGGGACTCATGGTCGTGTGAACCAGCCTATCTCTCAGTGAGCGAGGGCGCCTAAAAGTTATACGTGGCGGTTCAGCACATATAGCTTTAAGAGCTGGATCACTCTGTAAAACATGCCAATGTTTCTTAATGGCATGTTTTATTTCTCCACCCAACTGAGAGAACTCTGTGGAGAAACAGAGTCTTTGCACTGAATCGTGTTCTGTTTTGACTAGGAGATGCGCTCGTTGCGTCTGTCTGGCTCGTTCGTAAGCAGCCTCGATATCCCTCGGGGAATATCCCCTGTTAAGAAACCGCTCTTTCATTTCCATTGACCCGCGCTCAAATTCAATGTCACTACTACAATTCCTTCTAAGGCGTAAAAATTGTCCAATAGGAATATTTTTGATCAGTTGTTTAGGATGATGGCTATCAGCTCTAAGGAGGGTATTCCTACTCAGAGGTTTACGATAGATCGATGTCTCTAATCCTCCTTGAGAATTTTTGTAAATAGTTAGATCAAGAAAATTAATGTTGTCTGTAGAGTGGTCAACTGTAAATCTCAAAAAGGATGTTGTAGAGTTAATATAGACCATGAATTCATTCAATTCATCCAGAGTCCCCATCCAGATAAAAAAAACATCATCAATGTATCTCTTCCAAAGCAGAATTTTTGGGAGAAATAAATTATTCACAGGGTTCTCTATAAATTTCGCTTCCCATAGACCCATCACTAAGCATGCATACGACGGTGCAAAACAACTACCCATGCTGACCCCACGCTTCTGCAGGTAATAGTTGCCCGCATACTGGAAGTAGTTCATTGTTAAGATCACTTCTGACAATGTCAGTAAGAATTGATTAGGAGGAACTATATCCAAGGCCCGTCCTGCAAAAAAATGAGATAGTGCCTCAATCCCTGCTTCATGAGGAATGCATGTATATAAACTTTGCACATCACAAGTTACCAGCATGAAGTCATGATTACATTGAAATGAATCCAAAAGTCTCAGTATATCAGATGTATCCCCTAAATAAGATGGTAATTCATTGACATATTTCTTTAAGAAGAAATCAAGGTATTGTGACAAAGGTTCAGTTAAACAGCCAATACTCGAGACGATGGGTCTGAGTGGTGGATCAATAAGGGATTTATGTATTTTAGGAAGTCCATAGAACACAGGACAAACAGGATGTTTCACAGTCAGAAAGTCTTTTTCTTTTTTCGTAATCCAATCCCTTTGTAATGCATTTTCTAATATCTGATCAATCTCCAATTTATGATGTTCTAGAGGGTTACGAGATAGCAAAGTATAGCAATCTTTATCATTTAGTTGGGACATGATACTCGCATTATATTTTTCAATATCCATTACCACAATCGAACCACCTTTATCAGCAGGACGGATAAGAATGTCTGATCTCTTTTCTAACTCATTCAGGCTCTTAAATTCAGATTGTGACAAATTCGATCTTTTTTGACGTGCTTTTTTGCATATCTTATTGAACTCATTTTCCACTAAAATTTTGTACGCATTAATAGAGGGGTTCAAATTCGAGTGAGGAACAAAAGTAGATTTCTTTCTGAAAGGTGTATTTTCTCTGTTATGTGACTCAGTGCTGTCAACGGAAGAAGCTGACCGCACAGAATCACCAAAAATAGGCCTCGATAGACTCGATTTAGGGGAGAAAAAATGTTTAAGCTGGAGTGATCGGAAGAATTTAAAAGTGTCTACCTTAAGTTTGAATGGATTAACAGCATTGGTGGGGCAAAACGATAAACCTTTAGTTAGCACTTTTGTCTCTCCCTCCGTTAGGTTCAGTCCCGAGATGTTAATCACAGTCTGTTCGGGTTGCGTGGATTGCGTGGAGACGCGCCGCTCTCCACGCAATCCACGCAACCCGAACAGACTGTGATTAACATCTCGGGACTGAACCTAACGGAGGGAGAGACAAAAGTGCTAACTAAAGGTTTATCGTTTTGCCCCACCAATGCTGTTAATCCATTCAAACTTAAGGTAGACACTTTTAAATTCTTCCGATCACTCCAGCTTAAACATTTTTTCTCCCCTAAATCGAGTCTATCGAGGCCTATTTTTGGTGATTCTGTGCGGTCAGCTTCTTCCGTTGACAGCACTGAGTCACATAACAGAGAAAATACACCTTTCAGAAAGAAATCTACTTTTGTTCCTCACTCGAATTTGAACCCCTCTATTAATGCGTACAAAATTTTAGTGGAAAATGAGTTCAATAAGATATGCAAAAAAGCACGTCAAAAAAGATCGAATTTGTCACAATCTGAATTTAAGAGCCTGAATGAGTTAGAAAAGAGATCAGACATTCTTATCCGTCCTGCTGATAAAGGTGGTTCGATTGTGGTAATGGATATTGAAAAATATAATGCGAGTATCATGTCCCAACTAAATGATAAAGATTGCTATACTTTGCTATCTCGTAACCCTCTAGAACATCATAAATTGGAGATTGATCAGATATTAGAAAATGCATTACAAAGGGATTGGATTACGAAAAAAGAAAAAGACTTTCTGACTGTGAAACATCCTGTTTGTCCTGTGTTCTATGGACTTCCTAAAATACATAAATCCCTTATTGATCCACCACTCAGACCCATCGTCTCGAGTATTGGCTGTTTAACTGAACCTTTGTCACAATACCTTGATTTCTTCTTAAAGAAATATGTCAATGAATTACCATCTTATTTAGGGGATACATCTGATATACTGAGACTTTTGGATTCATTTCAATGTAATCATGACTTCATGCTGGTAACTTGTGATGTGCAAAGTTTATATACATGCATTCCTCATGAAGCAGGGATTGAGGCACTATCTCATTTTTTTGCAGGACGGGCCTTGGATATAGTTCCTCCTAATCAATTCTTACTGACATTGTCAGAAGTGATCTTAACAATGAACTACTTCCAGTATGCGGGCAACTATTACCTGCAGAAGCGTGGGGTCAGCATGGGTAGTTGTTTTGCACCGTCGTATGCATGCTTAGTGATGGGTCTATGGGAAGCGAAATTTATAGAGAACCCTGTGAATAATTTATTTCTCCCAAAAATTCTGCTTTGGAAGAGATACATTGATGATGTTTTTTTTTATCTGGATGGGGACTCTGGATGAATTGAATGAATTCATGGTCTATATTAACTCTACAACATCCTTTTTGAGATTTACAGTTGACCACTCTACAGACAACATTAATTTTCTTGATCTAACTATTTACAAAAATTCTCAAGGAGGATTAGAGACATCGATCTATCGTAAACCTCTGAGTAGGAATACCCTCCTTAGAGCTGATAGCCATCATCCTAAACAACTGATCAAAAATATTCCTATTGGACAATTTTTACGCCTTAGAAGGAATTGTAGTAGTGACATTGAATTTGAGCGCGGGTCAATGGAAATGAAAGAGCGGTTTCTTAACAGGGGATATTCCCCGAGGGATATCGAGGCTGCTTACGAACGAGCCAGACAGACGCAACGAGCGCATCTCCTAGTCAAAACAGAACACGATTCAGTGCAAAGACTCTGTTTCTCCACAGAGTTCTCTCAGTTGGGTGGAGAAATAAAACATGCCATTAAGAAACATTGGCATGTTTTACAGAGTGATCCAGCTCTTAAAGCTATATGTGCTGAACCGCCACGTATAACTTTTAGGCGCCCTCGCTCACTGAGAGATAGGCTGGTTCACACGACCATGAGTCCCCCACCAAAGCCTACGTGGTTGCCGGCCCCTCCCGTTGGCTTTTATAGATGTGGGCACTGTACCCACTGCTCGAACTCAAATGACACTAAGCAATTTTTCCATCCCCATTCAGGTAAAAAATTTAAAATCAATTCTTTCATTAATTGTAACACTACTCATGTGATTTATGTGTTGAAATGTCCATGTGGATTGTTATATGTAGGTCAGACTAAACGCCCTCTTAAACTACGGATTGCAGAACATAAAGCAGCAATTCGTAACAAAAATATGGATTATGCAATTGCGAGACACTATGTACAAGCCAATCATGGTTCGAATGCGTCTTTAAAATTTTGGGGTATTGAAAAAATTGCACCCTCCCAGCGAGGAGGGGACATAGTGAAGTCCCTTCTACAACGCGAGGCTTTCTGGATTTTCACTCTTAACACACTTGAACCAAATGGCCTGAATGAGGAGTTGGGCCTTTCGTGTTTTCTCTAACTCACACAAATATTGGGATGTAGACAGAAAGGAATTTTATTTTATTTTATTTTTTTAATTTTTTTTTTTTTTTTTTTTTTTTTTTTTTATTATTATTATTATTAATTTTTTTTTTTTTTTTTATTATTTATTTATTTATTTATTTATTTATTTATTTATTTATTTATTTATTTTTTAATTTTTTTTTTTTTTCAATTTTTTTTTATTTTTTTTTTTATTTTTTTTTTATTTTATTAATTTTTTTTTTTTTTTTTTTTTTTTTTTTCCCCTCCCTTTCAAGACTTGAGTGCTTATAGTAGATTGAATAATTGTTGCACCACACCCACCTAGGCTAATTTGGTTAATTATGTCTCTTTAAAGTCTGTATGTTGTTGTCTTTGACTGTTTGACTCTGAAGAAGACGCATGGGCGTCGAAACGTTAGTCATTTTTATTAATAAATTTTGCTAAAAAAGTCTGTGCTCCGGTCCTGCTCCTTGGTCTTAGTTAGACCTTGGGTCCTTGTTTTGAAACTTGTTGTGTCCTGCTCCGAGAGCACTGGGGAGGCTGAAGCGCAAGTGATCCCTTTCAATGGGAAGAATAATTATATTCAAACTCAAATGAAACAATTTTAATACTATACAAAAAACCAATGAACACCTTAGATTATTAATGACCAAAAAAGATTACAAATTATATTTTTGAATACGAAATATCGCATTCATTATTTCCCCCATTTAGGTCCGAGGTTCAAACGAGAGCTCTGGAGGAAGAAGAGAGTAGTGGCTTTTCTTTTATTACAGGGGAGGAAGACGAGGATGTGGGTGCATCCAATAAATCAAAGAAGAGCAGAGCAAGGGGCCTATCACAACCTAGTGCAGGAACTTTTCCTGGACAAGGCACGGTTTTTAAATTATTTCCGTATGTCCTCCACTGATATGGAGAATGTGCTATCCTATGTTGGGAACGACCTGAGGAAGCAGACCACATCATACCGTGTTCCAGTTGAGCCACAACAACGCCTTGCTGTAACACTAAGGTAAGTAAAATACACTGTATTGTTGTTTTATTTTTATTTTTTTTACCAAATTGTCACAAGAAGTTGTCTTAAGTGGCTTATATGCTAAGAAAGTCTGTGTAAAAGCACTTTTTTATCCATAGTTAAATGCAAATATTGTTATTGCGTTTTTCCGTTATTAGGTGAATGCCTCAAACACAATTATAGATATATATAAATATGAAATTATATTATTAAGGTAAATATTAAATGGCAATTCCATTTGGGGGCACAAATGATGATGACATTATACAAGAAAAATCTGTAAAGTACTTTAATTCATATAGTAACTGATTTAAAATTGCTCAACACAACATTTTTCCATCAACCCTTTAAAAGACACACATGTGCTTCAACATAGCCTTTGCAAAAACAAAACAAACAATAATAAAAAAACAGTAGTAGACAGTAGTTTATATTTTGTAACAAACTTGGAAATTATATATGAACAGTATACTGCAAAATTAAAAAAGACAGTAGTTTAGTTTGTATCAAACTGGGAAATTATATATGAACAGTATGCTGCAATATAAGTCACATATGATGCTGTACAGGGGTGCGCACTTAGAGAATGTGCAGTGAGAGAGCCTCGGCCGCGCGTGCTCTTACCGTCTTCAAACCATAGACAGTAAAAGATGCTTCCCAGTATATTAGGTTGTGCACATGGGAGAAACTGGGTGTAAACCCTCAAAACATTTTGAACATCAATGAAATATTGAGATAAGATTAAACTACTAAAACATGTAGTAATGTGAAATATTGAGATAATATTCAGAACAAAGTGTTTGTGTCTGCTTAGGTGTCCATCTGTGTGAGTCGTCTGCATGCGTCTACATGTGCGTGCACCTCTGTTTGTGTGTGTGTGTGTGTGTGTTTGTGCGTGTGTCTGTGCTTGTATCTATATTATATATGTATATGTATGTGTGTGTGTGTGTGTGTGTCTTTGTCAGAACTTAACTGGGTAAATTTCCCCAGCTATACTGTGATGGTGTGCTGAAAAATTAGGATGATTTGGCAGGCTGTGTGTATGATTAAGCATGTAGTTGTGAGGTTCCATGTGGTATTGAGGCCTGGGCATTTGATGCTGCTCCTCCTCCCAGTTGACAATGAGTGACATTAATTTTACTTTTAAATGCCCTTTATTTACCGTTATTTTCCTCATCTCGGGTGCCAAACTCAATAAAAAAAGTTCATCAGGATCTTCATGGGGCATTGGCTGCTGAAGAAATTTGTACAGCTCTGAGGTGGACGCTTGTGCAGATGACTTCCTCTTCTTTATCTGACTTCCTCTTCTAGGTCCTGATGTTGCATTTTCTTGCTCGTCTCCTGTCATGGTGTACTCTCGCTCACTTTCTCGTTCTTCTTGATCTGTTGAATGTTCTCTGTCTTTATTCTCTCCATCATCATCTTGTTCTTCACATGCAAATTCATTGGTGTGACTGTAGTCATCCAAGTTGCTCCTTGTCCTGAAAAAAACAAATAATAAATACCATAAATTAAATTATAAAAATACAATGTTTGAACGAACATATGACAGAATGTTGTTGTTTGATAGCAAATAATCTTACATTCTTGGCTGAATATATGGCAAAAGGAACGTCATACAGTGATAGTATTTCCATTCCTTTTGTTTAGTTGCCCCTGAACCACTCGGTGGGCGCGGTCTGCTTGTGTTTCTCACAAATGTGTCTCGAAGATTTTTCCACTTTGACTTTAGAGTTTCATAATCTGTAAAACAAACACAGATGCATTATTCACAAACTCTAACAATGTGTTTTTTTATTCACAGGTATTTGGCAACAGGAGACTCGATGCACAGTCTGGCGTACTGCTACCGTCTCGGAGTACAGACAGTGTCAGACTGTATCAAAGAGACATGTAGGGCCATTGAAAAACAAATGTTGCCAATCTATCTCCCAAAACCAACAAAGGGAATGTGGGAGGACATAGCTTTGGCCTTTGAAGATCGGTGGAATTTTCCCAACTGCATTGGGGCACTAGATGGGAAACACATCTACATCACTGCTCCGCCAAAATCTGGAAGCCTTTTTTACAATTATAAAGGCTCTTTCTCAATAGTTCTCCTTGCCCTTGTTGACGCCAACTATAAATTCATCGCAATCCAGGTTGGTGATTTTGGAAAAAGCAGTGATGGAGGAGTCTACAGCAACTCAACACTAGGCAGAGCAATGAAGGAGAAGACACTGAGTGTTCCTGAGGAAAAGTGTTTGCCTGGTGCTGAGGACCTGGGAAGACTTCCCTACGTGATGGTTGGAGATGCCGCATTCCCTCTCAAGCCCTACTTAATGAGACCCTACCCAGGGAAGAATCTGGAGAGAAGAAAGGCAAATTTCAATTACCGCCTCAGCAGAGCCCGAATGACAGTGGAAAAGGCATTCGGCATACTATCCTCGCGCTGGCGAATTTTTCACAGAGACATTAACTTGATGCCCGAGACCACAGACACCATGATTGTTGTGACATGCATTCTGCACAACATGCTGACACAACCAGGTGAAGCAGAACACTGGCTCAGAGAGGCATCTGAAGTTGTGTCCTTGAGGGGGCTGACTGAACGCCCCAACAGAGGAAGCCTGGAAGCATCAAATGTGCGAGAGAAGTTTGCAGATTACTTCAGCTCTCAGGCAGCATGTTTCTGATCTATACATTTGAAAACATCCAAATGTAGTTCCAGGAGACACTTTAAAAATGTGTTGTATCAAACACTTTGAATTGATGTAAATCTGATTGTTGTAAACTTCCATGATTTACTCTTGAGGCATCTTTTTTTAATTTCTCTAGTTCAGAATAAAATGGTTTAAATTCAGCTGAACTGTTTTTTACTGTCTTTAATCCATGCACATTTTTGATATATTTTGCCACTAGCTTATGATTTGAATCAGCATTGAAATCATAATATGCTATGCAATACACAGTATATAATAAAAATATATATTGACCTACACACCAACGTAAACTACCATATTTTAGTTCAAATCATTAATAACTATTAACATTGCATTACATATATATGTATAGGTCAGTATAGAGAGATGTTAAAAAGGCGGGCTGTTGGTTTGTTTCTCCAGATCTGCCTCGCGCGCGCCGAGTGTGCACAGCTCTGACTACAGTAACTGTCTTGTGACTCCCCCCACCCTGCCTGTATTTCAGTAGATTGTCTGGAATGACACCCCTGGATACAGGGACACAAATCGTCATGCCTATTCACTCTACTTTACATTGAAAATAAAGCTGCATTTGTTTTAAACAGGTTGATTAGTAGCCAACTATAGCTAAATGCTACATTCATTCATTCATTCATTCGCTGTGTAGATGAAAGTCTAAATTTAAATTAACTTACCATGTGTTTTCAGTGTTTCAGCAATACTTCTCCAGACGGAATCCTTTTTCCGGATGTCTTTATGGAACTTGTGGGATTTATCGTAGAGAATGGCATGTTTCTGAACTTCGACAATCAGTTCCTCGTCGTCCATGTTTGATGATTAAATATTCATGACACGCAACTTCCATCCAATGAGATCTCTGTGTGGGCGGATCTATCAGCCGCGACGTCGCAGAAATAGGAACCGTTTCTAAATTAGAAACTTCGCGTGTCGCCGTCGCGTTTGGTTAGGACAAAAACTCTGATTAACATGGAAAAGATACCTTTTATCGCGTGTCGCGGCGTCGCGTCGCGTGTAGTTAGGACACGGTGTCAAACAACACAGAGATGACCACTGTAATAAACCAGAGTTTTGTCTCTCTCACTCCCATTTACCCATAAAGGAGTACTGAGGCCCCGCTGGGATGTTTATAGGATGGTTCATCTTCTTGACCAGCAGAACCCCATCCTGTAACATTCATACTTACCTACTAGACAAGCTGCAGTGAGTGGAGTGGGAACAATTACTACAAAACTGATTGAGCAGCGCATGTGCTTGAAGTACAGTGATTACTAAAGGCAGCCAAAGTCAAGTCAGTGAGGTAAACGTCCACTTTCCACATACTGTCAGTCAATGCATAGAGATGGAAACTCTGAAGAACCTTCAAGAAGAAATAGGTGAACGACTATGTACACTAACAAGAGGAAAACTAATAGAACTCTGCCAATTCTTACAAATTTCCTCAAAGGACATTGTAAATTCAACACGACTGTCTTTAGTAAATCTCCTCAGTAATCATCTATTAAGAAAAGAATTAGAAGAGCTGGAGGATGGAGGCATGGCTGAGCTTCTCAGCATCAATGAGCAATTAAGTGATATGATGATGACTAATGTAAATGGGAATGAGCAGAGGACAGAGTTAAGACCATCTGAAAGAGAAATAAAGGTAGCTCAAAGACCATTTCGACAACCTGAAAGAATGACTGAGTCTGCCATCTATTTAAGCCCTGAGGTCTCACGGCGTACAACAACACGGCAAGAAGTAACTAATCATTCACTGGTTGATGCTCCACACACATCACAGAGACAATTTGCACCAGCAATTTGGCACAAAGACTTAAAAATTTCAGGTCTCATTGGTGAGCCAGGTCAGAAAGACAGATTGTCATTCTCCAGTCTTGCCCGTCAAATAGAGAGTGGGTTGAATAAGGGCTACCTCGAGCAAGACATTATAGATTCGGTCATTCGAGCAATCACACCTGGACTTCAGTTGCGTAGCTATCTTGAGGGCAAAGCAGATCTCACGCTTCCAACATTAAGAAGAATTCTCCGCTCTCACTATCAAGAGAAAAATGCCACAGAACTATACAAACAGCTTACTTCAGAGGCTCAGCGTGCTAAAGAATCACCACAAAGCTTTCTCATACGTGTTCTTGATCTAAGACAGAAAATTCTGTTCGCTTCACAAGAAGATGAGTCCGGCTTAAAATATGACCCAGCTCTAGTCCAAAACATGTTCCTTCATACTGTTCTGACTGGTTTACAGAATGATCGTATTCAGAGCGACCTTCAGCCATTTCTGTCTGACCCCACAATTTCAGATGAAGTGTTGTTGGAGAGGTTGAATGTCGCTTGTTCCCATGAGTCTGAAAGACAAAGCAAAAGGAAAATCGAACGCAGTGCTGCTGTTCATGTCACACAGTTAAATGAACCTGTCAATGAACCAAAACACCAAGTAAAACAGACAAAAGTTGACCTGATGTCACAACTGAAAAGCTTAAGTGAGGAAATAATGCAAATTAAAGAAACAATTCAACAGCCCTCTCCTGCCTCTCAGTGTTTTACAGTCGGTAATAAGACTCCAGTGACGATGACGACGATTCCCGCACCGTTGCAGGATTTCTCACAAAGTTATCAGCCAGTAGCAGAGTGGAGAAATGAGCAACCAAATCAAACATGGGGGACAAGTCACACTATACATGAACAACGTCAGTATCCATTGCAGTTCCGTCATCCTGGACCCCCACAGAATTCTGTTCCACAGCAACAACATACAACATCACAGTCTTGCAGTCTGCAACCATATTCTCTACCATTACAACAGCCCCAGCAACATCGAGTGTCAAAACAGTATGCAGCTCAACCATTACAATATGCCTCACCACAGTTTTACCCCCCCCCAGCTAAACACAGCGCCCCAGCAATTTACAACAACAATCCCGCCACAACAGTACCCTCAGCAGTTTCGGCAGTCACGTCCTCTACGTACAAGACAGTGTTTCCATTGCCAGCAAAGGGGACCAGAGGAACAATGCACTCATTGTTATTGCTGTGGTAGTAGTGAGCACTTTTCAGCAGGCTGCAGAACCAGAGGGGCAAAATTTCAAAATAGAACTCCTTTAAACGGGAACGGGTTTGCTCCACGGGACAGGGAGTAACCCAGACAGCCAAAATGTCCCATCATCGTTCAAGGCAACACCTGGGAAGTTCACAAGAACAGTCTGATTCTCCTTCACTTGATAACATCCTAACAGCTTCATGTCAAGTTAACAAATACTCACCTGTAACTTCTCTTGTCGGCAAACAATGTCTGGTAACCTGTTACTTACAAAGACACAAAACTGAGGCATTATGGGACACAGGTTCCCAAGTATGTATTGTAGACGAACAATGGAGGAACAAGTACATACCTGAGGTGAAACTGAAAGACATTTCTGAGGCAACAGATGCTCCAGATAGCCTTCAGCTTGTGGCAGCAAATGGGACCACTATGCCTTATGTTGGATGGGTAGAGATAACTTTCAAATTGGCTTCCCCTCTTGACAATGCAAAAGAGTTAGTCATTCCTGTCCTTGTTTTAAAAGATCAAAGGTTATCCAAGCCAATCATTGGCTACAACGTGATTGAACAAGTGATGAGGCAAAGTGAAATTAATGGAAACAGTGAAGTGAATAAAGACTATTTGCAGAAGACTGTTAAGTATGCCTTCCCTGGCATGAAGAAAAATAAGATACAGAGCTTCATTAATCTCGTGACTGCTGAGAATCCGAGTGAATATTTGGTGAAAACAACAAAAAACTCAGTGAACATACCAAAACATACAATTATGCAGATACAGTGTCAAGTTAAAGTGTCATATATGAAGCAAGACAGTGTTCTCCTGTTCGAACCACATGTAGATCCACAGTGTCCAGATGGTCTAGAACCCATAGAAACTTTACTAACTCTGAAAAAAGGAAGTCACCCAGTGGTTAAGATCAGTGTGCAGAACATCACCGACCATGATATTAGGCTTGCAGGAAAAACTGAGCTTGGGACAATGCAGTCAATCAAGTCTGTACTACCAGCTGCTGCATCACATTGCGCAACAACTGCAATTATCAGTGATGGTGAGAAAAACACCAACTACATAGGTGGCAGTGAAGAAAGTTGGGACCCACCTGTTAATGTAAGCCACTTACCTGTGCACCAACAAAACAAAGTAAAACAGTTGCTGAGAGAAGAGTGTCATTCGTTCTCAAAGTCAGATGACGATATTGGATGTATAAAGGGTCTTCAGTTAGATCTCTCCCTGACTGACAATACGCCTGTTGTTCGCATGTACACTTCAGTTCCTAAGCCACTGTATCAGGAAATGAAGGACTACCTGCATGACTTGATTGCCCAGGGCTGGATTGAGAAAACCCATTCTCCCTACTCTTCGCCAATCGTATGTGTTCGTAAGAAGGATGGAAGCCTTAGATTGTGCATCGACAACACAGAGATCTCAATAGGAAGACACTGCCTGATCGCCAGCCTATCCCGAGGGTACAAGACATCATGGACAGTTTAGGAGGTAACGCATGGTTTTCTGTATTAGATCAGGGCAAGGCTTACCACCAAGGCTTTATGTCCCCGGAAAGCAGACCTTTGACAGCATTCAGTACACCTTGGGGTTTATATGAGTGGGTTCGTATTCCTTTTGGCCTCATGAATGCACCTGCGGCATTTCAGCACTTCATGGAGGAATGCTTGGAAGGACTAAGGGATGAAATTTGTGTACCTTACCTGGATGACATCTTGGTTTTCACAAAGACTTTTGACAGACATCTTAAGGCGACAAGAAAGGTGTTGCAACGGTTAAAGGCCCATGGAGTAAAGTTGAAACCACAGAAATGTGAGTTGTTCAAGAATGAGGTGCGTTACCTAGGTCGAATTATTTCTGCAGAAGGCAGTCGAATGGACCCAGCTGACACTGTTGCCATAACAGCACTTAAGGATAAGAAGCCAAGCACTGTGGGAGAGCTGCGTAAGATTTTAGGCCTACTGAGCTATTATCGTCAGTATATCAAAGACTTTTCAAGGATTGCCAAACCGCTTTACGACCTCTTAAAAGTCACTACGGAAAGAGAAGAGGGTCCAAAGAAGAATAAAGGCAGAACAGAAGCCAACAGAAAAAGTCATGTGGTGCCATCTAGTAAGCAAATTGTGTGGACAGAGTATCACCAAGAAACAATGTCAAAACTGATTAATTGCTTGGTACAGCCTTCAGTACTGGGGTTCCCAGACTTTTCACAACCATTTGTGCTTCACACGGATGCGTCCAACGAAGGCCTTGGTGCTGTTTTATATCAGAATCAGAATGGCAAGCTAAGGGTGATAGCTTATGGTTCAAGGACCTTGACGACTGCAGAGAGAAACTACCATCTGCACAGCGGAAAATTGGAGTTCCTAGCCCTCAAATGGGCTATTACAGAAAAGTTTCGTGACTACCTCTATTATGCACCTACCTTTACTGTATTCAGTGATAACAATCCCCTCACTTATGTGCTGTCCTCTGCAAAGTTAAATGCCACCGGATGCAGATGGGTTGCTGAACTTGCAGACTTCCATTTCAAGATTCGCTATCGCCCAGGTAAAGAGAATGTGGATGCTGATTCACTATCCAGAATGCCAATAGATGTAGAGACAGTAATGAGAGAATGTACAGAGGAGCTCTCGTCCGAGTGTGTGGGAGCAACAATCCAAGCTGTGGAGGTCCAGAATGATCCAGATCCACCCCTTACATTAGTCTGTCAGTGTACACAAGCATGTCTGGAGATGGATGATGAACCCTACAAATCACTATCAAAAAAGGAAATACGACAAGCACAGAGGGACGACAAGAATGTAAAAGAAATGATAGATTATTTACAGTCAGGAAGTAGACCTTCTTCCAAACAGTGCCGTTCAGCCAATCCTACAGTAAGAGGCCTAATGCGAGAGTGGGACAAGCTGGTGTTGGACGAGCATGGTATAATGTACCGCAAAACAGCACAGCGAATGCAGCTAGTGTTACCTGCCCAGTTTAAGAGAACTGTTTTGAAAGAACTGCATGACGAGATGGGTCACCAAGGCCTTGACCGCACAACTAGCCTCATTAGAGATCGTTTTTTCTGGCCCTTTATGCAAAAGGATATTGAAAACTATGTGCTGAGAACCTGTTCATGCATAAAACAAAAAAAACCATGCAGAGAGACAAGGGCACCTCTCAAGAGCATTAAGACAACCCATCCATTTGAGTTAGTATCCATCGACTTCCTTCACTTGGATAAATGCAAAGGGGGTTACGAGTATATCCTTGTTATCATCGACCATTTCACTCGATTCGTGCAGGTGTATGCTACAACTTCAAAATCAGGAAAAACTGTAGCAGACCGGTTGTTCAATGATTTTGCCCTGAGATTTGGGTTTCCCTCACGAATTCACCATGACCAAGGCAGGGAATTTGAAAATCAGCTCTTCGACCAGCTCCAAAAATACAGCGACATCACTGCCTCCAGGACGACCCCATACCACCCACAGGGAAATGGACAAGTGGAAAGATTTAATCGGACTATCCTGCAGATGCTCAAAACTCTCACAGAGAAACAGAAATTGAATTGGAAAGAGGCATTGAATAAGTTAGTTTTTGCCTACAATTGTACTAAAAACGAAGTGACTGGATTCTCACCTTTCTACCTCCTGTTTGGTCGCTCTCCAAGACTTCCAGTTGACGCATTGTTTGACCTCAATTCAGACAACAGTTCCATGAGCCAAAGTGAATATGTGGAGAGGTGGACAAAGGGTATGCAAGAGGCCTATGAGATTGCCAGAGAACATATGAAAAAGAGTACTGAGAGAAACAAAAGACATTATGACCAAAAAGTAAGGTGTACAAATTTATATCCTGGCAGCAGAGTTCTCGTGAAAAACATGACTTCAAGGGGGGGTCCAGGAAAACTTCGAAATTACTGGGAGGATGAAGTCCATATTGTCATCCGTCAGGCTACCGAGGATACTCCAATCTATGAAGTGAAACCCGAACAGGGCAAAGGCAGAGCAAGAGTGTTACATCGAAACCATCTTCTCCCTTGTGATCACTTACCTCTGGATACGTCACAGATTCAAAAAACACCACCAAAGCAGAAACACCAACAAAAACATACAGGTTCACCTTCCAAGAGAAGGGAGGAACATGAGCTAGAGAACGACAGTGAAAGTGACGATGAGTACTATGTCCAAGTAAAGCCATATCAGTTTAGGGCCCAAAACCATAGTCATAACCAGATAGAAGTGGAAACCACACCACAACTGTTACACACCTGTGAAAAATCATCAGAGCAGCCGGAACAAATGTTTAACTCGACTCTATTGCCACTTCTAGCTGAATCTGAACCAGATGTACTAGCACATGTCGACTTATCCAATGAAGAACAAAAAACAACTACTGAAGAACAACAGTTACCTGAACAATACTTACCTGAGCAACAGTCACCCACAAAAGAACTAAAAACACCTACTGAAGAACAACAGTTACCTGAACGATATTTACCTGAACAAACGGTACCTGCTAACGAGCAACGTTTACCTAATCAAAACGTAACTGTGCAGAGGAATTCTGTGGAGGAACCATCTGGAGCTCGACAACGACGGCCGCCAAAAAGATTCACATATGAAAACTTTGGAACTCCTACATGCTACAGTGTGCAAAATGAAATGAATTACTTTAATCCACACACCATACAAACATGGACACCAAATATGAATTCTTGGGTACCCATGTCAATTTACTACTCTCAGCCCCCAGTTATGAGTTATCCAATCAAGTAAAGAAACTGAATGAACTTTCACTTTACCAACAAGTCTTGGACAATGCTAATGACCCAAATTGTCATCATACCTTCACTGACTGCTTTAATTAATTGCAATTAATTTGTCAAACAAGGGACTGTTGCACTCACATAGGATAAAACAGTTGTTAGGCTAAGAGACCATGGACTGTTTTATGGCCTAATAATCTATTGGAATGAACACTCCTTGGAACATTTGTTTTTGCAAGGAATCAGCCTGGATAGGAATACTTTTTTTGGCGTGAACTTGACTCTTTTTGTTCTCAATGAACTTTCTTTAGAGCCTTGATTATGGGACTGTAGTTTGAGGCTTTAGCTCATTGGATTTTAACTCAGAAAAACTGTGAATCAGCCAACAAGGACTGTCTGCAAAGCATGAATGTGGCATGTGTAGCTTATATGAATAATTTGCATTTCTTAGAGAAAATATGCATTGCAAAACTAGAATATGTGACCTGTTACTTTTATCTGAGCGTGAAGTGAAATTTAATTTGGGGACTGGTTTATAATATTGTTTGTATTGATGTCGGGACGACATCTTATTTTGTTGGGGAGAGTGTGACCACCCAGAACATTTGGGTCTCATAAATTTTGAAGTATTTGTATATCTTTTATTTTGTATTTATATATGTCTATTTCAATTTATTTATTTACAGTATACAAATGTTTATTTAAATTACTTTAATTATATGAGTTTGCTGAGTTTGCACTGGACAGTCCAGTGGCATTTTGTAAATTGTGAGTGACAGTTGGGAGTTGAGTGTTGGCATGACAACCAGGGTGCATCCTCAAACAACACAGAGATGACCACTGTAATAAACCAGAGTTTTGTCTCTCTCACTCCCATTTACCCATAAAGGAGTACTACACACATTATTGTGATAAAAGTACCGAAGCATAGAGTAAAATGAATGTCCATTTTTGCCACAAACTAAACTCTGATGAACAGAATAATAGGTTAAATGTAGGCTATATGGATGTTGTCCCACAACCGTATTTATTTTTCGTTCTTCTTTGGAAAAAAAAATACAAGACTTAAGGACTTTTACACGTCACTCAAAAATATGTTTTTTTGGATTTCCTCTGATAAACATTGGCTCATTTCAGAGAAATGTTATAAACTCTGGTTTTACCTGCGTAAGTGATTCCTTACAGGCATTTTTATTCACATTGACATCTAATGAATTGTATATTTATTAGCCTAATTTACTGTAAAAATGCTATAGCCTAGGCTATTTATTATCATGTTTAAGTTTAAATCAATAGTTATGTATTTCGTTATAGGGCTACTCATTTAAATTATGCAGATAACACATCTAATTGCCTTAGCAGCTAACGACAACCGTAAATTAAAATACATAAATTATGTCAATACAATATTAACATTTAACATTATTTTATATTTTAAAAATATATATTTCATACACAGTCTGCTCTGATTCCCGACTTGCAGCTGAAATATGATGTAGCCTAAATATTTTTCCACCTTCAAATATTAGCGATTCATGCATTTCACACATTTATATAAAAATATATCCTATAAAAGTGTACTGTCCACAACAGTGAATAAGATCAATGGATTTATTTCCATTCAAATTGATTGAAACCAAATTAATAACAGTACAAAGAGTAACTACGCAAACAAAGAAACGGAGAAAAAGGCCTTTAAAGTTTTATACCAGTCAGTCAAACATGTTAAGGGTACATTATGTGGTAATGCATCTCCGAAACGGGACATAATTTAAGCCAGATATTTTTTCACAAGACAGAACACAGAACACAAGCTCATTAGAAGTCTTAACTCATTTTTGACCAAATGTGTAGTTACTGCGCTTTGCCTTTGTAGGGCAGAGTAGACTTAAATGATCCCTTATGGTGCCCTCTAGTGGGCAACGTTAATAAAACAGCCTTCATTTTTTCTTATGGTTTGAGCAGGGGTTATAATAGCAAAACTTTAATTTTATTAGATGTATGAATTTGCGATTCTCGGGAGGAGAAAAGCAAATTAATCCAGGGGTTCTCGATTGATAAGGGTTGGAGCTAAACTCTGCAGGAGAGTGGACCTTGAGGACCAGAGATGACAACCCCTCATCTATTATAATTGGCTTGCCCTTCGTTTTGGTCATAAGTTACCATATTTTTCCTTTGTTGCAACAAGAAAATAATATTTTGACAATAAATTGATAAAACATAAGAAACTTAGAATTAAGGCGAGATCGCTAAAAAATGCTTCATTTATTTGATTCAAAATACAGCAAAAATTTTGCACACACAAGTTCAAACTAAGGGATTTCTAAAGCATCTGCAACATTTATCAAGTTCAAGGATAATTGTGCACGCATTAATAAATCATTATGATATTAAAATCATAATAAAGTCAGCTATTGCCTACTATATGTACAAAAAAATTCAGATGTTTAATTACACGTTAAGAATTTTCCTCCCATATAAAACCATAATAATAACGCTTAATGTGGCTTAATGCAGATTAGAATGTCCCCTTATGTCGAAATAACGATTTATTATGTCTAAATATATAATTATGTGTAATAACAGATATCGAAATAACGACGTATTATGTCGAAATAACGAGATATTAAGTTGAAATATATAATGTTTTAACAATAATATATAATGTTTTAACATAAAAAAATGAAAACTTGTTTTTGTTTTCAAAAATGGAAACATAAAAAGAAAACACGTTTATATACTAAAGTAACGGCAAATATATAGACATTCAAGTTAGTTAAGGCTTCATTTAGGCTATTTGATTCAAAATACAGCAAAAACAGTCATGTTTATTTATTATATTTATTTATTTATTCAATTTAAACTGTATCACAATTTATAATTTGTACAATTTAAACTTTTCTAATTTGATATATTTTAAAATGCAATTTATTTCTCTAAATTTCAGATAGTTGCTGTTGTTTTGAACTTTCTATTAATCAAATAATCATAAAAACAAAATTGTGCACAATTGTTTTTAACATTGATAATAATAATAAATGTTTTTTGAGCATAAAATCATCATATTAGAATGATTCCAGAAGGATCATGTGATAAAAGTACCGAAAAGTAAAAGTACCCCCCCCCCCCCCCTCCCCTCCTCTAACGCCTTACAATCCATCACGCGCGCCACCCCGAGATACCAATCATCCAACCTCGAGGGTTGGAGGGTTACAGTACTACCTATTACTTCCTGCATAGCTACTTGTTAACTACGGACCATTATTTTAAAGTGTTACCGATGTGTGTACAGATCACCGAGGGCGGGGTCTAGGCCACAACTACGGTGTACATTTTAGGACATCCTCAGACCTCAGGCATATGAAGACAAGGCATCATGCCTCAGACTAAAAGGCTTCAGTTATTGGACAAAACGGCATCGCGCCTCAGACTGAAAAGCTTCAGGTCTCAGGAAAAACAATGTCAGGTGTCAGGTCTCGTACAATTAGGCATCAGACAAAACAGCCTCAGACAAAAAGGCATCAGGCAAAACAGCCTCGGACTAAATTGGCATCAGGCAAAACAGCCTCAGACAAAAAGGCATCAGGCAAAACAGCCTCAGACTAAAAGGCATCAGACAAAATAGCCTCAGACAAAAAGGCATCAGGCGAAACGGACTCAGATGGAGTTTGGAGGTTCGCATTGCCCCGCCCCTTGTGACGTCACGTGTACACGCGGTTCATAGCTCGAAAGAACCAAAGAACGCTTTACTTTACAATAGTTTGAACATATTATGTCATCTAACATTTTAAACGTGCAAATTAAACTCGCGAAATGCATGTTCTCTTCTGCATACAACGTAATAAGTGTAACATTTAATTAAAACATTTATGAATGATAGGCCTATAGCCTAACACTAAGATTTTCAAAATGTTTTTAAAAGTATCTTCTGCTCACAAGGCTGCATTTATTTGATAAAAAACAGTAATATTGTGAAATATTATGCCAATGTAACATTCAAGAAACATTCATTATGATTATCAGTGTTGAAAACCGTTGTGTAGGCCTACATTTTTTTTTCAAAATTCTTTGAAGAGAGAACAGCAAAAGAACAAAAGAATCTTTCAAAAGTACATCATGTATCTGAAATCTAAAGCTTTTGTAACATTAAACACTACCGTTCAAAAGTTTGGGGTCAGTAAGAATTTTTATTTTATATTTGGGGGGAAATAAATAAAATAAATCAGAACATTTATTCATCAAGGATGAGTTAAACTGATCAAAAGTTACAGTAAAGACATTTATAATGTTAGAAAATAATTTATTTTAAATAAATGCTGTTCTTTTTAACTTTCTATTCATCGAAGATTTTGGAAAAAATTGTACACTGTAAACTGTTTTCAACATTGATAATAATAATGAATGTTTCTTGAGCATTAAATCATCATATTATAGTATTTCTGAAGGATCATCATGTGACACTGGAGTATGCTGAAAATTTAGCTTTAATCACAGGAATACATTACACTTTACAACATTAGAAAAAATCTTAGTGATATATATATATATATATATATATATATATATATATATATATATATATATATATATATATGCTCTAATTAAATGTTACACTTATTACGTTGTATGCAGAAGAGAACATGCATGTCGCGAGTTTAATTTGCACGTTTAAAATGTTAGATGACATAATATGTTCAAACTATTGTAAAGTAAAGCGTTCTTTGGTTCTTTCGAGCTATGAACCGCGTGTACACGTGACGTCACAAGGGGCGGGGCAATGCGAACCTCCAAACTCCATCTGAGTCCGTTTCGCCTGATGCCTTTTTGTCTGAGGCTATTTTGTCTGATGCCTTTTAGTCTGAGGCTGTTTTGCCTGATGCCTTTTTGTCTGAGGCTGTTTTGCCTGATGCCAATTTAGTCCGAGGCTGTTTTGCCTGATGCCTTTTTGTCTGAGGCTGTTTTGTCTGATGCCTAATTGTACGAGACCTGACACCTGACATTGTTTTTCCTGAGACCTGAAGCTTTTCAGTCTGAGGCGCGATGCCGTTTTGTCCAATAACTGAAGCCTTTTAGTCTGAGGCATGATGCCTTGTCTTCATATGCCTGAGGTCTGAGGATGTCCTAAAATGTACACCGTACACAACCACACTGTCAATCAAACCCCTTTCTCAATCCTACGTCACAAAGAGCTGAATCTTAGAACAGATTGTTCTGAGACAGTGCATATGATTTATTTAGATTGTAAAAAAAACACTGGGTGGATTTTTATTATTCTAGGGTGGTTTTGCTCACACACTGCCAACACACATTTATGTTCAAACACCATGTAAAAGTGAATTTTCCATAATAGGTGCCCTTTAATTTCAGCATGTACTAATACATTATTAAAATCAAAAGTTATTTGTAAAAATTACTCCATTGTGAACTTACCAATCAACGAACAGCTGGATTTTTTATTAAATCTATATTAATAAAGATGTATAATTACTATAACAAAAGTATTGCTCGTGGTAGTTCATTTTAGTAAATACAAAACTAAAATAAACCATATACATATTTATAAACTAATAATATATAAACTAAATATACTAATATAAACTAATATAAATGAAAATAACCATATAAATATTTATGTTTAGCGTTTCAGCCACAAAACAAGTGATTTTTAAATTATGAAACTATATTTTATTATACATTTTTATTATACATCATGCCACCTCTTCTCACAAAATCACTGGAAAATAAGTGCAAAATTAAACCCATCCCAAATTGACATCCATTTTAACATGAGTTACCCTGCATTTTGAAACTGGAATCTAGATAATATAAACATTACAGAAAAAAGATTTCATCTATAGAGACAAAGTCAGGTTCAACACACAACCCATATTCATAAATAAATAAACACCATGTCACTTTCTGTCTATTATATTCTATGCAATCTTATGAAAAATATTATTCAATTTAAATAACAGAAACATTTCAGCAAAACATCTTATTACAGGAATGAATACTGACTCTCAATACATGTGTCCACACTCTTCAAATGCCAGTTCACTGCATCATCACTTTCAGGTGAAATGGCAGATTATCTTCATCCAGCCGTTCTTCTAGTCATTTTCACCATCTTCTTCCTCCTCTGGGCTATATTCTTCATCTTCAGACTCAGTGGCGAGGATCTGCTCTTGCTCTTCCTCCTCCTCACTCCTCATCTCCTCACCTTCTGCATCAGTTTCATTTTCATCATCACCATCAAAACTTTCTTCATATTCATCATCATCATCCACCTCCTCATCATCTCCCCCTTCACATATACCTACAAAAAATAAACAACAAAAATACAAGAACAAAATGTTCATAAGGATCATGACTGGGTGTTTTCACTGAAAAACAAAGACAAAAAAAGGCAATATTGTTGTACAGAATATTCTTTTATCAAGTTTACTTTCTGTACCTCATTAGGCCAACAGTTATTTTAGTATAACTGTTACAGATACTATTATGATTTTTCATATTTCATTCAGATTTTACTGAACTGTTTTTATATTTTGTTTTCATTTTATTTTTAGTATTATCTTGTCATTTTTAGTAGTTATTTTTATTTTAAATGTGCCAGTATAGTTTGTTTTATTTCAGTTTTAGTACTAGTTAACTAAATAAAGTTAACTAAATAAAACGAGAAATGTTGCCTCGGCAACTGGCTGAAATAAAATGAAGTTTCTTATTATTATTATTTAAACTATATAACTCTACTTTCCATCTGCTATCAGATTTGCGTCGTCACCTGAAACCACACTAATATGAATGAGTGGACGAAGTCATGTTGCATGACTCACAAGAGAATGTTAAATGCGCTAAATAAAAAGAATACAGATACCAACTGCAACATTAAAATATTCAGGTAACGCAGAGAAGTTTGAATCCCTTTTGTTTGGTGCACCTCCTCATAATACGCTCCATAATGTTCAGCAAAACGGCACATTACCGCGGTCCAGGACACATTTAGGATTGATAGCAATATGAAGGTAGTCAAAAACATTCCACATGGTTTCAGGGATCCAATCACAAAATATTATATCCTATTGTGGAGTTTAAAGTCATTATGCAATGGAAGTAGGAACATATCTTTTTCACACAGACACCTGTATGTACATACACATTTAAATGTGCATGCTTGTAGACTATAGCTGGTGTGAATTTTCTTAATTTGTTTAATTTAGGAAAATGAAATGAATGCATGTAAGAGTAGTTCGCAAAATGGCCTAACACGCGTTTAGAAATCTCATTTCATACCATCTATAAGTGATTGGATATAAGTTCTGGGGCCTGTTTACCCATATTTAACACAAACAACTTGAGACTTACAAAGTGTGCTGATGAATGTGCTGCCATGCTGACGCAATTCAGCAATGAACTCCTCCATCTTTCCTTCCATTGTTTCATACAGTGGATCAGTGTCGACTGTTGGCTCATCAGGAAAAAACAGAGGTTTTTTTAACTGTCTCTGGTACCTGACACACAGTTAAAAAACAAAACATTACCATGTGGTCAAAAATAATGCCCCTCACTGCAAATGTTTGAAAGCACCTCAAATCAAAAGTTTGTCTTACCTTTTCATGGATGAATTGTAATCCTGAAAGAAATCCAAAGAGAAACCACAAAATGAAGATCAAATGTACGTTTTGTTCAAACTGCCAAACAAGGGACACTCTCAGGGAACTTTTCTACCTCGCCATTTGCAGTGCGGTTGCACTTCGGGAATTAATAGGCATTGCCAGTCAAATAACCAATGATATTTTTGATACTGCTTTCAAACGCATATTTGTATTTATGCTTCAAGTTGAGCACTGTAGCCAATCACAGACTTTTGAGCGCATTAAAGCAATGGCCAATCAGAGGTGTTTAATCCAATGGTTCAGCGATTGTTCATCGACTGCACGCTTGCAAAATGTCTCATAACAAACAAAGTGTAGGCACATTGCAAATAAGAGATTCATGGTGAACTGTAGCCAGGTTAGGCTATAACAAGAGTTTTCACAAGGCAAGACTGTAGAAGTGATCTGCGGATCAGGTTGCGGTCTTTATGTGAAATGGGTCGGGTGCGGTATTAAATTCTGATGCTGTCAGATAACAGGTCAGTTGTTCTGTTAAATATTGTGGGTGAAGGTTTAACAAACAGGACCCATGCAGGACTCTGGTGTAGATGATGCAAATAATGTACAATATTTGGAAACATATATAGAGCAGCAGATTATGCTTTTAAAGAGAATACTAAATCTATCCCCAGACCCCAAGCAGGATCTTTATAGACCCTAGGAAATTGATCAATAAAATTAGAGCCAGTGTGTAGGTTTCTACAAGGTGTGCTTTTGAGGAAAAAACACTTACCAGGTTTGCCATAGTTTGTGGCATCAAATATTTGGGATTTGAAGAATTTAGCCACTTTGTGTAGTGTTTGTGATCAGAGCAAAATCATTTCAGTACTTTCTGTAGATCCATTTACATATTTTTTATTTACACATCCCATGTCATTCACGCGGTTCCGGTCTAAGTGGCAAGTTCTTGGCCAAAATAAGCTTCAAAGTGACCAGACTTTAGCCTGCTCATCAACTTGTAAAACTGCTGGATTCGTCTCTCTTTAAGGGGCCGCTTACACAAAACTATGTAAGGGATAATCCACGGCTAGCCATGCATTAAAGGATTTTAATGCACGGCGTAGAGGCTAAGAACCACCCGACGCGAAGCGGAGGGTGGTTGCCTCTACGTCGTGCATTAAAATCATTTAATGCATGGCTAGCCGTGGATTATCCCGCTTATACCTCGGTTATTTGCCAAGTTAAAAAGAAATTAAAGCTATAACTGATGTTAACAGTGTAATTTTTTAACAGACATGTAAAAATGCCGGTTATTTTCTTAAGTTACAGCTCGTTAGTTCTACTCCGTCCACTTTAAATAAAGTAGAGCCATCGGATTGCATTTATTTGAATGAATTATGAATCTGTTTGCAAGCGTAACTGTTACTATGGTTACCAATGTTTGTTTTACAGTCTATGGTTTACAGTCTAAGCGGATTCATTTCAAACTGTAATCAAACTGACTGGAACTACCTGTGCATTAAAGGGTTTTACTGCACACCTTCCAGCCAATCAGAATCGAGTATTTAAACAGCCCGTGGTATAATTTTAAATAAAAACGGAAAACATTTTAATGCTTTCTGGCCATTTATTTACACGACAAATGTTTTGAGGGCATGAAAACGCAAACTTTTGAAAATGGGTTTAAAGCGCATGTTTTTGAAAATGATGGCATTAATGTCTACAAAAACATGAATTTGAGAAACCAGTGAAGTGTGACATTGCCAACTACTGGCCTGGCATGCATAACACAGTTTTTAATTGTTTTCGCAAATCCGAGTGAATGGGGACAGCATTGCCGTCTGAATGAGTAAAACAAAGGAAAAACTTTACTATGCTTATGGGCCTTTCACACAGGACGCGGTATGCGCTGCGCTATGAAACCCATTCATTTCAATGGCTTGCGCCGCGCAAAGACGATTTGTTGCTGCGTCGACCAAAGCGTAAGCGCAGCGGTGCGCACCATTGACTTGCTCGCGCGCACGCCGCGGTCAAAGTTCAAAATAGTTTAACTTTTGCCGCTGCGCTCTGCGACGATTATCAGCGCGACCAATAGATACGGGACATAGAAACAAACACGGAAATTAAAATGGATGAACGGCTAGTACTGTCGGAATTTCCAGAGCTGTACGATACAATTTTGACATCGTCAGAAAATCTGTGTCATGGAGACATATCTCCATTCAAGTTGGCTTGTCAGGTGTGTATTACATGTATAATTTCCTTTGTTGTCATATTTAATGTTTGAATAAATGTTGTATTCTAAAAAAAGAACTGAGCTCATGATTCGTGTGTTGATTTCGATGTTATATGTGTACACGCACACACACACACACACACATATATATATATATATATATATATATATATATATAAAATATCATATGGCATAGCGCAGCACAAATCACGTTGTATCTGAAGGGCAACGCTCAACCAAGCTGCCAGCGCAGCGCATACCGCGTCCTGTGTGAAAGTCCCTTTAGTCTATTGTTATTGTTGTCGTACCCTTAGCCAGACAATAGCCGCTTTCCGACCGGAGGGACTTTTGCAGTTCCTAGAACCTAACGTTCCTATAACCCTTTTTAAATTTCTCGTGTTCCGACTGGACTAAATTGGGGATTTTTTAGTTCCTCAGACCGTAGTTCCTATAACTCTTTCAGTACCTAGTCTAGAGCAAGGACTTTTTTAGTTCCCTTTCCCTAGGTCTACGTTGATTGGTTAAACTTATATTAAGTCATGCCCACTGTCAACACAGAACTTGTAGCGCGCTGTCTGCCATACGCCGTGTGTTTTTGCATTTCAAACATTATAATGAGGATTAAGACAAACATAACGCATTCAACCAGCTAATTGCTAATGCTAGATAAACTTAGCCATTGTTTTATTTGCCTCCTGCACTCTCTGAACTGAAGCATAATCTTTAAACGCCACCGTTCGTTCTCCGTTATTAAGGTCCCGGCAAGGCAGAACAGGAACACTGCATATCGGTCTTTTTTTTTTTTTTATAAGAACAATCTTAGTACAGACATTTATGTATACAGCAAAATTAACATACAATATATAAATTACAAAGTCTTTCATACTAGGGGAGTATTGTAAACTTATATAAAGATATTGGTAACACTTTAGAATACGGTTCCTTCGTTAATGAATAACTACACAAGAACTAATGAGTAACACAATATTAACAATCTATTAACTATTATTAACTAACAAGAAACTCTGATTAACGAACTAGTAAGTAATAGCGCACAGGCGAAAGTGGTAGTTCACTATTAAGTAATCAATAACTACTATTTTTTAACACTTCTCAGAGAACTACTGAAAAAGTTTATTAACAATTTAATAACTACTATTAACTAAAAGAAACTCTTTTTAACGAATTAGTAAGTAATAGCTCACAGATGAAAGTGTTACTATACTTCTGTGGGAATTACTAATTATTTGGATTCGTATTTTAAAGTGAAGATCATTGGAACTAACTAGTAATTACTCAAGTGTTACTAAAGACATTTTCTAAAAGTATACTAAAGTTCACCAAAAATCTCAAACGTTTGCACAAATCATAACTAGATCATGTAGTAACACTTGAGTAATTACTAGTTGGTTCCAATGATCTTCACTTTATAATACGGATCCAAATAATTAGTAAGTAATAGCTCACAGATGAAAGTGTTACTAGATACTTCTGTGGGTATTACTAATTATTTGGATCCGTATTATAAAGTGAAGATCATTGGAACTAACTAGTAATTACTCAAGTGTTACTACATGATCTAGTCATGATTTGTGCAAACGTTTGAGATTTTTGGAAATGCCTTTAGTAACACTTGAGTAATTACTAGTTAGTTCCAATGATCTTCACTTTATAATACGAATCCAAATAATTAGTAATTCCCACAGAAGTATCTAGTAACACTTTCATCTGTGAGCTGTTACTTACTAATTCGTTAATAAGAGTTTCTTTTAGTTAATAGTAGTAACTAGATTTTTATTAAACTTTTTCAGTAGTTCTGTGGGAAGTATTAAAAAATAGTAGTTATTGATTACTTAATAGTGAACTACCACTTTCGTCTGTGCGCTATTACTTACTAGTTCGTTAATCAGAGTTTCTTATTAGTTAATAATAGTTACTAGATTGTTAATATTGTGTTACTCATTAGTTCTTGTGTAGTTATTCATTAACGAAGGAACCGTATTCTAAAGTGTTACCAAGATATTATAACATTTGCATATTTTCAATGTTTTAAACGCTTTTTGTTTCATAGAAAATCGGAGTGAATCAATATAAACCTATCAATATAAATTTCTTTCCTAAATAAAATAAAATTAGGCTTTTTACAGGAGAATTTGTATTTATGAACATAAAATTTTGCCATTAAAAGAAATTAATTGAATAATTCTGATTGTGCTTAAATGCTGGTTTGTTGTTGTATGCGGCCGTGCTACGTCTAGTGATGACGCTTTAAAGACCGTCGCCCTGCTTGCGTTACCCCTCCTACCAGTTCCTATGGCCACTTGGCCAGTGCGAACGCAAGCAGCAAAACCGAGTTTGGGGGAGAGTAGTTCTTAGAACTGTTTAGAAGTGGACAGTTCCTATAACTAAGTTCCTATAACTACTTGGTCGGAAAGCGGCTAATGAAACAGCCTAAAATTCTGTCAGAGACAGTCACACATGATTTTCAAGAATTTGAATTCAATATGTGTTTATATGTAAAATGTACCTTAATGAATTGGAAAGAGTCATTCTCCTGTAGAAGCCTCTCAAAGCCTGAGTGAACCTCTTGTAGACGAGTCTGATCTTCAGCTATTCGACTCAGGTTCTGCTGGATTCCAGAACAAAGCTCAACATCATAGGTGCTGACACATTCACGCAATGATGATAGAAAAGCATTCAGATGTGCAATAGAAGTCTCTCGGAAAGCATCTAGGTGCCTTTCTGTGTCATCCCGGTAGACCTAGAACAGAACAAATATTTCAAACAAGATTTTTACTTTTTTTTTTTTTTTTTTTTTAGAAAAGGGTTTTTTTCCTTGCCCTAAAAATTTTACTTAGCAAAAACAATAATGTTTAACAAAAGGCAAAAACAAGAGAATAAATATTCACTGATAAATTCTTTAAGACTAAAAACAAAATGATATGAGATGTGAGGTCTCGTGATTAAACTATGAATTGCAATTAACTGAATGACATGACTAACTTCACCTTGTTAATCCGTTCAATTTCTTTTTGTTCAAGTCGATTTTTCTCCGCCTTTAGGATCTTCCTGTTCGCCTTGTGCAGCTGAATGTCAAGATAAATCTGGAGAATAGTGAGCAAAAAAAGAGAACAAGAGAGAATTTACTAACATGTGAATGATTCTGTTGAACATTCAACAGTGAACAGCAAGTGAACATTCATTATTGAAACAAGTGGATACCGGATAATGTTTCAGTTAAAAATGGTGGTTTTCAATCTTGTTCCTGCAGGTCCGTCAACACTGGACATTTTGTATCGTAGCATCTGAAATCACATACTGCCAAATATTGTACAACCTTCCTTTACTAATTTTTTGCACTGCATTTCAAACACTACATTGGTAGCCAACCCTGCTCCTCGAAGACTACCTTCTTGCAGACTTCCAACCCAGTTCAACACACTTCATCCAAAACACAAACTCATGCAAATTTCAAGTTCCAACAGCGAATTTTGGCCCAACATAGTGGAGATGGAACATATTGTTTTGGTGCGCTTTCTAAAAACACGTCCAATATAGTGCACACGTGCTAGGTCATAGGGAGGCAAGTAGCTGCTCGTATCTCAGCCCTGTCTGACTGACATTTCTGGCTGCATGAAGGACTGCCACCTTCAACTAAACCTTGCTTAGACAGAGCAAGGTGATCCCGGCCAACCTAAAACTATCACAACTTCTTCATTTAGCTAGGCTCATCATCCATCAAGGTCAACTAGGAACCTTGGGGTTGTAATGATGATGATCAATTGAACTTCACAGACCACATTGCTAGAACTGCCCGGTCCTGCAGATTTGTCTTGCACGCCATTAGGAAGATCAGGCCCTTCCAAACAGAGCATGATTCACAACTCCTTGTCCAAGCGCGTGTTCTATCTGGACTGGACAATAGTAAAGACTATAGACTATACTAAACTCTACAACTGATCCAGAATGCTGCAGCCAGAATGGTCTTCAATGAGCCGAAGAGAGCACACGTCACTCCTCTCCTCTAAAAATTGCACTGGTTGCCAGTTGCTGCTCAAATTAAATTCAAGTCACTGACATTTGCCTACAGAAATGGCATACTGCAATGGAATACTGGCACTGCTCCCTCTTACTTAAACTCACAACTTCATACTTATGTGCCATCCAGAAACTTGCACTCTGCTAGCGAATGTCATCTTATGGTACCATCTCAAAGAGGCACAAAATCTCTTTCTTGGACCTTTACCATGACTGTTCCCTGTTGGTGGAATGATCTCCCTAACTCAAACAGAGCTACTTAGTCAGTAGCCACTTTCAAGAAACTACAACTGATCCAGAATGCTGCAGCCAGAATGGTCTTCAATGAGCCGAAGAGAGCACACGTCACTCCTCTCCTCTAAAAATTGCACTGGTTGCCAGTTGCTGCTCAAATTAAATTCAAGTCACTGACATTTGCCTACAGAAATGGCATACTGCAATGGAATACTGGCACTGCTCCCTCTTACCTAAACTCACAACTTCATACTTATGTGCCAGCCAGAAACTTGCACTCTGCTAGCGAATGTCATCTTATGTTACCATCTCAAAGAGGCACAAAATCTCTTTCTTGGACCTTTACCATGACTGTTCCCTGTTGGTGGAATGATCTCCCTAACTCAAACAGAGCTACTTAGTCAGTAGCCACTTTCAAGAAACTACTGAAGACGTATCATTTTCGACAGCACTTGATCCAGTAATACTAACAATTCCTCTTTTCTCTATATTCTATTCTATTCTTAAAAAAAAGAGCTGCATTAAACAGATGGGTCATAGCACTTTAGTTTGTTGTCCTTCTGTTAATTTAACTGCTTCTATTGTATTCATTTGTAGGTCACTTTGGATAAAAGCGTCTGCTAAATGAATGAATGTAAATGTAAGTAGGTGGTATTTTGTGTCTGTTCTGTTCAAAAGCATTCGACTCTGACAGAATGCGTTTTTGACAACTGGAAGAGGTTTGAAAGTGGAATAGCCCAAAAACATTTTAGACCCAATTTAATACCAATTATAAACCGTACTTGGCCATCTTTGGAATTCTCAAACCAAATATCATCTTCTGTGCTAATTAATGTCAGAAGATTGAAGGGGCCTTGACACGTCAGACCTACCTTGAAATCTTTCATGGTGTTCTTCAGCGTTTTGATGCAGTGTCCATTGTGCGTTCCCTCTATGGTGCAGGCATTACAGAGGAACAAGCGCTCATCCATGCAATAGTACCTAAACATCTCATCATGTTCCAAACACTTCCTCTTCTTCATGTCATTAAGCGGCTCCACCAGCGGGTGCTCTCGGAAAGCCGGGAGCTCCAAATGAGGCTGAACATGCATTGGGCACATGGACACTTCACACTTCAGGCAGGTTTTAACCGCCATGGGACCTTTCCCATCTCCACTGCCATCCACTGGGCAGTAATCACAGTGTACCTCAGCAGGTCCGTGAAATGGGTCACCCCGGCTCTGGGTGGAGTGAACTGATTGGCAACGACGGCGGAAACTATCAGCAATGTTGGCCAGTTTGAAGTTCTTCTGCCAGTTGGCAGAGCTGTGGTGACTCTGTCTGCACTCTGGACATCGCAAGCGGCCGTGATCTGAGCGGTTCTTGAGCCTCCGCAGGCACGGCAGACAGAAGTTATGACCGCAGGGCAGCAGGTGGGGGTCGCGGTATATGTCCAAGCACACTGGACAGGTCAACTCTTCCTCTAAAATGCTGCTCTCTCCAGCAGATGTCGCCATAACTAGAACTGTGAGAAGGACTCTGGGGAGTTGGACTGTAAAATATAGCATACGTCTAAAGTTAACATTTGACATTACAGATTGCAACCTATCTTTGCCAAATTTGGATTGTTGATACATAGGTTTATAAAGGAGTAGTCCAAAAATGACATCATGTTATTTTAAATCCACATTGAGTTATATTTTTAAACTCTTCTTACAAAAATGATTGACTATGAAAAGGCTATGAAAGCATAGCAATAATCAAATAAATAGCAGTTATTAAAATTAACAATTCCACATTTAAAGGGGTCCTATTCTGCCCTTGGTTTTGTTTTTGGGGTGTACTCCAATATGTTTTCATGCTTGATTGTTAAAAACAACACATTCTTTTTCGCATATTTTTACAGTATAACAGCTCCTTTCTCCTCAGCCAGGGTGAACACGCTGAAGCTCCTCCATTCAAAATACAAAATGAGCTGTGTTTGATTAGCTGGCCCAGTGTGCTATGATTGACCCAGTGTGCTTTGATTGGCACTGCTTAGCGCGTGTTCGGGAAATGTCCCACCCCTTTATAACAATGAGCTCTATTTCAAACCAATACAAGCCTGATTTGGACTTAATAATAATAATAATGCTAACAAACAAAATGATCGGATTTCATTAATGGACTATGCAAGCACAGCATTCAGAGCATGTTTAGGAGTGGTATGCTTTGTTTTTGTAATTTTCTTAGACCCTTAAATACAATCTTAGAGAATACGGACAAAAACAGCAAAAAAAATTTAAATTTTAGCTGCAAGTGGCCATCATATAGCCTAGAAATCTAGACGCATCTTGATGTAGGTCTGGCATGCCAAGCTAGCCATCATAGGTGTCCAAGCACCAATAATTCATGTAGATGATACAATTGGCTTCAAGCACAGTTGCACTACTTCCTGCTGAACTTCAGCCAGCTCCTTGTTTCCTGTCTTCCATTATTGGACAAACTTGATTAATTCAGGTGTGTCTGATTATAGTTGTCGTGACTACTGGGGTCAGGCACACCTGAATTAATCAATTTGTCCAATAATGGCAGACAGGAAACAAGGAGATGGCTCAAGTTCAGGAAGTAGTGCAGCTGTACATAAAGCCAATTGCCATTGGGTCTGCTATTGTGATATTTTAATAATCATTATATAGACGCATTTTCTCTTATACAAACATTATTATTTACACACACACACACACACACACACACAAAAGGAGTGCGGGCACACACACACAATCTGTTTTTAAATTTTAGTTATTTAGTAAAAAAAAAAAAATATATATACAAGCATTAACCACAACGTACCCTATGAGAATATAATCTCAGCAATGCCTCTCCAGTCCAGCAGAATATCCTTATCTTCCGCTGGAGAAAACAAAACAAAAGTGAAAGTGAGTTTGAATCAATCAGGTGGTGGCTGGACAAAATATCGTCGCAATAAAACAAGCTGTTTGGACGAGGTTTATTTGCCTGCTCGTCGGTATTCTGGGTCTAAATTTGGCTCTTTAATAATTATACATATTTTAACACCGTTTATCGTTGTTACTGTCTTGTCCATGCGTAAATTATTGTCCTCCTGACCCAAGTGACATAAAGCGCTCACACAAACCTGGAAAACCTGACGTGCATTGCACAAAGAAGATCACATCACAACGCTTTGCATGTACTAATTCATTCAGTCAGTCACAATACACACTATTCTGTTGGTTCCCCCGTGTTCTAGTCCCTTACTGAACGTGCTTTGGTATATCAAACACTAGTAAATTATTAAAATAAACAAAAACAAAAAAAGAACCCGAGACTAAAGGAAACTAGCACCGACTGAAAGCAAAACTCTGTTTATTACTCCCAATTTGTTTAATTATCTTATTGACACCTGTTTTTTTTTAGGTGTAACGTTAACTGAAACAAGCTGTATAGTTACAGTCTTTAGATCCACTTGTTGCGTGAGTTACTTCTTTATCATATTAACGTTAATGTCAACTCCTTATAAACTTGTACAAACATTTGTGAATCTTCTACAACCGCGTAAACTATACGTACCTAAATTGGTTGTTGTGTTAAGCCACCGGTGTTCTGGAACTGTGGATAATTCGTGATTTTTTCTCTTTTGTAAGGAAGAGCTGTCGCGTTTATTTTCCTGTCCTCTCGGTCTCTTGCATTTCCACAGACAGGATTTTAAACAACTCTCAGTTACGACATTGTTAAAAACTACTTTAAACACAGAATTTCAAAACAATATACCTGTGTGTGTGTTAAACTACAAAGTCTGTTGCGTTTTGGCAATCCAATGCTGACTAATTACGTTAACCAATAAAGAGACTTGTTTTGTACCACGTGACCGGACGTATTATTAGCAGAGTGACGGGAGAAATGCATAGACGAGAAATGAAGCTGCATTCGAAACGCAACACTCTGGTGACCCCTCCTGGTCAGAACTGTGTAAATGCAAAAAAAAAAAAAGTTTAATTGAAAGTGAAATCTATCCAATGCAATTATCATCTAGGATTAAATATCAATATTGTCACCTGTATAGGCCTATACGTGTTATTTTGATCAATTTTCAGGATTTATTTTGTTTGTTCCACCAATGGCTCAGTCTAACAGGCCAATCAGAGTAACCACTTTTTTTTTTACTTTTTAATTATGTTAATGTCAAATCAAAACGTCTAAAAATGTATACATAAAAAAAGTATCGAACAGATCATCGCCTATGTTTTATGTTTGTTAAATGCTCACTGTCACTGATTTGAAACAGGGTAATTAATGAAAGAGAAAGATTTGAATATCAAGTAAACCATCAGGGAAATAATGCAGACTCGATATGCTAAACTAAATATATCAATCAATAAACTGATTACATAATTGAATGTATCATGGTTTGTTCCTGCATGCAAATGTTGGTGTGAAAGGAAATGAAGAAGTGGAACAATCTCTTAAATTACCAATAACCTTAGTAGATTTGCTTTTAGGAAAGCTGAGACTAAAGTCATCAGGAATTGGGATATTAATGGGATATAATATTGGTTGAAAATAGATCATGTACCATTTTATATAACATTTGTTGGTGTGAAAAGAGAGATGGGTAAAAAAGTGAAGAAATGGTTAACTCGTTTCAGAATATGACACACAGGGCTCGACAAATATAACGAACGGAATTACTTGAAAAAACTTCACTTTAAAAAGCATCCCGGGGCAGCAAAGAGAAAAAACTAAATAGGCCGAGGCATACACGATTTTTTTAAAGAAACAGGCCTGCTGGTGATCGAGCGAGGAATGCTATTTTACCCTGACCCTCATTCTGCCAAATCTTCCCCTCCACACTCCTGTCCAGTAGGTTGCAAAGCACATAACTTAAGTTTTTAAAAATTTAAAAAACCGTCAATAAAACCCAAGAACAAGAAGACTTGAAACTCGAAAAGATTCGTATAAGTTTCGAAGCATACCGGTAAGTGCAAGGTTGTTTTATTATTGATACACGCTCCGGAACAGATGATGGCGGTAATGCACAAAAAGATGTATGCCAACCGCCATTGAAGAAGAAGAATGAAGCAAATCCCATGAGCAATATGAGCAAATCGCCCACACCATAGACATCATATAGGTAGACGCCCTATCGACCGCTACTGCCTATTGGCACGGACGAGAATTGGAGCCGCCATCTTAAACCGGTCATCCGCTCCGCTCAGTGTAATCTGAATGGCAGGTGAAATGAGCTGTCAGCGCATTAAATTAATCATATCTCACTGAATACTGAACTGATTTTCACGCGGTTTTTTTTTGCTGCAAAGGTCATTCATGTAGCTATGATATAGGACACATAGTTCGGCGTATTTTAATATCCATTGTAGGTTTAACAATAATATAATATTCTGAAATAAGATAAAAGTGACCAAACACAATATATGTGATGAAGGGTATCATGTATTTTATAAATCACACACTATAAAAAATAATAAAGAAGCAGAAACCGATAGTAGCAGCAGTAAAGTAAGATATTTTAATAAGTTGAAGAAACAATTTATAATTGACACACGGACATACACACGCACATACATACGAACAGACACACGAACACACACACACACACACACACATACTCTCTCTCTCTCTCTCTCTCTCTCTCTCTCTCTCTCTCTCTCACACACACACACACACACACACACACACGCACACACTTTCACACACACAGAACGCAGCCACTTGTAATAAAAATTGAGAAGAAGCTTTTCAACGTGTTTGCATCAGTAATTTCTAAATTCGTACAACATTAAGCCTATACCTTTTTATTATATGTGGATTTGGGAGGGGAAAATGTCTAGATTAAAGCCATTTTCGGATTAACTTTAGGCTGAAGTAAATTAATAATTTTACCACAGGACTTCTGTAATATCAATAGCCAAATCGCATGTGATAAGATATAGGTTATCAATAAAACTAGAAGTTAGAGGGGTAACTCAATTTGCGCATCGCTGTCATGCGTGTATATAACGTTGCCACCTGATGTGCGCAAACACAAATAACCTATAAAACACAGGCCAGTTGAATGCTTATCTGATAACCTAGAAGCTCTTGTAATTATTACTTTAACAGTTACCCCACCTCTACATGCCGGGTGAACACCGGCTGATGCAGTAAACAGCATTTCACAACGATTTCAGTACAGTAATAACAAATATCTTTGCTCCTTCTCCATTATCTGGTAATATTCTATTCACAAAAGACAACCAATAGTACGGTAATGTTAAGACTTACTTGTGAAAAGCACTATTTTCGGTGGTCCGGCGATTAGAACAGAAAAATGCTCCACGGTGCTCTGGCATCCTATCTGCTGCCACGCAACGAGACAAGAGTACGACCGGTTCAAGATGGCGGCCGTATTTCTCGTTTTTCAGAGGCCAATAGGGTATCTAGTCTCTATATGATATCTATGGCCCACACGACTACAGGAAGGTGCGTGCGTGCGTCATGATTTACACGCCAACATCGTGACGAAAAACGCAGTTTCAAACGTTTGTTCCAAACTCGCGGCTTTTTATTTTCATTTAGTGCCTTACTGTGTGTGCACATCTGATCAAGGTTTTATAGTGTTTTAAACCTGTTGGTAGACATGACAGATGTCAGAGCGTTGAGTGTTTTTCAAGAGCGGGTGAAATCTTTGTTCGGCTCATTTCTTGATGTCCTGCTGGTTGAAATTACAGAAGCGTATAGAGAGAGTTTAGCAGACAGCATGTGCCTAAACCACTGTAAGTGCCATCCTGACAAACAAAAACTTTTCAAAAGTGGTTTATTCATTTTTGACTGTTGTGAATGTATGTGATTGTGTTATCGAATGTTGTACTGTATTTTGGTGGGAACTATGGTTAAACTGAAATGTCCTCAGTTAAAAAAATAAAATAAAAAAGGGAAATTATAAACTGTGTTAAAATTTCCAACAGGTAACGTTAACAATAAATAAGCAAACAAAAGCAAGTGCCTATGATAGTTCACCTCAAAATAAAATTATGGTATTTACTCACTGTGATGTTTTAAACCTGTAAGTAATGACTGTTTCTTTTTCGGAACATAGTAATGTTTTTGGTTGTTTTTGTCCATAACCACCAATCAAAACAATAAAATAACATACAAAGACATTTTACATGTAGAAAAACAAGCTCAGATCATGCCAAAATATTTCATAAAACTCTAAACCATCTCCAATTGGAAACGAATGACCTGTTTATTTATATAAGCAATAAGCATGCACATAATTTGGGTATTCACAAAGTCAAATGAGTAAATTGGTAAAGTGTTAAACAAAGTAAAAAGTAAAGTGTTAGTATTCTTCACACTCATAAAAACCAGAAGAAAACATGAAAAATTTGTCAAATTGTGTTGAAATATCATTTACGGATATTTCAAAATGCTTCCCAGCATTTTGACTAATAATAATAATAATAAAAATGGTATGTTGTGTTTTTCTGTTTAAGAAACATTCACACAGTAAATTATGCTATATGGGGATTGAAGGTAAAAAAAGAAGGGATACTTGATTGAGTGAGGATATGGGCAGAGAAATTCACAAAAAAACTGCTAGTCACCCATATTTTAAAACTCTGTAGACTCATTCAATTCAGTCTATTCACATTTATTTGTAGAGAGCATTTCACAAGTGGTACTCGATGCATATAGTTTCAAAGCAGCTTTACTGAAAATCCATGTGTCTATATTACAATTTAGAGTAATCTATGTAATGTCCTTATGTCAGAAATGTACAATTCTAAGATCATACAAATCATGCAAATAACGTTATTCAGAAAAAAAGTGAAAGATAAAACAGAAGCAGTTAGCATTACAGTGTTTTTTTTCTGAATTTATGATTTTGTTTGAAGAAGGTCGTCTTACTGTTATCTCGCAAAATTTTCTTTCCATTTTTAAAGGTCTCATTGCTTATGTTGAGTGAATAATGGTTGAACTTTCATTTTGGGGTGAACTGCTGCATTAAATATGATTGAACATTACTGATCAAGGGCTTCAATAAAATGAAATGAAACATAAATTAATTTTTATATTTTTTTTAATATATAAATTAAATTTAATCAAATTTATATATGTAAAAATTACATACTGTATGTTCAAAATATTTTTGAAATTCTTGTTTTGCAGGTGATCAATGTGCCAGTAATCAGCTTGATAGCAATGACAATAAGGTACGTTTGTGCGATCTACTTTACAGTCTATTATTATAATCAATAAAGTCCCCAGTCCTGTTCTGACACTGTTTTCTTAAGCCGCTTTCCGGCCGGAGGGACTTTTGCAGTTCCTAGAACCTAACGTTCCTATAACCCTTTTTTCTCGTGTTCCGACCGGACTAAATGGGGGATTTTTTAGTTCCTCAGACCGTAGTTCCTATAACTATTTCAGTACCTAGTCTAGAGCAAGGACTTTTTTAGTTCCCTTTCCCTAGGTCTACGTTGATTGGTTAAACTTAAGTCATGCACTGTCAACACGTGTTCCATACGGAACTTGTAGCGCGCTGTCTCCGTGTTTTTGCAAAACATTACATCGAGGATTAAGACAAACATAACGCATTCAACCAGCTAATTGCTAATTTTAGATAAACTTACCCGTCGTTTTATTTGCCTCCTGCGCTCTGCTCTTTTATCTTCTTCCATCATATTACTTAATATCATATTACGCTGGAGCATTCGTCTTCTGTGTTTCTCTGTACAGAACTTGAGTTCTAATAATCTCATAATCTTTAAACGCCGCTTGTTCGTTCTCCGTTATTAAGGTCCCGGCAAGGCAGAACAGGAACATTGCAGTCGGTCTTTTTTTTATAAGAACAACAGACATTTATGTATACAGCAAAATTAACATTCAATATATAAATTACAAAGTCTTTCATACTAGGGGGGTATTGTAAACTTATATAAAGATATTATAACATTTGCATATTTTCAATGTTTTAAACGCTTTTTGCTTCATAGAAAATCGGAGTGAATCAATATAAACCTCAATTTCTTTCCTAAATAAAATAAAATTAGGCTTTTTACAGGAGAATTTGCATTTATGAAAATAAAATTTTGCCATTAAAAGAATGAAATTAATTAAATAATTCTGATTGTGCTTAACTGCTGGTTTGTTGCTGTTGTATGTGGCCACGCTACGACTAGTGATGACGCTTTAAAGACCATCGCCATGCTTGCGTTACCACTCCTACCAGTTCCTATGGCCACTTGGCCAGTGCGAACGCAAGCAGCAAAACTGAGTTTGGGGGAGAGTAGTTCTTAGAGAGTTCTTTAGAAGTGGACATTTCCTATAACTAAGTTCCTATAACTACTTGGTCTTGAAGCGGCTTATGTTTTGTCACAGTTGTTCATGAGATTCTCTACAGTAGGGCTCACTAATGATTATTTTGGTAATCGGTCTGTTATTTTGATGATTGAGTAATCGAATATGTTTTGTGGTAATGCAAATAGACTTACAGGGTTAGTTCACCCAAAAATGAAAATTATGTCATTAATGACCCTCATGTCGTTCCATGCCCGTAAGACCTCCTTTCATCTTCGGAACACAGTTTAAGATATTTTAGATTTAGTCGGCGAGCTTTCTGTTCCTCCATTGAAAATGTATGTACCTTATACTGTCCATGTCCATAAAGGCAATAAAGACATCATCAAAGTAGTCCATGTGACATGAGTGGGTTAGTTCGAATTTTTTTAAGCATTGAAAATACTTTTTGGTCCAAACATAGCAAAAACAATGACTTTATTCAGCATTGTATTGTCTTCCGGTTCTGTTGTGGATCCCTCATGTCGTTCCAAACCTGAAGACACAAATGAAGATATTTTATCCACAAGTTTCCTACGCCCTATGAGGCCTTGCGTCAAAAGTGGGCGCGACTTCTGGTTCGAAGTAAACAAAGCGCGACTTGACATGCTTGACACTCGTTCATTCAACAGTTGACAGTCATTCAAGTTATAGCGATCCAAACTAGCTAACGATGTGGGAACACAACCTCAACGAAATTAAAAAGGGTGAAATAACGTTACCTTTACCCTCCGCAGTAGTTGATTGGGAGTATTATAATAACATTATTAATAATCAATACTCATCAAGGCATGGTGACAGACAGTTGTGTGAGCTGACAAACAATTAAAATAAAAAATACACACTTAGTCATTGTGCTTTGGAGTTTATTCAAAATTATAAATGAATGTGCTACCTGAATGGTATTCTGTCAACACAGGCTTTGATCCTGAGTTTAGCTGTAACATCAGTAGCGAACAGCCAATCACATGCTGATAGAGTTTATAGAATATTAAGAATTTAAACAAATGTACACAGGAAGATTCGTCGTCTTTTGGGAGGTGATGGAAACTACTACAGTCGTTGGCAGGATCAGAGACGGGCTCTGGCAGGATCACTCTGATTTCGTTTTCAGTTTATGTTCAAAACAATCACGTTTAAGCCACTGAATTAGTTTAGTCCGGTTATACATACAACCGCGAACAACACATGTTGTCCCTGAGCTCCGTAACGACATCTCTCATAAAGATTTGCGTCTTTAAATAGTAAAATAATTCTCCGAAAAACAGCTAGCCTCTTCGCTAACTAACACACAAAATACCATTGGAATGCAACTTCCGCCGCCTCACCGGAAGTTTCACCCACTTTATTTTTTTACAGGAGTGCCCCTCGGAAACTTGTGGATTGAAATCTGAGAGATTTCTGTACTTCCACTGAAAGTTGGGCTGCCTCAAACTTAGGGTGACCACCTGCTAATGAGCCCAAGGGGGGACAAGGGGTATGTTTCTGAGGGACAAGGTGGGACACTGTTTGGCGCAGCGGTGCCCCCACCCCACGGGCAGACTCACTGATAGTTTACCCATATCTAGAATTGTTACTCTTACCTAACTGTTTGTACATGAATACTTAATCAAAAAAAAAAGCACATACCTTAGCACATACATTAATAATGCCCTATTTCCCTAAACATAATTGCTGATATATGCTCATGAATAGGCCAACCAATGTGTATTTTTTTCTAAATAAAGATTTATGAACATTTTGAACATTATTTTGAACATTCAAAATAACATTATTTTCGACATTATTATTATTTTTTGAACATATTTTGAACATTCAATGAATTGACAGATGCACTTCCACTTAAGATTTACTTGAGCTATTTAATTTTATTTATTTTTCATTACAATTAATTCACTTTGAATAAACAAAAATATAAAATTATAGGATTAACAGGAATTATAGTTGCTCAACACAGAAAAAAAGTCTAAAAAAGTCTAAACTCACAACTCCAGAGGTTCACGGAACGAGAAGGTGCGCTGTCATGACAACAATGAAAAAGTTGACATCAACCTAGTCAGCAGGTCACGTGGGAGTGGCAACCAGTGTTGGGGAAGTTCACTTTCTACATGAACTAGTTCAAAGTTCAGTTCACACATTTTAAAATGAACTAGTTCGGTTCAAAGTTTGCACAGAAATGTAAGATTTTTCCCATCTCCACCGACCTCGTTCTAAAATCCGTTTAAATTATTATCATACGACGCCTTTGTTGACGGTGGCCGCGGTGCGACACTGGTGGCTTGTGTTGCCAGATTGGGTGTTTTTTTCGCTACATATTAAGCCCTGTTTACTGTCAGTTTTATCCGGGTTTTCGCCTGGAATAATCTATAGAAATCTGGCACCCCGCTGAACGAAGTTAAACTGAGAGAGCGTGCGTTCACAGACACCAGAATGAACGAGTTCACACGAAATATGAACAAGTTCATGAACGTGAACGTGTTCAGGCACAACGTTTGGCTGCCTGGGTCTCGAGGATATAGCGACCGACTTTTTTTTTTTTTTGAGGAAGCATTAATTATGCGTGACACGGTCTCAATTTGCGGGACGCATGAATTGGGCTTCAAACGCTGTGCGCGCACGCGCTACGTGGGACGGGTGGTCACCCTACTCAAACTAAAGATTTTGATTCACGGCTTTTGTGTCTTACACAATAGCACAATGCTATATTATGATTTTTATATGGTTTAAATATATTGTACAGCCTTAGAAAGCGATCAAATGTATAAACTTATAAAATCAAAGCTGGCATTGATGGCTCCATGAAGAACCCTTTACATTTCTGGAATCATTTTCTTTAGATTAACAAAATGTTCTTCATACCAAAAAGTGGTGCTTCTTCTAAGGCCTGCATTCTTAAAAATACAGGTTCTAAAAGCATGTTTTCACAGGGGCTTTCGCACCAGATGAAAGTTTTCATAGTTCCTACAACTATTGGCGGAAGTACCTGGCTTTAGGTATGTTCGCACCTCAGGAACTGCGAATGATTTCAGTTATAGGAACGCCTTTCGGGGAGACTTTATTAGCTCCTACTTCAGGGTCTAACCCAGCACAATTGACCTTTAGCCAGCCCCTCCCCCAAGACGACCATTGTCCAATCACACATCATAGCAACCGTTACTATGTGAGCAAGTCCGTCAAACATTGACTCCAAGCAAGATGGTGAAGCGGTGTGCCCACGGCGTTTGTAAATTGGACTCTAGGTACCCTGAGAGTTGTGTTCTTTCTGTTTCCAAAGCTGAAAACACAATGTCAGTGGTGCCTACAATGAATTAAACAGTGTGGACGGCCCAACTCCCAGTTAAATGTGTCGAACATAGTTAACTCGTGTGAGACTGAGACGCTGAGATTAGTCAAAGAAACATGGAGAAAGCAGATCAAGAGGATACACAAAGGAATTACATTTTCTTTGAGGTATTTGAGGTACAGGTCATGGGGTTTCTCAGATTTAGCTTGAAACCAATAAGCATTAGCCTTGATAGTAGTCATGTCTCTTTCATTGCGTATTTTTGCGTATTTTGAATATATCCCTCCACTGCATACTGTAACCCCTTGTGCATCGATCTGGAGGATATTGCTGAGGTATTGCTCCAAAAAAGGTCACTGACACGCACGGGTATACCTCTTCCCGTCATGGCAATCAGTGCTGGTTGTGTTTGACCATTTGTTTGACGGGTGTAGTAACAAAAACTAGGGGGCGTGGCTTTTGCGAACGGTCAATCGGAACTACCAGTGATGAGTAAGTGTACATTGAATAGCCGAACGCATGCCATGTGAAACACCACCACCCACCATTTTTAAAAAGCTATGTAAACACAGTTTACATATGCCTACTCCATGAACTAACTTCACGAACCCTGAAGTCCAGGCACATCTCAACCTATCACTGCATAATCCATCCTCAAGTTGTTGACGTTGTTAAATACTTTTGAGTTCCTCCTGGTGGTGTGAATGCAACCAGGAAAATGACCCTTGGGAAAAGGGCTTTAGTTATCGGGGGAATGTCCTGGTGGCAAGTTTCTTTAACTAGAGTTCCTATAACTAAAGTGCGAAAGTCCCTAGTGATGCCATAGATAGAAGAACCATTTTTCTTCAGTGATCAGTCGTTAAAAGAAGCAAGTTAGTGTAAAACATTTTAATAATCTTTATTCACTATAAAGTACCTTTTTTGCATTAGAAAGGTTCAATGAACGCTAAAGGTTCTTCATGGATCCATCAATGCCAATAAAGAATCTTTATTTATAAGATATTGTTCACTGAAAAGTTCTTTCGGGAACCAATAATTGTTATTTTATGGCATCAATTATATGGCAAAAAGCAGATTTTTTAACCTTTTTTTTCACACAGTCTGGCTTAAGTAATACTTGACTTTGCACTGTCTGCATTGTTTTTTTACCCAATATCTCATTGGAATAATATTGTACCTTCAACAGTCATAAAGGTCAAGTGAAATCTTTGTACTCTTTGCATCTGATTGAACTATTTTATCCATTATGTTTGATTTCGCAATAATTGCATCATCATAGTATATGATTTTCTTGCATTTTAATTATTATAATTGTCTTGTGTCCTGTAATCTCAGCAGGATAGTGAAGTCAGAGTGGAATCTGAAGAGTCCCAGCTATTAATGAGATTTCAATGTAGTGACACCGTCACTCCATTGCAGTTGATGCATAGGGAATCTGAACAACCAGAAGTTGAACAAAACCAGTCCAACACCCTGAAAATTCTCAATCCGTATCCAGTGCAGGTGTCATCTCCTATATTAACAGCACAGATAAATCAAGATGACATACAGATAGCCATTGTAGAAGATATGATGATGCAAACTACAGAATCCATAAATGACAATGTAAAGCAGACATTTCTGGAGACTCCCAACATACCCGTCCGAAAGCCTGAAGAAGGGCCGCCAACTGTTGATCATCAGCCAGAAACATCGGGCAAGACTGAACCAGAGCCCAAACAAGTCATTAAACGTGAAAATGAAGATGTCGCAGTGACGATTGAAGAAGAAGAACTAGAAAATGGGTGTCGAGTGGAGACGCAAGTGTGCCAGAACTCAGGTGATAATACTCGAGCTCAGCTGAAGCCTGAAGATGGTGAGCTTCATGAACCAGTAGAGTTAGACCAGAGCACCTCTTTTCAACGAGAGGATTCATGTCTTTACTGGAATCAGTCTTCTTTCGGGGTTTTTGGCAGTGTACGAAGCCAGATACCTCAGAGCCGTCAGGAAAGGCTTGAACCTTTGCAGAAGCTGGACAACCGTCAAATGTACAATCGCTCTTTGATCCCTCAACATTTAAGACCTTGCTTTGTACAACTCCAGAAGGCTGAAATACTGCAAAGAACCATTAGCCAGCCTAGACAACTACATGTTTGCAGTATCTGTAACAAATTCTTTATCTACAAGAGAACCCTGAGAAGGCACAAACGCTTCCACACCGGCGAGAAACCCTACAGCTGCTCGCTCTGTTCCAAGACCTTCATCCTACGCAAAACCCTCCGTCAGCACCAGAAACTACATTTAAGGAGACCGTACAGCTGCACTCAATGTGGCAAGAGGTTCAAACACTGGAGAAAGTTACGCATCCATTGGCGTTCTCATGCCGGAGAGAGTCCGTTCAAGTGTAGCCTTTGTGGGAAATGCTGCAAGACTCTAAAGAGCCTTGACCGGCACCTGGCTTATGTTGACCACACCTGACTTATCGAGAGAGGAATCAATTGTTTTAAAAAAAAAAAAAAGATGTAAGGACATCATTGTATTTTCATTTGTGTGTGAATATTGTTGTACCGTTTTGTTTTTGAAGTGTTTCAATTATAACTAAGTGGAATAAATGGGTTGTATGTGTTCTTTTTTTGATTAATTGTTTTTTTTTTTTAATGACCAGTAACAAAAACTTACATTCGGAAAGGATGTTGTTCTGTAAGGATTTTTTTGTTGTTGTTAATGTATTGAGGATTTTTCTGGCCAGTCCACAGAATACACTCCAAAAACAAATGTTTTGGATCAAGAAAAATACTAATAAATATAACGCAAAATTGTTAGCTTCAATCTTTTTGTTATAACAACTTCTGATGAAATTGTTCAGCACACAAACTACATTGAGTTAGAAGGAAATTAATTTGTTGCATTGCTCATACAAATTAAGTTGTTCCAATAGTTTAGTTTCAACATAATTAAATGGAGTGGTGGCCCTGTAACCAATTAAGCTTACCTATTTTAGGTAAGCATATGTAGTGTATGTAAGACTGGTCATTTAAATCTAACTAACTGATTCTGTTAAGTTAGCATAATGAGTGGATTCAACAATATATAATTGATAGATCAAACATGCTTTTGATGTATTTTTAACCCTTGTGCACTGTTTGAATTCTGGATATGGCCTTATTGGAGCGGGACAACTTGACCCTAATTGGATTCAATACAATTGTCAAAAAATCACACAATGAAAAAAAAAAACAAATCACTTTCAATATCAATACTTTTCACACATTATAAATAATCGATATTTATATCGACCGATATTATAATCGACCCCCCCCCCCTTCTATATGTAAAGCGCTTTGAGTGCAGTGAAAATCATATCTAGACTGAACATCACCTTAGAGATCACTGATGAATTTTCTTGTATTTTTGTTGAGATTTGTTTTTTTTTTTTTACTTATTAAGGGTCCCAAATCATAAAGTCCTTGCAAATCTGGAGAAAACCGAAATAACTATTATTGAAATTAGTGATAATTCAACATAAATAAATGACAAATTATATAATTGTCGGTTACTCTTTATTTCGATAGTCACTTTAGACGTTCTCTTAAATATAAGTAACTAATCAACTACATGTCAACTAACTCATTAGAGTATTAGTATATTATAGTAGACTGTCAGTAGACTGTTAGGTTATGGATACGCTTTGGGTTAGGAGAATAAGTTTACTTGTAGTCGCCAAGTTACTTACAGTCAGTTGAATGTCTGTTGGGGGACCAACAAAATAAAGTGTTAGCAGATATTAAGCTGACAGTCTACTAATACTCTAATGACAGTTAGTTGACATGTAGTTGAAAAGTTAATTATAGTTAGTAGAATGTCTGAAGTGGACTATCGAAATAAAGTGTTACCTAATTGTCTCATTTGTTTGATTGGGTTCTCGGCTTACTTTTGGGACTGGAAATCTGGGCCCGTATTCATAAAGAATCTTAATGCAATGAGTAGCTCCTAGTGACAAAATTCTAAGAAAATTCTTAGAAATTTGGACGTTTACACTTAAGATTAAAGAAAAAATAAGAGTAAAGAAAAAAGTAATTCAAAGAGTAACCCTTAAAAGAGGTCTTCAGGTCAAAATTGCTAAGAGATGTGGACGTTTTGAATGTTTTGAATTAGAAAAACATTTCTAATTCACGTTTTGAAGTAGAAATGTGGACGTTTACACTTAAGATTAAAGAAAAAATAAGAGTAAAGAAAAAAGTAATTCAAAGAGTAACCTTTAAAAGAGGTCTTCAGGTCAAAATTGTTAGGAGTACGGACGAGGACTTTTAAGAGGCTAAAGAGTTTCTTTAGCAGAGGAAAAAAATGGCAGGAAGAAATGTGTTGCAGACAATGGATGACAGTGAGTTAATAAGACGCTATAGTTTGACTCCTGGCCCGAATGTTCCTTTAAGGATGACCTTGTGTTCATCCACTAACTAGGCTAACAGTAACACTGTTCCTCTGTCCAGTCGGGCTTTCTCGTCCTTCTTAGTTTTGATTTCATGTTTGTTAAATTAAAACCAACATTCAAACCACCATTTAATAGACATGCCAGCTATCAGTGCAATTTGAAAGTGTGGGATAATTTGTATCATTCTAATCCAATCAAATACCTTATAGGAAATTAACACCATGGTAAATAAAAAAGAATTTATACACACATATTTAATGTGTGTCTGTGTGTGTGTATGAGAGAGAGAGAGAGAGAGAGAGAGAGAGAAAGAGAAAATGGTAAAATAGGAAAAATTATGTAAGTAATTTCCAAGTGAAGTCTAATTAGGCCATATAGTTAAAATCACTCTTTTTTCCCTTCTTGAACAACCAACCAATCACAGTCTTTAAAAGATTGTGTCATACATGATTTCAACGGGGTCAACCCCGCCTCCTCCCTAAGATGAAAGTTTTTGTCTTTTCCTTACTCAGAGTTGCTCTCAGATCGGTCCCGAATCGCTCTTAAGCTAAGACTCCAACATAAACGCTAAATTAAGAGTTTTCTGAGAGGATTCTTTGAATCTTTATAAATATGGGCCCTGATGTTTTGGGTCATATTTATACAGAAATATAGATAATCTAAAGGGTTCACAAACGTTCAAGCACCACTGTATAGTTTATTAACTATAACAATTCCTGTCAAAGGAATATAAAACAAGGACATACTCTCGTTTGTGCTCGTTATTATTTGTTTTGGAATTTCAAATGTTACTTATTCTTATGTTGAACTGTCCGTAGCATTTCTCGTTTGTAAGGTGTTATATGAACAAATACAGTATTATAAACATTTCTTAAAGGAAACAAGTATGCTAGGCTAGGTATGTGTTACAGTGCTTCATTGGCATACTTATTATTTTGGAACATTTGTAGTTTTCTTCACTTCAAAGAACAAAACAGTTTGTTTTATCAAAATTAACACATTTTCTCAAAGTGGGTGTAAAGCCATCATGTACTGACATTTTACTTAACATGTTTAGGGACAAAAAGAGAATCATTTTAAAGCAATTATGAAGTTGAGTAAAAATTTTATGTCTATGGCTTTCAACAAATTAGCAGTTATTGTGCTTCTTGATCTCACTTGCTTTCATGAGCGCTTTAATGGCTCTTGCCCTCATTTCCAGCTCCAGTAATTCCAGCTGTTGAGCAGACGGCTGCTCTGTTGGAGCTGCCGGAGCATTTTCTATCGTGGCTGATTTATCCAGTGATTCCGTCCTCAAATCTTTGCTGGGTTCAGAGGACGTCAGAGCCAGAATTTCACTGACGCTTCTATCAATGTCCTGCTGAAGCACCACTTTCGGCTCAGCTGACTGCATGACTGGGGCGAGAGGCAGAGTTTCATCTCTGATCACGGATTCTTCAGCTTTGATGACTTTATGACCCTCGATGTCACTGTCGTCAATTTCTGCATTGATGCTGAGAACATCACTGTCTTCTCCAGAACCCGCACCTGAGATACACACAAATGCACACTCAATTAAAGCCTGATTCTCACTCATTAAAACTTTCAGAAATAAGTCTAAAATCAATAATAGTGCTGCACGATGTCGGAAAAAAATGACATTGCGATATTTTGTTTTTCTGCTATATTGCGATATGAAAACTGTTACACCAGATGAATTTCATCAGATCAAGTCTGCAGTGTTATTTTAAATTTGGTTAATATATTTCTGTACCTGAATACTGTTAAAGTCTTCAGTGTATAAATGAAAAAATGTTAATCAAACAAAATTACTTTTTTAAAGATTAATTATAAAGGACTCACTCAGACAGTATATTAACCTGCTGTCACTTTAAGTGCTAATGCGCTGACCCAATATAATTAGAAAACGGATGCATATTTCTCAATTGCTTATGTAAGCCATAAGCAATTGAGTTTATGAGGACACTCGAAGACAGACATTTTAATTTAATTTAGCATGTATTTGTCCATTCAAACACAAATAGACGAGAAAGAGAATGGAATTCTGTGTTTGCACAGAAAACAGTTCTCTTTCGCATCTTTGTGCGCTCAGATAGTTTAAAATTGCTTGAATGTTTAAACTGACATGCCCTAAAACATGTGCTGATGATAAACTTTCACTCTATTATGGTCAAACTTGCAATTCATTTGAGAATCACATGCGGTTTCGAATCATGGTGCCTGGTCTGTACGGATCACGTATCAACTACAATCCCTATACTGGACATTGCACATGCTGTGATGCCCTGTTGATGCATGCATTATGCACTGTTGGGTAGTCACTGATTACAAGTAATCTGGATTACATAATCCCATTCCAAAAATTAAGTACTTGTAATTATATTACATTTTATAATACTCAAAATCAGACTACAGTTACGTTTCTATTGATTACAATGTTCTCACAATGGCAGTAAATTATCCATAATTCATTGATTCTACAACTTTATATTTTGAACTTTCCTTTCAATTAAACCCTACTGCTTATATAGGATTCAGGTCTTCCAGGTTTGTGGAATTGCAAACAGAGACCAGTCACAAGTCATGTGCCTATCACTGAAAGCGGAGATCCACACAGCATTTGATCACTGCATTTTCAGATTTTTTTTATAAGCAGTTTATTTTGATATTTTTATTTTAAAATGATTTTTTATGATTTAATTAAACAACTTTCTATTAGCTTTTCATTAAACTCACGAACCCCGCAGTTCCATCATGAACTCCAGTCTGGGAGACCCTGATGTAATGTAATATTTAATATACTTCATTTGTTAATAAAGAATGGAATATATAGTCTTTATCTTTGTATTTTTTATATCAGTACGGTACAAAATGATCCTATTCAAATGAATGTGATTAACAAATTAGGTCAAAGTAATGTTATACCATATTGATATAAAAATGCAAAGAGAAATCAAATATATTCCATTTAGGGCGGTCACGATATCAGGTTATAGTGGACAAAAGAATTCACGGTAAAGATACATGACAATATCTATAGAAACCTTGAAAAAAACCTATTATCAGTCAAATTCATTTTTGATTATTTTTGTGTCTTGCTTTCTCTTTTGGCCAATGAATTACACCATTTGATACAACAATTACAATAATTGACACAGGCATTGCCAAAGAAGCCAGAGAAAGCCAAATAAAAAAAACAGGAGAGAGAAAATACAGTCAAGTTCAAGAGAATTAAAAAAAAAAAAAACCACAACTAATACCTTAACGCAACCAGTAGGACTACGATCCACACTTGAGGATTAACTTTGAAGCAAGACCTGCTTTGTATTGGCCCTCGTTCACAAAACAGTCAGTCAGAAAATTATTCGCTCAAACTTATTTACGAAGGAAAGGCGCCACTTAAAATTCCAAAATACAATACATCCACTGTCCACTGTGTTTTCAGTGGCTCTGATGTTGGAAATAAGTGAAAACTACTATGTATGTCATTATTACATCCCATCCCACAACAACACTTATGTTTTCAAGAGACATTACTGGCTGTCGTTGAAACAATGGAGGATGGTGTAGAGATCACCGAGGGCGGGGTCTATGCCACAACCACACTGTCAATCAAACCCCTTGCTCAATTCTACATCACAAAGCGCTGAATCTTAGAACAGCTCGTTCTGAGACCATGCATACGATTTATTGAGATTGTAAAAAAAAAAAAAAACACTGGTGGATTTTTATCATTCTAGGGTGGTTTTGCTCATACACTGCCAACACACATTTATGTTCAAACACCATGTAAAAGTGAATTTTCCATAATAGGTGCCCTTTAAGGAGTGAACATAGCCAATAAACATCCTATTGTTTACGTTTTTTTTTAATATATATATATATATATATATATATATATATATATATATATATATATAATCCAACATCTTAACATTTTTGTTTTAAAACAATCTTTGAATGATGAACAAAAAATGTGTTGGTCATCACATAAAAAAAATAATTTAAAAAGCATTTACAAAATGATTTTATAGTTTTAAGTGCTAGAAAAAGATGTGTAGGCGACTTGTTAGCGTTTGACTATTTCTGTCACATTATCATATTTATGGTTAGAGTTACTTACTACATTAGCCTAAATCCATGGTGAATGTTGCTTATCTGTGGACTGAAAGCCTTCTGTGAGCGTTTCTCCTGGTTTCCACATCAGCGCTGTTTTGATATCTGGTTGATAACAGAACTCTGCGCCGAATCGTAATGTTTCTCACTGGTTCTCGTAGTGATCGAATTCAATTGATTTCTTCACAGGATCTCCTAGTAACAGTGTCGCGTGAGCAAGATCGGCCCACGACAGGCAAATTCGTGGCTTTATTTTACTGTCAATGGTTCGGGCCCTGCTCCATAGATATATATAAGAAAGGCTATGCGCTGCTCTGGCTATTATTGGTCCGAACTAATAAACGGTCTGTGAAGTAGGGCTGGGCAATATATCGCACAATATTGTTACGCGCATCTAATGAGTAAAGCCATGGAGATCAGTGTCTGCTTTAGTTGGGCTCTTGACACTTATACTTACACTTTATTTTGTTTGTTTTTGTTTGTGTGCTGTTATTGATTTATAGCAGTCAAATGAACAAAGACATCTGTGATCTAATGGTGTTGGTTATGTTTTTACATAATCATGCTGTGATCTGAGAAATGAAATCTATTCATATGATTTGCTTTACCTTGTCAGCAACAGCTTTGTGGTTCTACTGCATATCTGTATTTTTCTTATAACCTAAAATATTTAATAGAAAATATTCTGATCAAATCACTATCATCTTTATTTAGAAACACAGAGATCAATAATCAGCCTGTCTATCTTAACCGTGGTGACATTACTAATCCTTGTTGCCACCAATCACAAATCAATAATGGCTCCCATCATGCATTGCGGTTTGAATAAATTATGATCTGAATTGTCTATGTAATTTACTTTTCCTACTTGAATATTCTACTCGTCACCGTTGTTGAGAAGCATTGACTGAATCTTGAGGTCTGTTTTTGCCTAAAAGTAAGGTTCTTTAAAAAAAAAAACTTTTGAGAAATGTGTTTATTAGTGGTGCTTGCAAAGCAACACTATTGTTATCTTGCATACTTATTATTATTTTTTTTTTTCAACTTCCGCCGCTTTTTGGCGTGCTACTCCTCCCGCAGCTTTTGTCACAGACCCATGGGTAAGGCGTCAAATCGACCGGCTCATTTAGGAGAGGTGTGCTATGACTTTTCTAAAGCCCCGTTCACACCGCCAGCGATTTTGTCGCTGTGTGTCGCTAGGCTCTGTGCTGTGATGTCGCTTGTGGGCGTTCATAGTGCTGTCGCTCTGATGTTATTGGTAGACTGCGCATCTGGCCATGTCTATACAAAAGACCATCACAAGTGATATATAATTTTAATTTGACTGGGAATAAATGATTTTTAAGGCTAAAAAGAAACCATATGATGTTGGGAGAGTATTTTTATATCTCCATAGCTGTGTTTAGTGGATTAAATCATTTACTAGATCAACGATCGATCGAATGAACAAATTAAACTCACTCATACTGTCACAAATTATAAAAACGTCATTCGAATTTGACAAATAATCAATTTTCTTGTCCCTAATAGTCAACGTAATGCAGGGAAAATTGTAAAATGAACTGCAGCAGTGCTAAACGTGCATCATAAAATTACAACACTCGAACTATAACGTTAAATGTATGAATTAAACTCACTGAGACTGTAAACAGTTTCTTTTCCATGCATCATTTTATTATCCATGTTATGTGGTTACAGTCAAATCATATAAAACAGAGAAATCGTCCTCAAACTCTTTCTTTCTGTCTTGCCTGCACTCGAGACGGTGACGTGAACTGAGCTCCACTGAAAGTCTTCTTTCCTATTGGTTGTCGCTCGGCGAAAATCGCTTCTCATTTGCATAAAGTTGAAAATTCTCAACTTTTGTCGCTTGTCGCTTGACACGCCCACATTCTGTCGCCAACGGTCACTGTCGCTCGTGTCGCCGGATGTTGCCAGCGTTCCATTGAAATGAATGGGATCTTGTCGCTTTGTCGCTGCGTGTCGCTGGCGGTGTGAACGGGGCTTAAGGGATCGGGGGTACGATGTTCGCCCCAGGGGCGAAAAAGCGGCCGAAAAATCCCATTGACTTAACATTGCGATGAACTTTGACCACTCGTAGCTCGGAACGAGGATGTCACAGAAACGTGTAATTTACCACATTTGAAGAGGCTGACAGGCTCTGTAAGAACATATCACACAATGGGGTACAAGTTGCACCCCTGGGGGGCAGGAGCTGCCCAAAGTTTCTCCATTGACTTACTATGGTGAAGGACGTCCCATCAAATGCATGTTTTTCCTACTATGGTAAATTGCATTGGGATTTTGTATTGAACATAGCTCTGGATCACAGTGTCATAGAGACAAGCCGGGGGCGGGCTCATTTTAATCAGACGACCAATCAGTCTCTCAGGATCATTGTGAAGCTATTAAACCACACCCTAGCAACCATTTAGAGCTCCTTAGCAACAAGTTCCATAGACTTCCATTAAAAGAGATCAAAGGGATATCTCAGGATATAAGTGTCATAGAAACATGAGGGTGGGCTCGTTTGACTTGGGCCAGCAAACAGCCAATCCTGAATCATCTCATCACTTACTGGCCACGCCCTAGCAACCATTGTCGAGCACTTTAGCAACCAAAATCCAAAGAGGGATATCTTCCATTCCGAATGTCACAGAGGCATGGGAGTTGGTTTATATCATTCAAACTGACAAGCAGCCTTTGGAGTTTCATGATTGGCATCTGCCAAGCCACTCCCTAGCAACCAAACAGAGTACCCTAGCAACCATTTGCAAGACCTATATCTCTGCATCAAAACATTGTATAGAGATGGGGGTTGGTTTATACATTCACATTGACTTTGGAGCTTCATGATTGGCAGCTGCAAAGCCACTCCCTAGCAACCAAACAGAGTACCCTAGCAACCGTTTTGTAAGGCCTATATCTCTGCATTAAAACATTGTATGGAAATGGGGGTTGGTTTATACATTCACATTGACTTTGGAGCTTCATGTTTGGCACCTGCCATGCCACTCCTTAGCAACCAAGCAGAGTACCCTAGCAACCATTTTGTAAGACCTATATCTCTGCATCAAAACATCGTATAGAGATGGGGGTTGGTTTATACATTCACACTGACTTTGGAGCTTCATGATTGGCAGCTGCCAAGCCACTCCTTAGCAACCAAACAGAGTACCCTAGCAACCATTTTGCAACAGCTATATCTCAGCATTGTATCGTGATGGGGGTTGGGTTTTTTGACTCATGCTAGCACACAGAACTTGCTAAACATGCTAGCTATGGATAGCTACAAGCTAATATTGATTAGCTAAGTGCTAAATCATGCCGTGAACATTATAAAAACTCTATAGTAACCATATGTGAACACTACCAACCGCCTAATAACACCATAGCAACCACCCAGAATACCATAGCAACCAACAAAACACCCAAGAAACCACCTAGTAACACCCTAGAAACCACCCATAACACCCTAGCAACCGCCTATGAAAACCCTAGCAACCACCCAGAAAACCCTAACAACCACCCAGAACATCCTAGCAACCACTTAGCAACCACCCAGAACACCCTAGCAACCACCCAGCAACACCATAGCCTAGCAACACCCTAGCAACCACCTAGCAACACCCTAGCAACCACCCAGAACACCCTAGCAACCAACTAGCAACACCCTAGCAACCACCCAGAACACCATAGCAACCACCTAGCAACAACCTAGCAACCACCTAGAACACCTTAGCAACCACCCATAATACCCTAGCAACCACCTAGCAACACCATAACAACCACCCAGAATACCCTACCAACCGTCTAGCAACCACCCAGAACACCCTAGCAACCGGGTGGTGAGTTTTGCCACCGCAAGCACCACTTCACATTTTCTTCTGGAAATGTACATTCTAGTTTTATTTAACATTCTAAATATTTATGCAGAATCTCAGTCATACACTAACCAACCGAATAAATCACTAACATAAATTTCAAATGATGAATGTCATTATATGGCCAACATCATTTTATAATTGTTTATGTTTGTTTCATCTGAAAGATATAACTCAGATGCAACAGCAAATTAAAATATAAAGTTTATAATAAAAGGGTCAAGAGCCCAACTAAAGCAAACACTCATCTCCATAACAGTGGCTTAAAATGTTAGACTTTTTTCCTTGTAATTCTGCTTTAGATGTCTTTAATAATGCTCAATCATCACTCATTTAATCACTTAAAGGGCCACTAGATGACAATGCTGTCAAACAGCGACCCCTAGAGTAACTGTGGAGTACTTGTTTTTAACATTACTGTTGTAAATACCACTCACGGAGGGCATGACGTGTTACATAGTATACTACATTGTGTTTATTTTGTTGTTTAATAAGATCCAGTGGTGGTATGTAACGAAGTACAAATACTTCGTTACTTTACTTAAGTACATTTTTCACGTATCTTTACTTCACTTAAGTAGAATAAATAGTGCCTACTTTTTACTTTTACTTCGTTACATTTTTGCAGCAATTATTATACTTTCTACTCCGCTACATTTCTACAACTTCTGTTACATTTTCGTTACATTATCTGATCAGTTTTTCCCCTGCCAAAACGTAATCTGACCGTCCGTTCGTTGCACGTTTGTCTCGTCAGTGACGTTTGGTTGCCATAGATACAGTATATCAACCCAGTCACACTAAAGGCGTTTCGCACGCAGTGTGTTTATCGTTAAACTGAAACGCGAAAATTTGTTTTTACGTGCATAGGAAAGCACTGTGCGTAATATACGTTTGGTTATGATTATGGCAAGCCAAGAGGTTCAGAATTACACCATAAATCAATCGCGTTTACTGCCAAACATAGTTATTAACATATAGTAAGGATAAGCATGATGTGTATGTTGCCTAATTGCAAGCTTGTTTCAGAAATGGTGACAACATTTTTTTTTCCATCATTATTGAACATCATTAAAGGAGTATTAGGTTGAATGAGTTAGAATTAAATGTTTTATTAATCATTAGAAAATAGTCATTAAGAGAATAAATTGTTATGCAAGTACTTTTACTTTTAATACTTAAAGTACATTTAAAATAAGGTACTTTTTACTTTTTACTTAAGTATGGTTATCATTGTGTTACTTCTACTTTTACTAAAGTAAACATTTATCTGGTTATTTGTACTTTTACTTAAGTACTGAGATTCAGTACTTCCTCCACCACTGATAAGATCTAATATATGTTGTTAGTGGTGAGAATTTTCACGTGATTAAATACATATCCCCATGAACTTTAATGGTCCAGAGGATGAAGTTTTGCCATGTTAGTCACAGGTTCTGGGTTCTAATTCTTACTAATAGTATAGTTTATTTTCCTCATCAACACCGATTATATATTAGTGGCTGTATTTCAAGCAGGGACATGTTTTTTGTGCATTGGGTTTTGTGATTTCACCGTAATGAGTCTCTCAGTCCCCGCAATGGATTGAGCAATGAGCGCGCGTCCGTTTGAATATCACAACAGAACACTGAATCCACTGAAACTGATCGCAGCGGCAACGAGCACTTTGGTCACTTGAATTCAAAAACAACACATTTCAGATCGCCTCTTATTTAACAAAACAAAATAAATTAATCTACTAGAGTTACCTGGAGATGTTTTATTTGTTTGTATTGGTACATCCGTGCTGCGAGATGCTTCAATGGGGACATATCACACGCACATTACGGCTATGCTCGCGTCTGACTCCTCGCTCGGTCAGTCTGCTTTTTCCTCTTTCTCTGTTCCTCCGACAATGCTTTCCTAGCTTTCTATATCTTATATGCCGGCTCCGCCATGACGATAGTGTGACAAACTCCATCCTTGTCGACCTTGTTCCTGGATATGTGCAGTGTTGTCGCAAGACTCGCAAAGGAATATGTTACATCGCGAGAGCTGAGATCACGCGATACTTCCGGGCGGCGAGCCGCCGGCCTGAAACTGCAAGTGAGATTTTTCCGCTCACAGGCACCAGGGGGGGTCGAGACACCCACCATTCAACCCGAAAGAAGTCATATAACCATTTCAATAACTCTGAAGCTGTTAAATTAAGCTAAAATAATTGCCTTGTGTCCCTTTAATTATCTCATTAACTTTAACACTCTTGAGTGTGGACTCATATACACTCCCAGGTGTGTTAGTTTAACAAGGGAGATTTTGTCGTGACGAAGTGCCGTAGTTAACTGACCAGCTGAGCCATATCGCATTAAATATCGCTATCGATATGTCCTCGATATTAACGCGATTTGGCTCAGCTTGTCAGTGAACTACGGCTCTTTGTAGTAAATGCCGCTCCATCTGAAAGCAGGTGAAGGTGATTTACTACTAATCAAGGAACCGGCTTTACTGATTAGATGCGCATATAATATCGTGGGATATATCGCCCAGCCCTACTGCGAAGCATAAATGAGTAGCGTATTTTCGTTCCACTTTCATTTTGTTTGCATTCGCTGCTTGGTAACGAGTTGATCGATCACTCATTGCTCAGACGTACATAGCAGGTTGTGATATTTGTCTCTGTCTCCTTCCAATAGAAGTTTACGTGCGCTCCCTATTCTTGTCACACTCACTCATTCCGGATTCATTGACACGCCCCTTCCACGTTTAACGTGTGGTAAATTTACTGGTGTAACGAATCGAGGCAAATCAAACACAACCTATCTCTCATGAGACTCATCCACACATGAGTCAACCCCCACCAAAGTTTCTGGAGCCACATTCCAGTCACAGAATGGCGCCAAATTATCTGCTCTGTTTAAGCAGGCCTCCTTAGATAAGAATTCTTTATGGCCGCAGGCGCAATAGATAGGTACTATACATTGAAAACTGTCAATGTGTTAATGGTTTTTACTAAGACAAATCGACTCCAACATGGTGGAACGAGAGGCCTGACCACCAAAAGTCTGACCTCCTTTGACCTCCCTCAGCCTCAGCACTGTTGAGCTGGACAAGACATAAAACAGACTTAAACCCCTTTACACATAAACTCACTTCAGAACCATCCTTGGACTTAATCAAACATAAGTATTATTGCTTCTGCAAAATATGTGTTGTGTTGTTAATGCTTAGATCACATATCATGTAATCGTTGTTAACCATTAACTCTTGTAATTGTTATACCTATATGTTATAACTATTAGAAGAAGTGTGAATGAGAACCTCGTGTTTAGTCTTAAACGAACCGTATTCTCTTAATTCAAAAGATGGCTTGATTGAAATCTGTCTAAAAGGCTTTGTTTTATGATTATAATATATAATCTTAAACTGTGTTCTCTTGTCTCCCTGCTAAGTGCTGGAGACCAGCTCACAGACCATCCATAAATTATGATAAGAAGAGATCCACCTCAGAAGTGAAGCTAAGGTTTCATTGGCCAGAAGTTTCTAAGAGGTTGGACTGAGATTTAAGTTAAAGATCCGAACAAAGGAGTTTTTCTAAAGTTTTTCTCAAGTTTTGATTGTGTTCCAGCTATGTTCTGTTCGGTTTGATTTTCGTTCGTTCAGTTTGCAACTGTTAAGTTCGTGCCTCTCTCTAGAACAATCAGAGAGTGTTCATGCTTATCTCTGAAGACAACAAAGAGCGTGTTTGCACGCGTAGACCAGCAGACAACAACCCATCAAGATTCGGGTTAATTCAGCTAATTCAAGCCATCTCCAACTCGTTTTATTTTCATCTCTTTCCTTTATTTTCTTTTTCGTAAAAGTCTCGGTTCGAAGTTAAGTTTGCTGCAAGTTTCGTTTTTAAACATCTTCCTGCAACGCGCTTCGAACTGCAAAGACTTTTGATTCGGTCGCCAGTCACACGTGACCGGCAAGCTCAGACCTTCCATCCCTGCACTTTAAAGACCATCACGCAACGGACCCGGCCGGGAACCCCCGCAACGCAACAAAGGAATTCCCTGAGCCCCGCAAAGACAAGCGCAAGTACTCCAGACGTTTAGCTGAACTGGTGCCTTTAATGTAAATTAAATAACCTAGCTAAGAAACGAAGGTTTAAATTAACGCTTGTTGGTTCTTGCAGTTATGTCTTATGTGCACATAGAAAGTTGAAACTTTCTCTCTCACTCTTCCCAACTCACTCTCTTTCCCTTTTCGCGATTGTATGAATGTGTGTGTGTGTGTGATTTTGTTTAGACTTTAGATTTGTGTTTAGGGTAACTATTAAAGTCATATATTTGAAAAGATAATTGCCTTGGTGTTGTGTTTGCACATTTAATGTCTTGTACTGTTCGATCTAAAGTTACCTTGCTAATTACGGCACGTTCAAATGAACTCTAAACGAGTCATTTGCTCGGTTCAGTGATTCGGTTCCATAGATTCATTGCAAATCAATGAATCTTTCCCTTTGAGCTAAATTGGCCGTTCCGGCCCCCTTTAATACATTTTATGTATTTTATTAAATGTTGCATTTGCTACACTGGTCTCACATGTGCGACTGGATGTAAAATTCAGTCACACACTCTCAAATTTTGGTCGCAGTCTGGAGCCCTGTAAATGATTCTGTAAATCCAGTGATCATACGCTGTATTGGTCTCGGTTTTCAGTGATAGGGACATGACTAGTGGGTGGTCTGTGTGTGCAACCTGCAAAACTAAACATATATTATGACGCTTTTCCACTACACAGTACCAGCTCGACTCGACATGACTCGGCTCGCATTTGATTGGTTTTCCACTGTGTAAAAGTTGTATCTGTACCTGCTTTCAGGTACTTTTTTTAGTATCACCTCCGGCGGGGTTCTGAGCGAGCTAAGGCAAGCTAGTGCCGCATTCCCACCCGTGAACACGTACTAGATCAATGTCCTCCCAGTTACGAGCTCTGACGTCACATAGCCCGCGAAACCATACAAAACAACAAAGGCAGCCCCTACTGATTCAGTGTTTCTACAGGCAGTACAGGGTGAGAATACACTTTAGGACAACAAAGTAAACTAGTTTTCAGTCCATCGAGAGCAAGGATTAATTAATATTAAATACATTTCCAAATATACAAATAAAGTAAAATAAAAGGTAGAACAGCTTATCTTGCCCTTACCATTTTTCCTCCTCCATTTCCTTCAAATAAACAAGGAGTAAGCACCTTTGGTGACAGAAATTATTACAAATGCGCATAAGCCCCGTAAGGTACGCCATGCTGGTTTGTTTACATCTAGCTACCACAATTATTTGCACTCAGGTAGTTTGGCGTGACTGGCCTGGAATGCTACAAAGTCGTGAGTTGTGGTTTGAAGTCGTGATTTACGTGCTCAAAAATCTGCCTGGAACGCAGCATAGGCCGGTACTAAAATGTGACGTGAAAATAATCCCGACTGCTGATTGGTCAGAGAAAATCGTCACCATTCACTGCGTCATCATTGCACGCGCCAGATGGAGTATCCAGAATATCCCTGCCATTTTTAAATAGTTTGGGCAGAGACAGAATCTAAACTTATTACTCTTATTATTATGGCAACGGAAGAATACACCGTGGTCAAACGAGGAGGTGCAGACTTTCCTTTGTTTGGTTGCCGAAGAGAGGATCCAGGGAGAGCTCGATAGGGCAGCGAAGAACGAAAGGCGTCGCTATGACTATCGGGTACTATTTGTGGCGGTACTGTCTGCAATGGAAAATGGAGCGAAAAGCGAGCCGAGTTGAGGTGAGCCGAGTCGAGCTGGTACTGGTAATGGAAAAACGCCATTAGTGAACATTTATATGTAGTAGCCTTTCTTAAAAACGAAAATGTAAAAAATAAAAGAGCAGTAGGAAGAATCAATGAATTATTAATAATTTACTGCCATTGTGAAAATAACATTTAATAAATAAAAACATATTTGGGTCTGATTATGGTTATCTTAAAACGTAATATAATCTAATTACAGGTACTTACTGTAAATCGGAATCTGGTAATTTGGTAATACTGGAATCTGACCACGTAATGCAAATTACATTAAATCAGTTACTACCCAGCACTGCCATTGCAGATGCACACATATTTATCAATGTTAAAATAATACAAAGTGCCCCCCTAATCTATAAATCAATTATTTACCTTGTTTTTCTTCCGTTTCAGGATTTTCTCTCAGAGAGGAAGTGGAGTCCACATTACTGTCCTGCCTGTAAATATTAATGAACACATGATCAAAAGTTCAATAACAAGTTGAAATTTTAGTTTAATAAATAATTCTAAGAGTTCTGACTTACTGACTGTCTGTTAAGTTATTCACTTCAGGTGCTGCAGAGACTGATAACTCTTTACCTTTACAAACAAAAAAATAATAATAATGTGTTCATCACAAGAGAAAAGATAGCAGACTTATGGTGCATAAATATCAGTAATCAGGATACTTCAGGATTTAGCATTAAGCTTTGTATTAGTAGAAAACCTGTAGTATTTTCAAATTACCACGCTTTCCACCCTCATATCCCCCAGTGACGAGAGATTTATGTATTTTTTATCTGGAAAAAATCCTCAGATGACGCAAAATGATGATTTTTGCGTCATAAGAGGATTGTTTTTTGGCCAGAGGCTAAAGACTACAGCCAGTAGAAGGAGCTGTTCCGTTTTCAACCCGCCCATAGAGGGTGGATCTCACTCACAGAATGTACACTTTCCCTGCGTCCCGATTTGCATACTTTTAGGACGTAGTATAAGTAAGCGCTCTTTTTGTGAAGAAAAAGTACATACTTTTGAGTGTGTAGCAAAAGAGGAGGCACACTTTGGGACATACTAGCACGTCATCTTTAACTGACCGCTCTGTCGCGTGCTGCGTGCATCCTGTCACCGTAAACTGCCCATAGAAACTGCCCTGTCCGTCAATCATCATGTCACACTTAAAATCCTCCATTCTATCTAATTTCAGAGCATGTTAATCTGTCAGTCGTGGGTCTTTCATGCAGATACTCTCCTTATGTTTGCAATTTGAACATGATGCATTTAAAAAGTAATGGCTAAATGTCTCTTTACGAAAGTCCACAATGCTGCTGCAGATGCAATATAATGTGGACTGGACAACATTGAATAAATTCATTTTCGTTAGGTTAGATAATGATAATTAATCACTCAAACCTCTTTATCTAAACCTCTCAACGGGAGGACTTGCGTGTCTTCCATGCATGTAGTTTCTAAACACTTTTTACTCATGTTTGTAGTTCTAACCGAATCCTCGTCCAACGTGCGATGGGTTGTGGGCAATATCAGCATCGATCTACACTTCAGATTCTGACCGGATATAGTAGATCATCCGGGTATCTTTGAAACACTCATTTCAACATACTACGGTTTGGGACGTACTAATTCTATTTTCGAATACTATTTAGGAAGGATAGTGTCAGGTATAGTGTCAGCCATCTTTTTTTGGAAGCTAAGCTAGCAGGCTCTTGTTCTGTGGAGAAAACTGAGTAAATTAGTAAGAGAAAGCTGACTAGTAGGGGTTACCATCCTCTTTTTCCTGGACATGTCTGGCAGTCGAGATGATGCCTGTACAAAATGTCCGGGATTCAGCTTTTGCTTTCTGCAGTCGCCATTCACTGTTTACATGTACAGCTTTTGTTTTAATCTATCTGAATTAATTCCGATTGGTGAATCTGAATGCAGTCTTTAAAGTGTACCTATTATGGCATTTAAAATGTTCCTAATATTGTTCTGGGAGTCCCCAACAACAATTTTACAAGCATGCAATGACAAAAAACACTTTTGTTGTCTTATAATATGCATTTATTTTTACCTGAATTGCCCACCGACTCCCATATGAATCGTTTTAGCGAGTCCTTTGTCCAAGACCCGCCTTTGCGTGACGCTAATCTGCGCTGATTGGTCAGATGACCTAGTGAGTTGTGATTGGCATTCTCTGTGCAGAAAAACGGAACTCTTATCACCTTAAATGGGTTCTCAACTCCAGTCCTCGAGACCCACTGCTCTGCATATTGATCCTCAGCTCGTTAGGATAGAGCCGGCTCGCGAATGATACTTTATAGCGTTTAGGTTTGTGAAGCAATCATCTTCAAAATGACGCGAACACAGAACAAGGTTTGGGCTATACTTGTGTGGTATAGCAGTACTTGTATATATGAACTGCAGCCTCTTAGTCTTCAAATACTCCTCACTTGGCAGGTTAAAAAAGTTCGCTTTTGCGTCGCACTTCAAAACACAGCGTCTCGTCGACATGATTGTTTTCCGAAGCCCAGATCTCGAAAAACGACAGTCCAAAAAGGTGCGGTGGGTCCAAACCTCCATGCTTTCAGACCTCCCTGGCCAGCCCAGGCAGGGTGGCCCGTCCTGGGCCAGTTTCAGATTTGCCCGCCACCCCTGGAGCTCCGGTTTTCCCTAGCGTCTCCGAGCGCAATAAGTGGGCGTTTCTTATTCAAATAACTTGTCAAGTTGACGTCAACTAGACAAAGGGAAAGCATCGTTTTTCGAACGATTCATATCAGCGACTCAGAGTCGACTCTTGTTTTTGAGAGACAATAACTTTGTATACGATGAACTTTCATGTTTAAAACTTTGCAGGATGTTTTCGTTCACTTAGATCTATGTTAAATACTACATGAAGGGCAATTTTCAAAAACCCAAAATAGGTACTCTTTAAATAAACTGTAAACAAGTGATCGGTTGTTGTGCGTTTTATCATTGCTAAGAAAATTCACGCTCCTCCGTGAGAAACGAGACCGGCGCGTCTCACAGGTGTCTCTCATCAGTAATCACACCACCGGCCTTGCGTCATTCTCCCGCGGCCCTTAGTCGTCCTGCTTGTCACAGTAAACATACTGAATGGCGACTGTAGAACGCAAAAGCCAACTCCCCGACATTTTGGGTGATCTCGAAATCCCGGGCAGACTAATCATGGAGACTCACTAGTAGCCTAGACTTGTCGTTTAACTACTGCGCTCTTTTACCGGTAGGCGTGGCCTCCTAGGGCAGCGAAGCAAGTGCGTTTTGGGAGTTGTTGTCTTTCATCCAAATAAGCCAAAAATACATTTTGTCGCTTTTCTCAGTCTAGAAAGCTCCAATTTCAAAAATAATTTAATATTTTTTCTACATAAATGACCCATTTTAAATACACATTCCAGAGTTTCCGCTAGAAAAAAAGGGTGCCGGTCAAAGTGACCAGCAGAGGTTTAGTTTAACGGACATTTTGATGATATGCCGGTCAAATATCGTCTCTTAATTAGTCAATCAACGCCAATTGTTTTTACTATTCACATTAGTTTAACAAACCAATCCCCCTTCCCCACATACAATATCTGAATAGTAGTTTTTACTCAAGCGAACTTAAAGGTTCTCTAAGCGATGTGGGGCCAAAACATTTTTTGTCACATACATCAAACGTCTCCTCACTATCGGCTAGCTGCCTGTCCCCTAAACACACTGTAAAAAAACGTGGTCTCTGTAGACACCACAGGCTCCACAAACAGCAACAGAAACAATCATGTCTCACCCGGACCACGAAACCAAACAAACAGTGTTCCAGCCAATCACTGGCAAGAAGTATTTGAGGGTGGGTCTGGGGGTTAGTGCGCGTGCACATGAAGGGGGTGTGTGTGTGAAGGAGAGACAAGCATCAGAGGGAAGTTTGAAAAATGGCCGACACACGACCAAAGAGATGTCGTTCTGAAGAACAAATTAAAAAGAAGGAGTCGGATAAAGAACGTGCGAAGTTCCGAATTTACATCGGTAGCAAAGCTTTTGAACGATGGCGAGAACTCCGGCGGCAGAAGGGCTTCCAGTCAGACGTTCACAATTATTTCAGGAAGCACGGAAGGGAGGGGGAGGAGATGATATGCGGAGGAGGGAGGGTCTAGCTAGCCTCCGATTTGTTTGAAAATATTCCGAACGTCAACACCCAGGATCGCTTAGAGAACCTTTAATTATATAGTAGCGTCTCATTTAACTGGTAACATTTAAATTGGCCACCGTGAAATGACTACTTGTCAAATTAATTGGAACAAACAAATGACTAGGCCTATAACACTGTCTCGCATAATTTTAAGCTACTTTTTACGCTGTTTTGCAGTGCTGAAATGTGCAGCTGCCGACTTAAAATCAAAACTTCGCAGTGTCTCTCCACAACTTGCAATGCGCATAAGCCGCGTAACCTTGTTCTCGACTTCGCTGCTTTCATCTTGATCCGATTCTGCAGTGAGAACCCTCTCTCTGCAGGAACATTCGAGACAGGGATTACACAGGCTATCTTGGCGAGCTTGGTCCACTCTGGATAGATTTCGTTGAAATCGCATATTCGCAGGACTTTCGCAGATTCGCAGCAGAGCATGTGAGCAGAGCGGAGCGTGAGCGGATCTTGGACAGAGCGGCATTTTTAAAAGGACGAAGCGTCGGCATATTTCCCGCTCCGCTCACACCAAGAGAAAACTCCACGTCCCCGCCTGACTAAAGTTGCTCGCATTTGTATTCAGCATCCCCAAGCGAGTCTGCGAGCGCAGAGAGGGTTTTCTCCGCTGCTGCCCTGCTTTCAAGAAACCACCGCATGGGTCTGAAGCCTCAGACATTGTCCAAACTCATGTTCTTGAAGGTGAACTCAAAAGAACTGTAGGCTAGATAAGGAAAGCAATTCTTTTTTTTTTCTTTTTTTAAGTTTGAGACAATTTAAATTGTCATCCACGTGCTCTCTGCACAAAAATTCAGTTAGATATAGGCGTCTGGTGGCCTTAATAGTTAATTCACCAAAATGTATTTAATTTAACACGTTGATGTTGAGATTTTTATTTATATAATAAATAAAAATTCGTTATTTAAAAATTCGCCCATTGATTCGTTTAATACAGTTTTTTTTGAGTGTACAGATGATATAAGCCAATTTAAATTTTAATATTGCGCTGCGCAAAATCAGTTAGGCTTATTAAAATCTGGCCTAACAATTAATTAGCCAACTTTTAAACATTTATGTAGGCCTATGTATATATATATTTTTTATAATTTTGTTCATATTTTTATTTTAGTTATATTATTAGGCCCATTTATTCGTTTAATTTTACAGCAGTTTGTGTGTACAATGGTTATAAGCCCATTTACATTTTTATCGTGTGCGTTGGCAAAAGTTCAGTTATCAAAATGCTGGCCTATAATTTACTTTTAAAACTTTTATGTGTATTTTTGTTTATATAATTTTTATTCATATTATTAGGCCCATTTATTTGTTTAATTTTACAGGACTTTTTGTGTAGGCTACCTATGCTACATTCCTGTTCTTGCTAGTCCTAATTTGTAATTTGAAACGAAACATTTCTGTTTGGAAAATGTTGTTGTTGGTCTTTAGTTCTTTGTTAGGTAAGGCTGTGGTCTAACCTAAAAGTGAAATAAAAATACATGCAGATTTTTTTCGTTTTTTGGAGCGAGCGGGGGGCGATTTGAGTGGAGCGCGAAGCAAACTGCGTTGAGCGCTGAACTGGGAGCGCTTTATGAACATTCTGTGACGCAGCGCCGGGAACAGCGATTTGATTATTGATTATACGAGGTTGAACTGGCCATGTGACAGAGCGGGCATAAAAATGGACACGAGCGCGAGTTAATAACGTGGAGTGTTATTAACCAATTGATCCAAATATAAGGCGCTCCGGGCCATATGTGCCGTCTTTAACAACATTCAAACGGTAGAGCCTGTTCCTTTATAACATAGACAAATGTCGGTGTATTTTTGCTTAATACATTTTAAGCTTATTCTCTAATTCAGATTGTGGTAGGGGGCGGGATTATTAGGCAATTTTAATCGGACAATTTGACCGGAGAGATTAAATTTTGTCGGACATTTAATTTTTTTCCCGGCCAATGTCCGGTAATTTCCGGACAATGGAAACCCTGACACATTCATCTTTCCAGAGGTGAAGTATCCCTTGCAAGTTTATCTGGACAACTCGTTATGAAATCAATGGCGCACATTACACTGCACACAGAAGCTCTTACTTACTGTATGTACATCATAGTGTTTGCATTAGTGAAAGCATTAGAGAGAGTGCAGAAACTGCCTTACAAAGATAAGATCTTCATTCTCGCAATCAACAGACTGTCATCTGCTTGCTCAATGCTCATCACAGCAACATTGTATGTGATGGGAATAGATCTAAATACTTCAAACTACTTCTCACGATTCAGTAATCTCAATAGCTGGAATAGTAAAAACGTATAATAGCTGTAGTAAAAGTATTCGAGAGAGTTTCACATGTAATATGTAGCTATTTCATATGCAAGCATGTCAGCCAATTACAGCAGTGGGCGGTTACACTGAAACCCACAGCAAACACGCCCCTTCAAACAGAGCGTTCAAATCAGAGGCTAAAATCAGGCTAGGAAAAATGCCCTTTATTACTAAATTATGACTATTTTTAATCTAAAAAACATACTAACACTACAAAGGCAACTTAGGAAACATTATGAAATAATAAAATAACCCCATGTCAGGGGACCTTTAAGGACTGTATCAACAGGAAAAAGGCAGTGTTCAGATAAAGATTATGCTGGGATGAAAATCATACAAAAAGAACTTAATCATCAGCTAAGGTAAGAAAGGAGACAAAGACATTGGGCATCAATTCACCACATTGAACACAAAAGACTGTGGAACTCAATGAAGGTTGTTACTAATATGGAATCAAGTAAATCACATATGTAATGAACTATCCGAGGCTCTCTGAAAGACAACTTAAAGGGTTAGTTCACCCAAAAATGAAAATTAAGTAATTATTTACTCACCCCCATGCTGTTCCGACCCCGTAAGACCTTCGTTCTTCTTCGGAACACAAATAAAGATATTTTTGATTTAATCTGAGAGCTGGATCACTCTTCCATAGACTGCCCAAGGGACTGGCTCTTGACGGCCCAAAAGTCATTAAAGAAAAGGTTTAAATATTCCATGTGCCTACAGCGGCTAAATTATAAGTTGATCAAGCGACGAAACTACTTTTTGTGCGAAAAAAACATAAATAACGACTTTATTCGACTATTCCATTACTTCCTTATTGGCGCATGCACGAGAACTGAGACGAGGACGTTCTCCTTCGACTTGTTACTGGCTGCTCACCGCTTAAGGCCAATTTATACTTCTGCGTAGGATGCGCGCAGTAGGTACGGCGTAGCATACGCACAGACGCGTCCCATACCGCGTACCCTTCCGCGTTGCCTGACGCGCACTTCTTCAAAAATGTAACTACACGTCGCGACGATGCGGACCGCAAGACCAGTGATTGGTCGCTTGGTAGCATCGTATTTCCTCATACGCATTTCCGCACGTACCTTCTCATGCATTTCCACACGTACCATCTCCTCCGACGTCTTCTCTCATTTCTGCCTTTCAGTTTTAGTAATTTCACTAAAATGAACAGTTTTTCCACTTCAATAAGCTCAAACTCCAACATGATCCACTCTCGTTCAGTCGCTATTGCTTGTAGTAACCTAGCCGTGAGGAATCTAAACACAGTGGAACATTAAAACCCTCCGCCGCCAACTAGCGTTTCGGAGCAGTACTGCAGAGCAACCAAGACCTGAACGCAGAAGTATAAATGCTCACAACGGCGTCGCCTACGTGCGAAGCCAACGCCGTACACTACGGCGTACCCTCGACGCAGAAGTATAAATTGGCCTTTAGGAGTATTATCGCCACCTACCGTATAAGATGATGTGCTGATATAGCTGGAAGTGCAAAACTTTCTGTTTACAAGCAGAGGAAGATGCGCGCTGTACATACGCTTTTCAATTAGCGTATTTTCCGCACTACAAGGTGCACTTAAAAGCCTTTAATCTTCTCAAAAAACAACAGTGTGCCTTATCATCATCTTATACGGTAGGTGGCAGTAATACTCCTAAGCGGTGAGCAGCCGGCTAGTCGAAGGAGAATGTCCTCCTCTCAGTTCTTGCGCATGCGCCCATAAGGAAGTAATGGAATAGTCGAATAAAGTCGTTATTTATGTTTTTTTCGCAGAAAAAGTGTTCTCGTCGCTTGATAAACTTATAATTGAGCCGCTGTAGGCACATGGAATATTTAAACCTTTTCTTTAATGACTTTATGGGCCGTCAAGAGCCAGTCCCTTAGGCAGTCTATGGAAGAGTGATCCAGCTCTCAGATTAAATCAAAAATATCTTTATTTGTGTTCCTAAGATGAACGAAGGTCTTACGGGGTTGGAACAGCATGGGGGTGAGTAAATAATGACTTAATTTTCATTTTTGGGTGAACTAACCCTTTAAATTGGAGGTAGATCATATTCAAGTGCAATTACTGTTCAGTGGTACACAGATATCTAAAGTACCTTTTAAAAACCACTATTCCATTCTTTCAGCGTTCTCTAGACTTGCAAAGAGTCCTCCTCTTGCAAAAGGATCTGTGATAATGCTGAGCCCAAAGAGTCCTCAAAGTGTTTTAACTAAATATAACTCAACATGTTAAGGTTAATTATAAAATTATACAATTTAATAAGGCAATTTCTGATCAAGTCATCAATTTAAGAGCCCCAAAGGGTGTGTGGGCTCCCAAGTTCTCTTTACATTGTATACAAATAGCTGTGCGAGAAAGCCACTCACACATCAAAATAAATCATCTTACCACTCTAACAGTTAGTAAAGTGGTGTGATGCCCATCACATTATTGTGAATGAAGAAAACTGAGATTTTTATCTAAAGTTAATTAGATAACAGTCCATTACTTATTCACAATGTGAAGACAATGTGACTCGAATTGTCATGTGAACAAGCAAATCCACAAAGTTAGAATAGGCTAATACAAAATAATACGTACGCAAATTAGATGGTTTAATTTGGAAAACATTTAAATATGACTAAGTCGAAGTGTCATCTAAAATTTAAGACCTTTCATTAGTAAAAAAATAAGACTTTATGAGACTTTTTATGGCCTTATATTTAAAAAATCTAATTTAAGACTTTTTAAGGATCCGTGGGAACCCTGTTATAAAAATAAAAAAAATTCACCCCCTCACAGTTGTCATGAAGGGAAAAATAGCTATATAGACCAACAATTTGGTGCAGTTTTTGCACCAGGCTGTAAACATATTTTGTTCTGCTGTAAAGTTGGGCATTTTAACATGGGGGAGATACAGATTTGACTCCGCTTCTGCATCCAGCCTCAAGCAGCCAGTCGATGAATTGCAGTTTAAGTCACTTCCATGTTGGTTTCAAGAGAGACAGGGAGGTTGCCGCTCGGTTAAAAAAACAACCAACATGGCAAGAAAATGATCAATGTTTGATTTGAGTGTTCAGACACAGGTCAAAATTCACACAGCATGAAGATGAATTGGATATTTACCCTCCAAAATCTCCAGCAGATGAATCTCAGAGAGTTCCTGCAGCTGATCCCAGCACAGTTTCTTAATCTCATTAAAAGAACAGTCCTGCAGGAAACAACAAAGTGTTTATTATAACAGCCTATACAATTGCATTATTTTTATATTTTACTTTCACCCACTCATTTTCCAAAGCAAACTTAAAGGGTTAGTTCACCCAAAAATGAAAATTGTTCATTGTAAATACTGTCAGTATTTACTCATCCTCATGTTGTTCCAAACCTCTATGTGTTTATTTGTTCTGCTGAACACAAAGGAAGATATTTGGAAGAATATTTTAATCAAACATCTCAATGGGGAATGAGATCTGTTTGATTAAAACATTCTTCCCAATATCTTCCTTTGTGTTCAGCAGAACAAATAAACACATAGAGGTTTGGAACAACATGAGGGCAGGGGCGTAGGAGCAATTTTGAACCTGGGGGGGACATTAATTGCTAGGAGGGTCCGGGGGTATGCCCCACCGGGAATTTTTTTTTTAAAAAAATAAACCATTAAAAGACACTTTCTGGAGAGTTTTGTGCAAAGAAATGGAGAAATTGAGGCTTACATGATATGTGAGAAACTGCAAGGTTAAAAGCATATACTTTGCATTGTTGTAGTATCAACATGTATTAGGGCATTTAGCATTTACATTACTGTTAATCAGGCATGTACTGATTAACTCAAATAAATGGTTGATCTGATTTCAATTAACTATAAAATACTAAAATCAATAAAGTCAATCTATCCCTTGTGGAAAGGTTGCTTGGTAGCTAAAAGTAGGTCTAGCAATTATATTTCAAGTTTTTCACACAGATCCAACACAAATATGCTGACTGAATACTAGATTGCTAGTTTATTTTGAGTAGCCAGCTAGCAGGTCTCTTGGCAGTGTGCTGATAATCCGGTGTCTAGGCCAGGGCATTTTTGTACATTTCTGGAACTTTTGCGCGCTTCCACATTCCGTGCAACTACAGGTCTCCCAGGAACATATGCATACGTTTATCCATGTCACCTAGATGCGCATGCGCGAGCGGTGCGCGATCATGGTCGACTGACGACATAGGCCTAAGCAGCTGAAGAATATCGCCCTTTTTTAAAAATTGAATTATGTATTTAAAAGTTGCAGAATGGATTAATTGGGAGACTCCAAAATTGGCAGAGATAGGCAGGCAATGCAAAACAAAATCCTACATTGGGAAATAGTGGGGGGGGGACAAAACTTAGATTTTGAAATGTGTGTGTGTGTGTGTGTGTGGGGGGGGGGGGGGGGGGGGGGGGGGTATAATGGCTCCTACGCCCCTGCATGAGGGTGAGTAAATACTGACAGAATTTTCATTTTTGGGTGAACTGACCCTTTAAATGTTTAATTGTAAATGCAATCTTAAAAACAAACATAACTATAAAAACTGATGTTGTCTTTGGTTAATTAACTAATTCAAATTTGACTCTCGAAGACAGTGTGACAAGCAATTTGAGCTTTCAAAGGAATAGTACTAAGTAGAGTGAATGGCCTGTTTTTTTAAAACAAAAATCTGGTCCCAAACTACACCATTAACCAATTCACATTTGATGTGGCCATATAAAATTGTGATGGATTAAATGACACGACATCTAGATCATACATATTACACGTTTATGACAATTTGGGCTGATATCAGTCTCATAATATTGTCTATGGTCTTTCTATCGACAAATTATAACACTATTCTTTACCAGCTCCACCAAAACATACAGGCTCATCTGATCAAAGATGTAATGATGCATTAGATTCAGATTATTTTATTTTATGCCATGTCAGCAGTCAGAGCTATATTCATGGCAAAAATTCTTTTACAAAAATACAAACATCATATAAATACAACAACAACAAAACAGATATAAACAAGAAGTCATATTATACAATATATTTTTTTTTAATTATTAACATATGATAAAAAATCCAGAACCTTTTCAGGCATAATCTCATTAAATAGGTCCTTCAAAGAAGTAACTTCATAAAAGAGCCTTCTGCTTGCGTTAAGTCCAGGACAATCTAATAAAAAATGTTTGACAGATAAAGGAATTTTACAAAACATACATAAAGTTGGGTCTTCACCTTTAAGTAGAAAAGCATGGGTCAAACTTGTATGGCCCATACGGCATCTGGTGTAGACCACTTGATCAAATCTAGTTTTAAAATTGGTCGAAAGTCTGTTTGTTATTTCTGGATGAGTTTCATACAACTTATTATTCTTGCACATATTCCACTCTTCCTGCCACTTATTTAAAATATATCGGTTAATAATCGGCCTGATATCTGATGGAGGAATTTGACAATCATTCACTTCCTGATTAAGAGCTTCCTTAGCAGCGGCATCAGCTCGTTCATTTCCCGAAAGTCCAACATGTCCAGGAACTCAACAAAAAATAATACTGAAGAACTGATTTTGTAGATTATCCACTTTGGTTAAGATGCAATCCACTAAAGGGTGATCAATTTTTAAAGTATCCATTGCTTGAAGGCAAGATTTAGAGTCTGTAAAAATTATTATAATGATGCATTATGAATGTCAGCAAAATAAAAATACCTTAAGTTCATCTGGCAGCATCTTTTTGAGTTTATTTTCTCCTAGTACATGAAAACACTGTTCCAGCATCTCCCTGCGGTCCTGCATGTAAGCACTGATGGGTTTGAATGCCTTATTTAGGTCCAGTCCGCCCTCCTCCAGATCACTAGGGTCACGAGGAACCTTGGGCTCCTCCTTCTCATTTCTGGGCTCCTTTCATATTTAACAGAAATTGATTAAACAGTACAAAAGTAATACTTCACAAGAAACAAATTAAAGAAAGCAACAGTGGCCATGCATTAATATAATATGACTGTCGAAAGAAAGAAAGAAAGAAAGAAAGAAAGAAAGAAAGAAAGAAAGAAAGAAATTGTATGAGATGTTTTACTTGGAGACTAAAAATGAAGTGGGTTTTAAATAAAATACATACATTTGACCTCTAGTCATTTCACAACAGCCTTTAATTAGTAAAACTAAGACATGCAGTGATTGAAAGGCGGATACGTTTCTTTTCTTTTTTTTTTTTTTTTTTTTTGCGGTTGGCTTTAATGCATTTGTTGGACTCAGGAGTTTACCTTTCAGACACAACATGTAACTTATGGAAAAGTATTTAAAATAATCACGCAAGGTGATTAACTAAAGTTTGCACAAGTCAATATTTGCTCCATTATTTAACGCCCCCAAAAAGGTCTTGAATCAGGCGCTAATTTAATTTTCGCTGGTCTTGGCTGACTGCGTTGGTCATTATGGAAATGACACGGCAGCATCTGTGTTCTTTAATTTGCGCGTCAGTAGATCACGCACAGACCTTTCCACTCCTTTCGGCGCTTTTTTATTAAATTGCTCTCTCTCTCTAATTTGTCCTGTTTATTAAACCTGGCCCTACGTTAGCTACATGAAGACAATTTTACCCGTAACGGCAAGTATTAAACCGCAATCAGTCTCTCTTTCTCACCACCATGCAGGATTCAATAGTCCTCCTCTTCAGCTCTCCTTCATTGTGCTCTCGATCAGAATGTCCCCGTTTCTTATCTTTATCTCTTTTCTTTGCCTCCTGCATATTCCCATTGCTACCGGAGCGCCGTCGCATACCAATGACGTCAACAAAAAGATAGTCCAATCCTTGTTTTACTGTCTATGGTCCAATCAGAGAAACCGAAACAAGCGCTTCATTACTGACAGAAATAAAAATACAGATTTACTGTTACTGTCTATGAGATTTACAAAAATAGTCTCTGGATTTACTCAGTCAGGATTTACTCAATGCCATATATGCTATAACACATGCTTTGTTTTCTAGAACAAGAATTAATTTCACTTTGTCGATAACGTTAGCATCAATATATCATCTTATATAGCAGCTTTTTATATAGCAATATAGCAGCTTTTTTTATTATCTTCAACCGAAAGACCAAAATGTTTACATTGTTTACAATGTACAAAATGTTTATCCATCTACTGTGGTTAAAATGTGGTTGTAACTTGTGAAGAAAAAAAGAATATTAGAACAAATATATGGCTCTGGACGAGTCGAAGGAAACTGAGTCCATGTCGTCCAAATATCTCACACAAACCGCTCATTCCGTCTTAGGCCATCAGTGTGTACATTCACGAGTAACTATAATAAATCATGTTTTATTTTGACTTCTCTGTGCATGCTCTTTGACGTGGACCCCCATACCTGCACTATATGACTGACAGACAACAATGGTTTGACTATCAAAATTGAAAATCCTACATCTTGGATGCCCTTGAGGTAAGCTAAACATATCAAAAATTAATTTCAAAGTGAACTATCACATGGCTTATACAATTTTTGAAACAACCCATTTTTTTCACTTTACTCTCTACGTCTCTCTATTTGTGCACATTTTATAAAATTATAAAATGTTGCAAAAAGCAGACCTCATTTAAAACTATTTTTTACTTCAAAAATGTCTATTTATTTAGTATTACACACAACCCATCAAATGATTAGTCATAAAAATGGATGTGAAAAATGTAAAACATTGCTATTCTGTGTCATTTGCTTGGATAAGAATGTATTTCTATACTTAAATATAAACTTCGATTCTATAGGCTAATCCACAGAAAATACAGTTTTTTTAATTCTTTATTTATAGTCAGCAAGAAATGGTTACAGAATAAAACTGATGATGATGAAAAACTTTCCATTTGCTGTTGTTTTTTTTAGAACATTACATACTTTGAACAATTAGGGAGAGATAAACTTGTGCATTACAAAGTATACAAATTATATATTTAACCACTTTGTGGGAGCCATGATAGAGGAGGATAGATAGGAAGACAATAAAGCCAGGCACGGATTAACGCACGGGCCTACTGGGCACTTGCCCAGGGCACTGGGCCAGCAGGGGGCCCTGTAAAATTTACTGTCTATTCTTTTAAAATAATTATTTTTATTTTTATTTTCAGGAAAATGTTGTTAAATATTGAGTTATAATGTATGTTTTTTTGCAGTTGCAAAAAAAATTAACCAGTAAATAAATCAAATAAATAATTTTAATGTATTGATGCTGCGCTGTTGAGAGGAACATCTAAAGGCGCGGCCCGGGAAGTCACCTGTGGGGGGAAAAAAAACAATCCGAGGCGACGGTTTTGCAATCGGTCCCCTCAGTTTATAGACTGGATGTATATGTTATAGACCCTCAGTTTTTGCAATCTGTACCCACAAATTCATAAACCGTGCCCACGCTTTCGCAATCCGTACTCACGGGTTTGTAGATGCGGGATGCATTGCATTGTTTTTAAAATCCTTTTTTAAAATGGATAATTTCTTGCATTTTCTAAAAAAAAAAAAAAAAAAAAAAAAAAAACCCCTACATTTAGGCTACTTTTATCTTTAAAGTCCATTTTTTTAGAGGAAAAAGCTCAGTAGCCTACATAATAAGCTAAAAAAATAAATAAAATAATAATAACACAGTTCAAAAACTGTAAAAGATTTGGTTATAAGTTATAAATTATTTTATGTTAAACATATTACTGTCTTCGGTGAACTCATTCTAGTAATTGTTATGTCCGTTCAGGACAAGTTAATCTGTGTTCGTTTAGTAAAGCCTTGATGCATGTTGAGGATGCAGCTGTTTTGGTCTGAAATGGCAGTTCCGGGTTTTCTAAAAGTAAAGTGAGTTGTATGCATTAACCCCGTGTTCAGCGTCCTTTTTATACACAACAATTGGCGACAAGGATGGCTGAATTTTCTCTTCCTCCTCCACCTCCTTTCCTCGCACTTCCCGGTGAGCCCACAATACCGTGGAATCGCTGGCATCAGTCTTTTGAAACGTATCTTCAAGCTACGGGACTAGCCGACGTAAGTGCAGTTCGGAAAACAGCTTTGCTGAGACACTGTTTAGGAGTCGAGGGACAACGCGTACTGGAGACGTTAACTGGCAACGGGGCAGATACAAACTATGCAGAGACAGTTAAACTTTTAAAAGACCAGTTTGCTGCACCACAGAGTGTTTTATTGAGTCGGTTTATGTTTAGACAACGACATCAACTCCCTGGTGAGTCTGTCCATCAGTACGTCTCCAACCTGAAAGGTTTAGCCAGCCATTGCAAATTTGGCGCGTTGACGGATGAGATGATACGAGATCAGCTGATTGAGCACACTACACAGTCTAAAATCAGGGAGATGTTACTACTGGAATCAGATGATTTGACACTAGCTAGGGCTGTTGCCATTGCATTCCAAATTGAAAGTGCAGCTGAATGTGCAACTAAATTAACACGGACAGAATCATCATTAAGCCAAGCAGTACGCATAAGTGCACAGTCACATGAGCAGCAACAGCAGCAGCCATCTAGCGCTGGGTCGGATGTACCAGACTCAGCCCCAGACTCAGTCATGCTTCTCACAAGACAACAAGGGCCACGTCAGCGTCAAAGGCAGCTTTCATGTGGTAACTGCGGATCAAACACACATGCCACCAGAGCTCAGAACTGTCCAGCTAATAACCAAACATGTCGTAACTGTGGAAGAAAAAATCACTTTGCAAAAATGTGCCGCTCTGCCCCCTCCAGGTCGGATGGACACACTCCCCGTGGTTCACCCACCATAATTCGCCATGTAACATCGGGGCCCATGCAGTTCAAGTCATGTACAGTGAATATAAACACAGTGTGTATTCCCCTGCTGTTAGACACAGGCGCAAGTGTCTCCCTCCTGAATGCCAGTACATACCATAAGTTCTTCCATTTCTGTCCACTGTCTACGCCCACTGCTGTCCTACACGGATATGGGGACTCAGAAATTGACCTGTTGGGGTCCATCACAGTGACTGTTAGCTATGGCACTAAGGTCTTGCCATCCTTTGTTTTCAATGTGGCCCGACGAGGGGCGAATTTAATGGGGCTGGATCTGTTCATGGCATTGGGATTTACACTCATTGACACAGGGGGGGCTGCCATCATGACTGTCGCTGCCGGACCGCATCAGAAGTGGTCATCACTGTTTGAAGGGATGGGCTGTCTGTCTGCCTTCGCGCATCAACCCCTCATTGACTCCTCTGTGACTCCAGTCGTCCAGCCACTGCGCCGTATTCCACTGGCTCTGAGGGATGGAGTGTCCTTGGAGCTGCAGCGGCTGCTGGATGCCGGTATCATCGAGCCGGTTGATGCTTCACAATGGATTTCAAATTTGGTTGTGGTCAGAAAGAAAACAGGGGCTCTACGCATCTGTGTGGACCTCCGTGCAGTAAACAAAGCAGTCATCCCAGACAGATACCCGTTGCCCACGTCTGAGGAGCTCACGGCACAATTTCACGGCTCCACGGTCTTTTCAAAACTGGATCTCAGAGAGGGCTATCTCCAGGTGCCCCTCCACCCTGAAAGCAGAAACCTCACGGCCTTTGTTACACACCTCGGTGTTTTCCGCTATACAAGGATGCCGTTTGGCCTTAGCTCCGCCCCCTCCTGCTTTCAAAAGGTCATGACCTCAGTGCTGGCAGGTATACCAGGTGTGGTTATTTACCTTGATGATGTGGTGGTACATGGTGCTACTACTGCTATCCATGACAGTCGTCTGCAAAGTGTGTTCAAAGCCCTAGCCAAGCACAGTTTAACCCTCAATGCCAGCAAATGTGTTTTTGCGGTGCCGGCCATTGAATATGTAGGCTTCCGACTTTCCACTGAGGGCATCTCTCCCCTTCAGTCTAATGTGGAGGCCATCCTCTCCGTTCCCGAACCGACCTCGGCTGCCCAGCTCGCTTCATTTCTGGGCATGACTGGCTACTACATGAAGTTCATGCCCCAGTATTCAGCCATAACAGCCCCACTGCGCCAGCTACTTCGGAGAGATGAGCCATGGGTCTGGTCTCTAGAATGCTCCAAGGCAGTGCAAACTCTTAAAGCTCAACTTACCTCACCTCCAGTGTTGGCACATTTTGACATATCTAGTCACACCCTGGTCACCTGTGACGCCTCGGCCATGGCGATAGGTGCCGTACTATCACAAGTACAGAATGGCATGGAGAGGCCTGTGGCATTTGCCTCCCGAGCTCTGAACCAAACGGAACAAAGATACTCAGTTGGGGAGCGGGAGGCACTCGCTTGCATGTGGGCTTGCGAGAGATGGCACCTCTACCTTTATGGCCGCCAGTTTACGCTGAGAACAGACCACCAGGCATTGACAGCTCTGCTCTCCTCTACAGGCACCGGTCACAAGCCGCTGAGACTGCATCGTTGGTATGACCGCCTCCGCCAATACAACTACACTCTTCAGTTTACCCCGGGCCGGGATAATGTCGTTGCAGACCTTCTCTCTCGGTCAGTTCCGGCCCATGCCCCGCCCACCTGCATCAACCACATCGAAAGTGAGATTATTCACATGCTACACACTCCGCTCGAGTCCACGGTCACTTTAGAGGAACTGAAGGCAGCCTCAGAACAGGATCCAGTCATCTCCCAGCTCTGCACCTACATTCGTCAGGGATGGCCAAGGGAACTACCAGAGGAGCTGTTGGCCTTTTCCAGGGTCAAGCAGGAGCTCTCTTGTTGGAATGAGACATGTGTGGCACGTGGGCTTTGTACTGTGATTCCACGGGCTCTTCGCGCCCGCGTGCTGGCCATGGCACACGAGGGCCACCTGGGCATAGTAAAGCTTAAACAGAGATGCCGCGACCTGGTGTGGTGGCCAGGCATAGACAAAGACATCGAGGCCCTTGTTAAAGAATGCCCAGCATGCCTCGTGAGTGGAAAAACCGGCCACCGACCCCCACCACCCCTGCAACCTCTGGCCTGGCCCTCAAAGCCATGGGAGCATCTGCAATTAGACATATGCGGCGAGATCCACGGTGCTCCCCACTATCAGCGGTTCTTGGTCGTAGTGTATGACTTACACTCCAAATGGCCTGAGCTGACCACTACCGGCTCTGTCACTTCCCAGGTCATTTTGGACTTTCTGGAGTCCCTCTTTTCCCGCTGGGGCCTTCCACAGACCATTACCACCGACAATGGTCCACAGTTTGTATCTTTGGAGTTTACCTCATACCTGGAGAACAGGGGGATTCGACACATCCGCACAGCCCTTTATCACCCACAGGCAAACGGCGGGGTGGAGCGCTTCCATCAATCCCTAAAAAATGGCATCAGAGCACATCAGGCTCAGGGCTGTTCCTTTAAACAAGCCATACGTCTAACACTGCTACACTACCGGGCTACCCAGCATTCAACCACAGAGGTTTCCCCAGCCTCACTTATGCTGGGTAGGGAGTTACACCTACCACTGGACAGGCTCCGCCCCACTGCAGTCCAGAACACACTCATACCAGTCAAAGCCTCAGTCACTCGCCGTCAGAAGCGGATGAAACAGTGGTTTGACAGGAAAAAGAGGGTTAGGATACCGGATATCACTGTGGCAGACTGGGTGAGAGCTCGCCGACCGCACAGGAAGAACAAGATGGCGTCATTTTGGTCCAATCCACAGCAAGTGTCTCGCCGACTGGGACCAGCCACATACCTCCTAGATAATGGCACGCGCTGGCACGCCAGCTGCCTTCAGAAGGTGCCAGCACCTCCTGCGCCCTCAATTCAGAACAGTGGGGACATAATGCCACCAAGAGCAGAGCAGGAGGACTCCTTACCTCAATCAGCCGCACAGCCTGAAGATACTCCCTTGTTGTCACACCCAGTACCCCCATCACCTTCGCCGCTGCCCCTGTCTTCAGCCTCCACACCACTGTTCGCTTCACCTTTAGCTGTCTGTCCTCCACGGCCAGTGTGCACGAGGACACGCCCTGATTACCTGAAGGACTATGTTTCAACCTTTCATATTTGAACCCCCCAGAGAGGGGAAAATGTTATGTCCGTTCAGGACAAGTTAATCTGTGTTCGTTTAGTAAAGCCTTGATGCATGTTGAGGATGCAGCTGTTTTGGTCTGAAATGGCAGTTCCGGGTTTTCTAAAAGTAAAGTGAGTTGTATGCATTAACCCCGTGTTCAGCGTCCTTTTTATACACAACAGTAATAAACGCAAGTAGTCTAATAATTAACGTTAGCTATCAAAATCCATAGGTTTTATAGGCCTAGAAGACGCTTTTATCCACAAAAAAAAGAACAAAGAAATTCGTCAAATAAGTCTTAGACAATAATAATGGGCTAAGATTATAACAAACAAACAGGTTTTTTAACACATATCCAACTGTTTGTGTGAAGCGCGCACTGCGTGTCACTGAGCCGCGGCAGCAAACACTTGCATGTTCCTACAGTGGAACAATTTAAAATAATAGCATTTCTGGTCATACAGAAAAAAAATACTTTAAACATAATACATTATTTGCAACTACTTTTATTTGTGTAAACTCACAATAACAAGAAAACGTTGTCTAGGCTAGGCCTATTTGTAAAATAAAATATTTTTTTTTTGTTAAAAATAGGCAATTGTTTAATCAGGCGCGCTTTGCATGATCTCCGGAGCGCATCTCATAAATGAGCTGAAACAAAAGCCTATAGCCTATCTAAAGCTTGAAATGTCCACTTTTAAACGAACAAATTCGAATCGAAAGCAAATACCGTCTGATTATACAATCCGAAAGGTGCATTTCTCAAAGGTGCATCTGCTTTACAGCGGAGATGGAGATCGCCCGTCACTAAAACTGTTTATTTAAGCAATAAAAATCCATCGTTATTTTTCAGACACATTTATTATGATTAGCCTATAAATCACCTAGGCTATAAATCAACTCTCTGGTTCCAGAGACATGCTCTTCAATATTAATCATAAAATAATTTATGAATGTTTTATTTTTATAGGCCTATAACCTTTGTGTTTGTGTTATATTTATTTTTTTTGTATGTGAAGTCCTTTTAAAAAACAATGCAATGCATCCCGCATCTAAGCAGGAGGCCCGACTGAATCATGCGGCACATTCTGGGGGACGCGCAACAAACCCGTGAGTACGGATTGCGAAAGCGTGGGCACAGTTTATGAATTTGTGGGTAGGCTACAGATTGCAAAAAACTGAAGGCACGGTTTACAAATCTGAGAGCACGGATTAGGAACTCATGAATACGGTTTATTAATCCATGGGCACGAATTGTTAACCCGAAGGAACTGTTTAAGAATTCGTGAGTAGCCTACTACAGTTTATAATCTGAGGGGACGGATTGCAAAACCGTCGCCATGGATTGTTTTTTTTTTTTTTCTTCCACAGGTGACTTCCAGCGCTCCTTAATACTTTCAAGTTGTTTCCACTTTTGAAAGGAAAGTGCAAGTGTTCGCGCCGATCTGCCATGCAGTGCGCGCTCACACTCCGCAGTCCGCACATACACTTTGGATATGTGTTATCTAGGTTAAAATTAAAGCGAGCTGCCATGCCAGATGGATAAGTCCTTTTCAAGTTTAACAAATCAAATCATGCATTTTCTACCTACCGCGATAAGCGCTGCACCAGTTTGAAAGAGGTAAAAGCATAACGAGCGTAACGAGAGAGGGGGATAAGGGGAATGCAGAGATGTTGCTGTCTGTATATTAACATTTCTGATTGTTTAAATGATCAGCCCTCAGGGGTCCCCTAAATGCCTGGCTTGACTGTCCAATTGCGGCGCCTGTGCATACAGGTGCGTGCAACACTGTTGTCCAAAAAAAATGGTGAAGGGGGCCTTTGAGACATCCGTGCCCAGGGCACATCATCGCCATAATCCGTCCCTGATGCTCATTGGTTTAAACAACCGTGATGTATTTTTTCTCTTTTAACATGTTTGATTTTAAAACTCTGATATCATGTTTGTGTAGCCTACATATTTGTTATGGGTGAATAAACTCTCTGACAGTGCTATATGGGTCATGTGATGTCACATATGATATTTTTGTGCACATGATATTTTTATTAAAACAATATATAAAAACACATGTCTGTATTAAAGAAAAAATATTGATAAACACATACGTATTTGGAATGTAATTAAATAAACAAGTACTTTGGGTGTCTTGTTCATTATTTATTTTCATATAAAAGCAACAGAACTTAAAATTACATCCAGTTTATTAGCAACACGTGCACGTGCGTGAATCCCGTGAATCCCGCGATATCAGTCTTTGATCTCACAGGTGTCATATCCACTGCGAGAACCGAGATTTGTCCGGCTTGAATGCGCTTTTTTCACTCCTCCTCTAACTGCAGCCGCCTACTCTCGACTACATTGCAGGCGAGGCGAGGCGCATCTCAAACAAGCCTATTAAAAGTGAGTTCATCATAAACTTACCTACGACTAGAACCGCTCGTATTTGATGACGACATCACTAACAACTGGCTGAAATTCAAGAGAGAATGGGACGTGTACAGCAAAGCAGGACTGTCGGACAAATCAAAAAAGGTGCAAGCTTACACTCTCCTCAACTTTGCCGGTTCAGATGCACTAGATAAATATGAGTCATTTCACTTTCAAGAGGGTGAGGACAAAGAGGATCCTGCTGTGAAATTTTTTTTTTTTTTTGATGATATGCCTGCCAGAACGGATGATAATGGACAGACACGCTTTCAATATCACAATGCAAAAACCTGACGAAGGAATTCAGTCCTACGTGGCCACGTTAAGACTGTTGGCAAAAAAATGTGAGTTTGGAGAGCTAACTGATGAACTAGTACGTGACCGAATTGTCTGTGGCATACATGATGCAGTTCGTTCTCAACTGTTAAGGGAAAAAGACTTGACATTGCAATCAGCAATTAGGATTTGCATGCTGTTTGAGCGTTCTGAAAAGGTAAGGAGCTTAAAAGGGAGGCTGAAGTGTTTGCAGTGGAGCACAACAAAAGGCGATGTAACAATTGTGGGGGTGCATGATTTTGAGCGCAACAAATGCCCAGCTTTCAATAAACGCTGTAACTCATGCAACAAATGGAACTACTTTGCCAAGTGTTGTAGATCAAAGCCTCAATACACAGATGGGAGGATGGCGCCATCTAGTGGAAAAAACCTACACAGAGTAAAAGTGGAAGGTGAACTCCACCAAGATGACTTTCTGTGTGAAAGCGTGGACCTGTTCGCAAACAAAGGAGAAATATTCACCTCTCTCACAACAAATTGTAACAAGCAGATTAAGCTGAAAATAGACACTGGGGCTAAATGCAACCCATATGGAAAAGAAACACAAAAAAACTTGTGAGAATTTCCTATTGCCTGCAATAGTAAATGTTTGTTTTATATGCATTATATGTCTTATGAGAGTTATATGTCTCATATTATGATTTCCTCATGAAAGTGGCCACTTTTGCATTTTTCTCATACAACGTAATTATATGAATTTAGTATGAATCAAACAAACAATATATATGCTGTTTATAAGGAAAGTACATAGCACGGTATGTTTTTCATATATGTTCCACATCATTTTTGCATTTTTAATTACTATGTAAAACATGTCTTAATTATAAAGACATATAAATTTTATATAATAATATTTACAATTACATATATCTTTCTTGTGTGTAAAGTATATATAATTTAAACGTAAACTATGCTGTCTTTATGTTTTTTTTTTTAATTTTGTTATATGTCAGCCAAGTAAAATGTCCATGTGTGTATAAAAGCATACAACCTGAGACAATGCTCACTGTAAAAAAAAAAAAAAAAAAATCCTGTAAAAAAACGGCAAATCTCTGGCAGCAAAGTTTCCAGACGGTTTCCGTAAAATTACAGCAAATTATCATTTCACAAAATTACATGCAAAAACCTTAAAAATATTAAATTAAAATTTAGTTTTATTTTTTATTTGTTCACATCCAATTTCACAACTTTGACCAATCTCTATTTATACTTAATAATAGCAAATTTAGTCAATTTCTGTCAATTAACTAAATGTATGAGTACAGAATACATGCACGTTTACACTATTTGTAACTTATCAAACACTGAACATCAAGAAAGTGATTAATAGGAAATAGAAGCTTAGGATATCATTTAAAACATGTAAAAAAATATCCTCATTAAAAGGCAATTGCTGTATACCTTTATACTCTAATATAACTTTTTTTAAAGAATTTACAATTACATTTAATCCAAAGTGATTTACCAATTAAGATAACAACAAGTGCAGTGACAAGTCCCAGTTAGTCTAGCACCGTACACAGAGCAATTTTTTTTTTAAACAAAGATTTAGAATTATTGGGGCAAGTGTTTATGAAAAAAATGATCCATAGCAGTTAGCAGTTTCTTGAAAATGTGTTGAGTTGCCCCAGTCATTCCACCAGCAGGAAACAGTCCAGGTAAAGGTCGGTGAAAGTGGTTTTTTGTCTCTTTGGGATGATGGCACCACAAGGCGCCGTTCATTTGCAGAACACAAGCGTCTGGAGGAAACATTGATCTAAAGTAGTGAGTTTAGGTATAGGGCTACCTTTAAAGACCCCTCTGCTGCAGCATCTGGATCAGTTGCAGCGCTTTGACTGATGCTGGAAGGCTTGCCCTGGTAGAATTACAATATCCAGGCAGTCTGGATAGAGCTTAGATAAGGAGTTGTGTAGCAGCTAGCTCCGATAGGCTCCTGCTCGCGACTGCTCCTGACGAATACGATTATAGCTTTGTTTGAACCACCACCACCGTAATCACAATCCACTTCACAACCGTAGACAGAATTCAAATCTCCCGCTTGCCGTTGACACAAGCTGCGTCCGAAATCGAATACTTCCCTACTATATAGTATGCGAAAAACAGTACGCGAGCAGAGTAGTATGTCCGAAATCATAGAATTCGAAAAACAGTAGGCGAAAAGCACGGATGACCTACTACTTCCGGCGGGATTCTGAAGTGCGCATACGATGGACACTTTACTATCCCATGATGCCACGGGGGAGGAGTTGTTGTCGTTATATAGAGAGCCTAAGTCCCGCCCCTTCGCTTCCGGCTCATGGGACCTTATTTCGGAAAAAATATGAATGGAAGTCAATGGGGAGAGACAACTTATCTTTTTATTCCGTCTGAACTGTGCCCTCAATTACACATATGATGTTTGTCAATTTAAAAGATGATTCTCAAAGTCAAAAACGTCGCAGTTTGTCATACAACAGAAGAGTAACGTTTAGTTTTATGTGAAAATCGCTCTGTGAACTACATCTCCCGAGAAGAGAAACGAGATCCGCTGCTCGTGTGTGTGCAGGCTGGTACAAAACACTCAGGTAGGACGGCGTAACGTTACGATTATAACGTAAGACTGTAGAAATAATGACAGACAGCCTCAGTAAAGTTAGCTTTATTCATTGAGAGAAAATGTGCGCCTGTGGGGTTTGTAGTCTTTGTAATTACGTATTTTCACAGTTTTATACCTCAACGGTTTTACATCAAACTGCGACTTTCTTTACTTTAAAATGTATCTTTTAAATTGACAAACATCATATGTGTAATTCAGGGCACAATTCAAACTAGATCAAAATATTTGTTGTCTCTTGCCATTGACTACCATTCAATATTTTTTCGAAGTTAGGTCCCATGGTGGTCGACCGGAAGGGGAGGGACTTAGGCTCTCTATTTGAAAATGGCGGAAACCGGAGACGCGGCTGTAACCAAGGGGGTAATCAATCAGCCGGAAGCTGAAGCTCCCTCTGGGGGCTGTCATTGTAGCCCACTATCACCTGCTGTTAGCATCCCATTGACTCCCATTCATTTTGGCGTCACTTTGACAGCGAATAACTATACATCTGAGGCGTCTAAAGACTCCATGTATCCATTATTTATTTCTAAAGAAACACGACAATGTATAAAAGGCTCCATTACTTTGTATGTTACGTTATGGCCACGTAGAAGCCGTTCTTGTAAAAATAGGCTAAAAATTGCGTCATAAACACTCGACTGTCTGTCGCACAGTAAAAAATTACCGTATAGACAGGAAGAGAAGCTTGCACAGCCTCGCAGGCAATCTTTTACTGTCTAAAAGTCAGCCCGTGGCATAAATAGAAGCAAAATGACAAAATAACTAATCAGAATACTTACCAAAAGTTGCTCCAGGTCGCGATTCGCCGTCTCTGTGCACGATTAAAATTTCTCTTGGCACGGCTACTATAAGTCGGTCAGTTTGCTTACGTTACAACTACGCCGTCAAGCTCAGTTGGAGCCTGCGCAGAACGCCCTGCTATCAGGAAGTGAGTGCCCATGTTGAGCTTCAGCTCTCTCCGTTGAAATCAGCGGGGTCGCTGTGTCCATTTCTTTTACTGTCTATGGCTGTAACATTAAACACAGACACGCATGCGTACTCTATTGATTCATTCATGTTTATTTAGCGATGGTAATATCACAAGCAAATAAATGGCTTTTTCCTTGCCAAAAATCAACATCTGTCATTGTTCATAGGGTGTGTTTTATGAGGTAAAATTTATTAGGTAAATAAATGTCATTTGAGAAATACATGAAAAAGGCGTGATCTGCGAGCAACTGACCGACGCCTCCTCTTGATTGTAGACTCAGGCTGCGTCCGAAATCGCATAATATGTGAGTAGGTACTATATTTAAATAAGAACGTACTTTGCGACCGTTAAAAAAGTACGTTCTATATAGTACGAATACTGGCAGTATGAATGAGTCCGGACGTACTACATGCGCCATGTTGTTGTCGCGTGACATACGCTGGTCATAACGGTGCGAAAATTTAGTCCATTCCAGTGACTGCACCAACTTCGCATTGATTTTAGTTCTGCTTTCTGTTTTCATCTGCGTTTTTACGTTGTCCGAGTCTACAATCAAGAGGAGGCGTCGGTCAGTTGCTCGCAGATCACGCCTTTTTCATGTATTTCTCAAATGACATTTATTTACCTAATAAATTTTACCTCATAAAACACACCCTATGAACAATGACAGATGTTGATTTTTGGCAAGGAAAAAGCCATTTATTTACTTGTGATATTACCATCGCTAAATAAACATGAATGAATCAATAGAGTACGCATGTGTGTCTGTGTTTATCTCCTAACGTTACAGCTGCGTCTCCGGTTTCCGCCATTTTCAAATATAACGACAACAACTCCTCCCCCGTGGCATCATGGGATAGTAAAGTGTCCATCGTATGCGCACTTCAGAATCCTGCCGGAAGTAGTAGGTCATCCGGGTGCTTTTCGCCTACTATTTTTCGAATTCTATGATTTCGGACATACTACTCTGCTCGCGTATTGTTTTTCGCATACTATATAGTAGGGAAGTATTCGATTTCGGACGCAGCTTCGGACAACGTAAAAACGCAGATGAAAACAGAAAGCAGAACTAAAATCAATGCGAAGTTGGTGCAGTCACTGGAATGGACTAAATTTTCGCACCGTTATGACCAGCGTATGTCACGCGACAACAACATGGCGCATGTAGTACGTCCGGACTCATTCATACTGCCAGTATTCGTACTATATAGAACGTACTTTTTTAACGGTCGCAAAGTACGTTCTTATTTAAATATAGTACCTACTCACATAGTATGCGATTTCGGACGCAGCCACAGATCCAAACAGCTAACCGTTGTGGTGGGCGGGACTAAGCAACAAAAATGATTGGCGGATAATTTGAATCTGCGTCACCGGGCGTGCGCGAGCAAGCACGCACACACACACACACGCACGCACGCACACACACACACCGAGTACACGAACACAAAGCCAGCCACGCAATGTTCAGCAACCTGGCAGCAACGCAGATTTGGAAAAATATTCATAAAAGACATAACATGAAATTAGGGGAGTATAATACAAATGATTATCAAAATGAGCATATTTGCAAGACAAGATTTACTGTCTTAAAGATTTGCAAGACTTTATTGATACACGACTATAAAGATTTTATATTTGCAAGATTAAAAGACTGTTTGTACTGTATACAAATACATTTATTTAACATTAACACTCATTTTGACACCCACATGCTTAAAGGGGTGGTTGATTCCAGTTTCACTTTTTTGATTTTAAATAGTGTGTAATGTTGCTGATGGTGCATTAACAGTAGGCTATCTGCAAAGTTGCAGCGCTGAAAGTTCAGTGTAAGCAGAGATATCGTCTTTTAAAAACCAGGAAGTGTAAACGCCTACAAAAACGACTCGATTGGGACTACAACGGGTTATGGTATGTCACTAACCCGCACATTTGCATCAACCACTCCCTTCGGAATATGCAGGAAATGGCATGTGCATATTTCTGCAGCACGTCGAGTGAGTTGTGTTCACGCAGCTGTCAGGTCTTCTGTGTTTCAAGCTTCCCACGGATGCTATACTTCATAAACAATGGATACAATTTATGTTTGATTATATTCCTGAAAGTGACGATCGTAATCTAGCTCTCTGTGCTGCGCATTTTACGGAAGACAGCTTCCAGAATCTCCACGAGTTCAATGCAGCAAGAAACTGTTAATAAACCATGAAGCAGATCCAACCTTAAAACCAGAGGCAGCAGTTGTTGGACCACAACCTGTAAGTAGGCTAAGACTTAATCGTTTTAAATGTATTTGCATGTATAATTCCAGACGTAACGTTAGCCTGTGTTTTATTTATGTTTTATTTTTTCAAAATGCCAGCGCTGGCTTTATAGCCACTAGGCTACTAGTTATGCTAGTATTTTGTGTCTACGACAAACGGGTACAAACATTATGGACCTGAATTTTGTATAAGTACTAATGTTTTAAACGTATTTTTCATGTATCCCTTAATCGCTGTTTAAAAACTACGACACTTTAAGGGTTTGGGGTCATTATGACCCCAGACTTTTTAAAGAGTGATTGCATAAGGAAATAAACATTTTTATATGGAAAACTATATATCATTTTTTAAATTCACTTCTCAACTAATCATTTATGCTGTGTTTTTTTGGAATTTTTTAAGTTTTCTACCTATTTACTGCACAATTACATAACTAGGCCATAAATTGACACATGAAAAAATGTCTTTTTAAAGAAAAAAACACTTAAATTATGATGATAATTAAATCTAAACAGTTTTTGGACATTGCTTTATGTGTTTGGGATAGAATACTACCATCTGGTGGTTAGTCGAAAAACAGTTTTTCTTATAGTTAAGGAATTAAAGTGCAATTACCACATCTTTCCAATAGGGGCCAATAGAGACTCATTCATTTTCACTTCATTTTTCTTGATGCTTCAAATCCTCATCACAACTTGATATATATGATATATATATATTTTGTGAATTGCACAAAATATGTTTGTTAAAATTAGAGTTTGTTGTTGTCTGATACATTTTGAATTATTTGTTTATGCAAATTATTATACATACATTTGCATAAATACTACAAATCAGCACTATGACATGACTGTATACACACACTTCATTTTAGAAAATTATTTATCAACTATTATTATTTTTTTTTTAGAACAAGACATTTTAGAACAAATAAATTTAATAAACCAAGTACATAAACCAATATAATACAAAACAACAGCACTAATAAACTGTAATGAACAGGATGCATACATGTGTGTGTTTGTGTGTGTGTGGCTGTGTGTGTGTGTGAGATAGAAAGCTCATTCCACTTTGTGTTTATGCTCTAGGACCAGCCCTTGAATTTAAAAAAAATATTTTAGATTTATGCCAGTTTTGTTTGTTTTATTTGCCAATTTCTGTAAAAATGCTCTCTGTTGCAGTCATGGCATGTGTGTGTTTGTGTGTGTGTGTATGTGTGTGTGTATGAGATAGAAAGTTTGTTCTACTTTCTATTTGTGCTCTAGGACCAGACCTTGGTTTATATGTGGAACATTTCAGATTTATAATGGATTTACTTTTATTTTTTGACAATCAAAATGGAAAAAATGATTTTTTTTCATTTTCCCATTCATTTTCAATGTGGGGTCATTTTGACCCCAAACAGCTTAAATGGTAAAGTTTTTTTTACACACCTTTAGAACAACCAAATCAAGCCCAGTTTTTTTGTGCATGTTTAGATAGATTATTTAGGAAAAGTTACCGAGTTTCATGTCCCTGAGATGAAGGGAACATTTTTAAATTTTCAAGGAAAAGTCCAGCGGGGTCAGAATGACCCCAAACAGCGATTAAGGGGTATATATGCTTTATGACGTTATTTTCAATTTGATCAAGAACGTAAACTTGCCAACGCTGTTTGTGTTTAACATTAGTAGCCAGTCAGTTGCTATCGTTGCCAGTCAGATGCTATTGTGTAAAGCAAACGTGTATATGGTTAAAAAATATGGCAAATTATCATTCAGAAACGTTTAGTAAGAGCCGTGTGTGGTGTGGTTCTGTTTGACTCGCTTCCTCGCGGCTTTCTCGGTCTGATTCTGCCTCACTGATACTGCAGCTCGACACCATTATTTACATCTGGACTGGAGCTGGCGTTTCCCCGTAAGGTAATAGGCGTTAACCTTCCGGACAACGTGAGCGACAGTTTAGCCAATCACAACACACCCGCCCAAACGAACCAATCTGAGCCCACGACGTGTTTCTGAGGGAGTGTTTTCATAGAATCAGGAAGTAAACCGCTCGTTCAGGGGACAGAGGAGAGCGCGGCTGACGATAAAGGTGAAGTTTATGAAAAATAAGACTTTTTAAAAAAGAAAAACTACGAATACATGTTATATTGCACCCCATAAACACAATCATGCAAAGAAAAAAAGCAATCAACCACACCTTTAATGATCTTCAATGACTGATTTCTGCAGTTATTCCTTCTTTTCGTTGCTTTCTAATTTCACAGAAAGAATCTGTAAAATATTACTTAATATGTACTGTAAAATTACACATAACCCTTACACAAAACCCTTACACATAATTTCCTTAAAAAAAAAAAAAAAAAAAAACGGTAAAATTGATTTAAAACCAAAATACAAGCAATTACCTGTAAATATAACAGTGGACATTAAATTAGAGTAAAAATAACAGGTATTCACTGTATAATGAAAAAAACGGAAAAATTCTGTAAAAGAAATACAGGGATTTACCTGTAACTTAACTTTTTTTTTTTTTTTTTTACAGAGTATAGTGTCATAAAATCTTAGAAATACCATAAATTATTTTTGGTCATCACATCATGTGATTTCCATGTACTTTAATATGTCTCATATATGTGATCTTACAAATCTTACATTTGTCTATTGTCTTGTAAGGTTTTTATACAATATACCAAGATTTTGGTTTCATATAACTTTGATGTTACGTGTATCTACTAAGAATATTGTATGTGGATTTACCGTCATATATAGTAATTATAAGTTCCCAAATTATCTTAAATCTCATTGCACAATTTTTATAAGGATTTTGTGTCTTGTTTGACTGTTATATATATTACTTACAAGTTTCAGATAAAAGATATAAACATTTAGTAAAATTTATCTATATATTTTCCATATGGGAATGTTATGTCTTTGTACACATTACAGCACATTGACTCAAATGCCCAAATTGATCAGTCACACAGAGTGAATCTGATAGCTTACGGCGGTCACACAATTCAGACACTGGGCACTGTGACCCTTGTTCTCTCAGGAGGGAAATTGCTATTCCACATAGTAGATAGAAATGTTAAGAGCCTATTAGGCTTACCAGATAGCATGAGGTTAAATCTCATACAACTTAGCCCAGAAGTACATGCTATACAACAATAGGCTCCCGAGATGGACGAATATGAGGACTTGTTTCGTAATGACACTGTTGGCAAGCTCCCAGTCATATATCACATGCGCCTGGATGAGTCGGTGCATCCGACTGTGTGTGCGGCCAGAAGGATCCCGCTGGCCATGAAAGACAAAGTTGCACAAGAGCTGGAAAGAATGACGAAAATGGGCATTATTGTGCCAGTGGAGGAGGCCACTCTTTGGGTGTCTGCCATGGCAGCTGCTGTCAAAAAGGATGGCTCGGTACGCATATGCATAGACCCTGTACATCTTAATAAAGCTCTCCTGAGGCCATATCACCCATTAAAGACTGTAGAGCAAGTAATCGCTGATATGCCACAGGCAAAGATTTTCAGCATTCTGGATGCAAGGTGTGGATTTTGGCAAATACCTTTGGGCGAGGAATCATCAAAACTCAAAACTTTTATGACCCCATTCGGGAGGTACAGATTTCTACGAATGCCATATGGGATCTCGACTGGAAGTGAAGTTTTTCAGAGATGCATGGAACAGCTCTTTGCAGGCCAGCCATGTGAAATAGTCGTGGATGTCTTGATCTGGGGCTTTTCTGTTGAAGAACATGACAAACATCTCAAATGTGTGTTAGACCGTGTCAGAGCCATTAATATGCAGCTGAACCCGACAAAATGTCGTTTCAGGGTCTCAGAGGTGCCATATGTCGGCCACCTTCTTACAGATAAAGGTGTCAGGCCTGACCCAGAGAAAACCAAGGCTATCCGCCAGATGCCCACTCCAGAAGACAAACATGGTTTGCAGAGGTTTCTTAGCATGACAAATTATCTCTCAAAATTCATCCATCGGTACAGTGAGATAACGGCTCCCCTTCGTCAGCTCCTGCGCCAAGATGCACAATGGTGTTGGACTGAACAACATGCTGCTGCTGTAGACACACTTAAAGAACAACTGACAAGCCCACCAGTCCTACAGTATTTCGATATGCACAACAGGGTTGTAGTCGAGACCACCTCACTCGAGTCCGAGTCGAGACCGAGACCAGAGAGAGTCGAGTCCGAGTCAAGACCGAGTCCATAGAGAGTCGAGTCCGAGACCAGAGACGGTCGAGTCCGAGTCGAGACCAGTGAGGGTTGATTACCTAACACCTTTTTTTTTTTTTTTTTTTTTTTACTGAATTTACTTAGAGTTTAAAAAATATGATCAGTTTAGGGTAAAGGCCACATAGTAGGTGGTGTTAAAAGTAATTTTATTACAATTTGTCATGCGCAGTTGCGCACTAGAAAATAACCAATCACTGGGCGTGTCAATCAATTTAAAGAAATATTTTATTAACATACATTAATAATCATGAAAAATATTTTGAATTGAACTCGAGTGGACTCGGGAATAAGTCCGAGTCCTAAAAAAAAAAAATGTTCGAGTACGAGTCAATTCCGAGTCCAAATGCACACGAGTCCATGACAAGACCAAGACCATTAAAATATGGTCTCGAGACCGAGTCCGAGTCTCGAGTACTACAACACTGGTGCACAAGCCGGTGACGTTATCTGCTGATGCCTCCCAGTATAGTCTCGGAGCAGTCTGTCTTCAGGATGGCAGGCCCATTGCATTTGCATCGAGGTCTCACACAGACACGAAAGTGTGCTATGCACAGATTGAAAAAGAACTCTTGGGACTAGTCTTTGCCTGTGTAAAATTCCATGATTATATCTATAGCCGGCCAGTGACTGTGGAGACGGATCATCAACCCCTCATAACCATTCTGAGAAAGCCTCTTCACACAGCGTCAGTGCGCATCCAGAGAATGATGCTCAAACTTCAGCGTTACCATCTGAATGTGATTTATAAACGAGGCCGTGAACTGTATGTTGCGGATGCACTATCACGCGCACACCTCCACACTACTGATAGCCCTGAAACCATCGAGGACTATGATGTGCTAGCTCTAGAAGGGGTGCTGTCATCTAGAAGGATTGAGGAACTCAGGCAAAACACACAGACTGATGCTGTCTGCAAGCGACTCGCAGACACGATTTTCACTGGCTGGCCTGACTCGTACAAGGACGTTCCACATGACATCCGTCCGTTCTATGCCATGAGGGATGAATTGACTGTGGATGATGGTTTGATTCTTCGTGGTCAGAGGTATGTAATCCCCCACTCGCTCCAGAAACACTACCTCACACAGCTCCACCAAGGTCATCCTGGCATTCAGTCCACGGGCAGCGAAAACCATGTTCTGGCCCACAATATACAGTGATATTCAGTGGTTAAATTGGCTTTTAGAGGGAGGGGGAGCCCTTATTTATGGTGAATGGTCATCATTCATAATCGCTCCGTAAAATGCCTTAATGTGTTTTTACACCAAAGAGGCTCTTTCTTCACTTGGTGCAATTTATTTAAACAGAGAGAAATATTTTACAAATCAGGCAATGGATTTTCACCCGGAAATGTTTGAAAGTGAACATGTTTGAAAATATTGTTTGGTTTTGTTGATTTAAAAGAATCAGGGCTAATTTCTTTATCAGTTTGTTGTTTAATCACACTGACACGCAGGGCTGTACAGGGGTTTTCTAAATAAATTTGTCCAAAATTATCTTGCTAGGGGGGTTTGGGGGTATGCCCCCTCAAGAAAATTTTGTTTTTCCTAATCTCGACATGTCCATTTTAAGGTGTTTTGAAGGCCCCAAAAAAGAAATGGACAACAGTAGCTTTAAAAGCAGTTTAAGAGTATGCCTATTTGATCAGATAACAGATTCTTTAACATGAGAATCAGAGAATGCAGAATGTTTATGCATTTGTTGACAATACACAATCACATATTTGAAATAGGAATGTCCTTAAATAGTCAAGTCACCTTTATTTATCTAGTCACTTGTCACTTGTCACTGCCTTCTGGCTTAATAATGCAAGTTGCGCAAACACAACACGAACAAGCGGAGTGATACAAACAGTGAAAAGTCAAACACATTTGGGGAAACTTTATATTACAATAATAATAATGGCAATATATTTAATGAGGTGCTTGTGTTGTTAAATCCCCTACTAAAATAAGCTTATAGTAGGGGAGAGTGGGGCATTTGGTTTTGGCTCAATTAATTAAAAAATAATTAGGTTAGATAATTTTTTACACAAGCAACATACACATCTCTGCAACAAATGACCACTTAAAGTTTTTTCTAGGACCGACCATTTTCGTACAGTTGGACTGAAAGTGAAATAAGTGCAAATGTTACAACGTACCCCATATGCGGGGTTAATTATAACAGACAGAGGGGTTAGTTGTAACACTTGTGTGTAACAAACATAATTCAGTACTATTTTATTTGTATTGTTTGATATTTTTTGTGCATCTGTATAGGTAGATATCCATAAATCTGTCACCAGGTGACGAAGGGCGGAACCATGAATGCGGTGTTGTTTCCATGGGGAACTAATTTAATGTAACACCCCGCCGGTTGCCCCATGAAAAACAGTTCGGCTGTATTCCGCAAAGGAGAAACGAGCGGCAGCTGTGATATGGGCGGAGATTGAATCATAGCGTCCACGAGGGGGATCATAAAAGTGGATGTTTGAGTGAAGAGGAGACAGTGGCAGGGGACAGCAATCCACGGCAGGGAAGGAGCCTGAAAACAGCAGTTCAACCCGGATAGAGAAGGAGAGACAGCAGTAACAGTTAAGTGCCATTGGAGATCCTCATTATCTGACTCCGGTCTCATGCTGTATATGAACGATCAGTGAATTTGCCCTGGATCTTTGTCCATTCTGAGGTTGCCTATTGAGGTCTTCTGTTTGATATTGTGGAAACCTTTTATGGCAGTGGTGTGTGCATAGTATACTCTCCATAAAGTGTGGACGCGCTGTTCCATCGGTATGAGAGGAGGGAGCTGGCTGGGATCACGAGTGGAGATCTTATTCACTGCGAGTGGTGTGAGTTGCAGTGACTAGTGTGGAGTGATCACATATGATTATTTGAAGTGATTGATGTTTGCACTGGGGTGAGGATTGTTGTGTCTGTTCATGCCCCCAGCCGTCATATTCATTGTCTTGGAGTGTTGGGCCAAAATTAACCCCTTACTGTGTGTTGAGTATGCACTGTGCAGGATTGTGTTTCCGGTCTATCCAGTGTGAAGAGGAGTCGTGAGATGTTTATGCACCGCTGTTTGACTCCCCTGTCCTAACTAAGAAGCAGCACCTGTCCATTGAGTTTCTCATATTGAAAGCCTGAATCTGCCCACCGAGTCTCTCATACTGAAGTCAGCCACCTGCTGTGAGTACGTACATACTATTGACTTGAAGATGATCTGTGAAATGTTCATGCACTGCTGTTTGACTCCGTTGTCCTAAATAAGAACCCACATCTGTTCATTGAGTCCCTCATACTGAAGTCAGCCCCCAGACCAGCATCTGCTCTATACTTACCCCTGGCTGTCTGAAGAGGAACTGCCGTGTGAATTCCAGAACAGCATCTGCTCTATACTTACCCCTGGCTGTCCGAAGAGGAACTGCCGTGTGAATTCCAGACCAACATCTGCTCTATACTTACCCCTGGCTGTCCGAAGAGGAACTGCCGTGTGAATTCCAGACCAGCATCTGCTCTATACTTACCCCTGGCTGTCCGAAGAGGAACTGCCGTGTGAATTCCAGACCAGCATCTGCTCTATACTTACCCCTGGCTGTCTGAAGAGGAACTGCCGTGTGAACTCCAGAACAGCATCTGCTCTATACTTATCCCTGGCTGTCCGAAGAGGAACTGCCGTGTGAATTCCAGACCAGCATCTGCTCTATATTTACCCCTGGCTGTCCGAAGAGGAACTGTAGTGTGAATTCCAGACCAGCATCTGCTCTATACTTACCCCTGGCTGTCCGAAGAGGAACTGCCGTGTGAATTCCAGACCAGCATCTGCTCTATACTTACCCCTGGCTGTCTGAAGAGGAACTGCCGTGTGAATTCCAGAACAGCATCTGCTCTATACTTACCCCTGGCTGTCCGAAGAGGAACTGCCGTGTGAATTCCAGACCAGCATCTGCTCTAAACTTACCCCTGGCTGTCTGAAGAGGAACTGCCGTGTGAATTCCAGAACAGCATCTGCCCTATACTTACCCCTGGCTGTCCGAAGAGGAACTGCCGTGTGAATTCCAGACCAGCATCTGCTCTATACTTACCCCTGGCTGCCCGAAGAGGAACTGCCGTGTGAATTCCAGACGAGCATCTGCTCTATACTAACCCCTGGCTGTCCGAAGAGGAACTGCCGTGTGAATTCCAGACCAGCATCTGCTCTATACTTACCCCTGGCTGTCCAAAGAGGAACTGCCGTGTGAATTCCAGACCAGCATCTGCTCTATACTTACCCCTGGCTGTCTGAAGAACTGCCGTGTGAATTCCAGAACAGCATCTGCTCTATACTTACCCCTGGCTGTCCGAAGAGGAACTGCCGTGTGAATTCCAGACCAGCATCTGCTCTATACTTACCCCTGGCTGTCTGAAGAGGAACTGCCGTGTGAATTCCAGAACAGAATCTGCTCTATACTTACCCTTGGCTGTCCGAAGAGGAACTGCCGTGTGAATTCCAGAACAGCATCTGCTCTATACCTACCCCTGGCTGTCTGAAGAGGAGCTGTCGTGTGAATTCCAGATCAGCATCCGCTCTATACTTACCCCAGCAGCCAAGAAGAAGAAACATCCAGTTTTAGTTTACGAAATTTTAATTCAATAAAATCCTTTTACACCTGATACCTTTTCTGTGTTCGTGGTGTTTCTGGGTAACTCCTCGGGGTGGTACGCTCACAGGGGTGGTCTGCAACAGGGGGGGCCATCCCGACCTGTGACAAATCCATCCCTCATCCAATCATCCTTCTATTGTGGATCAATATCATGGATAGAGACAGAAAAGAGCTGCACAGTTCTGCAATAAATAATAATAAATAAAATATTGTAATTGCAATTGAATTAGATTTGTGTGTGGCAGCTGCATGTTAACAGTTGCTAGGAATTGCTGACATGTTTCAGAACGGTGCTGTGTTTGAGCCAACAAGACAGTGATTAAGGAGGAGGTGGAGCTGCGCTCCGGTGCGCTCCGCCCCAATTTAACCTATGGTGATATTGAAAGGGATGTCTCCAGATGTGCCCCATGCAATGCCCTAAAGCAGCATCAGATGAGAGAACCTCTGCAACTTCACCAGATACCAGACAGTCCATGGTCCATCACGGCGGCTGACATATTCGAGTGGTCAGGGAAGACTTGCCTTGTTTTAGTGGATTCGTACTCTGGTTGGTGGGAGTATGATGTCCTTCCGAACCGTTCCAGTAATGCTGTGATCAGGCTATTGAAACGACAATTCGCTGTACATGGGATCCCTTACCAGTTGATGACTGACAATGCAACATCATTTTCAAGCAGGGATTTCAAGACCTTTGCTCACCAGTGGGACTTTCAGCATGTCACGAGCAGTCCCAATTACCCTAGGTCAAATGGTCTGGCGGAACGTGATGTCAGGTCTGCAAAGCATCTTCTAAAAAAGTGTGCACGTGACGGTTCTAACAACCATGCAGCTTTGCGCAACACACCCAGAGACGGCATGCCTTCTCCGGCGCAACGTCTACTAACCCTGACGCACCAGGTCCTTGATCCCCATGGTACCTTCCCAGCTCACACCGAAGGTCCAGACCAAAGTTCAGGCTGCTTTGTTTGCACGTCTTTTGCCGCTGGAGCCCGGGCAGACGGTACGCTTCGAAACGACGCGTGGGTTTGACAAGCTGGCCACAGTTTCAGGAAATGCTATTCAACCTAAGTTATATGGTCCAGTCTAATGGGAAGACTTTTGTAAGAAACCGCCGTCACCTTCTACGTGTGACTGAATCATACTGTCCGGATACCACAGTCACGTCCATGCCCGTGATCTCTCCAGAACCCCAAGCAAGGCCATGTACTGTAATGTCACATGACACTTCAGAAAATGGATGTGACATGCCGTCGCCACAAAGCAGCGACAGCTCCAGGCAAGAGAATCCAGCTTCGCTTGTTGTCACTCGATCAGGAAGGGTGTCCAAGCCTAATTCAAGGTTCAAAGACTTTGTTACACACTGATTGATTTCTCAGTACGTAGTGTTTAAAATAGATGTGAGCATGTGTTATATGCTACATGTTGCTAGTTCTTTTATTTCTTGTACTTGTTAATTCTTAAACTTAAAAAAAAGAAGAAAGATGTAGAATATTGGGATGTCGCATCTAGAGCTGTGTTTCGATTCAAATTTCAAGAATCGATTCGATTCCGATTCTCAAGATCTTGAATCGATTATCATTATTCGATCCGATCTTTGAGATTTAGATATTTGTTTTTGAAAAAAAGCATTTTTTCCAGCTGTTACCTGAATTACAGGACTGTAGTTATGCAACATATTGATACTATTATAATAATAGTATCAATATGTTAACAGTACTGTAATAATTTATTATAGACATTAAACTGCAAATTAGTAGCCTATATTTGTTGTAAAGAACAATCCCCGCGTAACCGCAGGAACCGTGATATTAACGTTTTTTATGAGGCTATACCCTTCTTGTTTTGAACTTCATGCATGTGTATTGAATGTTAGACAAGTTCATAATGATAACGAGACAAGTTCATAATGATGTTTATCGTGGTGATGTAGCCTACTACAGAGGGCTTCACACAGACAGTGAATGAAAGAGATCGGCAGAGCGCGTGCGATTACCTGCGTCTGTCTTTGAAGTCATATGTATTAGCAAAAAACTTGCCGTGCCGTGTCAAAGGAACGCGAAATAGTTGTCGAATCATCCTTTTAACGTTCACGTTACGGGTATTTACCATAAATGCACGTCAGCAGCAGCGCTGATCAGCATCCCACAGCACGAGGAAACCGCGAGGAAATAAAATCAGTGACTCACGCATTGAATCAATGCCATTTGCCCATCCAACGCATTGCTGCTCAGCTGAGCCTTAAGTGGAACTCAAAGGTAAAAATAATTAACACCTTGAAGTTGTTTCATTACATCTATTTTAATGAATCTGCTTTTTTGAACGTGTTCGTTGAATGAACGGTTTAATGAATCAAAGTCCATTGTCGTAACAATGTGCGCGCTGACTTTCAATGCGCGCATAGGGATCACTCGCGGCAAGTTAAAGTTCACGGGGAAAATGGCCTATTAATAAATCGATTCTCTGAGCTACGGATCGATCTTTAGAAATTAATATGAAAATCGATTCAGAATCGGTGAATCGATTTTTTCAACACAGCACTAGTCGCATCTATTCTTAGATGTACAGGAGCAGTAAATGAGAGCGCAAGGTTAGGGGGCGGAGTTTGGTTAGTATGTTCAGAGACTTCATGGAAGATGACATTAAAAGTGAGTTCATCATAAACTTACCTACGACTCCTCAGTTTTGTACGCATCTACAGACCCTTTTTTACATTTTTATTTTTTTACAGTGCAGCAACTACACAGTCACTGTCAGTTAAATAAAGGAAAATGCAGCATTTCATCAGTGTAGTTTTTTCGTGTACCTGTACTTTTATGAGTATATTTTTAAGTCTGTAATTTTCTTTGTACTTGAGTACAAATTAAGTTAAGTAATGTACTTCGCTACTTTAAAAATCCCATTCGTTACAAAGTAGCCTACTTGTACAATTTGACTTCAACTACTATTCAAATCTTTGACCAGCATGTGGGCATCCAATGGAAATAACTGATCGTGGGCGGGCCAATAAAAACCCTTGCATTCGGACCGGGAAAAAAAAACTGGTTTCTGCTGAGCTATTCGTCCTTGCACATCCTTCAGTGTGTATTTAGTGTTATCAAAGAACTTTGAGGTTATGGACATGGAGATTCAAGACGCTGAATTCATTGAAAATTCTGAAGAAATACCGGATGACGAGTTATGCCTAGTTCACACTACATGATTTTAAGCCTGATTTAAGCCCGATTTGCAAATCGTTGAGTCGCCGACAAGTCAGGGTGTTATCGCGTGCAAATCGCGGGCGATTAGCGGACGATGAACGCTCGCCAATCTGTTAGTATGAAAGAGCCAACAACGCAGCGAAAACGCTCACAGACGCCTCGCCGAGCCCAGAAAAATATCTAGCCTTTTAGATATCCAGAGCCGTCATGAGGACAGCCAATCATAGCAACGCATGGGTTGAGGACACCAGGTAAATCTTAGTTTTTCTTCTTTTTTGCATTTTTTTCCCTCAGAGCAGATCATCGCGCAAACAGTGTGCAGCACTAGTCTGTCTGACGTCCATATTCACGTTTTGTGTTCTCTTCTTTGCTGGGGCGCAATAATTATTTATTTATTTATTGTGTGTTTTTTCGTGACAAAACGTGTTTTGTAGACAAGATAGAATCGTTTGCTGACAGAGTTGTTGTCCACTCGTTATTTATTTGATTATTTTCAGGATTTAGACCATAACATAGTACTGAAACAGCTCTCACTGAGTCACAAATGATTTGCTCTTACCATCCGATCGTGGTTGTATCTCTATGCAGTGCGTTGTCAACTCGTGTAGTGAGTTACCTCCTGTTGTGGATCAATCACGTTGTGTTGTGTGGTGTGAACAGCTAAACAAATTGAACACTCCTGATTTCACTGAGAGCAAGTCATGTAGTGTGATCCACACAGTTCAGCCCGACGTTTTAAAATCATGTAGTGTGAACAAGGCATTACCGACCCCACAAGTAGGAGGTGTTCTTATACAGAGGAAGGGAAGGAGACAGCGTGCATTTTATAGAAACTTTGTTTGCCATCTGCAGTGATTTCAGCTTACAAGACTTCAGCCTCTAATCTCAAAAAAAAAAACACATTATGGTAAATTTATGTGATAGTTGTTTTCATTTTTGATGTTGGGTAGACATGATAATTTGACTAAAAACATCACTTGAAACATGAGCTTTTCAGCTTTAACACATATACCGAAAAAAAGATTTAGCATTGTTGTGCTCAAAGTTAAATTGTATTTCATTGTCAACACATTCATTTAGTTTTATTCATATTGAATCTGTGTTTTAAGCTTAGAATGAACAGTTTAATAATGACAGTCTCTTGCCGCGACCCACTGGCATAACAATGTAACTGCGCTGATTGACAGTCTGTCTGTGCATGTGTCAGTACTAAATGCTGATAACTTTTGAAATATTAGTAGGGTACTTTTGGAAATCTTTATTGTAAAAAAAGAACTGTTTATAAATAAATAACCCAATAAGCTTATTAATTTTTCATTATAATTCATTAATAATAATAATAATCATTTTAGACAATTTTTATAACTTGGTGGGTGCAAGCTGAGGAAGTTTGAGCACCACTGGCTTATAGATTTGACTTTTTTGTGATAATTAAGCCATTTATTTGCAATGAAAAAAGTTGAAAGTGTAAATAAAGTATACTTTATTATTATGAGAAGAGTGTTTATTAAAAATAAATTATTTAGTGGGTAGACTTAAACGTGCACTCTGTAATTTTTTTGGCCACCAGGGGTCACTCATTTCACATAATAACAAAGACGTACTTTGATGACGTCAGGAAAGAGCGTGGGCTCACGGGAATTGTTGTCGCTGTCAATGACAACCAGCTCAGCTCATGACATGACATGATCGTTTTTACAAAATATACGGATATACGGCATCTCTCTGTTAGCTTGTCAAGAAGCTTTAAATGCAACCCCAGTGTTTACCTGTGGCATGCTTCTCGGGTCATATCTTTCACCCGTACGTTTGAGCTTTACTGGGCTGTAGCAGCAGAAGGTGCAGGCAAAGGTAATCGTGGTTCATAACTATAATACAGACGAATATAAATATTTATATTACGCTCCTTCAATGAATGACCTATTTTAGAACATTTTTCGGGCACACTGGATTTTATAAGCACGTAAGATACTGCAGTCAAACGTTTGACTGGGTTAGCGTTATGCATCCACAATGTGCTAAAGGCTAAAGGGAATGTAGTGAGAGCTTGCGCCGCAGGTGAGGCGTTTATTTAGTAAGCATGAGCGCGCTAAAGCGGGCACGTACATTCGCAACCTGACTCATTTGAGTATTCAATGTGCGCGGCTCGCTAACAGCAACAGTTGGCTGATTTGAATGAGACGACCGGAACGAGCAGCGCTATATGCGCGAGCAGCACCGGGGACAGTGCATCTCGTCTGAGTGAGCGCTCGTGAGCGGGCACGTGATTTACACGCATAAAAATACGTCTTACTTTTTTTTCTTCGTCATTTTCTATGCTTTCTTGGCGGTAGTCCAGTGTTCCCCTTTGTGTTTGGTGGTTTCGCCGGGTTCCGCAAGGAAGTTAGAGAAAATAGAGGAGTCAAAGGTTATATGACGCCATAGACGGACGACGAAACGGAAATAAAGTAACGTCCCGTGTCTTCGAATTAAACTATAAATTTCTCCGTATTTGAAAGTTGGTGGAAACTGTCGGGATAATGTAAGTACACATCTAATAGAAATATATAACATAGATACATTTATTTTTGCTATTTTTAAAGCCGAAAAAGTACAGATTGTGGCTTTAAGTAAGCATAGGCTGTTGCTTTTTGCACTTGTGCATAGTCACACTGCCTAATTCAGCTGAAAAAAAAATGTAGGCTATTTTGGTGTTAATGTATGCATATTTAGTGGAATTTCACCTTTCTGATGAAAATGTGATATGACTGTGAAATTGTACTGTTTTTTTCTGTAAAACTTTTTTTCAACTCTGACCAAAAATATACAGGAATGTTTTTTTAAGGACATGTCGGGATAACAATAGACAACAACATACTGTTTTAAAGGAAATTGACATTTTTTTGCTGTAAAAATTTTACATTGTAAAAAAAACAAACAAGGAAAATGTACATTAGATGTCAAAGTTAGCATTATTATGGAATTTCACTGGTCTGATCAAAATGTCATAATACTGTTAAATGTCATAATACTGTTTTTTCCTGTTAAAATACATTTATTTTTTACAGTGTACTTAATTATAGTAATCTGAGTAGTTGTAATTCATTTCTTCCACCTCTGTGTGTAACTGAAGTAATGTTAAAAAACAAATAAAAAATACTCAATAAATTATGCCAGAGTATTGCTGAAAACAACTTCAGCTTTTGATTATAGAGCAAATCTTCAAAATCAAACAATGGAAAATCACTTCCCAGCAAAAGTCATGTTCAATAAAAATAAAAATAAATAATAATCCTAATCACATGACAAGGTAATAAAAATGATTTAAGGAACAAAGCGCTGCACTCTGAAGTACACAAGTAGTACACTGAAGTAGGACTGTCTTGTTTTTCAGAGAAATGTCAATCTTCTGAAAGACCTGAATCTGTGGGGACATAAACAGTTATAATTAAAACCCAAACCAAAAGAAGAGCAGAAACAGCAACAAGCCTTAAAGCTAAACTGTGTGATTTTTACCCCCATCTAGCGGTGAAAAGATATGACCATCAAGTGAATATTAGTTCCAAGGAGTGACGGAGAATGGGGGTTTCGCATAGAAAGCCAATCCTCTTCGAGTATTCAACAACGAGCCAATGGCATCAAAATGCCATGGGTCTGCGGAATTTGCATAGCGTACTCCGCCCCACCGCGTGGGTATAAAAGGAGGAAGTGAACGCAACCGCAGTATGTTTTCGCTTCGGAGCCAAGAGCATTCTTCACTCCACAAGCCATATCACTACAAGCCTCTTCGAGACGAGCGTCCTCTTCAGTGTTGGTGTGACGGCGGTACCCAGCGAGATTCTGCATTGCCTGCGATCTGTGCAGTGGTCTGCCAGACTTTGCGCTTCTCCCTGGTCGCCTCAGCGCTGAAAGAGTGAATTTCCTCCTCTCCTCTGAAAGAGCTACACGTGGCACGTCTTTTTAAAGATGGTTCGCCCGTGTTCTTCTGGGTGCGGTCGATTTCTGTCGTCCTCTGATGGGCACGATCGCTGCTTTGTATGTCTGGGTCTTCGTCATGCTAAAGCAGCTTTCGTGGATGAGTCATGTCCCTTTTGTGGGAACATGACCATCTCAACACTTAGATCGAGACTCAATGATCTTTCTGTGAGAGTCCCTGCCTCCGCTACCCGTTCAGCTTCCTCTACCCGGGGAAGCTCTTCGGCTCGCGGCCAGGGTGATCTGACGGTGACGGTGTGGAACAAACCCCCGACGCTAGCTCCTCGGGCCACACCCACCGCAACAGTGTTGCAGCCAGCGAGCGCCGAGACGGTTCAGACGTCTGCCTGTTCGCAGGTACCGTCTGTTTCGTTCGGCGCTCCAGAGGATGATGCGATGTCGATCGCGGTATCACAAGGCGGGCTTGATTCCTCGGGAAGTGAGGATGCGGCTGCGCTGCCTCCCTCGGGAGCGCCGGCGTTGCCCGTATCTGATCCCGAGATGACGGCCATGCTCTCTCGGGCTGCCGTGAGTATCGGGTTGGAGTGGAACCCTCCGCCCCACACCGATCACTCACGGATGGATGAATGGTTCTTGGGAAAAGCTGCCGCCGCGAGGCCACAGCCGACCCCAATACCGTTCTTCCCCGAGCTGCATGCGGAACTGACGAAGACGTGGCAGGCCCCCTTGACCTCCCGTGTCCGCCCGTCAGCTTCCCCCGCCTTTCCTCCCCTCGACGGTGCGGCTGCCCGTGGGTATGCTGGGGTTCCTCCGGTGGAGCGCTCTGTTGCGATGCAACTGTGTCCGCAGAGCGCCTCCTCTCGGGGGCCCCCCAAGCATCCCTCCAAAGCCTGTAGGTTCTCGTCGTCTATGGCGGCGCGATCCTATAGTGCGGCGGGACAGGCAGCCGCCGCGTTGCATGCTATGAGCACTTTGCAAGTCTTTCAAGCCAAACTGCTCAGAGATATGCACGAGGGCGGGACTGACCAAGGGTCGTTCAATGAACTTCGAGCCGCCACCGACCTCGCTCTCCGGGCGACTAAGGTGGCCGCTCGTTCCCTTGGTCAGGTGATGGCCACTAGAGTGGTCCAGGAGCGTCACCTATGGCTCAACCTGGCGGAAGTGCGGGACGCCGAGCGGACTCGTCTGCTCGATGCCCCCCTTTCCCAGGCGGGCCTCTTCGGCGGTGCGGTAGAGGACTTTGCCCAGCAGTTCTCGACCGCCCAGAAGCAGACAGAGGCGATTAAACACATCCTGCCCCGACGGCCAGCTGCTGCCTCCACCCAGTCGTAGGTTCAGCCGCCTCAATCTGCTCGCCGCCGAGGACGTTCCGCTGCGGCCCCCCTCCCTCCGGAGCGACCCCAGCAGCAGCCCTCACCCGGGTCGCGCCGTAGAGGCGGTCGCAGAGGAGCGTCACAGACCCCTCAGGCTCCGCGCCCCGCTAAACGCCAGGCTAAGCGGCGTTCCTGAGACGGGCTGTTCAGTGATGGTGTCGAGTTTTTCCCAGGAGGAGGTAGCAGGTCCGCTCCTTCCCCCGGTGGAGGGCCGGGGGAGAATCTTTTGTTCGCAGCTCCCCGCTGCCCATGGGTGAGCAGCACCCTGAGTTGGTTAAAGAAAGACTTGACACTATCACTAAGCACACAGACCGGAATGAGTGCGCACGATGCCCCAGAGTGTCGCCCCGCTCATTCCTCTGTCTCTGAGGGTGCGGAGAGGAGCGCGCGTCGTCCCCGGACCACACCGCTCCTCTCCCCCTCTATCGCCAGACCCCCGGCAGAACAGACCCCTGTGGAACGCTGGTCCTTCCCTGGTCTCTTCTGTCGGGGAGCGGAGCTCGAACACGCACCCGCATGTGGTATCTCCCATGCGCATGCCAGTCTCTCTGCCCCGCTGCCCCTCCGGGGGGACGTCTGTGGTTCGTATGACCCCGCTGGTTCAGTTCCTGGGAGCTTGGCTAGAGCTCCCTGGTCTGTCCCGCTGGGTCATCAGAACGATCAGATTCGGCTATGCGATTCAGTTCGCACGGTCTCCTCCCCGTTTCAGGGGAGTTCACTCCACTATAGTCGGTGGCAATGCCCCGGTTATGAGAGCAGAGATTGCGGCCCTGCTGGCGAAGGGTGCAATCGAGACAGTCCCTCCAGCCGAGGTGAAGTCCGGGTTTTACAGCTCCTACTTCATTGTCCCCAAGAAGACCGGTGGGTTACGACCGATCCTGGATCTGCGCGTTTTGAACCGCACTCTGCATCGAATGCCGTTCAAAATGCTCACGGCCAAACGCATTTTCGAATGCGTTCGGCATCAGGATTGGTTTGCAGCGATCGACTTGAAGGACGCGTACTTTCATGTCTCCATTTTGCCTCGACACAGACCGTTTCTTCGGTTTGCTTTCGAGGGCCAGGCATATCAGTACACGGTTCTCCCATTCGGGTTAGCTCTGTCCCCTCGCGTCTTCACGAAGATCGCCGAGGCAGCCCTTGTTCCCCTTCGCGAACACGGGGTTCGCATCCTGAACTATCTCGACGATTGGCTGATTTTGGCACACTCTCGAGAACAGGTTTGCGAACACAGAGACCTGGTGCTCCAGCACCTAGCCCGTCTGGGCCTTCGGGTCAACCGGGAGAAGAGCAAACTTTGCCCCGTGCAGAGGATCTCTTTTCTCGTCATGGAGATAGACTCGGTCGCCATGTCCGCGCAGCTCACGAACGAGCGCGCACACTCACTGCTGACTTGTCTTCGACAGTTCGAGGGCAAGAGTGCGGTTCCACTGAAACTCTTTCAGAGGCTCCTGGGGCATATGGCATCCGCAGCCGCGGCTACGCCACTCAGATTGCTTCATATGAGACCGCTTCAGCTGTGGCTTCGCGATCGAGTCCCAAGGTGGGCATGGCATCGCGGCTCACTCCGAGTTCCAGTGACTCCAGCGTCCCGCCGAACCTTCTTCCCGTGGTTGAACCTCAGCTTTCTTCGGGCAGGTGTCCCTCTCCAGCGAGTTTCCAGGCATCTCGTTGTCTCCATGGATGCATCTACCACGGGTTGGGGTGCCATGTGCAATGGGCATGCAGCCGCGGGTTCCTGGACAGGACCCCAGCGCCTCATGCACATTAATTGCCTCGAGCTGCTGGCAGTACGCCTGGCCCTGCACCGCTTCCGAGCACTGCTCAGGGGTCAACACGTACTTGTCCGCTCCGACAATACCGTTACAGTAGCGTACATCAACCACCAGAGTGGTCTACGCTCACGTCGGATGTCGCAGCTCGCTCGCCACCTCCTACTATGGGTCAGAAGCACCTGAGGTCCCTTCGTGATGTGTACATTTCAGGAGTCCGGAACCTGGCAGCCGACGAGCTGTCATGGGTCCGCCCTATCTCCGGCGAATGGGGACTCCATCCCCAGACGGTCCAGCTGATCTGGGACCAGTTCGGGGAGGCACAGATAGATCTGTTCGCCTCCCGGGACTCATCCCACTGCGCCCAGTTTTATTCCCTGTCCGAGGGCACGCTCGGCACAGATGCGCTGGCGCACAGCTGGCCGCGGGGCCCACGCAAGTATGCGTTTCCCCCAGTGAGCCTCCTTGCACGGGTGTTGTGCAAGATCGAGGAGGACGAGGAGCAGGTCCTGCTGGTAGCCCCTTATTGGCCCACCAGGACGTGGTTCTCCGAACTCATGCTCCTCGCGACAGCACCTCCTTGGCCTATTCCTCTGAGACAATATCTGCTCACTCAGAGACGGGGCACTCTGTGGCACCCTCGTCCCGATCTATGGAGGCTACATGTATGGCTCCTGGACGGGACGAGGCAGGTTTGAGTTCGCTGCCACCTGCGGTGGCGGCAACCATCACTTCCGCTAGAGCGTCGTCCACGAGACACCTTTATGCGTTGAAGTGGAACCTCTTCGTCAACTGGTGCTCTTCTCGCGGAGAAGACCCCCGGAGATGCTCTATCAGTGTTGTGCTTTCCTTCCTGCAGGAAGGGTTGGAGCGTAGGCTGTCGCCCTCCACCCTCAAAGTTTACATCGCGGCTATTTCCGCCTCTCATGATGCAGTTGAAGGTAAGTCCGTTGGAAAGCACGGCCTGGTCATCAGGTTCCTGAGGGGAGCGAGGAGGCTAAATCCGCCTCGTCCTCCCCTCGTACCCTCTTGGGACCTCTCAGTAGTTTTAAGTGCTCTGCAGAGGCCTCCCTTTGAGCCTTTGCAATCAGTTGAGTTAAAGGGGTGGTTTAGTCCTCTTTTTCTTCTTTGCATGATTGTGTTTATGGGGTGCAATATAACATGTATTCGTGGTTTTTCTTTTTTTAAAAGTTTATTTTTCATAAACTTCACCTTTATCGTCAGCCACGCTCTCCCCTGTCCCCTGAACGAGCGGTTTACTTCCTGATTCTATGAAAACACTCCCTCAGAAACACGTCGTGGGCTCAGATTGGTTCGTTTGGGCGGGTGTGTTGTGATTGGCTAAACTGTCGCTCACGTTGTCCGGAAGGTTAACGCCTATTACCTTACGGGGAAACGCCAGCTCCAGTCCAGATGTAAATAATGGTGTCGAGCTGCAGTATCAGTGAGGCAGAATCAGACAGAGAAAGCCGCGATGAAGCGAGTCAAACAGAACCACACCACACACGGCTCTTACTAAACGTTTCTGAATGATAAGTTGACATATTTTTTAACCATATACACGTTTGCTTTACACAATAGCATCTGACTGGCAACGATAGCAACTGAGCAACTGACTGGCTACTAATGTTAAGCACAAACAGCGGTGGCAAGTTTACATTCTTGATCAAATCGAAAATAACATCCTAAAGCATATATACATGAAAAATACATTTAAAACATTAGTACTTATACAAAATTCAGGTCCATAATGTTTGTACGCGTTTGTCGTAGACACAAAATACTAGCATAACTAGTAGCCTAGTGGCTAGAAAGCCATCGCTGGCATTTTGAAAAAATAAAACATAAATAAAACACAGGCTAACGTTACGTCTGGAATTATACATGCAAATACATTTAAAACGATTAAGTCTTAGCCTACTTACAGGTTGTGGTCCAACAACTGCTGCCTCTGGTTTTAAAGTTGGATCTGCTTCATTGTTTATTAACAGTTTCTTGCTGCATTGATCTCGTGGAGATTCTAGAAGCTGTCTTCCGTAAAATGCGCAGCACAGAGAGCTAGATTACGATCGTCACTTTCAGGAACATAATCAAACATTAATTTTATCCATTGTTGATGAAGTATAGCATCCATGGGAAGCTTGAAACACAGAAGACCTGACAGCTGCGTGAACACAACTCACTCGACGTGCTGCAGAAATATGCACATGCCATTTCCTGCATATTCCGAAGGGAGTGGTTGATGCAAATGTGCGGGTTAGTGACGTACCATAACCCGTTGTAGTCCCAATCGAGTCGTTTTTGTAGGCGTTTACACTTCCTGGTTTTTAAAAGACGATATCTCTGCTTACATTGAACTTTCAGCGCTGCAACTTTGCAGATACTGTTATTGCACTATCAGCAACATTACACACTATTTAAAATCTAGTGAACCTAGAATCTACCACCCCTTTAAAGTTCCTGTCCATGAAGACAGCACTCCTGGTTGCATTGGCCTCCATCAAGAGGGTAGGGGATCTGCACGCATTCTCCGTTGACTAAGCGTGCCTAGAGTTCGGGCCGGCTTACTCTCACGTTATCTTGAGACCCCGGCCTGGATACATGCCCAAGGTTCCCACCACTCCCTTCCGGGATCAGGTGGTGACCCTGCAAGCGCTGCCCCTGGAGGAGGCAGACCCAGCCTTGGCACTGCTCTGTCCGGTACGTGCACTCCGCACCTACGTTGACAGAACGCGGTGTTTCAGGACCTCAGAACATCTCTTTTTCTGTCATGGGGGGAGCCAGAAAGGAAGGGCTCTCTCAAAGCAGCGGCTGTCTCACTGGATAGTGGACGCCATTGCTTTGTCTTACCAGCAGCAAGGTCGACCGTGCCCCCTTGGTGTGATGGCCCACTCCACTCGGAGTATGGCTTCCTCTTGGGCTTTAGCGCATGGCGCCTCGCTAACAGACATTTGCAGAGCTGCAGGCTGGGCGACACCTAACACCTTCGCAAGATTTTATAATCTGCGAATTGAGCCGGTGTCCTCTCACAGACTCGCCTCCGCTAGTACTGGAACCGCTTAAGTGTCTTCGCTTGCTCGCCATTCCACTCCTCGGACTGGATAAGTGCGATATTTCCTCAGTTGAACCTTCTTTGAAACCCTGAGTCCTCCAGCACTCATGATGCGGGCACCACTGCACTTGCTCTGGTGCCGGCTAGGTGCCTCCATGTGCACGGTTCCCCTTTGGTAACTGTCTCATGTGTATTCTCCACTGTAAGCCTCTCGGAGCATGTGTCTTCCCTCGGCAAGCCATCTGCTACCCCTGGAGCTAAATTGCCACCTGCGGTTGGCGCTCCAGTGTTCTCCATATGTAGCCCTATTGGCCATATGTGTTCTGTAAGTCCTCCGTTCGGTAGGCATCTGGTAGCATGTCCCTCCCGGGATATGTTTCCCAGTGTACCTTGGTAATTCTGTGTCAAAGTAAGACCTTTTTGGTATTCTGTGAGTTAGAGGTCTAGACTTTCGCAGAGCACTGGTAGACAGCTGTAAGATGGCGTGATGGCATAGACCCCCATTCTCCGTCACTCCTTGACGTAACTCGGAGTGACTACGAAAGGGAACGTCTCGGTTACGGATGTAACCCTCGTTCCCTGAGTAGGGAACGGAGACGTTACGTCTCCCTGCCACTTCTGCTGTACCGCTGGGTGACGCCTGAGTTCAGTCTTGGCTCCTCAGCGAAGACATACTGCGGTTGCGTTCACTTCCTCCTTTTATACCCACGCGGTGGGGCGGAGTACGCTATGCAAATTCCGCAGACCCATGGCATTTTGATGCCATTGGCTCGTTGTTGAATACTCGTAGAGGATTGGCTTTCTATGCGAAACCCCCATTCTCCGTCACTCCTTGACTCAGGGAACGAGGGTTACATCCGTAACCGAGACGTTTCTGTTCCTCTCAATTCTGATTTTGTTTTAATTCCTACGGTGGCCAATGTTGTCCAAGATTAACATGGCTTCCAGTTCGACCTCTTACATGAGTGTTCCTCAAGTGATGAGGTTATTTTAGAAAACTATTATAATTTGCAGTAATTTAATTTGTCAGGTAACATATAGGTTATGCACATGCACAGTGTGCTTTCATTCCTGCTGGCTGAAAAAGATATGGCCACTCATCAAGTAAATCTTTCGTTTCCTTTCCAGATTGGATGTTGTTTCTTTGAGAGGTGTAAGTAGAAGTCATTAAGTCCTAGATTGACTTTACATCACTTTCATTATTTTGAATCATTACTAGCAACTTCTCTTTTTTTCCTGCTGCAATTCAGATGTTTCTCCAACTAGCAGTTGAGAATCAGAATTTACACAACCATATAACAACTTTCGCTTCTTTGTTGATACTTCTAGAGTACCACAAAGTGGTGTACAAATAGCTTTTGCTCTTTTAACATTGTCAGTTATACACACCAGTTGTTTGAGGAGAGAATCATATCCACTTCCTACAACCTGGGAATTAATCTCATCTCTGAAAGACTTTGGGTATGTAATCACAATTTGTCGGGCTATTTGTGATGCATGTTTTTTTTTTTTTTTTTGCTGGACATTTGCTGACTTCCAGAATCTCAGAAGCAACAATGCGGACCAACTGCCATGGAACATCTAAACTATAATGCCAGTCATGGTCATAAAACGAAGTTTCACAGCTACTGTCACCTAGAAGATAAACCAATGTCCACAGGTTACAGGATGAACACTTCTCATGCACCTGGATTACCATGTAATCACCACAGTGGCACATGTATGGATCACAATGTATGCAATTTCCAAAATCAATGTTTTGAAGCCCCGTACCATCAAACTAAACTAAGTCACAATTTTAAGAGGATCAATAAATGTACAATAAATCTGCTGATTTGTATACAAATACACATATACAAACCTGATTCCAAAAAAGTTGGGACACTGTAGAAATTGTGAGTAAAAAAGAAAGAGAATAATTTACAAAACTCATAAACTTGTATTTTATTCACAATATAATATGATAACATATCAAATGTTGATAGTGAGATATTTTGAAATGTCATGTTAAATATTGGCTCATTTTGGATTTCATGAGAGATACACATTCCAAAAAAGTTGGAACAAGGCCATGTTTACTACTCTGTGGCATCCCCCATTCTTTTTATAACAGTCTGCAAACATCTGGGGACTGAGGAGAAGTTGCACAAGTTTAGAAATAGGAATGCTGTCCCATTCTTGTCTAGGCTTCTAATTGCTCTGTCTTAGGTCTTCTTTGTCGCATCTTCCTCTTTACAATGTGCCAAATGTTTTCTATGGGTGAAATATCTGGACTGCCGGCTGGCCATTTCAGTACCCTGATCCTCCTTCTACGGAGCCATGATGTTGTAATTGATGCAGTATGTAGTCTGGCAATGTCATGTTGGAAAATGCAAGGTCTTTCCTTAAAAAGACAACATCTGGATGGGAGCATATGTTGTTCTAGAACTTGGATATACCATTCAGCATTGATGGTGCCTTTCCAGATGTGTAATCTACCCATGCCACACACACTCATGCAACCCCATACCATCAGAGATGCAGGCTTCTGAACTGAGCGCTGATAACAACTTAAAGAACCTGGTTACAAAGAACTTATTATTGAACCTTTAAAAAGGGTTATGTATAGAACCTTTTAGGGGTTCTAAATGTGTAGCGCTGATAGAACCTTTTCTTCTAAGAGTGTATAAAAATAACCATTTATTTGAAAACTTACTTGGGATTTGGTATATTAGTTTTCTTGCTTCAATCAGTTTTAGAAAGCCACCTAGATCATCTTCTTTCAAAAACTGAAGGTCATCTATGGTCTCCACACCAAGGCTGTTCAAACCCTCTACGGCTATCTTTGAAGTTATAGGGTTTGGGTACACAATCTCAATAAAAATTAAAAATGCATCCATTTCTGTTGGGAGAGGACAGTTTATCCTTTTTACAGTTGAACAACACTGTGCTTCAGAGTAATGACCTTCAGTCCCATAAAACTGTACTCATTTAAGGGATAATTATCCAGACATTCCTCAGCATTTACACAAATTAATTCCTTTGTCGCAGACAAAATCTCATAAAGTCCATAATCATGCAAATAAACTGTGGGGCAGGGAGTCACAAGGAAAGTCGCCTCATCATCTTTCACAAAAATCAGCTCAATCTGTCCAAATTGTAAGGAAAGGAAACTTTATTTGCCTTAAATGTGAAAGGCAAATTAAGTTTCCTTTCCTGTACAGGGTACCCTTATATTCTACCAGTGTTGAAACAAAGTCTGGTCCATTAAGCAAGCTTGTCTCAACAGCTTTGCTCACATCATCACTGTACAAATGAGTAGAGTATTGGCTCGTTTCCACTGAGTGGTACGGTACGGTACAGTTCGGTTCGGTACGCAATTATTTGCGTTTCCACTGTCAAAACTTGTGAATGGTACCAAACAGCCGAACCGTACTGTACCACTTTTTGGGTACCCTTCCGTTGGGGTACCTAGCACAGTGAAAGGGTACTAAAAAGTGGAGCTAGACTCACTGCAGAACGGTGATTGGTGGACAGAGGATCGTCACTCGCGCGTGCTACAAGGGCATTAGAAGCATACAGTTGAAATAAAATTCTACTGTTATTGTGTCACGAAATGACACAATAGAAATGAAGAAATGAGGCTTTAAGAGTATTTCAGGCGAGAAAGTAGTTCTTTAAAGCTCAAATCTGTGGTTTATTTATAGATTTATGATAATTTGACTGAGATCCATTCCAAGCGATCACCGGACGCTTGCGCTCGTGTCCCCCGCCTGGAGCAGCCTTTCCTCGGCTAGTCGTTCTGATGTTTGCCGCTGACTCGGCTGACACGTCTCTGTAGTGGTTGAACATGATATATAGTTCGTCTTGTATAAACCTTACAGGTGATCTTTGGTCTCGTGAAACTATAATTCATTCCCTGGCCAATAGTTTTGGCAGAAGGCTACGTGAAGTTTCATATCTTTGAGCGCTGAATTTGTATATTTCACTGACTGAATTGTTTCTTGATGTTATTTAAGCTTTACTGTATATCTTTTGTACCTTTTACTTATACTTTTATATTGGCTATTATTGATAAAACTGAAATTCAACAAAAGAGATAGTTTTGTCATTTTTTAAATTTTATTACAAGATCATCTGTAATGTTGTTTATTGCAACATTTATACCAATGCGATATGGAATACATTACATTACATATTGCCTGGAATATGTTTAATATTTTTAAATTTTAACGAAAAGAGGCAGGGTTGTTTTATATTTAGTTTTGTTATAAATATAACATTAAATATATGCAGTGAATATAATCAATAGGCTATGCGTTGCCTGAACCACATTTGTGTGCTTTAGAATGTTTCAAATGTATTAAAATGAAATCGAAAAGAAGCAGAGTGGTGTTTTATAACATATTTCGTTTTATTGTTGCCTAAAATGAACATACAGAGATAACCGGAGTCACAGACCCAGAGCGAGCAGAGTCCCGCGTTCAAGAACGCACTTTTCCATTAGCAGAATTACTGGACTCGCGTCCTCGGGATCATTCTCCTGTGTCGGATTTGGCTTCGGATTTTTTGCGTTGGGTTCTTGGAAACACATAATGCCAGCGCTTATTTCTAGTGACAAACATGCCGAGAAGCACGAACAAGATCTGCTGTCTGTCCATTGTTGTTTACTATGTCGCTTTCTTCGCGCGAAAATGACGTCGATCGCTTCTTTCCAGCATACCACGCCTATCAAGTAAGGGTACTGTTGCCGGTGGAAACGCAAGCCTGGTCATGGTGTACCCTACCCGACCCGTACTGAACTGTACTGAACTGTACCGTACCCCTCAGTGGAAACGAGCCATATGTGACCAAGTCAACACTTTTAAGCTTTGGTGAAAAAAATGACCGTGAGTGAAGATATGCTCGAAGAAGTTGATGGTTGTGTGACAATGTCTTGCATACATTTTTGAAGTTCTGTGTTCTTCTCACACTTATTTTAAAGTAGGAATGTTTGCTTTCAAATCTCAATAACCATAAACGAATTAAAGGTCCAAGACTTAAAATGTTTGACGTATAGTGAAGCATGTAATGATGTTTTGGTTTCAAATTTTCACCAGGAAACAGCTCCTTTCTTGTTTCTAGATATTCTGGTAAGACATTGAGATATGCAATCTGTGCAGTGGTAATCTTGGAAGCACACACTAGCTCAACCAGCTCTTTCAACTTAACAGTCAGTTGCCATACAGGGTCTTGTGACTCTACTCTGTCTCCAATTATGATAGGAAGAAATCTGAGGAGATACCAGTTCTCAGCTGCTTGACCACCTTTCTGCCTTTTCACATATCTAGGATGGGGCAGAACCACCATCAGAATCCAGATATTTGAATTGTGCAAGTCTCCTGTTGAGCTGTGTCCATGAAAACCACTTCCTTTTTACAAAGTATTCCAAGAAAATGGCAAGATCAATAGCTACAACACCTTCAAACAAGTTGTGGCCAATGCATGGGGGAAGGCCAGGCTGAGCAATGTGAAAATATTTGAGAGAGCTGAAAATGGAGTCAAACTTCAACCCATTTACAACATTTTCTTTGGTCGTCCTTAGAGTTTCCACTGCCTCCTTATAGGACTCAACTGTGCGATTGGGAAAGTCTACACACTCACATTCTGAAGTTCACTACGAGATACCAAGCAATGCTTGGCAGTACTGAAGTTCTGGGAGTAACCACCGATGCAGTGGGACCCCAAATTATCACCGATAATAGCAACTATTGTTGCATGTACTGTCACCTGAAGATGTCACAAATCCATGCTCTTCAAGTTCTTTGACATCTGCCAACAACTTGGCAAAAATCTTTGTTTGACCAAAATAGTTAAAGTCTTTCTCAGAAAAAAAAGGTAATAACTGAATGTTATCAATGCATGATCTGTAAAATGGCTCAAAGTGTAAAATCATTTTGTGTCTTTTTTAGCTGACCCAAGAGGATTCACAATCTCAAATGCATCCTGGTACAAGATAAATTGGATTGTAATCTCAGGCTGCTTAAACAAGTCATTAGATTTGAATACAGAGCCATCACAGATGTCAGAACACAGAAGAGTTTACATGCTGATGTTTGGCACACTGCACCCACACCACTGGGTCTATTAACATGGTTTTTAAAGTGTTCTTCAATGGAATATACTGTGCATAACGTTGGTTTTGGTTCTCATCACAACCAAGACACATTCTTTGTGGATGCACATATGAAACATTTTTCTGATAATACTGTCTTCTTAGATATTCTGTGGAAAGTAATGAATTACAAACATAATGTAAATCTTGGCCTTGCAAAGTCTGCACCACAGATTCAATATCACATTGTGAAAGGGCCATTTTTGATTTGAGTATTTCCCTGAACATCTTCTGTGTGTGATGACAGATATAATTTAAACCACTGAATTCCTCCACAATCATCTGGATGGTTGACGATGGCACCAGGTATTTGGCTTGTAGCTGCATATAAAACAGGCAGAGATTTATCATGTACAATGGCCTTTCGTTACATTTCGTCAGGGAGCCTGTGAATTCACTTTCATCAACCTCATCCTCAGTAACATCAAAAAATGCTGAAGAAGGTTGCTCAGATAAAGTATCCATAATCCGTAATTGTTCAAATGTAGCCTGTGGTTTCGTGAAACATGGGCAGTGAAATTTGTTCTTAAACTGAAATTTTTGTCACATTTTTCAAAAGGACAACACACCACCTCTCCCTTGGCTAAATGTGACCTGAGATGAGAAAGGACATTGTTCATGTCTGACAGTCTGTATTGTTGCAACCAAACGTGCCCGTCGAATCATCAAAATGACTATGTAGTCTCTTGTGCTGCTGAAAAACATGAGCTTTGGGAGAATTGTATTTTGAGAATTTACATTTGCATTCTGGGAAGCAACATGGAAACTGAGCATTTGCTTCATGTCTGTGTAAGATTTGATGATTAACATATCCCTTAACTGTCTTCAGAGAGCAATCACAAAATTTGCATAAATACATCATCATCCATTTGGTTAAAGGTAACACACCTCATAAGATGAAATCCGTTATCCATGCATATGGGTGTTCTTAAATGATTGTGAAAGGAACGTTCTAAAACAACAACACAATTCTGACATCTGTTTAGTACTTTTTTAATGCAACTTGTATCAAACATTAAGAATAAGATTTTAAAACATATGTGATTAGCCATTTAATTGTATTCACCTGTTGCCAACTAACTTTTAAATTACGTTGGATGATACGTCAACAGTTTTTTTAAAATATCATTCACCACTTGACATCGAGATCCATGACTGTTTTATTGTAATTCTGTTATATATTACATTCATACAACAGAATATGCTGTCTAAACGGTCATGTTTATGTCAGGAGCCAATCAGAGTCCTCCCTAGTCACCACACAACGATCACTTTCCCCAGATTACTAATCTCCTGCACCTGTTTCCATTCAGCACGCCCTTCCCAGCCAGCACAAAAGCACCCAGTTCACGTTCACTCATTGTCAAGCCTCCAACAGGAAAAGACCCTAACCAGTCTCCACTTGCTTCCCTCCGAGTCATCCAACGAGCTGAAATGTAAAGTATACTCACCTGAAAAGACTAACCTCTCTGTCCTTGTTTTGATGTTCCCATCCGCTCCGTGGATCTCGTTCTCTGTGCCCTGGAATCTGCCTTGAGTCTCGTTCACCTTATGGATGCTCTGTAAAGAGAAAAAGCAAGAATCACTGAACTGTGTTAGTTCCCTATCTACGGCACTGAAAAGGATCTACTCACCTGGAATCCTTCCTGCATCCCGTCTGCTCGAAGACGATCTGAAAGAGAGAAAAGGAAAGTAATTGCACTGTGTCACAAACGAATTCCAGCGAACCCAACTCCGCTCCATGTTTTAGCATATTTGCCGTGTCAATGAGCACGTTTCCGACCAAAACAAAAACACAGGGATTTTTTTCCTTGAGGCATTTTTACGCTGTTTTGGAGCCATAATGTGCCACCTGCAGTTAACGGGCTGCTGCTTTGTCTCTCTTGGCTGATGCCATTGGGCTGAGGGTAATGATTGAGAAGCAGTTTGACCAATGGCATGCGTGAAGGCGGGACTTAACAAGAAAGGACAGAAGAGTGCAGAAATGTACACCAAAAAATGTCTACGATAGAAAGCAAAAGGGGAAATTTCCAGCGACATTGTGAGGTAATCAAACTGGGTAAATATGCTGGCATGTAATATTAAATATAAAATTGTAATCAACAAGTGTTACTGTATTTATGTTGTTTCTGCTGTTGCAGTGCACCCTTCCCTTGGCCTTGTCAGTGGGTGAGGTCACGTCACTAAACTGTGTCTGAAGAAGTCGTGGACCATCATAAAATTTGTAGGTGTATTACATATACTGTATAATGAACAAATTTTTTTAAAGTAAAAAAGTAACACTTTATTTGAAGGGGTGTGCATAAGACTGACATGACACTGTCATAAACATGACATAACACCTGTCATGAACATGAAGGAGTCTTTATGAATGTTTATGACTGTTGTCATTAAGTGTCATTCGGTAAATTATGACACTTTTAATGCAAAGCTGACATTGTTTAAAATGTCTTTGTTATGACAACTTGACATTAAAGGTATAGCGGAGGATTTTCTTTTTCCGGGTGGGTAGTCTATACTATTGGTCCACCTAAGTGTCAATCATTCTGGTGATATGTTTACGTAAGGCCGTCGTACGTGCTCATCTCTATGTAGTTTTCACTTTCTCGTGTATTATGTCGGAGTTACGGTTTCAGCCATTCCTTTGAAAATGACTGAGGGTCGAAAGAGAAAAAATGTATATGAAGTGTATGATAAGAACAGAAAGGCCACAGAATATAGAAACAAGACCAGAGTGATTTTGGGTGAATATCACACGCTGGCATGCACTAAAAGCACAGGTCGGGCTTCTCACTGATGCCGCAGTCGCGAAGATTCTACTAGAAAGGTAAAGTTTGTCATGCTATTTGGAGAAATCCATTTAAAATCACTAGTAAAGGTTAATGCAAGCGACTTAGCAATGCTAGCCCTGGCACAAGTCATGCACCGCATAGACACGGTAAACATCTCAATTTGTCTAAAGTAGCCTTTTGACCAAATGGTAAATGGTATCGCGCTGAAATATTCTAAAACCGTGTGTGTTCATGTGTTCATATTCTAAAACCGTGTGTGTTTATTATTACACAAACGCAACAAGCTACTTCTCCATATGCAACTATGTATAAAAATAATGTATTAATACCTACGTATTAACAATGAGACATGTTAGGTTAAGGACCAACGTAATAGCACTGCTCATATGTTGCCATGTAACATAATTGCGATTTGCAAAATAGTTTCCTCAGAACGTATTTCGTGTGATACAAGGGTGCACATATCATGTCTTGAGCCCTCGGTCACTCAATCGATCAGTATAATAAGTAAATAAAACACGGACGGGCATTTGACATTTGCATTTTTTAAAAAAAATTGGAGAGGGCGGGTCTTCTCTAAATTTCGGAAAGATCCTCCGCTATACCTTTAACAAAGACAAAAATGTCTTGATTATGACATTCAATTGATAATCCCCAATGTTAACACATCTCAGAGTGATGTGTTACTCTGCTCAACACTGCTCAGAGTGTATTTGGTCCCACTCTACAGAGTGTTAAAGTTAATGAGATAATTAAGTGACTAATAGGTTGATGATTGAGTAGTGAAAAACACCTGCCCTGCTGTTAACGAGTAGATTCACTGAAGGAAAGAGAAACACAAGAACTACAATTGACTTCCAGTCACAGCCTGTAAATCAAATGAAGATACAAAGAAGACAATAAATCTGTGAAGATCTCAGCAGCGGAGGATTAAACAACTCCACAAACAGCATTACCAGCTTCACTTATTACTTAAGACCCTTCAGGCGGCCACAGCGATGAAGGCCCTTCAGGCGGCCGTGGCTGGGACATTGCCCCCCCCCCAAAAAAAAAATATTTGGGGTGAATCACCGGATTAGGGGCAGACGTGGCAAGAACAGTCTCTAGCGGGGCAGTCTCGGCGGAACAAGACTCTGGCTGGGCTGTCTCGGCGGGATGAGACTCTGGCTGGGCTGTCTCGGCGGGACGAGACTCTGGCTGGGCTGTCTCGGCGGGACGAGACTCAGGCTGGACGGTCTCGGTCTGGACGGAAGCATGTGTATGTACATGTGGTACCAAGTCCAAATACCTCTGTGTGTGGGCCTCGAGGCACCTCCTGGGCCAGAAGAATGAGATTCATGGCCGCCCACTCCATTCTTCTTACGTCGGTCGATCTGTCACGGTGTGGTGCAGGCAGACGAACAGGCAGAGACCAGATTCCACAGAAGATAACTTTTACTATCAATATATTTAACACGGATACAGGCAGGAGCAAACACAGGGTAACATTCACCCCCCCCCCCCCCCCCCCCCCCCATCCGATTTTTAAAAGAGAACGAAAAAAAATTACCAAATGAATGGTGGATAGGCAGGTAAAGCTAATCTACAGGTAAGTAAAGGTTGGAGAGGAGAATATAAACCTTCCCCTTTAAACCCTGCATACTTTGAAGATGAAGTTGAAATGACCGAAATGAAGATGGAAAGCAGAGAACACACAAAGTGTAGCACTACACAAACTAATAGTCACAATGGAACCCTACAGAGAATAAGGTTTCAGATAACACCTGTCTTTGCCAAAATGCCAGGAAAACCAGCACTGTTTATTCTTTTTTTAAGATCAAATCAATATCAATATAACCAGCAAGACAAGTAGTTACATATTTATTTACATATATCTATCACAAACAGTTACAGTACATAATTAGCAAAATTTCACAGACATATACTTAGCAAATATTGTGTGTGTGTGTGTGTAAGAGAGAGAGAGGAGAGACAGAGAGAGAGAGAGAGAGTGTGTGTGTGTGTGTGTGTGTGTGTGTGTGTGTGAGACAGTGAGAGAAATAGAAGAGAGTGTGTGTGTGTGTGTGCGCGTGTTTGTGTAAGAGAGAGAGAGACCGAGAGAGAGAGTGTGTGTGTGTGTCTGTGGATGTCGTCGTCGTCGTTGTTCCTGTCTGTAACAGTAGTAACGTTAGCCATAAAACAGTTTGTCAACTTTGGCAGCATTGCCAAATACTTATCGGCATCTTTTCTTTTTTTCTTTTAATTGATCCGCTTTACAGATAACGGACAGATAACCATGAACTGGACATTTTAACCACTACTTAAATGTTTCAATGCATTTCTTAAGAATATTAATAAAAATGTACCATGCCTTTGAAGAGTTCATGATGATAAGGGCTCTTTTTTTTGAGGTTGGTTGGGGGCCCCCCTATACGACCGCTTGGTAGGGGGCCCCAAGCAGCCGCCTACCTATGCCTCTATGTTAAGATCGCCACTGAAACTAAATACAAGCAAGAATCAAACATAACAAGGTGAAGACAGGTGATACAGATGAACAAGACGATGAACCGGAGGCTGATTGAGGGAGTGAGTTCAGGTGTGGAGACAAGAGGATCCTGGGAAGTGTAGTGCAGAAGACGAGGACAGACTGGTGCAGACGAGGACTGCGACACATATACAATTATCTGCAAGCCATAATCAAAATACTGTACATGCCTTTCAAAATTATGGTCCATCACAGTTAAATTTTTCAGTAATTTTTAAAAATAACGGTCAATACATGTTATTTCAAATAACGGTCGGTACATGTTATTTCAAATAACGGTCAATACATGTTATTTCAATGTACAGTCTAACTCTGTTAAATAATGGTTAAAACAGGATTTCAGGTTACAGTCAAAACATGCTTTATGAATGGTATCAACACGTCATTTATATCTACATTCAAATCATGTTTAGTTGAACAACTCCTACACCATGTTTTTACATTTACAGTTAAAACATGTTTTTTTTAAATAAGGGTTTAAACATGTTACACAGCAAATTTGAAAGTGTTAAATTAACACACAGTGTTAAAATTAACAGGTTTATATATGTCCACACTAAATAGAGTTAAACTTACACTTTAAATAGTGTTACTTTTTTTACACTTGCTTAGTGTAAAAAAAAAAAAAACAATGTTAGTGTTCACTGTTAACTGTTAGGGGAATGCAGAGACAACAGGGACCCAAGAGCAGATCAATTTGAGAAAGGATTTATTGTCCAAAATGAAAACAAAACATAAAATAAAAGGTAGCCGAGCTACCAAGCAAGAGGGTGAGACAAAGGCAAAATCCAGTAGACAGGCTGGGGCAAAACAAGTAGCGGGCCAACAGTACCAAGGGAGAGGCCAAGGCAATAGTCCAGGACGAGAGCAGGGGGTCAAAAACCAGGTGGGCAAGCTGAGTTGAGAAAGGAACAGGAACTAGGCAAATAAACAACAAAACAGGGTTAAATAACCAAACAAGGCTTCTAAGGTCTTACAGACATGGCTTCTAGGGTCTTTCAGACAAGGGGACAGTAGTGAAGCGGACGGAAACCAAGACACACTGACAGAGAACCAAAGAAAGAGAGAAGTATAAGTAGTGGAGAAAATCATTGCAGAAAATGGGAAACAGGTGTGTAAGCAATGAGAGTGAGAGCACTGATTAGGATAGGATTCAGGTGAGGTGAACTGACAATCAAGACACAAACACAGCAGAAAGGCTGAAGATCAAACCAGAGTCCTGACAGTACCCCCCGCCCCAGGAACGCCACCAGGCTTCCCAAGATGAGGGGCAGATCGACGGTATTCCTCAATAAGAGAGCGGTCCAGGATGTCCCGGGTCGTGACCCAACATCTCTCCTCCCGACCGTACCCCTCCCAGTCAACCAGGTACTGGTATCCCCGGCCCCGACGCCTGGAATCCAGAATCTTTCTAACAGTAAAGGGTAAAGGCGGGGCCGCTCTCAACCATCAGAGGGGAGGGGGGGGGGGGGGGAGGGAGGGGTTAGAGAAAGGTAGACGACACCGGCAAGGTATTGTGAGCATACTCAACCCACGTAAGCTGCTGGCACCAGGAAGAAGGGTTATGAGAGGCCAGACACCGGAGAGCCCTCCCGAGGTCCTGGTTCGCCCGCTCGGTCTGGCCGTTTGTCTGTGGATGGAATCCTGTCGACAAACTAGCAGTAGCGCCAATCTGTCGACAGAACTCCCTCCAAAAGTGGGAGCCAAACTGGGGCCCCCGGTCGGAGACCACGTCCTGCGGAAGACCATGGATTCGAAAGACGTGGTCGACGACCTTCTGGGCGGTCTCCTTGGCTGTGGGGAGTTTGGGAAGGGGAATGAAGTGGACCGCCTTGGAAAAGCGATCCACTACAGTACGGACAACCGTATTGCCACTGTACTCTGGTTACCCTGAGACAAAGTCCAGTGCAATGTGGGACCAGGGACGGGAGGGAATGGGAAGGGGTTGGAGCAAACCAGCGGGTACAGAATTACAGGATTTGTTCTGAGCACAGACCGAGCAAGCGACTACAAAACCGCGGACATCCCCCCCATGCCCGGCCACCAGAAACGCTTGCAGATGGAAGCCAACCTTCTCCTCACTCCCGGGTGACAGACCAGCCTGGACGAGTGGCCCCACTCCAGAACCCCTGGCTGAACCGACTCCGGAACAAACAGCAGACCAGCTGGGACTCTCTCTGGTACCTCTGCCCCCGACTGGGCCTGCCTGACACGTCTCTCGATGTCCCAGGTGACGGGCCCCACCACACAACCAGGAGGAAGGATGGTGTCTGGCGGGGTTGCGTCCTCCGGGACAGGAAACTGACGAGAGAGAGCATCAGGCTTGACGTTTTTGGAACCCGGCCGGTAAGACAGGGTAAAATTAAAACGACCAAAGAGAAGTGCCCAGCGAGCCTGCCTGTAATTCAGCCGTTTGGCGGTCTGGATATACTCCAAGTTCCGATGATCGGTCCAAACCAGAAAAGGCTCCGCCGCACCCTCCAACCAGTGGCGCCACTCCCCCAAAGCCAGCCGCACTGCCAACAGCTCAAGATTGCCGATGTCGTAGTTCCGCTCTGTGGGAGACAATCGGTGAGAGAAATATGCACAAGGGTGCAATTTGTTGTCAAGGGAACATAGCTGGGAAAGAACCGCTCCGACACCTGTCTCTGATGCATCAACCTCCACAATGAACTGCCGGGTAGGGTCAGGAGTAATTAATATAGGTGCAGATGAAAACCTCTTCTTGAGTTCCTCAAAGGCCAGCTGGGCGGATGAGGACCAGCAAAAGGGTGTCCTTGTGGAGGTTAATGCAGTCAGAGGGGCCGCCACCTGGCCAAAATTACGGATAAACCGCCTGTAGAAATTAGCAAACCCGATAAAACTCTGTAGTGATTTTCGGTTGCCAGGTGTGGGCCAGTCGGAGACGGCTCTTACCTTAGCAGGATCCACGCGAATACCCTCCACCGAGACCCTCCAATACCCTGTCCCAAGAACGGAACTGACTGGTTGTGGAAGGAACACTTCTCCGCCTTAGCAAAAAGTTGATTCTCCAGCAGGCGCTGCAGCACCCATCTGACGTGCTGAATGTGTACCTGGAGTGAACGAGAAAAGATCAAGATGCCATCCAGATACACAAAGACAAACTTGTTGATCATGTCTCTCAGCACGTCGTTGACGAGCGCCTGGAAGACGGCAGGAGCATTCGTCAGACCAAAGGGGAGAACGCAGTACTCGAAGTGCCCTGTGGGGGTGTTAAAGGCTGTCTTCCATTCATCCCCCTCCCTGATTCGAACCAAATGGTATGCGTTGCGGAGGTCTAGCTTCGTGAAGTATCTTGCCCCCTGCAGGATCTCGAAGGCCGACGACATCAACGGCAGTGGGTACCTGTTTTTAATGGTGATGTCATTTAGCCCCCGATAATCAATGCAGGGGCGCAAGGAACCATCCTTCTTCTTCACGAAGAAGAACCCCGCTCCCGCCGGAGAGGAAGAGGGACGAATAATATCGGCTGCCAGAGACTCTGATAGATATTTCTCCATGGCCGCCCGTTCGGGGGCGGACAAGGAGAACAACCGCCCCTTAGGCGGAGAAATGCCAGGAAGAAGGTTGATGGCGCAATCATAGGGATGGTGCGGAGGGAGAGATGCGGCCCGGGAGTGACTGAATACCGCCCTCAGATCATGGTAGACCTCAGGAACGACCAAGATCGACCGATCTCTCGGACTTTTCACGAGTGAAGGTATTATTGCGCCAAGTCGAAGTGCTCTAAAGCAATTTTCATGGTATTCCGCTATACAATATAGTCATCAATTTTAAATGCTTAGAAAAACACAACGCTTTATTTTGTGTCACCAGCCCAGGTTGAGTTACACTGTGTAAATAGGGAAAACGAGGAAGTGTTTGGTCGCTTCTCTTTTGGGCCCATATTTAATGCACTGGGCTAAGCTAAGTGCTAACACAGTTTTGCGGCAATACAGAGCGATAGAGTGCACGCACTGAGACGAGAGAGGTATGCATCAACTCGTCTTAGTTAAGGGAATAACATAGTTTAATATGAAAACCGGTGGAGTATCCCTTTGCTTTAACACCAAGAGATTTATTTCATCACTGATATAGTTTTCATACAAACCCTGAATAAGGTAATTGTGTAATCGGCATTTGACTTAAAAAATGCCTATGTGCATTCAGTTAAATCAGTCAACACACTGTATCAGTTTGAAATTTTATTTAACAACAGATGCAGCAATTACACCAACACAATCAACATTCATCATCAACATTCACCATCATCTACCCAAAACACTGCAGATCAAAAGGCCTGTTGAACTTCAAGCTGTTGGCTTTTACAAGTTCAATCAACTCACAGTCTCTGTACTTTAAATGCATGATAATGTTCTGAAAAATGTTCTGTGAAAAGTTTGTCGACATTAAAATACAGACCCTCGGAGACTCACTGGTCTGCATGAAGGTAAAGAAGTTGACCAGGGCTTCCTCTTAGGACAAGTTGAAGACATAAGCCGCGTTTCCACCGCAATTACCAGGAACTATTTGTCCCAGGAACTTTTTTCACAGGAACTTTTTTTTCCCCAGACCGCTTGCTTACTGCGTTTACACCGCATACTAAAGTACCGGTCCGGGGCGGGAAGATGACGTTGAATTGCGTGCGACTGCTCTTCGAGCCTGCGCGTTTGTTTTGAGTTTTGTATGGAGGAGATTCAAGCTTTGCTGCTTTTTTGTGTGCGATTGGTTTACTAACGAGGTAATTAACAAAACGGCAGAAAAGAGACGAGCACCCAAAGCGTATTCAGAAAGCTCGTAATACTAGATATAAAAGTAGACGTTTGTTATCAGCGGACATTGATTGTAAGATGAATAGGACGAGCGCGTGCCATCGGGCAGAAAGAATGGCGCGGTAAGAACCAGAATGTTCAGTGAACAAGTCCCACCCCGAAAGTTCCTAAACTCTGAAAAAGTACTACCTCGCCAGCAGGGACTTTCTGGGGGGCAAATTTTTACCCGGAACTTCATTTAGACCCTGGTTCCTGCGGTGTAAACACACCAAGTACCACCCCAAAGTTCCTAGTTCCTGGGGAAAGTTCCTGCGGTGGAAACGCGGCTATAATGAACAAAGTTCAAAGGCACTTAAGGAGCTGGTTCCAGAACAAGGGGTAAGGCACTTGTCTACAGCGACGTAAAAGTGGTCAATCTTGCCCTTGATCTTTCCTGATCCCCAAAGAAATGCCTGGTGGTCCTGCCTCCCACTCAGAAGGCCTTCAATACTGGTGCAAGACTGAAAAAAGTAAATAAAAATAGATACATACAGGAAAAAATATTACAAGTTAAATGATTAATGCATTAAACTTGGTGCTGGTAACTTGCTCAAATTCAAAATATCAATTAAATGTTGCTTCAAAATATCTTCCTTTGTGCCCAGCAGTACAAAGAAATATCCTGAGGGTGAAATTTTTGGGTGAACTATCTTTATGCTTGTCAGGTCAGAGACAAAATGTGCAGAGGGTTCAGTCCAAAGGACCTGAAAGAAAACCACTGCATTTTAGGGTTTAAAACCCAAATCTTAATTGAAATGTTCACAATAACTTTGAAACAGTAATGTAAGTCTTACCTTATGGAAATGCACAAGTCTCTCAACAGCCTCTATGGGAAGGTCTTCTTTCTCAGAGGAGGCAGGAGATACGTACAACAGCAGCAGAACAGATGACATGTCACTGTCCCAATCTGAGTAGATGTTAAGGGATTGGTCGGCAATTTAAGAAAAGAAAAAAAAGATTTAGTGCTCACAACAAGAAACCAGAGCAAATATGAAATTATGAATTCTTCACAAATCATACCAACCGTTTTCAGATCCTTGTCCAGCTGCTGCATTGAGAAGACACCGCATTTCTGCTGTTGAAGTAAGAGACTTGGCTTCGTTGATTATCTTTTGCTTGAATGCCGTCTCCCACCTCTTAAGAAACATGTTGGATGTTTCAGCATTGGACAGCATAGCAAAGTCCTGGTTAATCAAATGACAAAGCATATTACAGGATTGCTAAGATGGTAAAGTTTTCGTTGTCTGGTATTCTTCAAGCACTTCCTCACCAACAGATTTTTTTTCCAGTGCATTTCGGACAATCTGATTAAACATGACCACATACAGGTGAACACTTGAAGACTACTGGGGGTTGAGGATTGTGTGGGTGAAAACTCTTGACAGGGAAAAGCAAAACATAATTTTAATGTTTTCTCTAAAGGTATTCAATCAAACAGGCTTTGTTAAAATGTTATTTTCCGAAGCATGAATTTAGCCTAATGATTCAGAAAGCTCTCGGATTTCAAAAATGTATTTAATTTTTGTTCTGAAGATGAATGAATGTCTCACAGGTTTGGAGACATTCATTTTTGGGTGAACCAACCCTTTAATAATAAAAATAAGGATACATCCTTGTAAATTCTCGATCTGCTATCTAGATGCAGTTGACACTTAACCACCAGATCCTTTTGTCCACCTATTCATCACTGGATTTCAAACTTCAGTTCCCCGATTAGATATTAATTAACCCAAACAATTCTGTAACAATATTCAATAAACTGATAAGTGAGCACTTAATTGTATCTAGATTAGAAGTTGTTTTCTTAAATGGTTTAGTGAGAGAAGTCGACGCCTTCAGGGACAATGCTGAACTGGGAGATGGCAAATCCTCTTCACCCATGATTGTCACTTTTAATGCCCAGCACATCAACCTCCTTGGAGGTAGAGCACTGAAGCATTGGTCTCTCTCCCGGGAAACCATGGTACGGGCTTCCGAAACTGGAGAAAGAGCAATAGATCCCTTATGAAAGGGAGGAGAAATGATCCGTCTCCAAACCCGTAAAGAGGTCCATTTGCGATCCCCAGGAAAGCATTCTCCGCGCTGCCTCAGCAGATGCAGATCCTGCACCCTGAGAATCGTGAGCCTGGCCACTTTCCTCAAAGTGACAGGCGGGGGCGGAGCATGCAAAGCAAAAGCTTCTCACAATATTGGAAGTATATACTTCCAACATTGTATATACATTGTATATATACTGACACTTAAAGGGACACTCCAGCCATTTGCATTAAGATTTCCATTTTTTTTAATCTTTGTGCCAGAGACCTGCACAGGTTCGGGTACCCGCGGGTCTCCGACGGGTGACCCGCAAATTTTGCTCAAACGGGTGAAAAATTTCCAACTGTGTTGGAAACGGATGCGGGTCGGGTCGGACGCGGGTCTAAACACGGTTCAAAACAGTCACGAGCAAATGTAAAAATAAATGCATATTTTTAGGAACACAAAACTATGCCTGCCCTGTATTTCAAGTTCATAAAATATTTGTTTTTAGTTTATTTGAGCCCGCGCCCTCCCATGAGTCTCTAGGCCTAACGTTATATTCACTTTTAAAAAATCACAAACACTCGAAGTGTACGGTGCATGAGTCGTCGAGATGGATAGTGAGGAGTTGAAAAAAAATAGCAAGAGGAGATTATAAAGTTGTCGACAATACTTCATCGAAACTCAAGTCAGGTGTGTGGGAGAAATTTGGAGTCATCTCTGATGAAGAAAGCAACATTGTGAAAGGCTTTGCTGCATGCAAAACCTGCCTTAAAGTTTTCGTGTTCGATAGCCGAAAATATGGAACTTCGTCGCTGAGGAAGCACGCAGATACCTGCAGTAACAAACCGAACACCAGTTCTATCGAAAAGTATCTTTCAAAGGGAACAGAACTGAAGGTGCCTCGTAGAGATGACAAGAACACCATAACCAGGCTGTCTGTGAAATTTGTATTCAATGATATTAGACCATTTGATGCAGTACACGGCGAGAGATTTTTTGCATTAGCACAAGGGTTGATAGACGTTGGTGCTCGTGCTGGTCGTGTGGATGTTAAACAACTACTGCCTGACCCTACGACGGTTTCTCGTGGTGTTAACAAATATGCAGAGGAGATTCGCCAAAAACTAATCCCAGAACTTAAAATGCAGTTGGAGGGGAGTAATGGGGCTGTCACATTGGACATGTGGACTGACGATTACAGAAAAATCGGCTACCTTTGTGTTACTCTGCACTACATTAACAATAAGTGGGAGCTTATCGAACGAGTGCTGTGTACCTCTGAGTGGGACAGTTCACTACGTAAAACGGCTGACAACATTAAACCAGCCATCATCAGCGCATTGCGTAAATTTGGCATTGATGAATTCAACTCCAAACTAGTGTATGTGACAGATAGGGGCGCAAATATTGTTGCAGCTCTGCGTACAGTGACCAGATTGAGCTGCGCTGCCCATATTTTTAATACTGTCCTGTACACTACATTCAAACCGTCCCTGGAGGATATGAATGGGGAAGAAGTAACTTCATGATTGACTCAGCCAAGTCACTGGTGACTTATTTCAAGCAGACCAACCTCCAGGCTCGGCTGAAAAAGACTCTTAAAAACTCTGTAGAGACACGTTGGAATTCCCTGCATACAATGCTAGAGTCTATCAGCAGTCAATATGAAGACATCCGCACACTTCTGGAAGAGCGAGGGGAAGTTGACCGCCTTACAAATTTGGATGAAGAGGTCCTCTCCGACTTGGTTGCATTCCTGGTGCGATTTAAGGAAGCCACTAAAGTGTTAGAGGCATCGAAAACTCTGTCACTCCATCTAACCATTGTTTGGTATGAGCGCATCAGATGCCACTTGCAAGCTTATTCAAATGATAGCGTGACCATTTCCTCACTGAAGGAGAAATGCCTCAGTATCCTCCAGGACAAGTTCGAAATTCATCGTTTGCACAGACTTGCAATGTTCCTTCATCCTAAACTAAAAAGTATGAAGCTACTTGCTTCTGACAGTGAAGTGGCAAGCGTGCACAGTGAGATGCGGCGCCTTGTGAAAGGTCAGTATTTATGCAACACAGCCACAGGGGGGAAAAAAAGTATTTTTTTATTAAATAACATTTGAACACCAAATAACAATATTAACTATTGAGAGGTTCATGAAAAATGTCACAAAGAAACGGGAAAAGTAGCCTAATGATTATTGAATAGGCCTAGCCTATGTTAAATATAACCAGGAGACAGCAGTCTGTTTTCTTTCGTTTTGAATTGTAATGTTTAAAAATACACATTTCAAGCTTTCTATATATTTATCAGGTGTGTGAAGCATGTAGCTTATACGCTGAGTTTTGTTAATTTCCAGTTCATGCGCCGTTGCCTCCGCTCCGTGTCCTGATGCCTGCAATTAAAATTTATTAAATTCAGACAATTGGTCATAAAACATTGATTAAAATTAATACAAAACGAAATTCATTTTAAAAAATGCTTTATACAATAATAAACTTAATGAAGTGGTCAATAACGTCTGCCCGCCCCACTCTGTCTCCCGACATATTGCACAAGATAGGCTACTGCTTTTCATTTCTCATATAATCAACATTGATGAAATAATATATAAATATATATAAAATTGTGAAACTAAATGTTTTCTTTAATGCCTATCGCCTACCACACGTAGGCCTAGTAGCCTACAGGGCTAGCCCTATATAATTTCTATGTCGGAGTGGGATTTGAACGAAAGAAATATGATTTCTCACCTAAAAGTTACAGGTTTTTTTTTTTTGTCACATGTAGGCATTGTGTATTCCCCTCATATTAAATATAAAACGCATGTGTAGACTGATATTTTTCCTTTATTAAGGGAGTATGGATGGATATATAAACAGATGTTTCCATATTAAATGCATTTTCATTTATAAAATGCAGTTTTGACAGCAAATGTCACATCCATAAATTTTTGCTCTACAATATTTGTTTACATTTATTGTATAGACCTTAAGGATAAGCGTGGGAGTCCTGAGGAGGAGCAGTGCCACCACCCTCCACCGGAGAAATGAGTCAGAGTGTCGGCGGACACTTTATCTGACGTGGAAGATTCCAGTGATGAGGGCCCGCAGTATCAGGACGAAGTGGCTGCTTACATCGATCACAAATCGCCAAAAGATGACCATTTTGACATTTTGTCATGGTGGCAAGACCATGCTTACCTTTTCCCTAATATTGCCCAGATTGCGAGGTCTATCCTCGCCATCCCTGCATCCAGCGCTGCAAGTGAGCGAGACTTCTCGTGTGCTGGATACGTTATCCAAGAGCGGAGAAGTCAGCTTAAACCGTCAACAGTGGACAATGTGCTTTTTTTACACAGCAATTTAAAACACCACAAATAGGATCTAATCACCTCGCACTGGATTCATAAACGAGACAGTTTCACGTCTCAGCCCTAATTGTAAGGTTGTTTATACCTAGTTTAAGTAGGCTTGCATAATGCACTGGTGTATGTCGCGTTTGATTCGCATACAACTACTTTTCTTTCATTTAAAGAGCAACATGCAGGTTGGACACCCCTATATAGCATAGTGTATGTTGACGATAAAACAACAAGATTTTCTGAACTGGAGTAATATTTAGCCATTAACAATATTTTGAGAAAAATTGTGATAAAATAACTCCCGCATCTACGACGCACTAACCGGAAGTGACGATTGGCGAGGGAGTCTGTTCAAGTTCAGGCTCAGGTTACAATGGATGCGAACGACGAAACCGCGTTCTGCGATGTTGACGAATATGCCTATGATGACCCACAGGCAAATAATTATGAGCCTTCTAGGCGAGATAGAAGTCAGGGGGAGATCGGGAGACGAACAATGGGCAGAGGAGAGAAGTAACGTTAGAGTTGTGGTGTCGAGAAAACCAGTGGCGAATAGGGCAAGTGAGTTCATGTAAGTTAGCACCGCGGCTAACGCTGATTCATCTACTGTATGGCTATACCTTGGTATTTTGCAATAAATCTGCTTTAGCAAACATACATTTGACTTTGTTCTTGATTAAACATCTATTTAGATTGTCTTAATTTAAGCCAGCAACATTTTGTCTTCTCATATTCTACGCTGACAGTGATTATGCAGACCATCCAAGCTGGTTAGCACTATCCACATTGATCATGCCATAACAACAAATAAATAATGCTTTTCAAATGCAGTTTGTGATACCATTTAAAGCGAGTGAAATGTGCGCCACAAACGACCGAGTGTGTGTGGTAACAGACGCGGCAGTGAAGTCTGCTCTATTCACCTGCACATAACGCACCCAAGACCGAAAAGCCTTGTTTTTCCTAGAAGGAAAATGATGGATATGATGTCCTGACAGGCTGGAATTTGTGCAACAATCACAAACACAATAATTTACCATTATGGCTCCTCTAAAACTCGATCTAAAACTATATGTCTCTCACTACTGCTCTAACTACATCAACACCCAGCAATGAGAAAGCGGCCGCGAGCTCATTTGTTTTCCTCGGGCTACGTCATATGACACGTTGCTTGCGGGAAAGGCGTATTCCAGAGCCTAGCGCATTTTCATCAAAATCTCTACATAAAATGAGATTTCATTATTAATTTTTACATAAGTGTTTTTAAAAGACCTCTGCAGACAATTTAAAGTATTAATTCAGAAATAAAATCAACCTGCATGTTGCTCTTTAAAATGATCACATAGCCTATTCTGTTTTTATTGTCTAATTTAAAACTGTTAAGTGGGCCTATGTGTGGTGTGAACTGTGAATTTAAATTGTCTGATTGTTCTGCTAGACGAAATTGCATTGTTTTATGGTGGTAACATTAGCCATGTTCTGTATAGGCTATCGGCTTTTTGACAGCTTCGGCTGTTGTCCTTGTTTTTAAAAAAGTGTCTAATGTGATTGGCTAAACTGATTTTATTTTTTCGGGTGCGGGTCGGGCAGTGCCGATCCTGACCTCCCTGGGGCCCTAAGGAAAATTCTGCTAAGGGGCCCTCTACCTGACCCGTGACGCCGTGACGTGAGCTATATGTAAACCATTTGCCAATGCTACACAGTCACACCTGACACTTCAGTGCTCCAAATACAATCCTCCCTTCTTTAAACACAACAGTCAAAGAACAGAATGAGGTTCAAACAAACAATATTTATTGAATAGAGTATTTTCCATAGAATATTAAGATAACAAGTGAATATTATTAAGTAAGTGAAAATTAACTAAAACATAAGAATAACATAATAAATTATAACCCTGAGCTTTGGCTTTTGGGATTAACTTTTGTTCTCTCAACAGCCTGGGCATTTTTGGAAGCAGTATGGGCAACACCAGTCTATTTAGACTGTCTAGAAGAAACTTAGAAGAATATCACATAGTTAGTTAAACAGTCATCGTTACATGTTACAAATGTGTAAACATTTGAATGTTTGAATTAAAATCTTACCATCAAAATATTCCTTTTCTGCACTTTCTTGAGGCAAAATCATCAATGATGTCATCATAGGGCAGGTGTTTCCCCACATCATGATTTATGCTCATGATGGCCAATCCACTCAAACGTTCCTGTGACATTGAAGACCTCAGGTAGCTTTTGATGAGCTTTAATTTTGAAAAGCTCCTCTCTGACGATGCTACTGTTACAGGCAGGGTGACTGCAATTCTTAGGGCTATCCAAAGATTAGGATAGAGTTCCTCCAGGTTTTTCTCACAGAGAAATGAAAGCAACTCAAATGCAGTCATCTTATCTGATGGCAGATCAGGTAAATTCTGAATCTTGTGTGCCAGATCCATTCCACTGATGTCATAGTCATCTCTGAAGGTTAGAGTATTTTGAACTTCCATGCAGTGAGCCTTTAAAGATTCACTAGACATCTGTGAGGCAGTGCTGAAGTTCCCTTTCGAAGGGAACTCAACAATACGTCGAATGACGCAATGGGGAACGCCTCAGGTGTGACAGGTGTCTGAAATCAAATATCAACTCACAGTAATCAGGTTGACCGGCGACAGCCCGTGCATCATCAGCTTGAATGATGAGCGTGTCAATCTGGATGTATAAGAAGGGCGCCTGGAAACCGTGACAACATCTTTTCGTCTTCAGTGACTGTTTGTCTGTGTGATAGTATCAACGATTAAGCGCGCAGAGATGTGGAGAAACACTTTGCGCGAGTGTGCCGACTTATGTCCTGATATTTGACACTGGAGGATTCACACGATCTGCGCGTGTTCTGCCTGAGAGAAGAGCACGCGCGGGAAGCTCTCGAGGGAGTTTTCTGCGTGAACTGAGAGTTTTCCTTTCAGAACTCTCTGCTCTCGTCTGTCCCACTTCTCGAGGGAAGTGGGCGCGGCATCTGAACCCCGCGGTTCCGGTTCTCGCTCGGGCTGAGGCTCAGGTGCGGTTGAGCTCGTGGAGCTTTCAGATGGAGCTGGCAGATTATTGGGAGAGGGGTGTTAACCTCGCGGATGATCTACCAGCTGACGAGGGTGAGTTAGAGATTAATGTTGAACATCTAAGAAGAGAGAAAAGGAGTGCTCTCTCTCTTTGGTGAATCTGTAACTGTTCTCTTCGGGCAGGGCAGGGCTGTAATATATGTTTATGTATGTGTATATATTTATATATATATGTATATATATATTTATATATATGTATATATATATATATATATATATATATATATATATATATATATATATATGTTTATATATGTGTATATATAGAAAAGGATGTCAGTTTGGTTGAGACCGGACTATTTTAGCCCTCCTGCCCAGTGGATGCTGAGCTGGTTGACATTATGGGGCGCGCCACAGAAAGATTGCAGTTGCAGTGGAGGCGTGTCTGGGAGGAACCCGCTCATGGTATGGCTGGTTCCTCCCCACCCATAAGCCACCAGCCCGGATGAGCCTTCTATTCCTTCCCGATCTCCAAGCTGGGATCAAGAGGGTATGGAAGAATCCGTTCTCCTCACGTCTCTATCTGCATCAGCGGGCTAGTTTTGCTGCTGTGGCGGGAGCCGTGGAGCACGGATACGTGTCGATGCCGCCAGTGGACGAGACGGTGGCTAACTATCTCGCCTCTGGTTGGTCCTCTTCACTAAGAGCTCTGACCCTGTCATCCAAGCTGCTCAAGACATCTTCATGCTTGAATGGCAAAGCGTACACGGCAGCAGGTAAGGCAGGTGCGGTTCTGCACATCCTGTGGTCCTCAGGCCTACCAGACCGATCTGCTGCGGGACTCCGGGCCACCAAGCAATCTGCTGTTCCGTCGGTGCTATGGTGACCACGGAGAGACATCTGTGGGAGCTCCTACATACTGTGGTTGCCGGGTTACAGGCCTCACCAGGCCTTCCTGGTTATGAGCTCCCACTTATTGTGGTCGCCAGGTTACAGGCCTCACCAGGCCTTCCTGGTTATGAGCTCCCACATGCTGTGGTCGCTGGGTTATAGGCTTCACCAGGCCTTCCTGGTTATGAGCTCCCACATACTGTGGTCACCAGGATACGAGCTCTCACATACTGTGGTCACCAGGTTAAAGGCCTCACCAGGCCTTCCTGGATATGAGCTCCCACTTATTGTGGTCGCCAGGTTACAGGCCTCACCAGGCCTTCCTGGTTATGAGCTCCCACAGATTGTGGTTGCTAGGTTACAGGCCTCAAAGTTGCCTTCCTGGTTATGAGTTCCCACATACTGTGGTAGTCAGGTTATAGGCCTCACCAGGCCTTCCTGAATGTGGGCTCCCACATGTTGCGGTAGCCAGACTACAGACTCACCACCTTTTCTGAGCACTTTGCTCCCACTCTGTGGTCACCAGGCTTCAGGCTTCATTGGCCTTCCTGGTAGTGAGTTGTCACATGTCAGGTTGCAGGCTTTACCAGGCCTTCCTGAATGTGAACCCCCCACTTATCGTGGTCGCTAAGGTGTAGTTGTGAGTCTTCACATGTCAGGCTGCAGGCCTCAGCGGCCTTCCTGAATGTGAGCTCCCCACGCATTGGAACTATCAGGTGTTAGGCCTTGTCAGGCCTTCCTGATTATGGGTTCCCACATGTTGTGGCTGCCAGGTTACAGGCCTCAAGCTCGGCCTTCCTGAATTCAGAGTGAAGTACACAAACCCATACTTCACCTATTATTGTGGTAAATCACATGACGGGATGTCTTGTGTACTTTCTAAAATCCATTTATTATGGTAAGGGTCACGCGCGGTATGCTTCGGTCCCTTCTTATGTGGCTCAGACCCCGGTCTTCCCTTGGGTCCCACTTTAAGAGGCGTCCTGTCAGGGACGCCCTTCTCTGGCTAACTTCTGGAAGAAGTTGCTTCCACTTGGTGGAGTAAGCTCCCACAGGTTGTGGTCACCAGGCTGGGTCTCACTGACCTTCCTGAGTACGAGCTCCCACCGGATGTTGTCGCCAGGTTACTAGCCTTACCAGGCCTTCCTGGTCATGAGCTCCCACACACTGTGGTCACCAGGTTACAGGCCTCAACAGGCCTTCCTGGTTATGAGCTCCCACATATTGTGGTTGCTGGGTTACAGGCCTCACCAGGCCTTCCTGAATTCAGAGTGAAGTACACAAACTCATACTTCACCTATTATTGTGGTAAGTCACCCAACAAGATGTCTTGTGCACTTTTTAAAATTCATTTCTTATGGTGAGGGTCAAGCGCAGTATGCTTCGGTCCCTTTTTATGTGGTTCAGACCCTGGTCTTTCCTCGGGTCCCACTTTAAGAGTTCTTAAGAGCTAACTTTTGGAAGTAGCTCCCACTTTGTGTGGTGTTTTCATGTACAGGCCTTATCAGGTCTTCATGAAAGTAAGCTCCCACAGGCTGTGGTCACCAGGTTAGGTCTTACTGACCATCCTGAGAACGAGCTCCCACCCAATGTGAGCGCTAGGTCACAGGCCTTACCAGGCCTCCCTGGGTATGAGCTCCCACATATTGTGGTCGCCAGGTTTTAGGCCTCACTAGGCCTTCATGGTTATGAGCTCCCACATACTGTGGTCACCAGGTTACGAACTCCCACATACTGTGGTCGCCAGGTTACAGGCCTCACCAGGCCTTCCTGAATTTAGAGTACACAAACCCATACTTCACCTATTATTGTGGTAAGTCACCCGACAAGATGTCTTGTGCACTTTTTAAGATCCATTTCTTATGGTGAGGGTCACGCGCGGTATGCTTCGGTCCCTTCTTATGTGGTTCAGACCCTGGTCTTGCCTTGGGTCCCACTTTAAGAGTTCTTAAGAGCTAACTTTTGGAAGTAGCTCCCACTTAAGCCCACCTGATGTGGTCGCCAGGTTACAGGCCTTACCAGGCCTTCCTGGTCACAAGCTCCCACACACTGTGGTCGCCAGGTTACAGGCCTCACTAGGCCTTCCTGGTTATGAGCTCCCACATACTGTGGTCGCCAGGTTACGAGCTCCCACTTACTGTGGTCGTCAGGTTACAGGCCTTACCAGGCCTTCCTGGCCATGAGCTCCCACACACTGTGGTCGCCAGATTATAGGCCTCAACAGGCCTTCCTGAATTCAGAGTGATGTACACAAACCCATACTTCACCTATTATTGTGGTAATTCACCCGACGAGATGTCTTGTGCACTTTTTAAAATCCATTTCTTATGGTGAGGGTCACGCGCGGTATGCTTCGGTCCCTTCTTATGTGGTTCAGACTCCGGTTCTTCACTTTGGGTCCCACTCTAGATGTGTCTTTGTCGCAATACATTGCGACAGGCACTTCCCTTGTTCAAGCTATCTCCCACAACTGGTGGTTTTAGGTCTCATTAGACCTATTTCGAAGGTAACCCCACAGTGTGGGTCTGTCAGGTTTCTAGCCTCTGGCTTTCCTGAAGGATGAGCTTCCACATGCTGTGGTCGTTGGGTTGCAGGCCGCACAATGTACGGCCTTCCTGACATGAGCCCTCATGTTTCGGAGCTCCCCACACAGGGGGTCATCAGGTCTTAGGTCTCTTTGACCTTCCTGATTTTGATCCCTCTCTTACTTCCTCAGTGCTCAAAAGCGAGCACTGGGTGGAAACTCATGGATTGAGTGTACGATTCCCGTTCTTTTGAGGTTGAGTCACACTCTCCGGAGTATCCCGTCTCTGTGATCCAAAACTTGAGGGTTTCTGCCAGCTTCGCGGCCCTTCAGTTTTTTGGATGCCTTTCCTAGGCAATTTCCAGAGGCTCTGTCTTGGACGGACAGGCTATGGCCAGACTGTGTGTCTCCGTACAGATCACCAGGCCAGCCTGGGGGCATTTCAGGAGGAGTGTTCTCCTGAATAGTGACTGGCTGGGGGTCCCTTTGCCCCCCTAGCCACACTCCCTAGAAGGGACCCCTTCTATTTTGAAGTTGTGGTCCTAAAGCCTTTGAGCTGGCCCAGATTTACCCACGTTATTACGTTCTGGTTTTTCTTGGTTCATTAGCTTGGGCTATGACCGGTAGGGAGTGCTGTCACTGACAGCCCGATGTGACATAGGGTGAGAAATAGGGTTTCAGTGTTCCTTGGAATTACTGGTTCTGACAGTTGTCACTGCCTTTTCGGCATGCACTCCCCTCAGCATGGCGGAGTGGGTATTTCGTTCCCCATTGCGTCATTCGACGTATTGTTGAGTTCCCTTCGAAAGGGAACGTCTCAGGTTACGACTGTAACCTATGTTCCCTGAGAACAGGGAACGAGACAATACGTCTCGTTGCCATGCCTCGGGTCCTGCCTGCAACAGTCCCTTCAGACGATAGGATGTTGTCACGGTTTCAAGGCGCCCTTCTTATACATCCAGATTGACGCGCTCATCATTCAAGCTGATGATGCACGGGCTGTCGCCGGTCAACCTGATTACTGTGAGTTGATATTTGATTTCAGACACCTGTCACGCCTGAGGCGTTCCCCATTGTGTCATTCGACATATTGTCTCGTTCCCTGTTCTCAGGGAACATAGGTTACAGTCGTAACCTGAGACGTTTAGCAACACTCCATATTTGGATTTCACCTCGTTGAGTGTTTCAAATCTCTCATCCATGGATGTCACAGCAGAGTCGACCACAATGTTAAAGAAGTTGACTTCAAGGTTTTTCAGTGCATCAGTCACTGGTTCATCAGGAGCCTCATAGCTGAAATGCCTCTTGCTGTTTCTCAATCTCTTCTCTTTCAGAACAGCCTCCACATTCATTACTTTGCAAATGCTTTTGGCTGTTGTCTGTGCCTCAGAGAATCCAGTTTCCCGGTATGTAGCGAGGGAAGCCTTTGCATTCGAGATTAAATTAACTGCTACATCAAACTGCATTGAGGCGTATTGGAGGAGCTTGTTCACTGTGTTTGTAATAGTCAGTATCTCACACCATACGACACAGCAAATCAAGAAGCGGTAGGACCCAACTTCCTCTGCAAGTGCTTGTGCCTCCACTTTGGCCACAGGATCATTGATTGTCTGTCTGGCTTCCAGTAATGCTTCCCGAACCTCAGATGCCTGGTGCCCTATTGCTTGCACGCTTTTGAGCCTACTCTCCCATCTTGTGTCACTCCATGACTTCATGGTTATCTTCACGTGTTTCTTTAAAACACTCCATCTTTGTGTGCCAGCTGAAAAGAAGGTGAAGAGCTTTTGCACATGTCCAAAGAACCCTACTGCATCTTTTGAAGATTTGGCAGCATCTGCAATTACAAGGTTTAAAGTATGTGCTCCACCTGGGACAAACACGGCTCTGGGATTTCTTCTGAGCAGTCTGGCTTGTACTCCTTGGTTCTTGCCTTTCATGTTGGCCCCATTATCAAAAGCTTGCCCTCTGCAATCTTCAAATGAAATCTTCAGCTCATTCAGCTTATTTAAGATGACAGTGGACAGATTTAAACCTGTTGTAGCCTCAACATTCACAAAGCCGAGGAAGTGCTCCTTGATCTCTCCCCTTTCCCCTCTGCTTTGTGCAACACTCTATCATTTTCCCCTGAGACAAGAGAAATCCGCTATATACCTTTTTCACTTCCTCCTACAATGTAGCAAAAATCGTCATTTTACGTTATTGTAGGAAGAAGTGTAAGAGGGGGGATTTCTGTAAAGACTACAATCAATAGTTCCCACCCTTTCAAACCCGCCAATAACCCAGTTGGACCTAATGCGCTAACAGACCTATCACAGATCAGTGCCAGTGCCTTTGATTTCACCAGCAGAAACTTTTTGATAATATGGACAAAGGTACTGAATACGCAGACGGATGTATTATGGAGTTGGGTACCGAAACGCGATGCCAATAGTAAACGGAAATAACCAGACCGAATAAGACCATATCGGTGCCTGACTCTCTGTGTCATGAGGTGCACACACGCAAAGTCTCTCGCTCTCTCCCTCTCCGTCGTGCATGCACTATACAATTTGGAGCACAGTCTGATCTGTCTCTGTAGACTGCATAAATTACATACATTTTATTTGTTTGTTACATCAGAGTTTGCTATTGCTCTGATCTCATGTGAGTGACAGTTTAAAAAAGTGTACAAATTAATTTACAATATGAACAGCAATATTCCATAAAATAAAGATTCATCCATTTTGTTTTCATGGTGACAGTAGACGTATATAAGGCATATAAACATTTTTTATATATTTTACATTTATATAAATAAATATGCATTAAAAAAAATAGAGCACTTGTCAACTTCATCAGCTTACAGGTCAACTCCATCAGATATAAAACCTGACGGAGTTGACGCCTAACTGAGAAAACTAAATATGTTTCCACCTTGACCACCTGTTGTACAGTGGAGCCTTTTTTTCCTAAGCTGTACACTAGCTGCCTTAATAAGCATAAAAAATGCCAAGATTTATCTCACAAATATTTACATGATGATGAAGTTGACATGTTAAAGACTGCAGAGACTTCAGCACTGTTTGTATAAAATAAGTCATAGTACTGTGAGATACACAATGAGAAATAAGAAAAGGGTCATCAGAGTTACATGATATAGCCTGATTTATTCAGAATTATAATCCTGACGGAGTGGACACAAAGTGAAGACACTACTTTGATAGGTATTTTTTTAAAGTGGAAAATATAATTAAAGATTTTTATTAATTAATTTTTTTGTGGATATCTACCTTTCAATTGAAATGTGTATATATATATATATATATATATATATATATATATATATATTGCAAATTAAGAAAACGTAAAAGTTAAGAAATCAGAGACACATCTACAATACAGAAGAGGGGGGAAAGAAAAACAAACAAAATAAAATAAATATATAATATAAAAAAATACAAAACAGCCCAACACAGTCATCGACAAAGTGGTGTATGTAGGCACATGAGATCCTTTCTGTGACGTAAGTATGGATAGGGGGAATTCTATAGTATCAGTATACTGTATGTCAGTCATTGTGTAATAAGGAAAATATGACTAGGCCTAGACTACTTGTTCTGAGCAGGTGTTGTCAGTGAACAGGCTGTAAAACTGTTGTCTAAGTTACAGACTGATACTAATTAACTGGGAAACGTTCTCTAACATCAGTGAAGTTGTCATTGTTTTTGTAAAACAAGTTGTGAATTTGTTGTAACATTAAAACGGGAGATCATGACTTACTCCGTGCTCTAAGGCTGAATCCCAATTCACCCCTTGGCCCTACCCCTTAGCCCTACCCCTTGTTTTCTAGTGTAGCCTTGGCCCTTAAAACGGAGTGACAAGGGCCAAGGGGTTGGAATATTTACTTACGAAATGGAACGACCCTTCATGAACCCAACGTCATCAGTCGTCGGCGATGTACAGGATTTCTCCATGACAACAACTGACAATCATCAGCGCAGCTGCTCTTAACTTTGAATAAACATGATGATTATAACATCCCTTCCTCGAAATGTATGTCTTTTCTGATCGGAAAGGTAATTTATTATACCATTTCTTAATTTAAACGACTATAGTGTTATTATAAGAGTAAATAAAGTGCGTGGTGGAATCATCTGGTGCTAAATTTAAATGTTTAACCGTTTGCGATCCATCTCGCCGGTGATTTCCGATGCATTCCGTGAATTTTTGTCTTAGCCCTCCGTTTGGAGTGTGCCTCTGAAAAATCTCCGTTTCGAGGGCTATGTAGCCCTACCCCTTCGCCCTACCCCTCGATCTCAAGAAGAATTGAGACACCCTACCCCTAGACGTGAACGCGCAAAAACGGAGGGGTAGGGCTAAGGGGTAGGGCCAAGGGGTGAATTGGGATTGAGCCTAAGTCAGTGATTCCCAAACTGTGGTCCGGTCCGAGAGGGTACTGCTGGTGGTCCGTGGAAAGGCAAAATAAAATTAAAGAACTTTTTTTAACTTCAGTTTAAGAGGAAATTCCCATAAATAAATAAAGAGTAAAAAGAAAATGTAGGCCAATATTGATATAAATTTTAAATTAAATTGTCAAGTTATTGTGCTTATACTAAAATAGTGGCGCTCAGCCGTGAAGTTCAAGTTCAGCGCCGTTAGAACAAGAATATGGATCGGTGGATAGAAACAGGTTCTCTGAAGAGAAAGGAGGTAACCAATAAAGAGATTCACTGTGACTCGGAGACATCTACGAGCCAGATTCCTCATAAAAAAACTAAGAAAAGGAGGGTGAAAAGAAAATACGATGAAAGCTACTTAGCATTAGATTTCAGCTACACCGGCTCTGAAGACGAGCCATTGCCCGTTTGCGTTTGTTGCTACGAGGCATTGGCTAACGAGAGCATGAAACCGTCAAATCTTTGCCGGCATCTGGAAACCAAGCATGGGGAATTTAAGTCCAAGCCAGTCGAGTGTTTCAAAAGCAAGCTCCAGGAATACCGCACAAGCAAAAAAGTTTTAGAATCGACATCTGCAGGTGGTGCTATAGCGAAAGCAGTGGAAGTCTCGTACCGGGTGTCCCAATTCATAGTGAAAAAAGGGATGCCACATACACTCGGGGAGGAGGTGGTACTACCAGCAATTAAACAGACTGTGAGTATCATGTGGGGGGCAAAGCATGAAAGCAAATGGACTTGATTCCATTATCAGACAATACTGTGCAGGGCAGAATCGAGGAGATGGCCAGTAATGTGAACGACCAGCTAATATCGCGGATCAAAGCCAGTCGATATTTTGCTCTTCAGCTGGACGAATCCACAGACATAGCGACCCTCGCCAACCTGCTCGCCTACGTAAGGTATGAAAACAAAGGAGAAATAGAGGAGGAATTTCTCTTTTGTAAACCTTTGCAGACACGCACAACCGTAGAGGCACTTTTTGACATATTGAACGGTTTCATCACAGAACGTGGGATTGATGGTCAAGATGCGTGGGAATAAGCACAGACGGGGCAGCAGCCATGGTAGGCCAACACACCGACCTTGTTAAACGTGTGCAAGCAGTTGCTTTTTCAAGCATTTCGCTAACGTGGGATTGATTGGTCAAGATGCGTGGGAATAAGCACAGACGGGGCAGCAGCCATGGTAGGCCAACACACCGACCTTGTTAAAAGTGTGCAAGCAGTTGCTCCGCAAGCTAAATCTATCCACTGCTGCATCCACAGAGAGGCTCTCGCAGCCAAAAGAATGCCACCTGATCTCAAAACTGTTCTGGATGAAGCAGTAAAAACTGTCAATTTTATCAAGGCCCGCCCACTGAATTCAATACTGTTTTCAGTTTTATGTGACGAGATGGGCAGTGAGCACCGACAATTGCTGCTCCATACCGAGGTCCGGTGGCTGTCAAGAGGGAAGGTGCTTGCACGGCTTTACGAGTTGCGAGATGAGGTGAGACTGTTTCTACTTAACTCCAAGTTCGACCTTTCAGGTCGATTCAATGATGCAGAGTGGCTTGCCAAGTTGGCATATCTGTCTGACATTTTTGAGCACTTGAATGGACTAAATAGAAGCCTACAGGGGAAGTCGGTTACTCTTTTTCATACGCAAGACAAAGTTGAAGCCGCAATTAAGCGTGGAGGAGGCAAACTATGACTCATTTCCAAATCTTTCTGATTTTTTAGACAGCTCAGACACGCACCTTTTAAGTGCTGTGCAAGATGATATCAGACAGCGCCTGCACCTGCTAAAAACTCAGCTACGGATTTATTTCCCAACCCCCGACACAACAGCGAATTGGATAAGAAATCCGTTTGCCACAATGGATGACTACATCCTGACAAACCTCACCTCCAGAGAGCAAGACAGCCTGGCCGAACTGTCCTGTGACAGTGCTTTAAAAATTTACTTTTCTGAGAAATCCCTGCCTGCTTTTTGCCTGAAAGTTGCCACAGAATACCTCGAGCTATCCGACAAAGCCATGAAGTGGCTTGTGCCTTTTCCAACAACTTACCTCTGTGAATCAGGATTTTCATCCCTGGTCATGTTTAAATCAAAATATCAGAACAGACTTAGGGCCCTATCTTGCACCCGGCGCAAATTACTTTATACACAAACGCATGTCTCATTCCTATTTTGAACGCGCGCAAAGCGGGATTTTTCCCTCCACAGATGCACGTCGGTAAACTAGGAAATGAACTTGCGATCCCTGGGCGGATCGGCGCAAAAAGGAGGCGTGTTTCGGCGCAAACATTCCCTGGTGCTATTTTACACTTCCAGAAAACAATTGCGCCACTGACCAGAAAAAACCTGGTCTAAAGTCAGTGGCGCGTTGCGCGTTGTTCATAATGCTATTTTAAGCGCGCATGCTTGCCCATGATGTAGCGGGTACACAACGCGCATTCACTGATTCTCTCATCAACACAGATGCAGTAGTTTTATTTTTGCAAATCATACATTATAACAAGAAAAAAACATTAAAACATGAGGGAAATCATTGTGGTTTACATGAAGATGAAAAAAACGAATTACCCATTTTTTAAGGCTAATTGTAATACAGCTAACAAAAAAAGGTCCCCAGAACGTCCCCTAAATGGCCTGTGCGAACGTCCTCCAGAACGTCCCCATGTGGAGTCCGCTTGATGTCCCGAGGACATTCGCGAAGACGTCCTCCGGACGTTCAAGAGGACTTTCCCAGGACCACCAGCGGCCATCCGGGACGTTTATGGGACTTACGCGTTTAGTCCCCTGAATTTCATTTTATTTTATTTTACTTCCGGCTAACCAAAGAAAACAGACACGGTGTAACGAACAAAGTAAATTATTTATTTAAAACAATTGTAAAGGTGGCATTTCCGTGTGTGTGTCTTCAAATGCGCTGGCAGCTGTGTGTGTGTGTTTGTCGGTCAGCTGTGGGATTAATCCGATGGCAATTCTCCCCCTTCGGCGTCTAACGTTACCTAAAACAACAAAATGAACATATTCAGTTATGATTTTATCAATATGTGAAATGTTGTCTCATTTTCAGCTGTTAGCTTCGTACTCGTAGTATTAGCATATAACGGTTATCAGCGGTACATTGCGGACAACTACAGCAAAAGTTTTAAAAGGTAACATTTTCATATAGTTTAAAGATTGAGTGGTTATGGTGACTAATTTATAATAATCTAATTAAAAATACCTTTTAGACAGACGACGGACAGAGAAAACACAAGGCTGCGTCTGAGAAGGACCGTTAACTGTCACTACGCTGAGCGTTGCCATGGATACAAAACAGATACAAACCGCGTACATAAGGAATGACGTCACTCGCTTAGGCGCATTTGATCCTATGATTAGTCACTCGCTTGTTTCTCCAATGTTTTTTTTTTGTTGTTGTTCTGCATGTGCTATCTGTCTTAAGTGCAATACTTAGAACAATATTTTTCCTAAAATAAATTATTTTTAATAAAACCAGTCACCGACCAACGTTTGACAGGTAAATGTAGGATACTTTTATTTGTCTTACCTGTGTTATTATCCACTTTCCAGCAATTTTTCATTCTTCACGTTTTCCTTGGCTGCATTCATCATTTGAAGTCGATGCATTATTTTAGAGCTCCTGGGATTCAACCTCTTCGTGCATGTGGAATAGCCTTTATAAATTGTAGCTCATATTCAATTGAATCAATTGTCATGTTTTTGATGTTTAAATTATAACGGTTGAAAACAAACTCGTGGTAGCCTAGTATTACATCTTTAATTAGTGATTAGAATTTACATGAAGTAACATGAACATTATCTTAACATTAAAACACTAACATTTTAGCATTAACTTAATTTTACAATCAATGCAAATATTTGCATTTATATTTTAGTTTAATTATTCGTTTGTCTGAGTTGTAAAGTTTCAGTTGATGATAGCAAACATGGGCGACTGGATTGCAAGTGTTGTCATGGAAATGCCAGGTGAGGGACGAAATAGGGACGTTCGCAAACTGGCCCGGACAAATGTCCTCAGAACGTCCGTCAGCGAACGTTATAGAATGGACCAAATGCGAACGTCATCGGAATGTCCGCCAGCGAACGTTACAAAGCGGACCAAATGCGAACGTCATCGGAATGTCCATCCGCAAACGTTACAAATGGGACCAAATGCGAACGTCATCGGAATGTCCGTCAGCGAACGTTACAAAGGGGACCAAATGCGGACGTCCTCGAACGTCCGCTAGGGAACCCCAGCAAACATTTTGACGTTTATTGACCGTTGAAAAGACGTCCATCCGACACGTCCCGTCATGGTTGAAAAATAGTTCCAAAATGGAAGTTGAACCGACGTCTTCGACGTCATCTGGCCGTGAATTGCACGTCTTTTCTGCGCGTCCACGGACGTCTCTATGGGCTTATTTTTTTAGTTCTGCGGGATTTGTTGCTACCTATTGTATGTGTGTATATATATATTCCTGCATATAAAATAATTACACCCATATTGTGTAAGTTCGTGAAAGGCAATCAATCAGGATATTTCTACACATCTGAGCTTGACTAGGTTCTAAATAAGGTCCAAAACCGGTCCGGTCAGACCTGGACGTCTATACAACCGTTTAAACACGTGTACATCAACACATTACTTCTGGACTAAAGCAAAAAACTTATAATTTACAACAACATTTTATTAAGAATATTACATTTGAAATGTCTTACAGTTGTTAAACCGGTAAAAAAAAATAATAAAAATAGAACAATGACATTTTCCTTAACAGTTTCACATTAAGGTTAAGCAGCCATTAATCAAACCAGAATATAGCCTAACAAAAGTACAGGAACAGTCAACACATTCTATAATATTACAGAAAAGTCTTTCTAAAAATATTCCACCATTGATAAATAGAAGTCAGAGCTGTGGCAGTACTAACTTTCAGTTACTTCAGTCTTGCATTACTGTTAAACAGGCATAAATAAAATTATTTAGAGTCTTTGAAATTTGTTTATGGCTTTAAGGTTTTGGTTTTGTTTATGGCAATTTTTATATCCAGCTCTTCTTAAGTGTGCTTCAGGTGTCCGTCATTGCTGCAGTGCATCAACGTCTTAATCTGTGGCGTTTGGGCTCCAACTCGTCACAGCATCTGAAGGAAGAGAATGCGGTTTTAAAAAAGGCTAATTTTTAGGTTAATTACGTACGTTTTTCGAAAATGTCTGAAAATAGCAATGTTATTTTCCTGCATAATAATCTTATGCCAATAAAAGATTTTCTGGATTAAATGCGTTTGAATAGTGAAATAATTAAAATAAAATATTCAGACAGGTGGCCTTTTAAAGAATGTCCCCTGATTTGATAAAAGCTAACAATAAAAATTACATTAATATTAAGACAAGGAACAAGAGATTTTTTTTTAATGTCATTAGGCCAAAATTACCTTGAATTACTTAGTACAAAGGTGTTGCGTGGAAAAGCATCTTATCAATTTGGCCACCACCCCTCACCAGTAAGACATTTGACATGATTCTTTGAAAGAAATTACTTCACCTCAAAAAACAAAACAAAACAAAAAAGTCCACATAAAGGTCAATTTAGGTTAGACTGAATTGACAGCGAGTGATAAAAATGGTATCAATAATCATTTGATACTTAGTTAAATACTTGTACTTCTAACAAAGGTTGACAGCGAACTCCACACCACATATAATACTTTGAGTTGACATGGGGTGAGCACTCCTTGAGGGTCTGGTGCCACCTATTTCAAAATGTAAATATTTGTAAAATGTAAATTCAGTTTTAGATAGGACAACCCCATGGCTAAATAAAACATTAACATACTTACCCTCACTTCACCTCACAAAAGTGATTGAAATTGGTAATCTTTAGAGTATGGTTATAGACTTGTAACAGAGCAAAACTGGAAATCTGCCTTATTATAGAGAGCACATTAACTTCCTTCTAAGTAACAATAATACATCCACAATACACTACAAATATTATCAGAAACACAAGATTTGTTATTTGCAAACAGACAGTATTTATAATCAATGTGCAAAAAAAATGTACAGTCATACTTAACATTTAAAGCTGAGGCCATAGGTGAGGAATCAGGTAGTCTCCTTCCAGATATGTGCCAACAACCTCACCTGCACAAAAAAATAAAATTTTATTGTAGTATGAGATATAAACACAGTAAATCACAGAGCCGTTTTGGGATATTATGTTAACAATTTTGCAAAACACAACCTGATTTGGACCTGAAATATCATGATGGAAACATCCTTAATGGTCCGAATTAATGAAGTGTCCGTACAGGTTTAGCGGAGAATCGTTCCGCTTTAGTTTCGCAGATTCGTTCCGTTTTGATTTTGTTTGACTTTTGCTGCTTTTGCAACGTTGCGGTCGCATAAGCGCGACTTATAACAAAATCTGGTCCTACCGGCGGAAAAAAATTGTCGCAATATGAAATTCTGCCTTGTTAATTTTATCCAAACTCAAACCTTTCAATTGAAAGTGTACGCATCATTTATTCCGGTTCCTTCGAGTCAAATTACAAAACTCAAATCACATTTATAAAATAATAAAAAATGTACTTACCAAACAGCAGATTTGTTGTAGTTCGTCAACTTTTTGCCCCCGATTATCAAATCCTTCTCGCCTCGTCGTGGTTGGAAGAAAAAAACAACAACAGGAAATTGGCTATCGCCTTATCGCGAGATAATCCATCATATCGCGGGATTTTGCCATATCCCGGGATTTGTTATCAAATCTCGGTAGCTCAGTTTTTTAAGGTTGAGGACATACTTTAGAACCTCGTAAAAACTACTTGGGGCATTTAAATTATTTACTTCAATATCAGCCAAGGTGTAAGCATAATTGTTTTTTTCATATTTCATAAGGATTTCAAAGAGGTGACCAATGGACTATAAATGCACGTGTAAAGGACGTCACCTACTGGACGTCAACTCACAACTGATCCATAACATGAATAAAATGCTGTGGCTTTGTAGTCACTTGACCACACTGGACATTTTGTGATTGTAATTGATATTTACATTGTATACAAATCGTGTATTTCATAAAGATAATTCCTGATAATTTTTTTTCTGTCTTGCTAGACTAGACGTGCAAAAGACGTCAGTGGACGTATATTCACAGCCTGTCTAGACGTGTAAAGGACGCCTATTGGACGTCTTCACAACTTCTTAAAAACTGCTTCGTCAGTTACATTAATTATTGCGGTATAAACGATGCGAGGACCAATTTCAATCACTTTTGTGAGGTGAAGTGAGGGTAAGTATGTTAATGTTTTATTTAGCCATGGGGTTGTCCTATCTAAAACTGAATTTACATTTTACAAATATTTACATTTTGAAATAGGTGGCACCAGACCCTCAAGGAGTGCTCACCCCATGTCAACTCAAAGTATTATATGTGGTGTGGAGTTCGCTGTCAACCTTTGTTAGAAGTACAAGTATTTAACTAAGTATCAAATGATTATTGATACCATTTTTATCACTCGCTGTCAATTCAGTCTAACCTAAATTGACCTTTATGTGGACTTTTTTGTTTTGTTTTGTTTTTTGAGGTGAAGTAATCCTGTGTAATTTCTTTCAAAGAATCATGTCAAATGTCTTACTGGTGAGGGGTGGTGGCCAAATTGATAAGATGCTTTTCCACGCAACACCTTTGTACTAAGTAATTCAAGGTAATTTTGGCCTAATGACATTAAAAAAAAATCTCTTGTTCCTTGTCTTAATATTAGTGTAATTTTTATTGTTAGCTTTTATCAAATCAGGGGACATTCTTTAAAAGGCCACCTGTCTGAATATTTTATTTTAATTATTTCACTATTCAAACGCATTTAATCCAGAAAACCTTTTATTGGCATAAGATTATTATGCAGGAAAATAACATTGCTATTTTCAGACATTTTCGAAAAACGTATGTAATTAACCTAAAAATTAGCCTTTTTTATAACCGCATTCTCTTCCTTCAGATGCTGTGACGAGTTGGAACCCAAACGCCACAGATTAAGACGTTGATGCACTGCAGCAATGACGGACACCTGAAGCACACTTAAGAAGAGCTGGATATAAAAATTGCCATAAACAAAACCAAAACCTTAAAGCCATAAACAAATTTCAAAGACTCTAAATAATTTTATTTATGCCTGTTTAACAGTAATGCAAGACTGAAGTAACTGAAAGTTAGTACTGCCACAGCTCTGACTTCTATTTATCAATGGTGGAATATTTTTAGAAAGACTTTTCTGTAATATTATAGAATGTGTTGACTGTTCCTGTACTTTTGTTAGGCTATATTCTGGTTTGATTAATGGCTGCTTAACCTTAATGTGAAACTGTTAAGGAAAATGTCATTGTACTATTTTTATTATTTTTTTTACCAGTTTAACAACTGTAAGACATTTCAAATGTAATATTCTTAATAAAATGTTGTTGTAAATTATAAGTTTTTTGCTTTAGTCCAGAAGTAATGTGTTTATGTACACGTGTTTAAACGGTTGTATAGACATCCAGGTCTGACCGGACCGGTTTTGGACCTTATTTAGAACCTAGTCAAGCTCAGATGTGTAGAAATATCCTAATTGATTACCTTTCACGAACTTACACAATATGGGTGTAATTATTTTATATGCAGGAATATATATATACACACATACAATAGGTAGCAACAAATCCCGCAGAACTAAAAAAATAAGCCCTAGAGACGTCCGTGGACGCGCAGAAAAGACGTGCAATTCACGGCCAGATGACGTCGAAGACGAAGGTTCAACTTCCATTTTGGAACTATTTTTCAACAATGACGGGACGTGTCGGATGGACGTCTTTTCAACGGTCAATAAACGTCAAAATGTTTGCTGGGTTACATTAATTATTGCGGTATAAACGATGCGAGGATTAAGCGCAGCCTTTGCATTAACAAGGATTTCATAGAGGGTCAAGATGGACTATAAATGCACGTGTAAAAGACGTCGCCAGGTGACGTCCTCTCACCCGATACACTAAACTACACGTACCTAAAAGTTAAAATAACGATTATGCATGCAACTGTAGACATGTACAAATGTATCTGAATGCATTTTTAGGATTTTTTCTGTGTTACATATTTTTACCGATTTACGTCCTGGCCGCAACTATTTTTGGCCAGGGACACGACGTCGCCGTCTGACCAATGTTTGCTGGGACGTTACAAAGCGGACCTAATGCGGACCTAAGGGGACGTTTGAAAAGTCCGGGGACTGAAAAGTCCGGGTTTGCCCAATAGTGGCAAGAAAGTATAGGCTATAATGTTTAACCGACGCTGATGTGCGAGAGTTTCATCCCCAAGGTGACTTTTATTAAAAATAATTGATTTTAGGGAAAATATTGTATATTGCACTTAAGACAGATAGCACAGAACAACAAAAAAAACATTGGAGAAACAAGCGAGTGACGATCAAATCATAGGATCAAATGCGCCTAAGCGAGTGACGTCATTCCTTATGTGCGCGGTTTGTATCTGGTTTGTATTTTGTAAAATGGACTTAATCACAATAAATGAATGGGAAGTTCTAGAAAATAAAAATAAATAAATAAATAAATAAAAATAATTGGCTGATTATCCAGGACAATGCTATATTTTTAATATACAAAAATAACATACAAGGTTAAATCTGTGAAGCCAATATGACCATTTATGTGAACTTTATGACTGAAAATGTGCATGATGTGACTTCAAGTTTAGATTGGAGGGCCATCATTTTAGACATTAAAGTGAGCATGGTCTTGCAAAGAAAACACAGACTGTTTTGCCATTATTTGCTGATTCAAGCAGAAGACATCTTATTAGGTTTGTTCATACAATGTTTGAGTTTTCATTCACCATATTTGTTGAGCTCTATCTTTGTGTTGCTCTATCAATGTTCATGTGTGAATAAAATCCTAAATCAAATCTGTTTACCATATAAAACGATTATGTCTTTTCAGAAGACTTATATTAAATCACTCAACTTCTATACTGTAACAATTGGACAGATACAAAAATACAATACAAAAATAAACAGAAATCATTAAGTTTTATGGGTTTGAAACCATGTGGGAATGAGTAAAAGATACTGCATTTTTTTTGGGTGTCCAAAACTGTCTCTTTAAACTGTTCAATCACAAGAGATGGATGGATGGACAAACCAATGAACAATGTATGAATGGACAGATTGACCTTAAGAGGATGGATGTTCTGCTCACACATACTTTCTTTCATTCTGTCAGTTCTGGTTATTTTCAGGTGTCTTTACAACATGCAACACAGCTTTCCTTACTTTCAACAGGAAACTGAAGAATACAGGGCCAAATAATCAGCCAAAACAGAGGAGCTTGTTGCACATCTGCATGTCCCTGCTGAGATCAGACTCTGGGGTCATTACATCACACCAGGAGCAAGTAGCAAGATGGAAAATGCTAAACATTTCATTAAGACGAGAATGCTTTCCCCCACTCTGCCTAGTAGCCCAGAGAGTCAATACATCAAAACCAGTGCAAGCCGGAAAATATGTATGATTTTAAGTTTAAACTAATTACGAGAGACTTTAATCTCCTCGCCGAGAGCTGCACCTATAACTCTAATAATCTTGCTCTGTTTAATATGCTGGTGAGAAAAAAAGAAGAAAAAAAAAAACACTTTGAAGACATCGATCATTTTGTACGCCTCCAGGCAAGGGCTGGTGCCAAATGTTTGAAAACACAATAAAATTAGAGTGTTTCACAGTCGAACAGACATTGGTGGCTGTAAAATGGATTGTCTCTAAATGGTTATGTGATGCTATTTGGTTAAACTGGCAAAGTCATTCAACACGATGGTCTATTCACATTCATGTCATTCTTCCTGCTTCTTCACAAAAACTAGTTGTTCCAGAGCTGCTGTGCAACATGGAACATGACAAATTACAATTTCCAGCACAATAAAGAACAAATATAGTGAAGAATGAAAGACTGTACAGTGAGGCTCTGCAAGCTGCCTACCTCAAAAGCATTTATGACATCATAGGTGCCATAAAAGGCAATGTTTTGCCTTAAATTACAAAAGCTGTGCGATAAGCATCTCGGTACTGCTCTACCTCAAGAATCTCTCCAAGTCACGTAACTATGAAGATGAAGGGGCGGAGAGCCATTGCAGCTCTAATTGCAGCTTAAAATTTTAGTTAACAAAATAATGAAATCAAAAGAAGAAGAAAATAAAACATTAGTAACAAAAAAAAAATACAATGAACTAAGAACTGAAGGCATTATATATTAGGGCTGTCAATATTCCTCTATAATACTATTCGAATTCCATTCCATATTTTATGTAATATTCAAATAATATTCAAATATTAAATGCTCAAATTCATTCTATTATTAATATTTACGACATTACACATTCTTATGGATCGCCAATGCCACTATAGTCTGTGGTTGTTGTTACACGTTCTGCCCACTAGAGGGACATCTAACATTATTACAATAAACATTTAGATCGCTTTCTTATTAACAATAAAAAAGTGGAACAAACGCGTGTCCATCGATATTTACTACCAGCTATACAGCGTGCTAACCTCGAAAATACAGCTGTATTCTAATAATAACTTAGCTCACCTTATTAGATAGGCCAGAGACTATTTATATAGAGACATGTCACTTCCTCAATCCTTAATACAAATGTATGGGGAAAACCCGTAACACCAAAGATGGCGGTTGTATGCAAATGCCCCGCCCCTCCCGCTGGACAGCCAATCATCTGCTTTTAACGGTCAACTGGGAAACATTTAAATACGTTACTTTTTGAAAAGGCGGCAGATTAGATATGCAGTGTATGTGTTCGTTGTGTAAATATCAGACATCCCAAGTCTCTCAGAAGTTCCGGGTGTCTCCCGCAGATTGATAGAGGGCCGCAAATTAGGTCAAATCTCCCGGAATCGCGAGCAAGCAAGAGCGCGCATTTCAAACTGTGCAGCGCGCGCGTGACAGAGCGAGAGAACCCTTGCGCATGCGCAGTAAAAGTATAACCTGTGGGAAAACGGCGTTTTAAACCTTATTTTGGGGCAAAGTCATCAAACTTTTTCAGCGATTTTTATCGTATTTTACTTCTGTTTCTATACATGCAGTTTTTATTTTCCGGTGACCAGTGAAAGTGCAGTTCTGACTCTCTGCCCATTCATTTAGATAGGAGCCCGGTCTTGTTAAGTCCGAAATAGCTGCCCGGAGGCGTTGCCAAGATGGCGGCGAGTGGCATGACTTGCCTGAAAGGACTTTGGATAGGCTCCTTGCATGCTGGCTAATAACGTCTTTAAAGCTGGTTCTCCGACATTGACAGCGCTGTGTTGTACTGATTTGTGCAGCGGTGTTCCGAAGGGCAACATGATCAAGACTTTTGCGTCAACATACACGCCACTTTCAAGTCAAGTGGCATGTTATCTGTACGGATTTCGAGCCATTTCGTAATATCAGTCTGCAAAGGGAGAGAGAGTGCGTGGGACTAGCTTTCGCACGGCACTCGCAAGGTCTTGTTCTCTCCCTCTCTGCCATGCACGTGCCACAGTATGTTCTTTCTCAATCTAGATTCCGAGAGATTTTAACTAATTTGCGGGCACCAGGGAGATGCTATCAATATGCGGGAGTCTCCCGGATCTTCCCGGATGTCTGTATGGGAAACCCTGATGATAGCCTAACTAACATCTTGGATAACGTGCACAATTGTGTTACGATTCAAAAACTTTATTGTTCATTAGACGAATCAAAAGCATTTCATTTTCAAATGCGTGTAAGCCACGAGAAAGATTGCATATATAGATATATATTTTTAAATATATATAAAAGCAATATTCGAATAGTAACTTCAGCACTCGATTAGTATTGTTTTAATAAAAATTCGAATTATATTCAAATTTCAGAATTCGTTCCAACAGCTCTATTATATAGGGGAGAGTGGGGCACAACCTAATGCATTTTGGTTTGTGCTCAATTAATTAAAAAATAATTAGGTTAGAATAGCTTTTTTGTACACAAGCAACATACACATCTCTGCTACAAATGAACACTTTACCACTTTACCAACTACCATTTTCATACAGTTGGACTGAAAGTGACAGAAGTGCAAATGTTACAACTTACCCCATATGCGGGGTTAACTGTAACAGACAGATGGGTTAGTTGTAACACTTGTGTGTAACACACATAATTCAGTACAATTTTATTTGTATAGTTTGATATTGCTTGTGCATCTGTATAGTAGATATCCATACATCCATCCCTCATCCAATCATCCTTCTATTTTGGATAAATATCATAGATATAGAGACATAGAAAAGAGCTGCCCAGTTTTGCAATAAATAATAATAAATAAAATAATAAAATACGGTAATTGCAATTGAATTAGATTTGTGTGTGCCAGCTGCATGTAAAATTATTACTATTAATAATAATAACAGTAATAATAATAAAAATGAGCTTAAAATAAAAAATTTTAAGGGTTTGTTGCATTAAAAACAGGCCATATATTTTAATAAATAAACAAGTGATCAAAGCACAGTAAACTAAATTTTAAACATTTTAAATTCCAACATTGTTTAAGAAAGTCCAACAAGGTTAAATTTATAAATGACATGCAAACCTGAAAAGTTGTGTAGTTCCGTTTTCATTTGATTATCATTGTACACTTGGCGGCTTGTTTGTAACACTGTGTTACAACTAACCCCGCTGTGTATTACATATTTTAAGCAGTTGCAAAACAGGAATTGCTGACATGTTTCAAAATGGTGCTATGTTTGAGCCAACAAGACAGTGATTAAGGCAATATAAAGTTAGATTTGGGAACGTATACACCCAAATCAGAAACCGAAAAAAAAAACTATGATGAAAAAATTTACTTTCATGGTGTCAAAACACTCTTTGTCCAGTATCTTCACGAAATAGTAGCAAAACTTTCCGCAAATTCATGAGAGACCGTCTTCTGGCAGCAAGAGTAAAATAGCATAAACACAACCTGTGTCCCTGAGAAACTATGTAAAAGGTCCGTGTTACATTTAGGCGCTCCCCTATACAAAATATTTGAGCTCAATATAATCAATAATACAATGAATCACCTTGACAGCAAAATGTAAACAGTAAGAAAACTCAGGAAATGATAACAATCTAAGGCTGTGTCTGAGGTTACCCCCATACCCTTATACAGGGCAGTATTTGAATGGACAACCATTTGTAGTGGTGTCCAAACCATAGTGGACGTTATTGAGTGCACTCAATCAATCCCACAATGCACCGCAATACAACTGAGTACGCTCAACGGCTAGAGAATAGCCATAATGCACTGTGAGAGTTGCGTGCTGAATTAATTCCTGTCTCGCCGGGAGACAGAGCTGCCCCCCTGAATCAATCATGCATCCATTTTCTGAACAGCGCTGGTGCAGCATAATATCATACAGGTATAAATTCCTTTTTAATTTGTTTATAAGTTTATATGGTAGTTTCAGGGGTGATATTTCACGCTGCCAGTGTGGGAAACTCACAAAAAAATTGATCGCACGTGGAGTGACTTCTGAATCAATCTGATTGGCCAAAACCCAAGACCAGCCTCTACCCTATTACCGATTGGCTGAAGAAGGGTTACATGTGTGGTTTAGTGAAAGCGCCTCTCAGCTCTTGGAAATTGTCAGATCACGCGAACCTGGTTTTTTTTTTTGAACGCTAGAAATCCGACGTGGCGCCGGGGCGCCATCAGGCATGTAGTTTCCATGCTAGCTCAAGATAAATCTTTTCATTACTACAGGAGCTGCCAGTTTGTTAGGTTTTGTCTGACAAAGCAGTCAGGAGAGTTAGTAAATTAACGTCTGTGAACTTGAACTTGAAAAACAATGTGTACGGAGGTCTTTCCGCGGTTGAAACAACCTTCCTAGAACATTAACATTAACTAGAAGGAAGAGATCAGTTCACGAGCAGTTTAAACTGAGGCATTACAATGATCTGTCATGACCCATTAAAGAGACACAAAACAGTATTTACTTTTTAAATTTGTTAAAAAATAACACAATTTGGATTTGCCCTACCAAATCTAAACTCTCCCATATCCACATGCGGTGGTATACATGCAATATCCCAGTGTCATCCCAGCACCGACAAGAGTACTTTGTACTGTGAAGAATCCTTACCTGTTATACTTACTGTCTGAGTCTGGAAGTCTGCAGCACCGCTGGGGAAAAGTAAGCTTTTAAACCACTGTTTCATTACTGTGTACCGACGAGAGTACTTTGTACTGTGAAGAATCCTTACCTGTTATACTTACTGCCTGAGTCTGGAAGTCTGCAGCACCGCTGGTGAACGGAGTCCTGAAATCGCATTCCGAGAGACACGGTGACGGTTGATCCACGTCCGACCGTAGCTGAAGGATATCTTGAGGACAGTGAAGTCTATTCAATTGGCGCTCCTTGCTATAGTGTTCAATAAAGATTGTTACTCCTTCGAAACTTATCTCTGTCGCCGTGGTCCTCTGTTGTGTGCCAGTGGTGTCGGCTCCTCTCGGTGGTTAGAGGGGGGTGGTTGGTCATCCGAATATTCCTCCCCCCGACCTGTGGCATAGGAAGTGGCATAGTCGGCAGGGTACACACCATGAGTTGTAGCGGCCACAGGTACGCGAGGGCGGACGAAGAGGCACCAGCGACTCGTCCACAAGTCATGCCAATCTTCATGGGAGCTCCTTGGGCACAGCGCTATGTAGGACCAGGATCGGAGTTAAGCTTACAGGATTGCAAGGCGCAGACGGAGTATCTGGCCGCATTACAGGGACTGAGTGCATCACAGAGAGTACAGTTTGTGTTTGGGTCGTTGGAAGGAGAAGCCAAAAGGGAAGTTCTGGCTGCTTCAGAAGCCACATGGGCTACCGCGAAAACTATCTTTGATTTCTTGTTCGAATTATATGGAGACTCTGCCCCAGTGGCCACCCTTCGTGCCCAGTTCTTTAACTATCAACAGGAGCCTAAGCAGACACTTCGGGCCTACTCCTTGAAATTGCGGGAGCAGTTTGGCCTGCTGAAGGGACGACCGGATCATGGACTGGGTGAAGGGGATGTCTTGTTACAAGACCAATTCGTCTTGGGGCTGCGCGAAGGGTGGCGGAGTTATCGCGGAACCTGCTGGGTGAACTTCGTCGAGGACGAGTCGAGGGCGGAGCACTGGGGAGAGAGAGGTCGTATTCAGAGGAGGGGCGACGTCCTGTGCGCCGCCCCCTACGTCCTGTGGGCCCCCGGTTCCAGTGGGATGACCAAGTAAGGCCAGCTTGATGGGCATGGCACCTAAACGATAATTTGATTTAAAACAGGGCTCCAGACTAACTTTTTGCCTTGGTTGCACTGGTGCGGCTAACTTTTTTATTTAGGTGCACCAGCACAAAATTTAGGTGCACTCAAATTTTTCCTCATCTCGCGTCGCCTTTAACGCCACAATTTCAAGGTCACCTTTTTATCAGACACCATATATTCATATATGTAAATGCTTTTAAACAAAAATAAGAAGTAGTTTTTTTGTTGTTGTTTTTTAAGCACAATTATACTGTATATAAAATATAAATCTTAAAAAAAATTAAAGTGCTGTTCTTACTTTGTTCAAGTTAGGGCAGGGTATTGACACCAATTTCACAATTCTCAAGGAAAACAAATCTCAACTAATGCTGTAAACTGGGAGTCAGTTGTAGTCCACTGTTTCATTAGCCTTCTATAATATTGAAGGTAAAAAATGACCTGATTTGTACACAAACACTTAAATTACACTTTTATTTATTTTTATAATAATAATGTTATATGAAATATAAACAACATGGATTAAAACAACATGGATTGAATATTGAAAAACATTAAAAATGCACCTCTAGAGTTAATTTTTCTAGCTAGCTAACAAGTTTATGGTTACTGGATATGTTTTTTCTGAGGTAAATGTGACGTTAAATTACATTGGTTACAACCGTTTTACTGACGTCTTTCCACGGTTGAAACACTGATTGAGCAATTCCATGTGAAAGATACGGATTTCGATAAGTTGTACTCTAACTTTTCATTGTTTACAACCGTTTTACTTATGTCTTTCCACGGTTGAAACACTGATTGAGCAATTCCATGTGAAAGATACGGATTTCGATAAGTTGTACTCTATCTTTTCATGCTTGTTCATGTTTATTTCGCGCTGTAACTGGTATTATTAAGGCGGAAGAGAAGATCATGTGCGCTCCGCGCTGCTGCTTCACTTGAGCTGAGCCAGAGCGATCTCACGCCACAGCGTCAATACACTATTTATGTTTTTGAATTTTGTAAGAAAACGGACCTAATTTGAAATCTGAAACTTTGTTTCATATCAATAGTAACAAAGCACAAAGATTATTGCGATTTATTGGATGGGATGCGCGTTGCGCGCTACAATCTTCCATTCATTCATCAACTGAACACAGCATAGCCCAACGGGTTCGTAAAAGGAGAATTAGTTTTTGAATATGAGGATATTTTTACCTAGCCATAAAAAGTAGCCTACATTTTTAAAAGTTTCTTCATCGTCTGTTTCTTCTGCTGCTGATTGCCGTAACTGATTCTCTGGTGTTCACGTTCAGGTCGCAATTTATTTCGTATCACACAGCACGGAACATTTTAGTCCTACAGGAATAGCTGAACCACAGCCAATCTGAGGCAAAGACCAGCCTAATCTCTATCTCTGATTGGTTTGACCACGATATGATCCAAACTTGCGAGCAAAGAGAACAAAAGACTCGCTTATGGAAATTGAGCGGATACGATCATAAGAGAACGTTAGGTGCACTGGTGCGACCTAGGAAAAATTTTGGTCGCACCCTTACAAATTTTGGTCGCATGTACGACCAAAATGGTCGCACTCTAGAGCCCTGTAAAATTTAACCAAGAGTTTTAAATTATGCAGAGGAAAACTCGGGTGAAAAAGCTGCAATACATTTCGGCATTGACCCCAGGAGAATCCGATACTGGAAGAAACAGAAGGATAAGCTGACAAGATTAGCCGATACGAGCAGAGCACGGCTGGCTGGAGGTGGGAGGAAAAAAGTTAGCCTGGAGCTAGAAACAAAACTGCCAGATTGAATCTATTCCATGTGGGATAAACACAACCGAGTATCGAGAAAAATGATACAAAATAAAGCATTGGAGATCTACAGTTCTGTGAGTGATGGAGGAGATTTGTTTGTGGCTAGCAGGGGTTGGCTACAAAGATTTCTACAGTGCAATGGTTTCGCACTTCGACGTCGCACCACCATGGCCCAGAAAGACCCAGATCTATTAACTGAGTTGTTTCATATGTTGACTACGTTAGCAAGGCTGTCAGTTCTAAAAAGATTTTAGAGAAGCACATCATTGCAATGGATAAGACTGCAGTTTGGTTTGACATGGTGTCTCCCACTACTGTTGACACAGGAGGAGCAAAGAGTGTGGCTCTAAAAACCACAGGACACGAGAAAAGCCATCTTACCGTTGTCCTCGCTGCCAAGGCCGACGGCACCAAACTGAAGCCTTATATCGTTTTTAAAGGGGTGAAGTGCCGTTCGTGAAGTGAAGGTGATTCAGTGAAGGCGATCCAGCGCAGTAATCGCCTCTTCTGTGAATGGCTGGATGAATGACACCCTCACAGCGGATTGGCTGAAGTCTGTGGTGGGGAAATTCAGCTTCACCCCACGGTTGCTGGCGTGGGACTCGTACCGCTGCCACATCAGTGCCGCCACCAAAGAGGAACTAAAATGCAGCTACAATATCACAACAGCGGTGATCCCGGGAGGCTGCACTAAATATATCCAAGCCCCTGATGTGATGTGGAACCAACCCTTCAAGGTGTGCCTGCACAATGCCTATGATCAGTAGATGGCAGGAGATACAAATAAGGAGTACACAGCCAGAGGTAACTTAAAAGCCCCCGCCCGACGTCTGCTTGTGGACTGGGTGGTCGCCGCCTGAGACAAACTGGATGAAGATTTGATAAAAAGTCTTTCAAAGTGTGTGGACTGTTTGTGAAACTGACGGGACCGAAGATGACCATATCCTCTGTTTCAGGGAGGGACAGCCTTGCGCCGCTGGACGGGAGGCGCTCGGTCAGATCCGACAGCAGAACCAGGAGAACCAGCCCGAAGCACCCCAGGAGGAGAAAGATGACGATGAACTGTTTAACAATGAAGTTGTAGTTTTTGATGATGCTGAGGATGTAGCTGGGAAGGAATACGTGAACAATCATGAAGATTGGGCACTTCTGGAAAAGTTTTTGATTTTTGGCAGGGTGTTAGGAATGGGCCTAAGGTTTTTAAAAAAACATGGATACAAGTTGGGGTCGTCCCCCTAGTGGCAGTTATCCATAAAATCCAAATTGGCCCCCGTTGAAAAGAGAAAAGGTTATGTCTCAGCTTCTTTTAGTCTTAAATTGTTGTATGACGACACTTTTTTACTTGATATGATACAAGGACCATATGTGAGTAAGTGTACAGTTATTTTACATATTTTAAGTGTGCACTGACTTGCCCACATTCCTAGTGTAGTAGTTTGAATTCGCCATGTTGATTACTGAGCTTGCTAGCTCTTGGTAGCTTGCTAGCTAGCTATCTAATATTGGGAAATTCCGCTTCATTTTTCAATTAGCTGGCTCTGGATGGGGCCGGTTGTTTGCGCTTGCAAAGATCATCAATACTGGTGTTGCAGCATCTCTACTAAGCGGCAAGCATGTCAAACGTACATGGTATGCCCACCAGCTTACCCTTGCCTGGCTCCTCGTACTCAAAATACAGGCATATGAGGAGTAACTGCCAAGAGGGCTATGGGCCTGGAAGCATGGAGATGTGGACGAGTCGACTCAGGGATAATGCTCCAACAACCTCTTACTGGTTAACAGTTAGAGACTACCTCATGATCACCTGCCGCCTCATCCATGGTCAGCGAGTGGGGAATTGGCCACTGACCCTGAATGCCCTTAAAGATTTGTGCCCATGGTTATTTGCCTTTGGGCATACAAATTATGCACGCTGGATGCCAGTATTCCTAAAGCAAACCTGCCAGATACCCATCCAGCAGTCCACGAAGCGTTCATGGTGGGGAAGAATGTGGTCTAACGTGGAGATAAAAAATTCTCCCTTATGGCGCTTGATCAGAGCCAGGAACACAGTGGGCTCTATCTTGCACCCGGCGCAAATGACTTTATACACGGACGCATTTATCATTCCTATTTTGCATGCGCGCAAAGCGTTTTTTTCCTCCACAGACGCACGTCGCTAAACTAGGAAATGAACTTGCGCTCCCTGGGCGGGTTGGCGCAAAAAGGAGGCGTGTGTCGGCGCAAAAAATTCCTTGTGCTATTTTGCAGTTCCAGAAAACAATTGCGCCAATGATCAGAAAAAACCTGGTCTAAAGTCATTAAGTCTACGATGTCAAGTCAGTCAATGAAGCCCGGAAGCTTCTTTTCACTCATGGCCTCAAGTCCCTGGATTCAATCCCCCCCACCCAGCATGCCTTATTCCAGCATGGGAAGTGTGCCCTGTACACTGCAGCTTTTGTCTGGAAGCAGTCCCTCTCCAAAAATCCAGAGATTCCAGACCCCAGTGAGTGGGGTTGGAAATGGAATGACAGAACCAAAGTCTGGGTGCCATATTGGACAGATCTGGAAGGTGTCAACAAGGGATGCTCACTCTTCCTCAACTGTGGCTGTGTGGTTGCCTGTAAGGGTAACTGTAAGTGCCACCGAGCTGGACTTTGCTGTACCTTATTGATCAAGTGTGAGGGAGGCTGTACTAATAATGATGAAAAATTAAACATTTTTTATTTTTATAAATACATGATGTTTAAGTATGTATTGTTTTTTGTTGTTATTTGACTAAAATGCAGTATTGATCCTTAACAATATAACTTTTCACTGTGGCATAGTCAGGGTTCCTACACAATTTCCATTTCAAAATTCCATACTTTTCCAGACTCAAATTTCCAGACCTCACTACAGATTTTTCCGACCATATTTAAAGGGGAGCTATACTGTTTTTGTGTTTTTGAAATCAAAAGACCAAAGTGCTCGTTGCCGCTGCGATCAGTGGCGCGGATACAGTGTTCTGTTGTTATTCGCAGAGCCTTCACACCGTTGCGGAGAGACTCTCTATATTTGTTACAAAAAACCTAATTCACAAAAAAACAAGTCCCTGCTTCATATACAACCACCAATAAACAATCGGTTTTGATGAGGGAAAAAAAACTATACTACTTGGTGCGGATTAGAACCCAGAACATCTGACACGCTTGGCAAAAGTTCTGCCACTGGACCATTAGTACATGGGGATATGAGTCGGATATATATATTTATGTACTATTTTAACACAATGTACTATTGTATACTATGTAACATGTCACAAGTACTCCACAGCGACTCCAGGGGTCGCTGTTTGACAAAAACAGAATTCCTGCATAGTGTGCCTTTAACTTGTTCTGATAAATTGTTTTAAAATTCAACTACAACTATTGCAATTTTTGCCTTTTATTAGGATAGGAAAGTAGCTAGACAGGACGATCCTGAAGCACAATGGCGCTACATGGCGACGCACTCAACCACAATGCTATCAGCACCGACAAGTGTTACACTCTGAGTCAAAATGTGTGTATGCTATCATGTTAAATTTGTACATTTGAAAATTGTAGCTACTGATGCACGTACAAGTCATTTAACACCAAACCCAGTCATTTTATTTAAACTGCAATGCTAAAATATTTTTGTAATTTTGTAAATTGAAATAACTGTAAACCCCTACATAAACAGACGGGATGTTTATGTACAATTAACCAGAAAATTAGAAAATAGAGCTTTTAGAGCTAATCTAAAAGTTTAGATGTTTAGTCAAAGATGTCAAAGTCAAAGATGTTAAGTCAAACTCTGAGGTAGGGGCACTGTGATGGCAACTGCTGCCAAACAACGTAACAACCAATCACTGCAGACTTAGACTCTGGCAGACCAAGAGTAAAAACGATCTTTAGGCAGCGCTCGCTGGCAGCCTAATCCAAACGCCATGAAAAAGACGATTGCATATTATATACATTTAGAAATGATTAATTTTATATTTAGAAAACGAAATATGTACAATAGTCTGGAAACATCAATATTTTTCCATACTCTGATTTATTTTTTCCATACTTTTCCAGACCTGGAAATTACTCAAATCAAATTCCATACTTTTCCAAACTGCGTAGGAACCCTGCATAGTTCTGAAGTTGTGTTCATTTAAAATCTCAACAATGGTCCCTTTGGTCACAATATGTGATTTTTGACACTATAGTGATAGTGACCTGTCCTATCAACAAAGAAAAGCATACCTTGGAGGTAAAAATATGGGAGGGCCCTGAGTAATATTTCAGTGTGACTTTTTCAGAGAAATTGACAGTTTATTTGAGCTAAATATGACTATGATAACAGATTTAACATGTAAATTGACTTAAAATAAGAAGAATATATAAGAATTGGATTCCTTGTATCACACAAAGTAGAAAAAATTACATTATACAACAATTTAAGACTAAAGGAAACTGAGATATAACCTTCTCTCTTTTCGCCGGGGGACAAATGGGATTTTATGGAAAACTGCCACTAGGGGGTCAACCCCAACTTGTATCCATGGATTTTTGAAAACCTTAGGCCTATACCTAACACCCTGCCAAAAATCAAAAACTTTTCCAGAAGTGCTCAATTTTCATGAATTGCATCCTAGCTAATGGTGATTTTGAGGAGGAGGACTGACCACCAAATAATGTTACAGGTAATTACACCGTTTAATTTGTCAAGGTAAGCTCAAACGATGTTAATTTTAAGCAATTTTGTTCAGATTTTGCTTGCAGCTAAATGTTCTTAGATACCGGCAGTTTACTGTGCTGTTAGGAATGTATTTTAATGTTATCGTATCCGAAGTAGTGTTACTTACTTCAGATTTGTTCTTTTTATGTTTTGACACTGGATGCCATGATGTGACAAATGCTACGCTCATGTGTAATTTAGCATACCTGTAACGTTAGCTCTGAGGAAACGTGTTCATGTTCGTTTTTTTTTTGTCATGTTCATGAAGGTTATAGCTACCGTCTGTAACTTTAATCAGATAGGCTATGGTGTTCTGCAAACCAGCAATGTGTTTTACATAGGTAACATATTGTAATCAACCAGCAATACTGTCGTAAGTTACCTCTTATATATGGAGTTATTTTTTTGCAAATGTTTCTTTAAAAAAAAACACTGGACAGAGATCATTCATTGTTTTCACATTTAAAATGGTTTATTTAAAACAATTATTTATCAAACAGATGGAGTTAGAAATAAAGCCCTGCCTCTAATAAAAGCCTGCTTCAAATAAAAGCCTGTTACCATTTACAGTTCACGTAAATAAAGGTCCCGGCTTTTATTTGAGGAATTACGGTAAATCTAGTGTATGATTTAGACGATGAGTGGGACCACTGACATTTTGCTTGACCCCAAAGGAATTTAAAAAAATCTTTAAACGCAGCCCCTAACACATCATTTGTATTATCTACGTGTATGTTAAAATCTCCAACAATTATTGCATTATGGACATTGACCAATAGATCTGAGAGAAAGTCTGCAAACTCTTTTAGGAATTCAGCATGGCCCTAGAGGTCTATATACGGTAGCCAAGGGTAGAGATAATAGGGAATTCTTTCTCACATCTAAGAGTGTAACATTTAGCATAAGTACTTAAAATGAATTAAACCGGTGACCTGTTTTCTGAGCAACATTAAGAATATCTCTATAGATTGTTGCAAAACCGCCGCCACGACCGATCAGAGAGGGCTCATGCTTATAACAGTATCCTGGTGGACTAGTCAAGTCAAGTCAAGTCACGTCACATTTATTTATATAGCGTTTTTCACAATACAGATTGTATCAAAGCAGCTTCACAGTGATAACATGAAAGCAGTACAACATAGATCAATAATATTGTTAAATATTAATTATTAAATAACCCCAACTAAGCAAGCCAAAAGCAAGCCAAAAGCAAGGCGACAGTGGCAAGGAACCAAAACTCCATCAGATTGGATGGAGAAAAAAACCTTGGGAGAACCCAGGCTCAGTCGGGGGCCAGTTCTCCTCTGGCTTACATTTATATTGTTTATATATATTAAATTTTAATATTGTTTATGTATAAAACATACATACAACAACCATAACATATCGCCGGCGTTGAGTCGTCTCTTCACAGTCATTGGTCTTCTCATCACAGGCGGTGGGGCATCCGAAATCCCTGTGAGAGGCTGGATACAAAACTGGACCTGACGAACGCCATTTTTCTCAGGACAAGCGTCCCGAGATAACAGCAGAAAGGCAGATGGGAAATAATTAGCATAGCTGATGTTCATAATGATTTCCATTATACAGGAGTCGGTGTTAGAAAACCACTATCTCACAAACTCTCCGCAACCCAACCATACGCGCCGACCCGTTTGTCTAAAAGGCTGTCGAGCCCCACTGGTGCGTTAAGCAGTTTCAGTGGCAAACGGTTCCGTATGGCATAACAGGAATAAGAGGTAAGCATTATGTGAATGCTTGACTAAAGAGATGCGTCTTTAGTCTAGTTTTAAACTGTGTCAGCGAGTCAGAGCCTCGGACCGTATCGGGAAGGCTATTCCAGAGTTTTGGAGCTAAATGCGAGAACGCCCTCCCTCCTTTAGTGGACTTAGATATCCTAGGAATGACCAGAAGCCTTGAATTTAGTGATCTTAAGGAACGCGGTGGATTGTAGGGCGAAAGAAGGTCTGTTAAGTACATAGGAGCTAAACCATTTAGGGCTTTATAGGTCAGTAGTAGTACTTTGTAGTTGATACGGAACTTAATAGGTAACCAGTGTAGAGATGATAAAATCGGTGTTATATGATCATATTTTCTTGACCTAGTAAGAACTCTAGCAGCTGCATTCTGTACTAACTGTAGCTTGTTTATTGAGGATGCAGGACAACTGGCTAATAAAGCATTACAGTAATCTAGTCTCGAGGTCATGAATGCATGAACTAACTTTTCTTCATCAGAAACAGATAACATGTTACGTAGCTTAGCAATGTTTCTAAGGTGGAAAAAGGCTGTCCTTGTAACATATGAAATATGATTTTCGAAAGACAAGTTGCGGTCTATTATAATACCCAGGTCTTTTACTGTAGTGGATAAGGTAACAGGACATCCGTCTATATTAAAGTTGTATTGTAAGAGGTTTTGTGAGTGGTTTTTTGGACCAATAAGTAATACCTCCGTTTTATCTGAATTTAATAGCAGGAAATTACGCGTCATCCAGCATTTTATATCTTTGAGACACTCTGTCAATTTAGATGAGTTAGTATTTTCGTCTGGTCGTGATGAAATATGTAATTGAGTGTCGTCAGCGTAACAGTGGAAATTAATTCCATGTTTTCTTATAATATTACCAAGTGGCAGCATATATATTGAGAATAGCAGAGGGCCTAAAACCGATCCTTGCGGTACTCCATAGTCTACTGACGTTATCTTTGATTTTTCCCCGTTTAAACAGACAAAATGATAATGGTCCGATAAGTACGATCTGAACCAGCTTAATGCCTGTCCTTGAACACCAGTGTAGTTTTGTAGTCGATCCAAGAGTATTTTAAGATCTATAGTGTCGAACGCAGCGCTAAGATCAAGTAGGACTAGTATTGAGATACAGCCTTGGTCAGAAGCTAAAAGTAAATCATTTGTAATTTTAACTAGCGCAGTTTCTGTGCTATGATGCGGTCTGAATCCTGACTGGAATTTTTCATAGATATCATTTTCTTGCAAAAAAGAGCATAGTTGAGCGGACACAACTTTTTCTAGTATTTTGGACATAAATGGAAGATTTGAAATGGGTCTGTAATTCGCTAACTTATTTGGATCTAATTGCGGTTTATTTAGCTCCTCCTGTCCTATCATTGTAAAGCGATGTAGTTGTTCTAGAAGGGCCATAATTGAGGCTGAATCATAAGACACCAATAGAGGATTGTACATTTATAATTGTGTTTCGGATGCTTTCTATTTTCTCGTTGAAGTAATTCATAAAATCATTACTGCTAAACTGTAACGGTATATTTTGCTCTGGTGATGTCTGTTTATTTGTTAGTCTAGCCACGGTGTTAAATAATAACCTTGGGTTATTTTGGTTATTTTCGATTGGTTTGTGGAGATGCTCAGCCCTGGCTGTTTTTAGAGCCTTTTTATAACGTGACATACTGTCTTTCCACGCGATTCTACATGACATATTTCAGCAGTACGTATTATGCAAGTCACCATGTAATGATCAGTGACGTCATCGCTTTGCGGTATAATATATATATCAGTTGGATTGGTTCCATATGATATAATTAAATCTAGTGTATGATTTAGACGATGAGTGGGACCACTGACGTTTTGTTTAACCCCAAAAGAGTTTAATAAGTCTGTAAACGCAGCACCTAACACATCATTTGTATTATCTACGTGAATGTTAAAATCTCCAACAATTATTGCTTTATCGACATTCACCAATAGATCCGAGAGAAAGTCTGCAAACTCTTTTAGGAATTCAGCATATGGCCCTGGAGGTCTATATACAGTAGCCAAGGCTAGAGATAATATGGATTTCCTTCTTACATCTAAGAGCGTAACATTTAGCACACGTACTTCAAATGAATTAAACATGTGACCTGTTTTCTGAGTAACATTAAAAATATCTTTATAGATATTTGCAACACCACCGCCACGACCGATCAGACGGGGCTCATGTTTATAACAGTATCCTGGTGGAGTAGATTCATTTAGGCCGAAATACTCATTTGGTTTAAGCCAGGTTTCAGTAAGGCACAGAACATCGAAATTATTATCTGTGACCATTTCATTTACAATAACCGCCTTAGGTGTGAGTGATCTAATGTTTAGAAGACCTAGCTTTAGAAATTGTTTTTGTTCACTGATATTTAGATTTTCTGGTTTAATTACAATAAGATTTTTGCTAGATCTTACACTACATTTATTGTTTGGCTTCACTAAACGAGGAATAGACACAGTTTCTATATAATGTTCCACACTATGCATATTAGTTAAGTTTGGGCAACAAAGGGTGTGATTTGGACTTTGACTTACTAGTCATCTGGTCTGTAACGTCTTGGAGATGTTGTCCGACAGCACAGCCGCTCTGATTCTGCTGGGGTGGAGTCCATCTGAACTATACAACCTGGGTCTCTCCCAAAACAGATTCCAATTATTTACAAAGAGCAGTTTCTGTCCATTACACAGTGACATTAACCATTCATTTAATGCAAATAGTCTACTGAACCTTTCCTGTCCTTGTCGGTACGTGGGGAGCGGTGATTGTTGCTTTAGGCGCTGTGCTGCGTACCGTCTCGATCAGGCTCATGTAGTCCTTCTTCAGAACCTCCGTCTGCCGCAGCCTAATGTCGTTCGCTCCCGCGTGCAGCACAACAGCTCCGACGCGCTCATCCCCGTTCAGGATCTCGGGAACCTGTGCGGCGACATCAAGAACACGAGCACCAGGAAAGCAGTGAGTGCGCACCTTACTTTTACCCGAGGTAGCACGGACATGACGGACCATGGATGTGCCGATGATCACGGCGTCGTCGCGTTCCGGCTCACGAAGAGGGGAGAAGCGGTTCCGAGTGGAGATCTCGAAGACCCGGAGGGGCGGAGAGGCAGCTCTGGTCCTGTCTCGTGTCTTCCGCTGTGTGATCCATGGTCCATGGTGTTGTGTCGGTGCCGGAGTGAATGAAGCCTGAGATGATCGCGTCCTCCTGGGCAGAGGAACACACAGTGTAGAGGAAGTCGGGGTCAAAGAGTTAACGTTACTAACCACTGATTTGTGAGCGTCGGCGCGTGATGCTTCAAGCGTTGAGCGCCGATCCAACAGCTCGGCTTTCTTCACCAGCAGACCACGGATCTGTTTCTCGACGTATTCCAGCTCCTGCTTCACCGAGAAGAGCTTGAATGTGTCTTCACCTGCAGTCAGAGGTAAAGTTAGACACGCATCTGAAATGTTCGCCATTATAACAGATGAACAGTAAATTAGTAGTGATACTACAAATATCACTACTAATTTAGGACTGAAATGCCGGATATAACCCGTATCCTTTCAGTGAAACGGGTGTAAAATGAGACGGCCAATAGGCGAGAGGCCACGCGTGAAATGCTAGCGGGCTAAAGGCTAGTAGCCGAGATTCGGAAGTTTGGATATAATTAGCGATATCAAAGCAATCCAATTGTTTTTATGAGGAATAGTATCGAGGATAAGTTAACATGATGTAAAAATCGAAAGTGCTTGTTTATAAATGAGTGGAAAAGAAGAAAATCAGGGATTAATGAAGAAATTCTCCGGAGCTACAAACACAGATACCGGTCGCACGCGCATGCGCAGAGTCGAAAAAAGAGCACTAGACTCATTTAGATTGAAATACTCATTTGGTTTAAGCCAGGTTTCAGTAAGTCAAAGTACATCGAAACTATTATCTGTGTCCATTTCATTTACAATAACCGCCTTAGGTGTGAGCGATCTAATGTTTAAAAGACCTAACTTTAGAAATTGTTTCAAATCTCTGATATTGAGATTTTCTGGTTTAATTACAATACGATTTTTCCAAGATCCTACAGTTGCTTTATTGTTTGGCCTCACCAAACGAGGAATAGACACGGTTTCTATATAATGTTCTACATACTTATATCAATTAAGTTGGAATTGCAAAGACTGTGATTTGGACTTTGACTTACTAGTCAGGTGGTGTGTAACGTAACGTGTGTAACGTTGGGAGTGTGAGCTACAGTGCCCAAGACAATTCAAAATCCCAATTACCTGTGCTGAGCCAGTCATATGTGATGCGACCAGTCATATGTGATGTCGCGCTGGTCTAAATATAGATTGAATGTCAGGTTTTTGTTAAAATGGTTTTTTTTTATCAAATTATTATTCTATAACATTTTGTTTATCATCTGTATATATCTTGGTAAAATTCACTAGTTTAGTGCAGAAAAATAGCGATTTATAATGGCCAGCTGAAAAGACTGTTTCTCTTTAAGAACACACAGGTGGAGCGGAGGTGCAAAACACAATATCTCCTGTTTAGCTCTCCTTCTCTTAACACTACAAAGATAGTTCACCTAACAAAATAAACCACATAACAGAATAAAGTCCAGTCCTGGGTGATCTACAATGGCACGCAAGTTTTTATTTATTTATTTTTATCCAGTGTTATCGTGTGGTGTGATGCGTAGCACTAGAGAACAACAGAGCTTTAAGCTGCTCGTTTAAAAGATCTTGCTCGCCTCTCAAACGTCCAATTTTAAAACGGTTTTCACAGGTTTATTTTTTAGTTCGTAAGGTTTCGAATGATACCTAATCTATGATGATTACTAAAATATGTGATATGAAAAAAGGCAATAAAAAAGGGAGCGCCAGTCATCCCGCTAGCAGCACGAGACAGTTAATTAAACCTGTTTTTCTCAAAATTCCGTTTCTGAAAATCACAGCGATCAGCCGACTTCAGATAACCATAGCTTTTGTTACAGACAAACGATAAAAGTAATAAAAACAGATTTGGAAAGGGCTTGAACCCAGCTTTAATATGGTCTCAAAACCTGTAATATATCAAATTTCACCATGTGGTGGGTTTTCCCAGATCGCATCACATATGCCTAACCGCCATGGCTAGCACAGTATGCTTTGGCATGAGACACCTTCCTCTAATGGCAAGATTCATGATGTCCTGTCACATTGACCCAATCTTTTGCTTCTCATCCACACCTACACTGACACGCTGATCACCGGATTGAAAATCTGAAGTTGTACCTGTTATCCAAGCAATAACATTGCACAATCAAGGCAGTGTCACTGTTGAGGTCTTGGGCTGTTGGAGGCCATGGCAGTTTAGCTGTACATTTGCATTTGTCTTGTATGATCTCCTTGAGATACATGGCTGCATGATACAGAAGTCTCTCATGAGTCTGTCCTTCCTTATCCTGGCTTGGCTCAGTGTCATCCTCATTGTTGTCATCACTTTGGTCTGATGATGATGACTGCTGTGTTGCTACATTCAACAAATTCAGGGTGTCCGCGGGGTTTTAAAAAGTATTAAAAAGTGATAAATCAAAATTGTCAAATTTAAGGCCATTAAAAGTGTTAAATGTAGTCTGAGAGGTATTATTTTTTAAAAATTAGGTATTATTTTTTTCAGACTAGACACTCAGGTGTCCTATTCTGTGTTTGCGTTAGTCCATTTAAATATGGGCCTTAGTTTATCTGGGCACAATCAAAGATCTTTCGTCTCTGTCTATGTTTGATGCTGACGCCATATTCAATGGTCGATCGACATCATCTGTGAACAAGTGATCACCCGGATTTAGACCTACCTATTGTATTTACATAAAGCGTTCACAGGCAAATTTGCTTTATGTTTAGGTCTATATTGTTTTTATTTCCCTGGTGTCGAAATCAGGCAAACATAAATGTCAGGCAATACGATATTGCATGTCAATATCCACGGATCACTGGATCTTTAGTAAGTTGTAAGGAACACTATATTGAATCCAACATTTAGTTTAAATTGATAAAATTATTTGTTTTAGTCGCATTTTCGCAGTTTCCCTTATTAAATCCTGTCACGCTGCAGATCTTTTGCCATTTTTATATGTTATAAATGTCAAAATCTGTGTAAATAATAGAAAGGTTGCGGCTGATTAACACTTAATTCAGTGTCATGATGGTTTTAAAAAAAATTCTGAAGGTAGTAAAAAAGGTATTAAAAAGTAGTAAATTCAACTTAACAGTTATATTTTAAGCCCGAGCCGAACCCGAGGTCCGTTTCTCAATAAATATCTTCTCTTTTTTTGCAGTATGCTGTATTTTATGATTGCTTGCCACGTTAATAAACAAAAAAATAGGCTACATGTAGCCTACAAACAATGTTTCACCAAGGCACAGCGCACAAGGCACCTCATCAGTCAGCACACAAGAAAAAAAAACTAATTACGAAACGTTGTATTTGAACAGGTGAAATAGTCACAAATTCCCCTGAAACTCAAACATTAAACTTTAAAACAAAGTTTGTGCAGTTGCACAACTATATACATAAATATAGCCTATCTGTACGAATTATGAAGGAAAATAACAGCATCGACAGTTGATGGTTTCATCGCTGTCTTCTGAATTTTGTGTTGTGACAGAAATAGCGGCGGAGCACGTGCAAAAATGTTTTTTGCTGAAACTGCGCACATCTACTTTCTCTTGCGCATGCTTATATAACGATCCATCACAGCAAGCAGCCAAGTGCGCAAACTATATATATATAAACTCAGCAAAAAAAGAAACGTCCTCTGACTTTCAACTGCTTTTTCTTTCAGTAAACTTAATGTGTGTAAATATTTGTATGAACACTAAAAGAGTCAACACCATAAGACATAAACTAAAAATGTTTCACAGACATGTGACTAACAGAAAGAGAATAATCTGTCCCTGAATGAAGGGAGGCTCAAAATCAAAAGTACCAGTCAGTATCTGGTGTGGCCACCAGCTGCTTGAAGTACTGCAGTGCATCTCCTCCTCATGGACTGGACCAGATTTGTCAGTTCTTGCTGTGAGATGTTACCCCACTCTTCCACCAAGGCACTTGCAAGTTCCTGGACATTTCTGGGGGGAATGGCCCTAGCCCTCACCCTGCGATCCAACAGGTCCCAGACGTGCTCAATGGGATTGAGATCCGGGCTCTTCGCTGGCCATGGCAGAACACTGACATTGCTGTCATGCAGAAACTCACGCACAGAACGAGCAGTATGGCTGGTGGCATTGTCCTGCTGGAGGATCATGTCCGGATGAGCATGCATAAAGGGTACCACATGAGGGAGGAGGATGTCTTCCCTGTACCGCAAGCCATTGAGATTGCCTGCAATGACAACAAGCTCAGTCTGATGGTGATGTGATATACCGCCCCAGACCATGACGGACCCCCCACCTCCAAATCGATCCCGCTCCAGAGTACAGGCCTTGGTGTAACGCTCATTCCCTCGACGATAAACACGAATCCGTCCATCACCCCTGGTGAGACAAAACCGTGACTCATCAGTGAATAGCACTTTTTGCCATTCCTGTCTGGTCCAGCGAAGGTCGGTTTGTGCCCATAGGCGGCGTTGTTGCTGGTGATGTCTGGTAAGGACCTGCCTTACAACAGGCCTACAAGCCCTCAATCCAGCCTCTCTCAGCCTATTGTGGACAGTCTGAGCACTGATGGAGGGATTGTGTGTTCCTGGTGTGACTCGGGCAGTTGTTGTGGCCATCCTGTACCTGTCACGCAGGTGTGATATTCAGATATACCGATCCTGTGCAGGTGTTGTTACACGTGGTCTTCCACTGCAATTATGATCAGCTGTCCTTCCTGTCTCCCTGTAGCGCTGTCGTAGGCGTCTCACAGTGCGGACATGGCAATTTATTGCCCTGGCCACATCAGCAGTCCTCATGCCTCCCTGCAGCATGCCTATTGCACGTTCACGCAGATGAGCAGGGACCCTGGGCATCTTTCTTTGGGTGTTTTTCACAGTCGGTAGACAAGTCTCTTTAGTGTCCTGCGTTTTTAGAACTGTGACCTTAAGTGCCTACTCTCTGTAAGCTGTTAAGGTCTTAATGACCATTCCACAGGTGCATGTTAATTAATTGATTATGGTAAATTGAACATGCATGGAAAACATTGTTCAAACCCTTTACAATGAAGATCTGTAAAGTTATTTGGATATTTATAACATTATTGTTGAAATACACAGTCCTGAAAAAGGGACGTTTCTTTTTTTGCTGAGTTTATATATATATATATATATATATATATATATATATATAGTTTTTTAAAGTTACAAACCCAAACCCCTGGCTATTCATTAAACATTAACCGTGACAACTGACAAAACTAGTATGTGTAGTTTATTTTCTGCCAAGTTCTTTAAATAACTCTAATATTTTAAGCCATGTACCAGAGTTTGTAAAAACAACAACAACAACAATAATAATAATAATAATAATAATAATTTCCTCTGTGAGGAAACTCAAATCAAAGTTTGGTGCAAAGATTCTTCAAATATGTGTGTGTGACACTTTAAAGCCAATGAGCTAAAATAAATATTTTAACATTTTTTCTTTAAAGTCACATTATGACTGAATTCAATTTAAGGATGCTGCAGATTCAGCATAAAAAATTAATACATAAGCAAATAATTTATTTTATGTGCAATGAGCTAAAAGTTTTGACTTTAAGGAGAACCAAAACTTTACCATTTATTCCACATTTAAAGCTGCACATTTTCTTTCAAAGCTTTCAAACAAAGAGCATTTTACATGAATAGTTTAGAAAATTAGCAGCATACAAAAAAAACACATTAATTTCAACAAAACCAGTTTAACACAAGTGAGGCAGAAAGCGGCCTGAACATCCGTCTGAGAGCTTCAAAGAGAGCTGAGACAAAAGGATTAACAAAAACACCAGACGACCAAGCTACAATTTCCTATTAATTATCTTCAAAAAATGAGAGAGAACACATTTATAGTTTGGAAGAAAAAATGTGTTTGGGGATTACAGAATTCCAGCCCTCTATTCAGCTCAAGAGACATTCATTATGTTGCAAAGAGAAAAAAAAAGTCCCAATAACTCATTTAGTCACACAGGACCAAAACAACATCAGCTGAAATTCACTTTGAGAGAGAGAGAGAGAGAGAGAGAGAGAGAGAGACCTTTAACACACCTTTATTTATACATTCCTCATAAACATCTGTTTTCTCAGATGTACATTAATAAATACACATATACACGCACTCAAAAAACATACAATCTCATAAATCGTAACAAACTATTGATTAAAAAAATACAAATGTTCATGTAGTAGGTTGGGAATACTACATGCTTAGTTTTTATGTAAACAGACACCCCCCCCCCCCAATTTTTTGTAATAATTGAACTATTCTAATATACTATTATAGCATAAAGGTAATGCTCTTACTCACCAGTAGATGGTGCTCTGGTACTGCTGTGGATCGCGTAGGGAGACTAGCTGCAAGCCCCGCTCATGCGCAGCTCAGAAATAAACGAGCTTGGGCTTGAGCAAGACGCTAACTTTGGTTCTCTCTCTATTAATCCACAGGTACAGTAAAACCCAGTTTTCTATGTTTAGCTTGGGTCAGTAGGTAATGTGAATGCCTTATAAAATGTTCGGTAGTATTGTAAGATGATTTCGAGATGTGTGTACAGTGTGAAGTAAGCTTTGTTTAGTAGCTAACTGCTCCGACGAGCATCGTCATGTTAATTAGTTTTTTATGAACTTCAGTCTCACACGGTAGTTTTGTAAGTGTGAGTAACTAACATTAACATTCTGTAACAGACGAAAATGTGTTCTAAATGTTGTTAAGAGTGTTAGCCAACCAGCAGGGAGTGAATAGTCAGGGGAAAGATAACTTATTCAAATTAGTTCACATTGCTGGTCACACTAGTGTGTCGTGGGACCACCATATTGTTACGTGCTGCGGTGAAGTGCAAGTGTAGGAGAGAGTATTGCGTCCAAGAAATGTGTAGAAAGATGTATGTGTATTTCATACTAGTGTTACTGTTTATGTTAGCAGAAATATATGTTAAAATGTGTGTTGGGTTATATTATTTTGTTACATATTTGTATTTTGAGCTACATCAATTTTTGAATATGTGGAAGATCTATCCAATTATTTTGATGCCATTTGTTGTTTGCTCGTGAAATGTTTTATTATTAGTTAACATGCACTTGAAGTTGAGATTTGAACATAATGTGACTGTATGTGATAATCTTGCAGCTCAGAAATAAACGAGCTTGGGCTTGAGCAAGACGCTAACTTTGGTTCTCTCTCTATTAATCCACAGTGGTTACACAGTGCATCCAGGCCTGTGTAACCTTTGCTGCCGGTTCAGATTACCCCTAGGTCTGGTGCCGGTAACATTCATTTAATTTTTTTTAGCCACAAAAGCTCATGCATTTAACACCAGCTCATTTTCATCATCCACTGTGCACAAAACATCATACATAGCCCAAATTCCAATAAATCTGTCTAGTTGCTATAAGAGCCTTTAAGACCACCCCAGGACCTACTTCCCCCTCTCCTTTCAGTTTCCTTTTCCTTGTTAGCCATATTGCCATCTTTGCTCCTCCAAACACAAAATTAAATATAGCTGCGAGCAGCGATTGCGGGCCCAAGCCGGTGGCACCACAACCCCGGTGCCTTTAGTTACCTAAAGGCACCGGGGTGGCCGTACCGCCGGCTTTGGCCCTTCATCGCTGCTCGCAGCTATATTTATATATATATATATATATATAAAGCCGGTGGCACCGCCACCTTGGTGCCTTTAGGGTTATTCTACATGATGTGCAAAAATGTAGCCCCCGCTTTGACTGAGAATGAGGTTAGTGTTTTAAAATTTTTAGGAAAACAAATATATTGAAATGTAGCACATGAATTTTATCAATCAATCAATTGCCTTGAGATTGGCATGGTTTTACTTCAGTTAGCATAATAGCTGGTTTGATTTGCATTGAAAGATGATCTTATGGAAAGTACCCCATGCCAATCTCTAGGTGTGGTGGAAGGTGTGTGATGATGTGGGTCTATTTTAATTCCAAAGGCCAAGGGAACTTTATCAGGATTTATATTATCCTGGATCCATGAAATAATTGGCTTTTAAAAATAAAAATCTGCCTGACTCTATGGGAATTTAACATAGGGGTGTCCTGACTTATGCACCCTGTATTTTAAGGAAAAAAACATTTATTTATTCATGATACATTATTCATTAACAAAGAAAATTTGTGTCCTTAAAGGTTGGAGTTTTCATCATTTTTCTAATTAAGGTATTAAGATCAATATCCAAAAGATGATTTTTTATTCCTCTTTTTAGGCAACTTTAGCATGGGTGTCCAAACTTATTCACATTACTGTATATATATATATAAAGCCGGTGGCACCTCCACCTTATTATATAACCACACACACACACACACACACACACACATAAACAGAGACACCAGCCCCCACCCTCCCCACACAGACACACACACAGAATGCCTGGGAGAACTCTCTCTGTCTCTCTCTGAGACAAAATCTACTTTCAAACTACAATATGAATAACTTTCTTTTGGTCTGAGCTCCTTACTGTTAATTAGAAAGTTGATCGGCTTGACAAGAACAATATACGTGACAAATTTTGTAAAACGAGCAAAGTTATAACATATTTTACGTGTCCTTTTTTAGTCAAAAAATTCATTTCCTCACCACGGCCAAACCGTTCGAGATATCAAAAATCCGTCCGGAATTGAGCATCCTCAATGTCTTGACTTCATGCACACCGAGTTTAGTGGTGATTGGTAAACACATGCGGTGTAATTTGATGTATTTCTCCAAGGAGATTTATTCAAACAACCCATAATTCCCGACTTCCATTTGAACTGTCTTAAAACTTAGAGCACGAAAGTTGTTTGGCCTGATGTGATCTATAAGTGTACCAAGTTTCATATTGTTACATGCAAGTGTGTTTGATTTATGGACCAAATTTTCAGATCAAGTTTATGGACCAAGTTAATTTAATTAATAAACTAATTATATAAAACTATTGTCAATGCACTAAAATTAAACTGGTTATATTATGCCTTTAAAACTTATTTAAAACATACCAGGCTTAAGAAATGTATTTTCTTTTTCTGCAGGCCAGACACACAGCAGTGAAATGGTTAAGCCCCCTCCCCCTACAAACGTCTCGGTTACGGATGTAACCCTCGTTCCCTGAGTAGGGAACGGAGACGTTACGTCAAGGAGTGACGGAGAATGGGGGTTTCGCATAGAAAGCCAATCCTCTTCGAGTATTTAACAACGAGCCAATGGCATCAAAATGCCATGGGTCTGCGGAATTTGCATAGCGTACTCCGCCCCACCGCGTTGGTATAAAAGGAGGAAGTGAACGCAACCGCAGTATGTCTTCGCTGAGGAGCCAAGACTGAACTCAGGCGTCACCCAGCGATACAGCAGAAGTGGCAGGGAGACGTAACGTCTCCGTTTCCTACTCGGGGAACGAGGGTTACATCCGTAACCGAGACGTTCCCTTTCGTAGTCACTCCGAGTTACGTCAAGGAGTGACGGAGAATGGGGTCTATGCCATCACGCCATCTTACAGCTGTCTTCCAGTGCTCTGCGAAAGTCTAGACCTCTAACTCACAGAATACAAAAGGTCTTACTTAGACACAGAATTACCAAGGTACACTAGGAAACATATCCCGGGAGGGACATGCTACCAGATGCCTACCGAAGGGAGGACTTACAAAACACATATGGCCACTAGGGCAACATATAGAGAACACTGGAGCGCCAACCGCAGGTGGCAACTTAGCTCCAGGGGTGGCAGATGGCTTGCCGAGGGAAGACACATGCTCCGAGAGGCTTACAGTGGAGAATACACATGAGACAGTTACCAAAGGGGAACCGTGCACACGGAGGCACCTAGCCGGCACCAGAGCAAGCGCAGTGGTGCCCGCATCATGAGTGCTGGAGGACTCAGGGCTTCAAAGAAGGTACAACTGAGGAAATAACGCACTTATCCAGTCCGAGGAGTGGAGTGGCGAGCAAGCGAAGACACTTAAGCGGTTCCAGTACTAGCGGAGGCGAGTACGTGAGAGGATACCGGCTCAATTCGCAGATTATAAAATCTTGCGAAGGTGTTAGGTGTCGCCCAGCCTGCAGCTCTGCAAATGTCTGTTAGCGAGGCGCCATGCGCTAAAGCCCAAGAGGAAGCCATACTCCGAGTGGAGTGGGCCGTCACACCAAGGGGGCACGGTCGACCTTGCTGCTGGTAAGACAAAGCAATGGCGTCCACTATCCAGTGAGACAGCCACTGCTTTGAGAGAGCCATTCCCTTCTGACTCCCCCCATGACAGACAAAGAGCTGTTCTAAGGTCCTGAAACACCGCGTTCTGTCAACGTAAGTGCGGAGTGCACGTACCGGACAGAGCAGTGCCAAGGCTGGGTCTGCCTCCTCCAGGGGCAGCGCTTGCAGGGTCACCACCTGATCCCGGAAGGGAGTGGTGGGAACCTTGGGCACGTATCCAGGCCGGGGTCTCAAGACAACGTGAGAGTAAGCCGGCCCGAACTCTAGGCACGCTTCGTCAACGGAGAATGCGTGCAGATCCCCTACCCTCTTGATGGAGGCCAATGCAACCAGGAGTGCTGTCTTCATGGACAGGAACTTTAACTCAACTGATTGCAAAGGCTCAAAGAGAGGCCTCAGCAGAGCACTTAAAACTACTGAGAGGTCCCAAGAGGGCACGAGGGGAGGACGAGGCAGATTTAGCCTCCTCGCTCCCCTCAGTAACCTGATGACCAAGTCGTGCTTTCCAACGGACTTACCTTCAACTGCATCATGAGAGGCGGAAATAGCCGCGACGTAAACTTTGAGGGTGGAGGGCGACAGCCTACGCTCCAACACTTCCTGCAGGAAGGAAAGCACAACACTGATCGAGCATCTCCAGGGGTGTTCTCCGCGAGTAGAGGACCAGTTGATGAAGAGGTTCCACTTCAACGTATAAAGGTATCTCGTGGACGACGCTCTAGCGGAAGTGATGGTTGCCACCACCGCAGGTGGTAGCGAACTCAAACCTGCCTCGTCCCGTCCAGGAGCCACACATGTAGCCTCCATAGATCGGGACGAGGGTGCCACAGAGTGCCCCGTCTCTGAGTGAGCAGATCTTGTCTCAGAGGAATAGGCCAAGGAGGTGCTGTCACGAGGAGCATGAGTTCGGAGAACCACGTCCTGGTGGGCCAATAAGGGGCTACCAGCAGGACCTGCTCCTCGTCCTCCTTGATCTTGCACAACACCCGTGCAAGGAGGCTCACTGGGGGAAACGCATACTTGCGTGGGCCCCGCGGCCAGCTGTGCGCCAGCGCATGTGCCGAGCGTGCCCTCGGACAGGGAATAAAACTGGACGCAGTGGGATGAGTCCCGGGAGGCGAACAGATCTATCTGTGCCTCCCCGAACTGGTCCCAGATCAGCTGGACCTGGATGGAGTCGCCATTCGCCGGAGATAGGGCGGACCCGTGACAGCTCGTCGGCTGCCAGGTTCCGGACTCCTGGAATGTACACAGCACGAAGGGACCTCAGGTGCTTCTGACTCCATAGTAGGAGGTGGCGAGCGAGCTGCGACATCCGACGTGAGCGTAGACCACCCTGGTGGTTGATGTACGCTACTGTAGCGGTATTGTCTGAGCGGACAAGTACGTGTTGACCCCTGAGCAGTGCTCGAAGCGGTGCAGGGACAGGCGTACTGCCAGCAGCTCGAGGCAATTGATGTGCATGAGGCGCTGGGGTCCTGTCCAGGAACCCGCGGCTGCATGCCCATTGCACATGGGACCCCAACCCGTGGTAGATGCATCCGTGGAGACAACGAGATGCCTGGAAACTCGCTGGAGAGGGACACCTGCCCGAAGAAAGCTGAGGTTCAACCACGGGAAGAAGGTTCGGCGGCACGCTGGAGTCACTGGAACTCGGAGCGAGCCGCGATGCCATGCCCACCTCGGGACTCGATCGCGAAGCCACAGCTGAAGCGGTCTCATATGAAGCAATCCGAGTGGCGTAGCCGCGGCTGCGGATGCCATATGCCCCAGGAGCCTCTGAAAGAGTTTCAGTGGAACCGCACTCTTGCCCTCGAACTGTCGAAGACAAGTCAGCAGTGAGTGTGCGCGCTCGTTCGTGAGCTGCGCTGACATGGCGACCGAGTCTATCTCCATGCCGAGAAAAGAGATCCTCTGCACGGGGCAAAGTTTGCTCTTCTCCCGGTTGACCCGAAGGCCCAGGCGGGCTAGGTGCTGGAGCACCAGGTCTCTGTGTTCGCAAACCTGTTCTCAAGAGTGTGCCAGAATCAGCCAATCGTCGAGATAGTTCAGGATGCGAACCCCGTGTTCGCAAAGGGGAACAAGGGCTGCCTCGGCGATCTTCGTGAAGACGCGAGGGGACAGAGCTAACCCGAATGGGAGAACCGTGTACTGATATGCCTGGCCCTCGAAAGCAAACCGAAGAAACGGTCTGTGTCGAGGCAAAATGGAAACATGAAAGTACGAGTCCTTCAGGTCGATCGCTGCAAACCAATCCTGATGCCGAACGCATTCGAAAATGCGTTTGGCCGTGAGCATTTTGAACGGCATTCGATGCAGAGTGCGGTTCAAAACGTGCAGATCCAGGATCGGTCGTAACCCACCGGTCTTCTTGGGGACAATGAAGTAGGGGCTGTAAAACCCGGACTTCACCTCGGCTGGAGGGACAGTCTCGATTGCACCCTTCGCCAGCAGGGTCGCAATCTCCGCTCTCATAACCGGGGCATTGCCACCGACTATAGTGGAGCGAACTCCCCTGAAACGGGGAGGAGACCGTGCGAACTGACTCGCGTAGCCAAATCTGATCGTTCTGATGACCCAGCGGGACAGACCGGGGAGCTCTAGCCAAGCTCCCAGGAACTGAACCAGCGGGGACATACGAACCACAGACATCCCCCCGGAGGGGCAGCGGGGCGGAGTGACTGGCATGCGCATGGGAGATACCACATGCGGGTGCGTAGTCGAGCTCCGCTCCCCGACAGAAGAGACCAGGGAAGGACCAGCGTTCCACGGGGGTCTGTTCTGCCGGGGGTCTGGTGATAGAGGGGGAGAGGAGCGGTGTGGTCCGGGGACGACGCGCGCTCCTTTCCGCACCCTCAGAGACAGAGAGGAATGAGCGGGGCGACACTCTGGGGCATCGTGCGCACTCATTCCGGTCTGTGTGCTCAGTGATAGTGTCAAGTCTTTCTTTAACCAACTCAGGGTGCTGCTCACCCGTGGGTGAGCAGCGGGGAGCTGCGAACAAAAGATTCTCCCCCGGCCCTCCACCGGGGGAAGGAGGGGGCCTGCTACCTCCTCCTGGGAAAAACTCGACGCCATCACTGAGCAGCCCGTCTCAGGAATGCCGCTTAGCCTGGCGTTTAGCGGGGCGCGGAGCCTGAGGGGGCTGTGACGCTCCTCTGCGACCGCCTCTACGGCGCGACCCGGGTGGAGGATGCTGCTGGGGTCGCTCCGGAGGGAGGGGGGCTGCAGCGGAACGTCCTCGGCGGCGAGCAGACTGAGGCGGCTGAACCGACGGCTGGGTGGAGGCAGCAGCTGGCCGTCGGGGCAGGATATGTTTAATCGCCTCTGTCTGCTTCTGGGCGGTCGAGAACTGCTGGGCAAAGTCCTCAACCGCACCGCCGAAAAGGCCAGCCTGGGAAAGGGGGGCGTCGAGCAGACGAGTCCGCTCAGCGTCCCGCACTTCCGCCAGGTTGAGCCAAAGGTGACGCTCCTGGACCACGCTAGTGGCCATCACCTGACCAAGGGAACGAGCAGCCACTTTAGTCGCCCGGAGAGCGAGGTCGGTGGCCGCTCGAAGTTCATTGAACGACCCTTGATCAGTCCCGCCCCTCGTGCATATCCCTGAGCAGTTTGGCTTGGAAAACCTGCAAAGTGCTCATGGCATGCAAGGTAGCGGCCGCCTGTCCCGCCGCAATATAGGATCGCGCCGCCATCGATGACGAAAACCTACAGGCTTTGGAGGGATGCTTGGAGGGCCCCCGAGAGGAGGCGCTCTGTGGACACAGTTGCATCACAACAGAGCGCTCCACCGGAGGAACCCCAGCATACCCACGGGCAGCCGCGCCATCGAGGGGAGGAAAGGCGGGGGAAGCTGACGGGCGAATGCGGGAGGTCAAGGGGGCCTGTCACGTCTTTGTCAGTTCCGCATGCAGCTTGGGAAAGAACGGTATTGGGGTCGGCTGTGGCCTCGCGGCGGCAGCTTTACCCAAAAACCATTCATCCATCCGTGAGTGATCGGGGTGGGGCGAAGGGGGTTCCACTCCAGCCCGATACTCACGGCGGCCCGAGAGAGCATGGCCGTCATCTCGGGATCAGACACGGGCAACGCCGGCGCTCCCGAGGGAGGCAGCGCAGCCGCATCCTCACTTCCCGAGGAATCAAGCCCGCCTTGTGATGCCGTGATCGACATCGCATCATCCTCTGGAGCGCTGAACGAAACAGACGGTACCTGCGAACAGGCAGACGTCTGAACCGTCTCGGCGCTCGCTGGCTGCAACACTGTTGCGGTGGGTGTGACCCGAGGAACTAGCGTCGGGGATTTGTTCCACACCGTCACCGTCAGATCACCCTGGCCGCGAGCCGAAGAGCTTCCCCGGGTAGCGGAGGCGGGGACTCTCACAGTAAGATCATTGAGTCTCGATCTAAGTGTTGAGATGGTCATGTTCCCACAAAAGGGACATGACTCATCCACGAAAGCTGCTTTAGCAAGACGAAGACCCATTCATACAAAGCAGCGATCGTGCCCATCAGAGGACGACAGAAATCGACCGCACCCAGAAGAACACGGGCGAACCATCTTTAAAAAGACGTGCCACGTGTAGCTCTTTCAGAGGAGAGGAGGAAATTCACTCTTTCAGCGCTGAGGCGACCAGGGAGAAGCGCAAAGTCTGGCAGACCACTGCACAGATCGCAGGCAATGCAGAATCTCGCTGGGTACCGCCGTCACACCAACACTGAAGAGGACGCTCGTCTCGAAGAGGCTTGTAGTGATATGGCTTGTGGAGTGAAGAATGCTCTTGGCTCCGAAGCGAAAACATACTGCGGTTGCGTTCACTTCCTCCTTTTATACCCACGCGGTGGGGCGGAGTACGCTATGCAAATTCCGCAGACCCATGGCATTTTGATGCCATTGGCTCGTTGTTAAATACTCGAAGAGGATTGGCTTTCTATGCGAAACCCCCATTCTCCGTCACTCCTTGACGTAACTCGGAGTGACTACGAAAGGGAACACACACACTAACACACACACACAGAGACAGGCAAAGACAGAGACAGAGATGTAGGCTCAGAGTGAGCATGACCACATTCAAACAAACATATCTGACTTTCTGTGGGTCCTAGCTAATGAGTGTCAATTAGAAAGTGGTCCGGCTCGAGGAGTACAATGTACATACTGATTTTTGTAACTGTAGATAAAACTAACAACCCCACTTTTGTCAAAAGGTGGCGCTACTGAGCCCTCACCACGCCCGTTTCTGAAACTTTGCACATGCCTACTGGCTAATAAATGTGATGTGTCTGATGAGTTTCATGCAATTTGAAGCATGCTAAGGGTCTCAAAAGCATCCTAAAAGAATGGTAAAGTTTGATGCGTCGCCACGGCAACAGTTTAAAAGATATCAAGAATCCATTCACAGGTCTACATTTGCCGTATGTTTACATTATACAGATGAAGTTTGAAGCAAATCGGGTTAAATTAAGAGGGTGATTTCAAAGCATTTTGAAAGTGACACACTTCCTGCTGCCAGTTGGTGGCGCTATAACTTTGACTCACAATAGTCACATCCATGTGATCGTCCTCTTACAGCGAACACACTGCTGAAGTTTCATCAAGATCTGTTGATGTATGCTGAAGTTATAACTAGGGTTGTAACGGTATGAGATTTTCACGGTATGATAATCGTCTCAGAAAATATCACGGTTTCACGGTATACGATATTAAACTATCATTATTAAAATCATAATCAGCTACAATGGCCCTTAAATGAATAAAAACAGATATGGTTTTTGGTTGAACATGGTTTATTGTAACAAAGTTTTTTCAATAGTCTTTATGAAACGTATATTTATTTCCTCAGAAATTCTGGGTTGTCTGAAATAACTGGTCTGGATTCTGTGATTGAATACAAAATGCATTTTTGAAAATGCAATCAGATAAAAATTTAACAACCTTAGTTTGTCTACACAAGAGAGGTTTACTAAATTAAAACATGGACAAAAAAACTATACACAATAGTGATATATTTTAGTCATTATTTTAGTCATAGGCTAAACCAAACTTTCTTTTTACAGGTTGTACTGAACACCTATGAGTTTCAGACAGTGTATTATATTATTCTTTTTAAAAAACAATTATAAAGTGCACATTAAGTCAAGTGTTCTCTGTCTGGATATGTTCATGTGTTCACGTCTTCACATAGTGGGTGAGACCGCTTTAAAAACCATGAGCGTCATGCGTACTTGAGTGTGTACTAGATCTAACTTACTAGACGAAACGGTGCTGCTCATTCATACAGAGACGCGCTGAATATAGAAGGGGCTTGCACACCAGTCTTTTTGCGTTGTATATTCAAAGACGCAAATTGCGATTTGATTTAGGCTACTGCACAGCTCTATTTTGATTTATTCATCCATCTATCTTTTTAAATCGCACATTTTACATGGCATCTGTTTTTTCACACAAAAAGACGGGTATGCGTCTTTTTTACAGACCGGGATTCCCTCAGAATGACAGAAATAATATGGCCTTAAGTTATAAAAGTTATGAATAACCTTTATCTTCACGGAGGGATGGTGTTTCTGAATATGGGAGAACATGTTCGACGTGTTTACTCCTTTTGCAGCCACTCTTCGTCCACATATCTTGCAAACTGTATATCCATCTTCAAGGACGACACGAGGATCGATTTTTGGACATACAAAATATTCCCATACTGCAGATTTTATTTATTTTTTGGGTGGGAGATAGAGATTCGCAGCCTCTGTCTCTGACATTTTCAGTGCTGTACAGGTATGGAGTCCAGTCAAGCTGAAAGAAGTTGCATGCGGCAGTGCCGGTGAATTCTTTTTTTTTTTTTTAAACCGCGGATAAGCAAATGTGCATGATATGATAATCATACATGTCAATATCGCGATAAACCGCCATACTGGTATACCGTTACAACCCTAGTTATAACACACTTCCTGTTTCACATTTCTCGCCACAATTTCGTTTCCTCGCCACAGCCAAACCGTTCGAGATATCAAAAATCCCCACACAAGCTTTCATCCTCAATGTCTTGACTTCACGCTGACCAAGTTTCGTCGAATTTGGATCAGAGCTCTAGGAGGAGTATTTCAAATACCATTGCGTGTGTTTTACAAAGAACCTTAAATAGCCGACATCCTGTTGGGCTGGGGTAAAAAGTAAAAGTGCGATGTATATATGAAACGATGAGATCAACATGTGTACCGAGTTTCATATTATTACATGCAAGCATGTTTCATTTATGGACCAAGTGTTCGGACCCCATTCAAGGGGGCGCTTTCGAGCCCCCCTGCCACGCCCGGGTACCATCTTCAGCCCAACTCTGATGGCCGCGGGTTCTGACCCGTGTGCAAAGTTTCAAGAGTTTTCGAGCATGTTGAGGGCCCCAAAAGTGCCTGAATCGTCGTAAGAAAAATAATAATAGAAAAGAATAACCCTAAGGAAAACAATAGGGCCTTCGCTCTTTCAGGGCTTGGGCCCTAATTAACGAGATTTTTTTTCCTGTCTGATGCAACATACTTTGGTCGAATAACAAAACATTCATTATTAAAATCTACTCCAAAATCTCTAACCCACCCATCTAATATCTGAAACAATCTCTTAGTCTTGAACAACAAAAAACAAATTATCTACCGACTCTTCAGTGCCACAAAAAGGACATTCCTTCCCTACAGTGGGGTCAGTGTGTGCCACGTGCCTTTTTGTAGCTACCACCCAGTGAACAACCCTCCATTGGAGATCCGCAGTGCGTTTCTCGTGCAAGTATTGTACAGTGCCTTTTTTGAAACAGTCTCAAAACCTTTCAGCACCGGAGTCCTGAAATGTAGAAGAGAACCTTCCTCTGGCTCTTCATCCACCGCTGCTGAAACTTCCACTTGGGGAAGAAGACTCCTCATTCTGTTCAGGAACCTCGTTTTCCTCTGATCTCTGTCTGAAGACAGAAGGCAATGCAGAAACAATCCCATCCATTACTCTCTTTATTATCCTAATGGACTAGATACCGGTCTTGTTGCACATCTCCTCTGGACTCTTCCAATTTTCACCAGTTTTTAGGTCAGCGATTCTTGTACACCCCGCTCTTGCCATCATGTTCTGAAAGCTCCTGGTCTCCAGTGCCGGTGCTGGTATCAGCGGGTTGTTAAAAAGAGGTTCATTCTCTGTCCAGAGTCCAAAATTTGAGAGAACTCTCTTAACCTTAAAAGTTAAAGTCCATGCTCTCAAAACTGCCTTGTAGAAAAGAGAAACATTCCTCAAGTCCACGTTGTCGTAGCCTGGATACCAGCCCAAACTCCGCCCACAACATTTTTTGGACGGGAAGTTAAGTTAAGTTCTGTAGTTGAAAACTGCGCTATGCAAAGGTGTTGACTTACTGCGTTGCTCTGATTGGTTGTAGGTTTACCGACTATCCAATTGAGTGCAGAGTTGTTGTTTTTTCCTGGTTCGGTTACGACACGCCTCATAATAAAAGCTTAATGGAGCGGTCTCAGACTCATATTCTCTTTAGAATATGAGTATGACGAAGTCAGGCTAACGTTGTCCAGATTGATCAAGAACAATTGCACATCATATTTGAAAATATTCATTTTCCTCAACACAGCACGCGCTATATCAGCAATCTATATACAGCAATCTTTGTGCCGCCTGAAGTCGGAATGTCTTAATTCTGTTCTTAATGTCCATCAGGCCTTGTCCTCCCTCTTGAATAGGTAGAAAAAGTACAGCAGATTTTTTCCAATGCTGCCCATCCCAGAAAAAGTCAATTAGCTATCTTTGGAGCTCATCAACGACACTCTCCGGGGGATCCAGAACTTTCATTTTGTGCCATAATGCAGATGCAGCCAGATAGTCAGCTTTTTTGAAAACAGAATTGCAACATCTCCACTTAGATTCAAACCATGACTTAGAAAGATCTGACCCTCCCACCCCATCTTCCACTCTACTTCATTATCTAGATCACTATGGGTTTCTTGCAAAAAATAATATCCATATCGTCGCTGTCCGATGAAAACCGCGTATGTCCATTTTGCTGATTTTGAGATTTTTTTGACGGATAGAATGTCCAGGTTCATTTCCGTATACAGCATGCTTCACATTATCTAAATGACCAATGAAAAGTTGTAAAATCATGTCATCTGATTTCCACGTATTTCCATTTGCTGCCAAAGCTGTCAATCACGCACCGTATCTCCCATAGACAGTATGGTATCTCCCCGCCCTGTGGAGGCATCTCGCCGGTCTCGTGAAGTTTCTCGCCGGTCTCGTCTCTGAGACCCCTACACCTGGTATTAAAATACGATCTGTATCCAGATAAGTTATCCTGGGTAATAAAAAAGGCATGTTAATGCAAGGTATAAATACGTTGTGATCGGATCTGCCTGACCATCTGGAGGTAGTCTGGCTCGCATTGTGTTCGGATCTTTACTAGTAAACGCAATCTGGTTGTTGAAACCACATATGTAGGCCTATATTTTACTCCTCCCAAAAATGCTAAAAAAATAAACTAGTGAGAGCGTGTTATATTGGCTATATGACACGTTATAGTCAGATATGACTGCGCTACTGCGACACGCATCACCGCAGATGAGCAGCTGAGCGTCAAAAGTGAAAGTAAGTCACAGACGCAATCATCTTCACAATCACACAATCATCTCACACATACAATTATCTTCAAGTACAGAAATGAAGTGATCTTACCAGGGCAGGCTGTTGCCGAGCTCTTATTGATGTGTCTTTGATTTTGAAATTTGCTGATGATAATATGCAGCTCATATCTGTAATAAAATGCAGCTCATATCGGACAAAATTACGGTAGGATTGTGTAAATAAAGTATCAGTCTAGCATCGCCATGTCAGTGTATGATTCATTGTCTCTTCATAGTTTGTAAGAGACATTTAATAAACTGAGCGTAGCCTATTCATCTGTCAATTTGAAACGCGATTTGGTCATTCTAATTAATGATCGGAAGAACGCGTATCGACCACCGTTACTATACAATATGCGTGTATGTCCATTTAAACTCGTTTTTGGGTCAAATATGGATTATATCATGACACTGGCAAGAATATGGTTACATTTAAAGATGTTGTGCCAAGCATGACAACGCTGCGTTCAGCTGCTTTTGAAATTACATGTTTTTTTCACTTCCTGAAAAGTAACCGTTTTTGGACATACGTGAGTTTCATCGGGCAGCGACGATATGTTTGTTTTGAATCAATTCATACAAAGCGGTTCTTTTTCTATAATCCCTTCCTCCATTGATATTAATTGTCCCTGTTTTTATGCTCACCATAAAAAGAGAAAAAAAGAGAAAGACAAACAGAAGAGAACAAAAAAAGAAAAACACCCTTTGTGACTTAACCATTGTGAGATTACCTTTTAACCCATTCTTTCCCTTTCCGTATTTTTGTCACAATTTTCTTCAGTCTAAATCTTTTCCTTCGGCTCAGTTCTTCAAATTCCACACTCTTCTGTATTTTAACTACTGATCTCACGAATCTTTCAACATCAGGAAAAAAACTCCTCAGAAACAATCACCTCAGTTTCCTCAACTCTCTCAGCACAATGTTTTTCAACTGTTTCTTCTCAACTTACATCTTGGTTTTTCTGTGTTTCATTCCTCTCTAAATCATCTCCCTTCTTTCCCATCTCACCTAAATTCCTTCCTACACTGTCCTCTTTCTCACCATCATTCACTTTCGACACACTCGGCCCAGCGACTCCATTTAACCCACTCGGTCTTGCTACTTCGCTGTCCAACTCGTTTTTAGTGTTCGTTTTCTTAGGGCAAGCATTTTTTGTGTCCTATTTCACCGCATTCAAAACATTTTAGACTCCTGGCACTTGCATAAAGCATATAGGAGTTTCCTTCAAACAGAACTTGAAGTCAAGAGCCACTGAATCTAAAAACATAAACAATTGGCGTCTAAAAGACATAACATGTTTCAGTGACTGGTTTTTACATCCTAGCGGAACCGTCTTGTTTCCGCTAGCTATTTTGCCAAATCTCAACAATTCCTTCTCTATATCTTGATTTGGTATAAAAGGGGGATTGTTACACGGCTCAATAGAGACACCAGCGGGGAAATAACAGTGTAAACGCCACTCACCCAAATGCCGCTCTCAACAGTCGACTAGTTGGGTTCCACCTTCAGAAAGACCACAACGGCCTTATTCATCCGTGAAGCTGAAACAACGTTGTCGTACCCAGGGGCGGAGTGGGACCATAAAATCTACCCGGAAATTTCATAGACCACCGGCCCTCGTCGCCAGCAGGATTTTAATATAGCATTTACAGTTTTACTGATTTAAAAGGAACTTTGTTGTACTATGCTGGAGTAAAGTTCATAAATGGTCGTTCTTTCCCATTTGTAAAACTACAGTATGTTGGGTGCACCTCTGTGCCTCTAGGGGGCTTCGGGGCCATGCTACCCTGCAAGAAAATGTTGTACATTTCAAGGTTAAATGCATCAATCTAGTGCTCTCTGAGAGATCAACATTAAGAGCTTCAACACATGAACTGCTCTTTGAACAAAGAAAAAGCATTGATTTGTACCAGGACAATAAAGAGGGCTCAAACATCTTTTTAGTTATGAGAGTCTTTGTCTACCGTACATTATCAATGGTGTTTTATTATGCCAAACAAGTATTATAATGTAATAATGATTTATATAATATTCCTATGACATAAAATCCATTTAGCCTATAAATGTACTATATAAATGAAAATGAGTATTTCAAAAGTATATATTTAGCCTAAATTACACTATAATATAGATAAATTAAAATACTTTTGTCCTAATTTCTTCACTTGCAAGAAATAAACCCTTGTGCTTTTATTTAGGAGGAAACACCAGATGATGATGAGCAAAGTAATCATGCAGCACAAACAGAATGCTATTCTTAAAGTCTTGTGCTGTTTTATAAAGTCACAAACCCATATCATGGTTTCAATTTTAGTTTGTTGGCAAAATATAATGCTAGAGACCTTAATGTTAGGTTATAAATTTTACATCTTTACATATGTGTTGGGAAAAGGGAGATGAGAGAGTTCAGCAAAAGCCGAATTCGAACTCGTGTTGAGCGCAACAAACTCTGCTTTCATAGACTTTCGCCCTACCACATACGCCACTGTAGCTATTCCATTGCGGGCGTCTTTTTGCTAAAAAGAAAGGCACTTAGTGCAAATATATGCTCCGTTATAGAAAATGTAAAAAAAAAAAAAACATGTTTTCTTCCATTCGCTTAATTGGGCCCCAGGTACGCATGGCGAACTTGCAATAAATACATTTTATCGGACCGGCCCACGCGGCCTCGAAACACTCCCTGCCCACCGGGAAAACTCCCGACTCTCCCGATTGCCACTCCGCTACTGGTCATACCCCACCTGTTCACCTATCGCCACGAGCACTTCTTCCACTGAAACGCCGGGCCTCAGGTACACATCTAACGCCATGATGGAGTGAGAGAGAGGAGTCACACCCTCTCGGCCGAGCCTCCTTCTCAAACACCCGCCACGCGATCAAACAAAGAAAAAACACTGACCTAAAACTATCGTAAGAAAACCAAACATAAACTATTTTTAAACAGTGACGGAAATAAATAAATATGTCATGATCCTGACCCTTTTCTCTTTCTCTGTCTCCCTCTTGTGGTGATTTACAGACACTCACACTCACTCACACGTTTGCGCACCTGTTCCCGTTACTCTCATTATCTCATCTCTCTCAGCTGTTTCCTAATCTTCCCCTGATTGTTTCTCCTTTTTCTAGCGCTTTCTGTCCTTTGCTCTTTGTCAGATTATTCTATGTTATGGTTGATACAACACGCCCGCTGTCCTGTCCTGTTTTGGTACATGCTGAAGTTCTAGCCTGCAAGTATTACTGTGGTATTTGCTCTCTGACTCCTGTTCAGTACTGGATGCTGTGGTCCTCTGCCTCGACACCGACCTACCGCTGACCTCATCTCTCTCCACGAGGGGTGCGGGGTTTCTCTGGTTCTACAGCCGCTGACCACCCCAACCCTAGAAGCAGCCCAGAGGGGATTTCTGTTCTCGTTCAGTGCCGTGTGGCCGATCCTAATTTCTCAAGTTTTTCCCCCTGAACTTACGCCAGTTTCTGGTGCTCAGCTGATTATCTATTAAAGACTGTTATTTACCGCATCTCACTGTTGGGTCCTCTTTCCATCCAGACGTTACAGAATAATCTGACCAACATGGACTCAGCGAGTAGCAGTCCTCTTCAAGCGGCCGTCGAGATGCAGGGCACCTTACTGGGCAGACACGAGGAGGACATCTCGTCTGCTAGGCAGGCGGTCGAATCACTGGCTGCTCAGATGACGGGTCTCTCTCAGCGGGTTTCATCAGTTACGCACAGCGCCGTCCTCTTCTTCAGAGTCCCGCGGAGTGTTTGAGCCCTGGATTAATAACCCGCCCGTGTACTCTGGTGAGCCTACTCAATGCCGCTCCTTTTTGACACAGTGCGAGGTAATCTTTTCACTCCAGCCCTCAACTTATGCTACTGACCGGTCCAGGGTCGCTTTTGTCATCTCACTCCTCACGGGCTGAGACCAATTGTGTATTTGAGTTTTCTCTTTTCAAGCAAGAGATGATAAGAGTTTTTGATCGCTCTGCCTATGGAGAGGAGGCTTCGCGTTTGCTATCCATTCTTCGTCAGGGGAGACGTTCCATAACTGATTTCTCCATCCAGTTCCGTGCACTGTCTACTACCTGCGGGTGGAACAATACGGCCTTGGTGGCCCTTTTCTGGAGGCTCTAAACCCAGAGCTCAGGGATGAGATTCTTGCACGCGAAGTACCAACCCAGCTCGACGCTCTCATCGATCTGGCCATTCGGGTGGAGAGACGCCTTGACTCTCGCCGCAGAGCCCGCGGATTGGAATCCGCCCTTCTCGCTCCGCCGGAGGTTACGCCTACTCAGCCTGCCGCCCCGAATCCTGAGCCGATGCAACTCGGAGGTCTTCGCATCTCTCACAAGGAACGTGAGCGACGAATCATGAATCGTTTGTGCATGTACTGTGCTGCCGCTGGACACTTTGTCTCAGACTGTCCAGTAAAAGCCAGAGCTCGTCAGTAGGAGGAGGGTTACTGGCGAGCGCTGTTTCTAGGATCTCTCCGTCCAAGTCCTGCACCAGCCTGCCTGTTCTTCTCCGATGGTCTGACTGCCTTGGTCGACTCCGGTGCTGAGGGAAATTTCGTCGACGAGACATGGGCTCGTGAGCAAGGTATTCCCCTCATTGACTTAAAGAGCTCCACCCCTCTGTTCGCCCTAGATGGCAGTTCCCTGCCTAGGGTGCGGAGAGAGACTGTTCCCCTGACTCTCTCCGTCTCAGGGAACCATAATGAGACTATTTCTTTTCTAATTTTTCATTCCCCATATACTCCGGTGGTTTTGGGCCATCCTTGGCTCGTTCAACACAATCCCCATATTGACTGGTCTAACGGTCGTATTTTATCCTGGAAATTGTTGTGTCATGTTAAGTGTTTGTCCTCTGCTGTTCCTCCCGTGTCTTCTGTTTCTGTTTTCCAGGAGGAGCCGGGTGATTTGACAGGAGTGCCGGAGGAGTATCACGATCTGCGGGAGGTCTTTAGCCGGTCTCGGGCCACTTCTCTCCCCCCTCATCGCCAGTACGACTGTAGCATTGATCTTCTCCCGGGGACCACTCCCCCTCGGGGACGATTATATTCGTTGTCTACTCCAGAACGTAAGGCGCTCGAGGATTACCTGTCAGAGTCCCTTAATGCCGGTTTGATTGTTCCGTCGTCGTCTCCTGCCGGTGCCGGCTTCTTTTTTGTTAAGAAGAAGGATGGCTCTTTGCGTCCATGTATTGATTATCGGGGGCTGAACGAGATCACTGTCAAGAATCGATACCCCTTGCCACTGATGTCTTCAGCTTTTGAGATCTTACAGGGAGCAAAGATCTTCTCTAAGCTCGACCTTCGAAGCGCTTACCATTTGGTTAGAATAAGGGAGGGAGACGAATGGAAGACCGCGTTTAACACTCCCCTGGGGCACTTTGAATATAAGGTCCTTCCTTTCGGTTTGATCAACGCCCCCGCGGTTTTTCAAGCTCTCATTAATGACGTCCTCCGCGATATGCTCAACATTTTTGTCTTTGTCTATTTGGACGACATTCTGATTTTCTCTCCGTCTCTTCAGGTCCATGTCCAGCACGTTCGCCGAGTCCTCCAGCGGCTTCTAGAGAACCGACTTTATGTCAAAGCTGAGAAGTGCTCCTTTCACGTATCTTCGATTTCGTTTTTGGGTTCTATCGTCTCAGCAGAGGGAGTCAGTATGGACCCAGGCAAGGTGTCGGCGGTCACCGATTGGCCTATACCAGAGTCTCGCATCGCGTTGCAGCGATTTCTCGGATTTGCAAATTTTTATCGTCGTTTCATTAGAAATTTCAGCCAGGTAGCCACGTCTCTTACAGCTCTGACGTCTGTCAAGTCCAACTTTAGATGGTCAGACGCTGCACAGGCGGCGTTTGATCGTCTAAAGACCCTTTTTACTACTGCCCCGGTTCTTCTCACTCCCGACGTCTCGAGACAATTTATCGTGGAGGTAGATGCTTCAGAGGTGGGGGTCGGGGCTGTGCTCTCCCAACGCTCCACCGCTGACGGAAGAGTACATCCCTGTGCTTTTTTCTGCCACCGCCTCTCGCCCACTGAACGTAACTACGACGTCGGCAATCAGGAGGTACTCGCCATTCGCCTAGCGTTAGGAGAGTGGCGACAGTGGTTAGAGGGTTCCGCTGTTCCGTTTCTAGTTTGGACGGACCACCGAAACCTGGAGTATATCCGTTCTGCCAAGCGATTGAACGCGCGGCAAGCTTGTTGGGCGTTGTTTTTTACTCACTTTGATTTCTTGATTTCCTACCGCCCGGGTTCCAAGAACGTTAAGCCCGACGCGCTCTCTCGTCTCTTCAACTCTTCTACTGCTCCAGCCAATCATGAGGCAATTATTCCTCCTGGTCGTGTCGTAGGGGCAGTCCGTTGGAGAGTCGAGAGACTGGTCAGACAGGCTTCCCTTCGAGTCGCCGCACCCCCTGATTGCCCTAGGGGTCTTCTCTTTGTCCCCGCGTCGGCGCGTCAAGCAGTCCTTAGATGGGGTCACTCTTCCAAATTAACTGCTCATCCAGGAGTTCGCGGTTCGCTCGCCTCGATCTGTCAACTTATTTGGTGGCCTACCTTGGAGCGTGACACACGTCGCTTAGTTGCCTCTTGTGTTGTATGTGCTCAGACTAAGTCTGGTCAGTCTCGTTCGGCCGGTCTCCTTCGACCCTTGCCTGTGCCTGCTCGTCCGTGGTCGCACTTGACTTTATCACCGGGCTTCCCTCCTCTGCTGGGAATACGGTCATCTTAACGGTGGTCGATCGCTTTTCAAAGGCGGCTCACTTTATTCCGCTCCCTAAATTCCCCTCTGCAAAGGAGACCGCCCGGATTATGGTAGACCATGTCTTTAACCCCCTGGGGACCAAAAACGCGCCCCCGCGTTTTGATCGTTTTTTTTCACACAGCTGCAACATAGACTTAAAACACTCCGTCATTGATGGTCATATAAATAAAATCGATACATGATTATAAACTATAGAGGGTCTTCTTTTTTCTGTACACTCTTATTAATATCAAAACCTTGTGTTTTTTTAAAATAAATAAATTAAACAGGGTGCACTTTCAGCTCACTCTGTCTCCGCAAAAATCTTTCTGAAACGCGTCCGAAAAAAGAGCTGTAACTCATTAAATACTTGTCACAGACACATGAAAGATCTCTCTTTATGAAGCTGAGATTTTCTTCTTTTAATTTAAGTCATTTATATAAAAAGCAACTACTCTCAGTTGATGTAATCTGTATGAAAAGAAAGAGATGTCAGGATTTTCCCTTTCACCTCATTACAGCAAATGAGGTGCTAATGTAACCGCACCCACTGGAGCGCGTGCTATTCAAATTCTAATGTTGAAGCAAGCCATGAAAACGCCCTCATCGCAGTGAGGAGATCCTGGAAAAAAAGTTACCTTATAGTTTCATTTTGAGGAGCACGCACGGATTCAGCTGATGCAGTAAGTCATTTATTATAAGTGCTTTGTTCGAATCGCGTTATTGAATAGTGTCCACAAAGACTGTGTAAATATCAAATGCGCGTCTGATAGGGAAGAATAGACGAATTCACTGACGCGCGCTGTGCGTTAAATCACTTTCGCTTTCATTTGAACAAGAATCTCATGAGACATCCTTACATTAGTAAGATAACATTATTTATCTGTACCTATAACCAAAAAGTGTGTTTAAATATGATTCGGGTGTGTGGACGGATGTACGAACGAACGTTCATTTAGTTAGACTGTTAGAGTTCTGCTCATATTATTTTATTAGCCACACACACGAATCATATTTAAACACACTTTTGGTTAGAGTTTAAAACATCTTGAACCAATTCTACATGGCCCATATAAAAATTGACCAGGATTTGTTTCCAGGTATGACAAAAAATGGGTTTTGACTTTCATTTATACTTTGATTTTATACATACATGTATATATTTGAAGCGTTCAGATGCAAAAGCCTCCAAGTGCCATTTGAATTTTTTCTAGAATGATCATTTTTATCAAGCTTGTATATATAAGTTCAGTAATTTCACATAATGGCAATGAAGATTACCTATTAATTGTCATTTAATTGAAATTACTGAACTTAAATATACAAGCTTGATAAAAATGATCATTCTAGAAGAATTTAAAATGGAACTTAGAGGCTTTTGCATCTGACCTTCTGTTATATATATATATATATATATATATATATATATATATATATATATATATATATATATATATATTGTCCTTTCATTTTTTTCTTGTCTGACTCACCTGAATGAAAGGCTCATTATTATGCATGTCTTTGTCTCTCTCAGGTGTGAATCACCTAATTATACATGATGGGGCTGGCCTGTTCACGCCCATTCGCATATTGCCTTGGCAAACAAAAAAATGTTTTTCACAATATAACCCAATTCACAGTTTTATGTGAATGATTAGGGGGATGATTTTCAGATCATTATGAAGAAAAAACCCTAGGCAACAACATCAATTAGTCAAAAGTCTTGTGGACGCATATTTAGTATGTGTTTTCTGGCCTTATTTCAGAAACTTTCATTTTTAGTTTTTACAATAACCACGCATAAACAATATTCTCTCAAAAATGCAAACATGTACAAACATGTTGCCCATATGTCATGGTTGCCCTGTTTCTGCTAAATATAGTGTAATTTCACCTGTGCCATTAATATGTTTATAAGCAGCTGAAAAAAACACAGATGTCAGGGCATGTCAGAACCTCTCAAGGACCCCAAATACACCTTGGTCCCCAGGGGGTTAAGCTTCATGGGTTGCCTACCGATGTAGTGTCTGATAGAGGTCCGCAATTCGCCTCGTTATTCTGGAAGGAATTCTGTCGCCTCATAGGGGCTACTGCCAGCCTTTCGTCGGGTTATCACCCCCAAACCAAAGGGTAGGCTGAACGGGCCAATCAAAGTATTGCTCGCATTCTCCGTAGTCTGGTCTTTCGCAATCCCGCGTCATGGTCAGAACAGCTCGCTTGGGCTGAGTACGCTTTCAACTCTTGTCCATCCTCCGCCACGGGCCTAACGCCTTTCCACGGTTCCCTTGGTTACCAGCCTCCTCTGTTCTCCTCGCAGGAGGCGGAATCTAGGTGTCCGTCCGTTCAGACCTTTATTGCTCGCTGTAAGCGCACCTGGAGGAGAGTTAAGTCAGCACTTTGTCGCTCTAGGAGACGCATGAGAGCAGCGGCCAATAAGCGTCGGGTAAAGAGTCCTCGTTATTTACCTCTCCAATCCGAGTCTCGTAAGCTGGCACCCCGCTTCATTGGTCCTTTCCGCATTATCAAGATCATCAATCCTGTCACTGTCCGACTTCGTCTTTTGTCCAATCTCCGTCGAGTCCATCCAGCGTTTCATGTCTCATGTATTAAGCCTGTCATTCGCCCTCCCTCCCGCCCTTCTTGCCCCCCCGTTCGTGTTGAGGGCGTGCCTGTCTATAGAGTCAGACGAATTTTGGACAGACGCCGACGGGGTCGTGGGTACCAATATTTAGTCGACTGGGAGGGGTATGGTCCAGAGGAGAGAAGCTGGATTCCCTCCCGGGACGTCTTGGACCCCTCGCTCATTGAGGATTTCTTCCGGTCTCATCGGTCTTCTGCCTTGGGAGCGCCAGGAGGCGCTCGTTGAGGGAGGGGTACTGTCATGATCCTGACCCTTTTCTCTTTCTCTGTCTCCCTCTTGTGGTCATTTACAGACACTCACACTCACTCACACGTTTGCGCACCTGTTCCCGTTACTCTCATTATCTCATCTCTCTCAGCTGTTAATCCTAATCTTCCCCTGATTGTTTCTCCTTTTTCTAGCGCTTTCTGTCCTTTGCTCTTTGTCAGATTATTCTATGTTATGGTTGATACAACACGCTCGCTGTCCTGTCCTGTTTTGGTACGTGCTGAAGTTCTAGCCTGTAAGTATTACTGTGGTATTTTCTCTCTCCTGTTCAGTACTGGATGCTGTGGTCCTCTGCCTCGACACCGACCTACCGCTGACCTCATCTCTCTCCACGAGGGGCGCGGGGTTTCTCTGGTTCTACAGCCGCTGACCACCCCAACCCTAGAAGCAGCCCAGAGGGGATTTCTGTTCTCGTTCAGTGCCGTGTGGCCGATCCTGATTTCTCAAGTTTTTCCCCCTGAACTTACGCCAGTTTCTGGTGCTCAGCTGATTATCTATTAAAGACTGTTATTTACCGCATCTCGCTGTTGGGTCCTCTTTCCATCCAGACGTTACAAAATATCAGCAAAAACCCAGAAGGAACCAAAATAAAAAAAAGAAGAAAAGGAAAAACATTTAAATCGCTCCTCTCACCCGTGAGAAACTCACACACCTCAAACCCATAGAGAGAGAGAGAGAAATAGGGAGAGATGAGAGATAGAGAGAGAGAGAAATATATATAAGAGAGAGAGAGACCTTTAAAATTATTCCAAATCACAAAAATGAAAAAAAAAAATGAAAATAAAATGAAAATAAAAATAAATAGAAAATAAATAAACAAGAATAAGTACAAATAATAATGGAAAATTTTACAACTCAACTTATCTTTTATAACACCCCAAAGCTTATCTGATAACCGTGCCCTGCATTGGGCTTACACATCACACCTTCTGTTCCCCACATCAAAAAAAGGTCTCAATGGGCTCTATGCACAGCGGTATTTCCTCTGAAGGTTTAAGGATGCTCCGCCGATCGTAGAGTCCAATGCAATACCGAGAATTTATATTGAATTTTATTCTATAGTAAATAGAAATAAATAAATATTATATAATAAAATAAATATTCTATAGTTTATTCTATAGTAAATTTTGAAGACTCAGCCATAATCCCGTTTTCCTCGGTTTTCCTCCACTTTAATCTCCCCAACCGGAAACAGACGAGCTTCCTTAGGTCAAATGCGGAACTTATGCGTGCATATAGCCCATATCATTTACCAATTCATAATAAGCAAACTCCAGCATCAAACAACCCTTTATAAAACCTTTTAACATCTGCACTGCACATCTACAATCCACCACTGAAAATCCCCTAGTCTTTTTTTCAATGGGCTTCTTTTACAGGGACCTCCAACTACCTTAGGGGGAAGATCCTTGCTCAGCTACTCCAATCCATTTTGACTCAATCACTTTGACCATAGCTCTTAAATTAAGAGATTTAACACAAATCATGTACATGGCTTTCTTGGAAAAAAGTAAAAAATGACTAGGTACAGATGTTCTAAAAGTCAGTAGACTCCCTTCAGTCTCTTCCCAATCTCCCACTTCTGCAGACACAAATTTCAGGGAATAATCCATCAAATTCCTCCAAATGTAACAACTGAAGACACAAAAGATTCTTTATTTCTGCCAGCAATCTTTGAAGAAGAGACAGAATGTCTGTTTTAAGATGCAATTCTTCTGCTGTAATCCACTGGTTATTTATCTTTAAATGTCCAATTTTACCAATGCCAGCTTTTATCAGATTATTATGTATAGTGACTGAATTCAGTAGTTCAATAGACAACAGTCCATTAAAGAACAAAGGTTCTTCCATAGTCCAAACCTTAACTTTTCCACAGAAAAAATATGCACACTTGTAAAGCTGAAGCATAAAAATACTAGGGCTGGGCAAGTTAACGCGTTATTATCGCGTTAACGCATTTCTTAATTAATGCCGACAATTTTTTTAACGCACGTTAACGCAGTTTTTTTTTTCAATATTTTTTTAAAGTCCGTTGCTGACTGGCTCTGAATAACAGGCCTACAGTCAAACCATGGATAACAGGAGGGGTGGGATGTTGGTCAGCCAGCAAATAACCCATCCAAACAAGCAGTGGAGAGAGGCTTTGGCAGGTTCTCTCAGGTGAATAGAAAGGGAGACTGTGCGGACAGTAACCAACGGCTTCTGTGCGCTACGCAGCTGTAGCCTTTTTAACTTAAATTAAAATTATACATAACTTTACCTGAAAAGCCAACGTTTAGTTTAGCGGGGGTGCTCTCATAGACAGTAAAAGAAAGGGTGCTCTGCATGTGAATTCCCGTCTGTTGATGTCCTGATAACTATTTAGATTCTGGAAACACACAAACAGCGAACCGAGGATCAGTCTGTCTTCCAATGATTTGTGCTGGCTGCGCGTCGTGTACAAAAAGTTATAATTCAACGTCGGCAACGGGTGGGCGCGTGCGTGAGGCGAGCTTGACCGCAACAGTTTCACAGGAACGCACCCGTCCCGCTTGTCGCTGCACCTTGTGCTTGACCACTTCACCTCACTCTAAATGCTGATTTATACTTCTGCGTCGGACCTACGCCAGAACCTCTACGTGGTTTTCATTATACTTCTGCATCGTTGTCCGCGTTGACGCGCAATTACGGGAGCATGTGAAACCCGGGGAGCGGTTCTAGCGATCACGCTTGAGGTATTGACGCGTTGTTACATTTTTGGAGAGGTGCACGTCAGGGTACGCGCGCTACACACAGCCTACGGCGTAAGTTCGATGCAGAAGGCTTTACCTCTGTTTAATGTAGCCTAGTGTACGTGGGAAACCATAGCATGACCAAACCTAAGCTACTATCAGAGAAGTAACGTTGGTAGACTTATATAGTAGTGGTCATGACCTCTGACTACATTGACTGTTTCTGCTGCTCCCTAATAAAAGATACTATCTGTTGATACCTGTTCAGAAAAAAAGAAAACTGGACTCGTTTTAACTATAAAAGGTAATCCCCTGTGCCAAATAGCTTTGTTTTAATATTTGATTCGATTACATTAATATTTAAGTTGAGATTTACAATAAATATTTTATTGCTACTGTAAAAGAAAATACTGCTGGTATAAAGCACATTATTTGTTTAAAGTTTTTGCAAACCACATGTTATTGCACTTTTATGTATATAGACATGTATGTATAGTACATTTAAATCAAAAGTGTGCAATACATTACTTTAGAATTCATTATTCAATTTCCCGCGTAACAATGCGATTAATCGCGATTAATCGCAAGAAATTTATGCGATTAATCGCGATTAAAAAAATTAATCGTTGCCCAGCACTAAAAAATACATAAGTCTGTTAAGGTCCATGTTCTTCAAGTTCATTAAGAACAGATGTCTGTCAAGACCCAGACGACCAGACCTCCTGAAGAGGGCACATGCCACTTCTATCTAGTTCTGATCTTGATGGAAAAGAAACCTTTGAAAAGTCTTTAGACAAAAAGTTGTATACCTGGATTTTAATTCAGTTACCCAGCAAACAAATTTAGGTTCTGGGAATGTTCTGGGAACATCTGGGAATGTTCATGTGTTGGTTTCCAGAACATTCCTAGAACTTTCCCTTAAGGTTAAGGGAACGTTCCTGGAACATTCTCCTTACGTTATAGATATGGAACCTAAAAATAACCAACATGGAATGCTCCTATAATGTTCTTGTTTGGTTCCCAAAAAAATAACCTCGTGGGACCATTCGAGAACGTTAGGAGAATGTTCTGTGTTTGCTGGTAAGGCCTTGTCCTCCTTCATGAACTGGTAGGTACAGAACAGCTTCTTTCACCCAGTTCTTTCCAGTCTAGAAAAAAAAATAATAAAAATAAATAAATTTTGATCCATTGGTGGACCCAAGACATTCAGCCTGCGCCACAGGGTAGATGCCACTAAATTGTTGATAACCACCACTCTTCCCCTATACGATAGTTGAGGCAGCAACCAGTTCCATTTAGATAAATTAGCACATACTTTATCCTTTACATTCTCCCAGTCCTTTTTAAACTCTTCACTTTCTAAATAAATCCCTAAAAATTTAAATCCTATTTTTCCCCATTTTACATTTTCAGGAATAACTGGTAAGACCTCTGTTGAATGTTCATTACACCACAAAGCTTCCATTTTAGTCTTTGATGTATTTTCATGTATACCAAGAAACTTCTTAATTGTGTTTACATCCTTTTGATTCTTAACAAACTCAGTGATATCGTCTGATTATGCTGTGTCAGCTTAATTTCTATGGAATGCCAAAGCTGACTAAATTAAAAATAAATAAATACATAAATAAATGTACAAAGAAATGTAAAAAAGCACAAATACATAAATAAATACATAAATAAATATACAAAGAAATGTAAAAAAGTGCAAATAAATGAGTATTTATGCTTTTATTTCAATATTTATGTATGATTGTATTTTTTCACACATTTATTTATTTCTACATTTATTCATTTATTTATTTCAACTTTTATTTATTTCCACATTTATTTCAGTATTTATGTTTTTATGTCTACATTTATTTATTTTCACATTTATTTATTTCCACATTTATCTATTTCCACATTTATTTATTTCCACATTTATTTATTCCATTCTTTGTCCATATACTAATGAGGGGGGCGTGTTTTAACTCAGACATGAGCAATCGATCTCAGAGTGGCAGTTCTGAAGCTTTAAGGCCACAGTGACACCTTGTGGTGTGTGACCAAACGAAACGCAAGCTGTGTGGGCAATATCACATTTTAAGTCGTGCATATCACCCTAACTGTATGTAGGGTAGGCTATATAGGGTTAACACATGAATATGATAGCTGATAGCTTGTTTTTGGCTTGTGATTACTGACGATGAGACTCGCACACTAGCGCAGAACACGGAGAGAAACCAGCGCACATTTCACTGACTCCCACGCAAGCATTTTGATCAATGAGTTTGAAACGTCCGCGATTACATTCGCGTTTCCTAATTTCGTATGCATAACAGGTGGCAATTCAAATGCTTAAAACGCAACCCATATTTAGATGCTGCTCTTAGATAGATATTGATTAATCACAAGTCATCAATTTTGAATTTTTCTTAAATCAAACAAAAGTGGCTCATTTAAACGCAGTGAGCCACGCATCTCACGCCATGCATTGGACCATAGAAGCCTGCTCATTCAAACAGCACTGGTCGTGCCCATGGTCGTGGTGATATTTCCCCCTGTAAATTGATTTTATATCTACCCAAACCTTATTAAATAGGTAGGCTAGGCTGCACATCATCATATATGTCAAGTTCTTAATATTAATCGATAAACTTCTCAGTTATAATAATAATAAGGCACTATGGCTGTTATCAGTAAAATAAAATTAACAAAAGTCATTAAAAGTCAAAATCTTAATACAGAATGCATGGCGTGAGAAGCGTGGCTGGCTGCGTTTGATTTTAGAATAATTCAAAATATGTCTTGTGATTAATCAGGCCTATCTAAGAGAGCAGCATTTAAATATGGGTTGCGTTTTAAACATTTGAATTTTCATCTGTTATGCATACGAAATTGGGAAACGCGGATGTAAATCGCGTATTGAGTAGTGTTTCAAACTCATTGATCAATATGCTTGCGTACGTGGGAGTCAGTGAACTGTGCGCTGGTGTGCGAGTCTCATCGACAATAAATGCAAGCTATCAGCCCTATCCACCACGTTTAGGCCTACATTGTTATCCACCTTTTTCTGCTCTAAACAATGCGCGCTGCCATGACGACGATGCCGGTTGTCAACTTCCGGTTCGAGCCTGGTCTTTTTTCCCATGTGTTTTAGACTGTGTCATCCCCACATCGCTAAACTAAATCGAAAAAACATTCATCAAATGTGATCTGATCACGTTATTTTTTATTAAATCACAGATAAAAACAAAATTAACGTTTTTCTTTGCTTCATAACTTCCAAAGGATAGCTGATGCATGATGCATCTCCCTAAACATCCGACAGTTTCTATCACCCCGACTGCTGCAGAATAACAGTACTGAAAGGTTAGGCTAGTTAGTTCTTTGACTCCTGTCTAGTCCAGTTTGCGCGCTGTTGCCTCCGTCATGATCATCTATTGTTTACTATATACTTCTTATTTATTAAAACCAGGCGATTGGTTAATGAAACATTGATTGAAATTAACATAAGTAGTGGTATCATAAACGTTGTGTCATTTTTTATGATTTATGATGTGATTTATGGCTTATACTGTTACAGGGAATGTGTGCCTGTCACTCGTGTCTGTCATGTGTAAGTCTTCGTGAAGGAAAACAGCGCTGATTTACGACTGCGCACAGGCTGCAGAGTGACTAGACTGCGTGTCACCACGTGAATGGCATAGGTGTCAGTGCTTCCGACCTAATGTTTCAGTGCTCTATTGTATCTTGGGAGGTACTGGCCATAGGTGTTATAATGTGTTAATTATGACAGCGACGACAGGGCCTCGGGTATGTCTTCATGAAGGAGACCAGTGTTGATTTACGACCGAGTGCACGCAAGACAGCGTCGTGACTAGACTGTGTGTCACCACAGGGTAGTCGCGGGTGTTAGTGTCCGGATGGTTCTTTTATGGCTTCCGACCGTATGTTTCCATGCTCTATTGTATCTTAGGTATTGGCCATAGGTGTTATAATGTCTTAATTGTGACGGCGACGGATGGTCTCGCCAGAGTTCGCACTTCTTTCACGTTTCACGTATAAAGCTGCGAAGAACGCAAACAGTCAGTTACAGAACCGAACAACGCTATCACTCGTCTCTCATCGTTCTCAAAAATGTGTGTGGAAGAAAATGGATGCCTGTCATAACAGTAAGTTTGTTTAATTTCATCAGGTGTTATTATTATTAGAAAGCTTTTTATCTGTTTTACATGCGTCATTTGTTATGTTGCCTTACTTAAAGGTCTCTCTGCACTGCAGGTCATGGCGAACTCAAAGATCTGATTGATGAAATTAGTTTCCTGAATCAGGCTAGTGGTGGTATGTATAATTACGTTTTTAAATGATACATACAGTTTTGTGTGTGTGTGTGTATGCGTGATATGGATAATAGCGTTTTGTTTGACAGGAGGTGTGTCTCATGGGGCAGGGCGTACTGTTTTAGCACCACTCAGCAACACTGTTGGTTCGCGAGAGAATGAAGACACGCATGCCACCGGTAAATTCAAATGTTGCTACATTCATAGTGTTTAAGTGAGTGTTTTTGGATGTGTAAAAAAATGCTTTATCTTTTGTCTTGTTATTACCAGGACCAAAACGGAAAACTATCACGGCGTTAGTGCATGCTCCATCGAATGATCGAGCTAATTCAAACCCCCTCGGTAATGTGCAATTTGACTTTATCAAACATTTATATTAGTATATGATGCGATGGTTTTGTTGAAATTATTTTAATAATTTTAACATGTGTATTTTTACAGAAGGATTATCAAACGTAGTGAGAGCTATTGGTGCGTCTGACACGGTTAAGGATGGCGTCAGTGGAATAAGACCGAAAAATAAGCTTAAACGCAAATCTATGGACACCCGGACTTCGAGAGATTTCGTACAACCACCATCAGCTCCGAAGAAACCTAGACGAAAGGCTATTAAAAGTAGGTACCATACAAAATATGATTTTCTAATCAGTCTAAAAAAAAATGAATTTTCTAATAAAAAATGATTTTCTAATCAGTCTAAATAATATGTTGATATGCACAGAGTTCAAATTGATTTTATGTGACCGTAATGTTGCTATGTTATTTGCAAACGTACGTCAGTTTTAGTATGTTTTGTTAACATGCATTTTACATTTGTTTTTTGAAAACTAGTCTCCGATGACATCTGTGTTGTAACGATATGGTGTTTTTTAGCCTGTGGCACCCTCTATAGTCGTGATTTAGTATTAAATGTGGGGGCATTCACAGTCATTTATGTTTTTTTTTTTATTATATGTGTAAATATATGTAGTTTTGACTCTAACATTAAAAAACAGCATTAGTACTACCAGTCTGAATTTATATATATATATATATATATATATATATATATTAGTCATGCAAATTATATTAATAATGTAATATTTTTATTTTGTTTTATTTTGTTTTTTCACACTGTTCTTTTTTATATCTCAACAGAAACTATAGAGAATGAAAACACTGTTCCTGATATAGACGATGTTCAGAAGTGGACAGACGATCTGATTCAATCGTGGGATGAATGTGTGTTTAACACATGTCCTAAAGAAGATCAACATCCTGTACAGGCCAACTATGATCCAGCATCTGTGACAGAATCTGATCCACATGAACTGCCTTCAAACCAGGAAGCTTTCAGACGGGAATCACAACCCAATATAGACATTCAGCACATAACAGGAGTGATACAGGACTCTGTCAAGACTGCATTGAATGACATAGAGGAGCGTCTAAACAGAAGATTTGATGCAATTGAGAGCTTGCAACAACAACAAGGTATTCAGATTAACAAGATTCTTAATGTATTTGATGCCACACAACAACAGGGTATTTGGATTAAACAAATCATTGCGTCGCATCGTTTGCTTAATGGAGCCGTCCAAAAAGTAGGCAGTGATCAGGGTATGACAATAGAGTTATTAAAACGTATCGTGATCATGCTTAAAAAGAAATTTGGGTGAATTGTGAACTATTTCTATTTTTTTTTTTTGGTCACACATACTGCGTGTAACTTTTACCATAACTGCATATTTGATTGTATGTATAAATCTTTTTTTTTAACTGTGTGTATACTGAGTTTATCATCCATAGTTGTTTTAAATGTACACCTAGCAGACATTTAAATAAAAAAGATTGATTTAAAAAAATGCCTAAACGTTGTCGGGAACCAGATGGTATTGAACAGGGTGATGTAGGAAGGTTTAGATGTGACAATGGCCTACCCGTTGAACAGTGCAGTAACACAGAAACATTGCAATATTTAATTCGTACAATGGATGATATGAATAGGAGTCTACAACTACAAATACTACAGACACATTGCTAGATTTGATAAACATAGTGAGATCGATGTCAGATGAGGATCATGAGCTAAATACTGATTTTGAACATTTTGTAATTACGCAAAACACGGTAGAGGATACAGAACCTCTATCAGAAGAACCAGATGGTTTTGATCAAGGTGCAGTAGGAGGTTTTAGATGCTACGATGGGCATGCAGTACCCGTTGAACAGAGCAGTACCACAGAAACATTGCAATATTTAATTCGTACAATGGACGATATGAATAGGACCGAGTCTACTGCTACTACTACAGACACATTGCTAGATTTGTTAAACATAGTGAGATCGATGTCAGATGAGGATCCTGAGCTAAATACTGATTTTGAGCATTTTGTTAATACACAAAACATGGGAGAGGATTCAGAAAATCCACCAGAATCAGATCTTGATTTTGAACATACTGTATCATCTTACCAGACCGGTGGAGGGTCAAGCACCCACACACATCGCACACTCGATCTTAATGCACCGAACATGGGTCTCACAGATAGCGATATAGAATCGCTTGTAAGAGAGGGTGGTGATGTGAGTGGGTACACAGTAATGCCACGAAATCGGTTCAATGGTCTGGAAATCCATAGACTTATAAATCTGCGGGAGATACCTTCTACAGATTTATCAGCCTATGCTATATTTTTACATGATACACTTTCTGAAATTGTAGCGTTCTCCAGACTGTTAGGTGGTGATGATTGTTTAATCAGTATCACCTTGAGGGGTCCGAGTCTGACATCTGATGTTAACACGCTTTTGTCAGGTAGCAATGGTTACAGTGTAGATGTGTTTATAAACGATCTTGAAAAAATAATGCAGAGCAACTCCGACGTACAGTATGATGAGAGACTGAGTTTGAGAGTATCGATAGCTAGAAGTAAACGTGGTGGTGCTTATCGCAAGATACGTGATCTTGCACACAATGAAGTAATTGCGAGAAACAGACTTAAACGTGCACTCTGTAATTTTTTTGGCCACCAGGGGTCACTCATTTCACATAATAACAAAGACGTACTTTGATGACGTCAGGAAAGAGCGTGGGCTCACGGGAATTGTTGTCGCTGTCAATGACAACCAGCTCAGCTCATGACATGACATGATCGTTTTTACAAAATATACGGATATTCGGCATCTTTCTGTTAGCTTGTCAAGAAGCTTTAAATGCAACCCCAGTGTTTACCTGTGGCATGCTTCTCGGGTCATATCTTTCACCCGTACGTTTGAGCTTTACTGGGCTGTAGCAGCAGAAGGTGCAGGCAAAGGTAATCGTGGTTCATAACTATAATACAGACGAATATAAATATTTATATTACGCTCCTTCAATGAATGACCTATTTTAGAACATTTTTCGGGCACACTGGATTTTATAAGCACGTAAGATACTGCAGTCAAACGTTTGACTGGGTTAGCGTTATCCATCCACAATGTGCTAAAGGCTAAAGGGAATGTAGTGAGAGCTTGCGCCGCAGGTGAGGCGTTTATTTAGTAAGCATGAGCGCGCTAAAGCGGGCACGTACATTCGCAACCTGACTCATTTGAGTATTCAATGTGCGCGGCTCGCTAACAGCAACAGTTTGACAGTTTAACAGCTGATTTGAATGAGACGACCGGAACGAGCAGCGCTATATGCGCGAGCAGCACCGGGGACAGTGCATCTCGTCTGAGTGAGCGCTCGTGAGCGGGCACGTGATTTACACGCATAAAAATACGTCTTACTTTTTTTTCTTCGTCATTTTCTATGCTTTCTTGGCGGTAGTCCAGTGTTCCCCTTTGTGTTTGGTGGTTTCGCCGGGTTCCGCAAGGAAGTTAGAGAAAATAGAGGAGTCAAAGGTTATATGACGCCATAGACGGACGACGAAACGGAAATAAAGTAACGTCCCGTGTCTTCGAATTAAACTATAAATTTCTCCGTATTTGAAAGTTGGTGGAAACTGTCGGGATAATGTAAGTACACATCTAATAGAAATATATAACATAGATACATTTATTTTTGCTATTTTTAAAGCCGAAAAAGTACAGATTGTGGCTTTAATCTGTTCTGCCCTACAAACATTTCAATCTTTGTTTCGCAATCTGCCTGGCACACTTCCTAAACCCACAGAAACCACACACAGAGCTAGAGACTATAGCATCTACATTACAGGCGTCAGTTGGATATTCTGATCAACACAAAATCGCCTTTAATGACATCAGTCCGTTTGAACGCATGCTGAAGATTAAAATAGTTGTCTTCTATAGGACCGATACAGGTGTTTTGGAGAGATATACAAACACAGAAGATCTGCATCCTAAAACAGCGTTTTTGTACCTGCATGACAATCATTATTTTATGATTAAAAATCTACGCGCGTTTATTGGCACACCATATGTGTGCGAGTTTTGCTACAAGGGGTACACCTGCAAGAGAGACCACAGGTGTCGATACATATGTGATGTCTGTAATGCGCCAGAATGTCATAAACAGCCCAAAAAACCCAAACACTGTGAAGACTGTCTGCGGTACTGTAAATCTGACTATTGTTTCGAGATGCATAAAAAACCACCTCAAGGTATGCGTTTCGCTCAGTGTCAAGTCACCAAATACTGCGGAAAATGTAATAGGCGTTACCATGTCAGCGGCGATAAACCCAAACCCCATAAATGCTCTGCAGATAGTTGTGTGCACTGTGGTGAGAACTTGGTTACCGATGGTGAACATCAATGTTTTATTCAACCTGTTAAGCCGAAAGCTCCAAACGATCGTTACATTTTCTATGATTTCGAGACCCGTTATGAAAACGGCAAACACGTTGCTAACTTTGTATGTGCCATCACGTTTGATGGTCAAGAATTTGTGGCTGAAGGTCCCGATTGTGTGGACCTTCTCATCAAAAAATTCAGACAACCTCGTTACAGTAATTAAACATGGATAGCCCACAATTCGTCCGCTTTTGACAACTACCTTCTTTTGGAATTCTTTACTAAGATGGGGATTGCTCCTAAAATTACAATGCGTGGATGTCGTCTAATCCTAATGTATGACAGTACGTTCAAACAAAGGTACATTGATTCGTATTCATTTATCCCAATGCGCCTTGCCAAAACGTCAAAAGCATTTAATCTGACTAATGCAGAGAAGGGATATTTTCCACATCACTTTAACCGTGCAGAAAACGACACCTACATAGGTCCGTATCCTGACAAGAAATTTTATGGATACGCAACAATGTCGAACGAAGACAGGGTAGCATTTGATGAATGGTACAACACAACCTCTGACAAAGTGTTTGATTTTAAAAAAGAACTTGCGATTTATGGTAAAAATTATGTTTTGCTGAGGGAAGCATGCATGAAATACCGCGATTAATTCATTCATTGTACAGGTCTTGATCCATTTAATTACACCACTCTGGCAGCGACGTGTATGGCTATATATAAAACGCACTTCATTCCAAAAGACACGGTTGCTCTGACGCATAACAATGCGTATATCAATCAGAACAAGACTCATTCAAACATTTCGATTCAATGGCTCGAATTCATCCGCAAATCACGGGGGATAGATGTTCAACATGCTTTAAACAGTGGTGAGATGTCTTTTGGGAAATACTATGTGGACGGATTCTATGACGATGGCAAGGTGAAAAAGGCATTCGAATTTCTTGGCTGTTTTTTTCACGGTTGCGAACGATGTTATAACCCCAACGATCTAAACCCTTTATCAAAGGTGCCTTATGGCATTTTGAGAAGACAATGCGACGACAAGATTGAAATTCTGGAGCGGGCCTACGGCCTTCAGGTCGAAACGATGTGGGAATGTGATTGGTTATGTGCTAAACAGAATGATGCTACAGTGATCGATTTCATGTCCACTTACATTCACCCTGAAAGATTGAAACCACGGGATTCTCTTTTCGGCGGACGTACTAACGCGTTAAAACTGTACCACAAAGTCTCGGAGGGGGAACGCATAAGGTACATTGATTTTACATCGCTATACCCCTACTGTCAGGCTCGAAAATGCTACCCAATTGGCCATCCTGAAATAATATACAAGGATTTTCAAAACATTGAAGATTATTATGGTTTAGTCAAGGCAACCGTCCTTCCGCCGCGGAAGTTGCTTCACCCCGTACTGCCTTATAGGACCGGGGGTAAGTTAATGTTTCCACTCTGTAGGACATGTGCTGATCATCAGAATCAGACACAGGCGTGGGTTAGTATCGAGCTAATAAAAGCTATTGAGAAGGGATATGTAGTGACAAAAATTGACAAAGTCTGGCATTTCCCCCAACGATCTGAGACATTGTTTGGTGATTATGTTAAAACATTTTTACAGTTCAAACAGGAGAGTTCAGGGTTTCCAAAAGATGTTGTGACCGATGCTGACAAAGAATCTTATGTAAAAGATTACTTTGAGAGAGAGGGGATTAAGCTTAATCTGGACAAGATCGAGTTTAATGCCGCACGCAGATCAATCATGAAATTAGTGTTGAACGCGCTTTGGGGACGGTTCTCGATGAATGAACATTTGCCGACAACCGAAATACTCACAGACCCTGAACAGTTTGCCTGTCACATTTTTGGCACAGAGTATGACATCAAACATTTCTCATTTGTGTCAGACACTGTTGCAATTGTTCAGTGAGCTTACGCCAATGGGAAAGGGACACAGACTCGTGACATTAACGTCTTTCTCTGTGCTTTTACAACAGCCCATGCAAGGTTAGAACTTTACGATCTTATGGACAAGTTGGGTGATAGACTGCTTTATTGTGACACCGATTCTGTTATATTCACATCTAAAGATGGTGAATATGAACCACCACTAGGCCCATACCTTGGTGAGCTTACAGATGAAATAGGGGGCGGAGACTACATTTTAGAATTTGCTTCTAGTGGTCCCAAAAGTTATGCGTACCTTATTGCTAACGGTGTGGTCTGTATGAAAGCCAAAGGTATCACATTGAATGCTGTGAACTCTGAGGCCATTAGGTTAGACTCACTAATCGAACTTGTTAAACAGTATGTGCGAGTGAGGGATGATGACAATTACATTCTCGCACACACAGATAGTATAGTACGAAACAAAAAGCAGTTCACATTACACAATAAGTCAGTTGTGAAAAAATTCAAAGTTGTGTACAACAAACGTGTACTGCTACCTGATCTAACAACAACACCATATGGCTTCTGACAACGTTTTTGGGCACCGAGGGGTGCTAGACCCAAATGGTTTTGATTTCAGATTACAACATCCATTTTCATGTGTGTTAAGTGGTCCTTCTAACTCAGGAAAAACATTTTTTGTGGAAAAAGTTGTTGGAGAATGCTAAAAGTGTATTTTCAAAAAATGTTGAAAACATTGTATATATCTATGATTGCTGGCAACCTTTATATGAAGAATTGTTGAAACTGTATGATATTAAATTTATTGAAGGTATACCACAGACTCTGAATGATGATCGATTGTTTCCCACCAACATGACAAATTTTGTAATATTGGATGATGTTATGAAAGACGCTAGTAGCAATTCAGAAGTTGAACGTTTGTTTACCAACTATGTACATCATAGAAACTTGAGTGCCATATATATTGTTCAAAACTTGTTTTTTCAAGGTAAATCCAGCAGGACCATCAGTTTGAATACTAATTATATGGTTTTGTTTAAAAACCCTCGAGACAATACCCAAATTAATGTGTTAGCACGTCAGATGTACCCCAGAAACACAAATACTTTATGGAGTGTTATGAAAATGCAACCAGCATTCCTTTCGGCTATCTATTTATCAACTTTAAAGCGAAAACACCAGAACAGTACCGTCTCAGAACAGATATACTGTCACAGCATCCAGTTGTGTACATTCAGAAAAGAAAACATTGACATCGTGCGAGAGAGTGAATTGAAAAAAAATGTCTGCGAAACTTTTAAGAAATCTACCTCTTTTAAAACTATTATTAAAAGCCACACCTAAACAAAGACGTGTTATTTTAGAAGCGGCCACAGATTAGCTCATTGTGACATTGTGTGAAGTGGCTCTCAACGTAGTCCATGGTAATATTCCACTAACACCGCAACAATATCAGAAACTGAAGAGGAGAAGAAGCGAGATCAAAATTGTTGCAGATAAAAAGATTGGTGTTAGACGTAAAAGACGGTTGATCAACCAGCAAGGTGGCTTTTTATTACCATTATTATCAATAGCTATACCGTATATATCAAGTTTGATTACATCTAAATAAGATTGGTAATGGAGTATGCTGAGAAGATGTTTTTAGTCCCACAACATCAGCTGGATAAACTGAAATCTATAAACACCCGAGAGTCTATACACCAGGTTGTAGAGAATGACTTGGATCTGACCATAAGAAATATTCTGCAAAGGTCTGATCTAGATCCTCATGAAAAAGCTAAGATGTACACTGGTGTTTTACAGAGGTTTTTAACTCTATCTAGACGAGGGGATAAAGAATCTGCCACAATAACGTTAAGTCTACCACAGCATGACAGTTTTGAAAAAGAAGAAGACACTACATCTAAACGACATGTGAGTGATCGTAGCTATTTAAATGATGTTAAAGATGAGATTTTAAAGAATATACCACAGAGTGTGAAAAACGTTTGTTACATTTTAGATAAAATGTCTAAAACTAAAGACATCACATCATGGAGCGAGTCGGGTGAGGTTGTATTTAAAGGAAGGATAATCCCTGGTTCACACATGCTTGATCTAGTTAAAAGCATTACAGCGCCTCAAAACATTGCTGACGAACGGAGGCCCGGTGGTTGGTACGAGTTTTTGGAGGCTTTTGCTAGTTTAAATATGCCTTACTCTGTGGTACCAAATCACCACGTCAGAAATGCTGTTAATTCTTTCAAATCCAAATCAACTCTGACTATAAACAAATCATCTAAGAAGAATAAAAAACAGAAAGCGTATCCGACCACCCCAACACAATCAAAATATACAGAAGACATTGTATTCAAATCACCCACTCTTGACAAAAGCCAGTGGTTACATTTTTAATCGCACTGATTGTATGTATTATTATTGTCATTATTATTATTATTATTATTATTATTATTTATTTTATCATCATTTGAGAACTTATGACATATTGAATGTTCTGCATATGTAATAAAAGATGTTTTTTTAAAGAAAACACATTTCTGCTCAATAGTTTTTTTGTTTTGTTATTTATTGGAAAAAAAAAGATTAAGCATGAGACATGAACATTTCACCAATTTGCACACACTGTATAGACTGTTAAACAACACTGCTTTGTTTATATCTTTATATTCTGTTTTGGTCATATTTTTCAACCTGTTCAGATTTTTCTGTTTTCTATGACGTTTTTTGAACAATAACGTCACAGGATTTGCAGCGGAACTGCCAAATAAGGACATCGACTACCGGTCCAACACTTCGAGCAATCCGCCATTATTATTTCTCGCTCCGATTTTGTAGTCCAAGCTCAATGATGCAGAAGTTACGAGAGGGCAAGTCAAAATGTTCGGTTGTTGGATGTAGTGACCTGAAGCACTTCAAGGATTCCCACTTCAACAACCTCCGCCAGTATAAAGAATGGTTTGACGATCGACTTCGTCTGAATGAGGAGTAAATTCCTTCTATCATTTAGCTGCTGTGTTTGCTGGTGCTTTTCTAAACGTAAGTTATCATATTATCAATACAGATTTTTAGTGGTAAGATTAGACTGTAGTCATTTATCTTGTCAGAGTGCTTGTTTTAACAAGAGAAATAGTCGACTTTCACTAATAACACAACATAGTTAACTTAACTTTACATACCACTGCATCCATATGAAGGCGTTGTTCTGCAGGTTTGTCGTCGTCTTTTTCAAATCGCTCGCTCTGGCTCGAATACGTAACGCTTGATGGACAAGTCTTTTGTTGACATTTTGTTAACGTGTGAATAAAAATGTTCTTTGAAACTATAGTAATCTTTTATCTCTTATCAAACTACAATAATGGCCGAACGCGGGGAGTTGAACCGAACGTGAACTCAGCGACCTGGAGAGCGGGCGGGGAAAGACGCAACTCCTTTTTATTTAAAGGGGACGCTTCGAAACGGGTTGCTCACAGAAGCACATCAGAAAAGAGGTAGAAAAGGGGCCTGTTGAGCTATAATAATGTGGAATTCAGACCCAAGCATTGCAGTTATGCTTTATATAGACCACAAATGTATTATTTATAAGTAAAATTTAACCCCCTGGGGACCAAAAACGCACCCCCGCGTTTTGATCGTTTTTTTCACACAGCTGCAACATAGACTTAAAATACTCCGTCATTGATGGTCATATAAATAAAATCGATACATGATTATAAACTATAGAGGGTCTTCTTTTTTTGTGTACACTCTTATTAATATCAAAACCTTGTGTTTTTGTAAAATAAATAAATTAAACAGGATGCGCTTTCAGCTCACTCTGTCTCCGCAAAAATCTTTCTGAAACGCGTCTGAAAAAAGAGCTGTAACTCATTAAATACTTATCACAGACACACGAAACATCTCTCTTTATGAAGCTGAGATTTTCTTCTTTTAATTTAAGTAATTTATATAAAAAGCAACTACTCTCTGTTGATGTAATCTGTATGAAAAGAAAGAGATGTCAGGATTTTCCCTTTCACCTCATTACAGCAAATGAGGTGCTAATGTGACCGCGCCCACTGGGAGCGCGTGCTATTCAAATTCTAATGTTGAGGCAAGCCATGAAAATGCCCACATGGATAAAAACATACAGTTTATGCCCATATCAATAAAAACACAGTTTATTACGGATAACCTCGTCCTATTCTTTAGTCTTGCATGCGCAGTGAGGAGATCCTGGAAAAAAAGTTACCTTATACTTTCATTTTGAGGAGCACGGATTCAGCTGATGCAGTAAGTCATTTATTATAAGTGTTTTGTTCTAATCGCGTTATTGAATAGTGTCTACAAAGACTGTAAATATCAAATGCGCGTCTGATAGGAAAGAATAGACGAATTCACAGACGCGCGCGCAGTGCGTTCATTCACTTTCGCTTTCATTGGAACAAGAATCTCATGTGACATCCTTACATTAGTAAGATAACATTATCTGTACCTATAACCAAAAAGTGTGTTTAAATATGATTCGGGCATGTGGACGGACGTACGAACGAACGTTCATTTAGTTAGAGACTGTTAGAGTTCTGCTCATATTATTTTCTTAGCCACAAACCCGAATCATATTTAAACACACTTTTCGGTTAGCGTTTAAAACATCTTGATGTTTTAAACTCTAACTCTGAACCAATTCTACATGGCCCATAAAATATTTGACCAGGATTTGTTTCCAGGTATGACAAAAAATGGGTTTTGACTTTCATTTATACTTTGATTTTATACATACATACAGTGGTTAAATTGGCTTTTATAGGGAGGGGGAGCCCTTATTTATGGTGAATGGTCATCATTCATAATCATTCCGTAAAATGCCTTAATGTGTTTTAACACCAAAGAGGCTCTTTTTCCACTTGGTGCAATATATTTAAACAGAGAGAAATACTTCACAAATCAGGCAATGGATTTCACTTGCGGAAATGTTTGAAAGTGAACATGTTTGAAAATATTGGTTGGTTATGTTGATTTAAAAGAATCAGGGCTAATTTATTTATCAGTTTGTTGTTTAATCACACTGACACGCAGGGCTGTACAGAGGTTTTCTAAATAAATTTGTCCAAAATTAGGGGGGTTTGGGGGGGCAAATTAGGGGGGGTTGGAGTCTTTGCCCCCTCAAGAAAATTTTGGTTTTCCTAATCTCGACATGTCAATTTTAAGGTGTTTTGAAGGCCCCAAAAAAGAAATGGACAACAGTAGCTTTAAAAGCAGTTTAAGAGTATGCCTATTTGATCGGATAACAGATTCTTTAACATGAGAATCAGTTTAAATGTCTCAATGAGTGATCCACACACTATAAAATGGAATGCAGAATGTTTATGCATTTGTTGACAATACACAATCACATATTTGAAATAGGAATGTCCGTAAATAGTCAAGTCACCTTTATTTATATAGCGCTTAATACACCTATTGTATCAGAGCAGCTTCACAGTGATAACATGAACATAATACAACACAGATCAATAATATTGTTGAATATTAAATGTCCCCAACTAAGCAAGCCAAAAGCCAAGGCAAATAAGAAATGGTTCAAGGATTATATACATTTCGGTAACACTTTAAAATAATGGTCTGTAGTTAACAAGTAGCTATGCAGGAAGTAATAGGTAGTACTGCATTAACACCGAACTTAATACTATTAACTAATATGGAAGCAATATTAACTAAGCATTAAGTAATAGGTAATTTAGTACAAAAGTAGTTCCTTGGTAGGTATTTGATTATTACTAAAGAAATATCCTCATTGAGTACTACTTGTGAACTAAGAAATAATAACCAATTAATTACTAATCACAAAAGTAACATGTCTAAAAAGTGAACAATTGTGGGGGTTTTATACTCTTAGCATGGTCATAACATTTCAGAAGCATGTGCCTCAAATGGGTTCTTTGTGGAAAAAAGTTTATGAATATTACATCCCCCCAAATACATTATCTAGGTTGAGATTGTGACTACTACTCTTGCCAGGATGGACGCATGTTCTCTGTTTATTTAAAACTTAAACATAAAATAATACTAATAATGACAGTTTTTAAAAATAAACCTTAAATAATTAGGAAGTGATGCTGACACATGATTAGATTAGTTCACTATTATGAGCTCTATTAAATGTCAGTCACATATATCTCAGACTCCAAAGACCTATAACTTTATGTTACAGTAGCTGTCTGAGGAGGACTTCTCTTTAGGACATGAATATAAACATTGATGTTCACTTGTCAAAAACAATTTGTATCTTTAATGAAGAAATTGGCTGAATTTATGTTACTACAAGCGTTACCTTGTCATCCCGCAATGTTTACACAAGGTAACGCTTGTAGTTAGTTAGGAGTTAACATGTTTTTCACTTTAAAATAATGGGCCACATCACTAGTAGTCCCTGCAGGATGACAAGGTAAAGCTTAAGTAGTTATTGAGGAGTTAACATGTTTTTCACAAATTATACAAGTAATTTAATTTTATATTTGACACATTCTGTACAGGTTCTGTGAGGCACTAATATTCTAACAAACACTGTAATCTGGAAGATGTGGTTTTGCGCTTATCGTAACATAAATGCTGCCAATTTCTTCATTAAAGATGCTAATTGTTTTTGACAAGTGAACATCAATGTTTATATTCATGTCCTAAAGAGAAGTCCTCCAGGCAGCTACTGTAACATAAAGTTATAGGTCTTTGGAGTCTGAGATATATGTGACTGACATTCAATAGAGCTCATAATAGTGAACTAATCCAATCATGAGAGTGTCAGCATCACTTCCTAATTATTTAAGGTTTATTTTTAAAAACTGTCTTTATTAGGATTATTTTAAGTTTAAGTTTTAAATAAACAGAGAACATGCGTCCATCCTGGCAAGAGTAGTAGTCACAATCTCAACCTAGCTAATGTATTTGGGGGGATGTATAAACTTCATAAACTTGTTTCCACAAAGAACCCATTTGAGGCACATGCTTCTGAAATGTTATGACCATGTTAAGAGTATAAAACCCCCACAATTGTTCACTTTTTAGACATGTTACTTTTGTGATTAGTAATTAATTGGTTATTAATACTTAGTTCACAAGTAGTTCTCAATGAGGATATATTTCTTTAGTAACAATCAAATACCTACCAAGGAACTACCTTTGTACTAAATTACCTATTACTTACTGCTTAGTTAATATTGCTTCCATATTAGTTAATAGTATTAACTTCGGTGTTAATGCAGTACTACCTATTACTTCCTGCATAGCTACTTGTTAACTACGGACCATTATTTTAAAGTGTTACCTACATTTCAAACAAACGCAAAAGCATTCATTCTGTGCCCAGAGGCAATTAGAATGAGCATCAAAGATCAGTTTCGGCTACTTTTTCTTTCCTAAATTAATCAACATTTTTGGACTAGCTAATGGTTCAATTGCTCACTTATTAAGACAGTCGTCTTGTCGCCGCCTTCTGGCTTATAATGCAAGTTGCGCAAACACAAACAAGCGGAGTGATACAAACAGTGAAAAGTCAAACCCATTTGAGGTAACTTTATATTACAGTAATAATAATGGCAATATATTTAATGAGGTGCTTGTGTTGTTAAATCCCCTACTAAAATAAGCTTATAGTAGGGGAGAGCGGGGCATTTGGTTTTGGCTCAATTAATTAAAAAATAATTAGGTTAGATCATTTTTTACACCAGCAACTTACACATCTCTGCAACAAATGACCACTTAAAGTTTTTTTTTTTCTAGGACATTTTCGTACAGTTGGACTGAAAGTGAAATAAGTGCAAAAGTTAGGCTAAAACTTACCCCATATGCGGGGTTAATTGTAACAGACAGAGGGGTTAGTTGTAACACTTGTGTGTAACAAACATAATGGGCTCTATGCACAACTGCACTACTTCCTGAACTTCAGCCAGCTCCTTGTTTCCTGTCTATCATTATTGGACAATTTGATTAATTCAGGTGTGCTTGACCTCAGTAGTCACGGCAACAATAATCAAACACACCTGAATTAATCAATGTGTCCAATAATGACGGACAGGAAACAAGAAGCTGGCTGAAGTTCAGGAAGTAGTGGAGCTGTGCATAGAGCCTATTCAGTATTATTTTATTTGTATTGTTTGATATTTTTTGTGCATCTGTACAGGTAGATATCCATAAATCCAGCCTGTTCTCACGTAAATGCGTCTCTATAACACGCATTGTGTATTATCGTGTAATTTATACGCGAAAATGAGTTTTTACGTGCATATGAGACGCAGTTTTTCGCGTGCAATTGATACGCAGTTCATTTGCGTATAATACACACGCACCCCACACCACTAATCGTACAATACACACGCACCCTACCCCACACCTAAACTTAACCTAACCAACCAATGCGTATTATATACACGTAAAAACTCACTTTAGCGTATATATTACACGACAATACACATGCGTGCTATAAAGACGCATTTAGTGTGATCGGGTTGATAAATCCATCCCTCATCCAATCATCCTTCTTTTGTGGATCAATATCATGGATAGAGACAGAGAAAAGAGCTGTACAGTTCTGCAATAAATCATAATAAATAAAATCATAAAATATTGTAATTGCAAGTGAATTAGATTTGTGTGTGGCAACTGCATGTTACCAGTTGCTAGGAATTGCTGACATGTTTCAGAACGGTGCTGTGTTTGAGCCAACAAGACAGTGATTAAGGCAATATAAAGTTAGATTTGGAAACGTATAACGTTACACCCAACTCAGAAACCGAAAAAAAAACTATTTTGAAAAAATGTACTTTCATGGTGTCAAAACACTCTTTGTCCAGTATCTTAACGAAATATTATCAACACTTTCCGCAAATTGATCGCGGGAGACCGTCTTCTGGCAGCGAGGGAAAAATATCATAAACACAACCTGCATGCATGACCGTAAAAGGTCTGTGTTACATTTAGCCCCGCGTTAGATTGTGCCCCGCGCTGCCCGTGCCCGATCATATAAAACTTCTACCGACAAATAGCTGTTTATTAGCAAAAAGTTACATGCATCTTTTCTCGCACTCTAGCCTATATATGCCTGTTAACTGAAGCGTGAAGCGTCGCGTTGGGATTCCCGCTCGCTCGGTTTGCGCTTCTGTGAACATCCCACTTGCTTTGATTGGACTCAAACATTTTGAAATTGACGAGCGGGTGAGTGCTGAAGCAGCTCAGACGAGGAGATCTGTTATCGTTGCGATGGGCAACTCATTGCAGCACTAAATTCGAGTTAATATTAGCCAAATATTTCAAAACTTTCATTATATACACTCAACAAAATGTATATATTTCTGTTGCTGAAGGAGACGGAGCTGAGCTCCGGCAGGGTGTGTTGTGAACCCGAGGTGGAGCTGCGCTCCAGTGCGCTCCACCCCAATTTAACCTATGCATACATATGAAGAGCTCAGATGCAAAAGCCTCTAAGTGCCATTTGAATTTTTTCTAGAATGATCATTTTTATCAAGCTTGTATATACAACTTCAGTAATTTCACATAATGGCAATGAAGACTACCTATTAATTGTCATTTAAGTGAAATTACTGAACTTAAAGCTTACAAGCTTGATAAAAATGATCATTCTAGAAGAATTTAAAATGGAACTTAGAGGCTTTTGCATCTGACCTTCTGATATATATATATATATATATATATATATATATATATATATATATATATATATATATATATATATATATATATATATGTATGTTGTCCTTTCATTTTTTTTCTTGTCTGACTCACCTGAATGAAAGGCTCATTATTATGCATGTCTTTGTCTCTCTCAGGTGTGAATCACCTAATTATACATGATGGGGCTGGCCTGTTCACGCCCATTCGCATATTGCCTTGGCAAACAAAAAAAATGTTTTTCACAATATAACCCAATTCACAGTTTTATGTGAATGATTAGGGGGATGATTTTCAGATCATTGTGAAGAAAAAACCCTAGGCAACAACATCAATCAGTCAAAAGTCTTGTGGACGCATATTTCACATGTGTTTTGTGGCCTTATTTCAGAAACTTTAATTTTTAGTTTTTACAATAACCACGCATAAACAATATTCTCTCAAAAATACAAACATGTACAAACATGTTGCCCATATGTCATGGTTGCCCTGTGTCTTCTAAATATAGTGTAATTTCACCTGTACCATTAATATGTTTATAAGCAGCTGAAAAAAAACACAGATGTCAGGGCATGTCAGAACCTCTCAAGGACCCCAAATACACCTTGGTCCCCAGGGGGTTAAGTCAGTAATTTCACTTAAATGACAATTAATAGGTAATCTTTATTGCCATTTAAGTGAAATTACTGAACTTAAATATACAAGCTTGATGGTCATTTTAGAAGAAAATTTCAAATGGCATTTAGAGGCTTTTGCATCTGAACTCTTCATATATGAACAACCAAAGAGTAAAAAACTAAAAGTACAAACCGACAAAAAAAAATCGAAGAGATTTAGGATAAAAGTTCAACTAACACAGAGATTATGACACGCGTGGAAGTTGAAAGCAAAGTTGTCATCTGCACAAAAGTGTCCAACATTTCAATTTCACTCTCTACAAGCACATTAACAAACTTCTTTTCTTCCAAAAACACAAAGACTGCCTTGTTCATTCTAGATGCAGAAATTATTTTATCATCGCCAACAACACTTCCCATACCCATAAGTACGTCTTCCACCACACAGATTTGATCTGGAAAATATTTGCATCCATTTCCAATGGAGAAAACCGGCGTTCCTTAAGGATGTTTATCGCCCACAAATGGATGCAAATGCAAATGAATACAAGATCTAACCACTTCACAATTAATTCCTGACTAAGATGAGAAAAAAACATGAAATATATTAAAAAATGTCTTTAAAGATCTATCAAACACCTCTCATACTCCTCATCGTACTAAACATTCACATGCATATGAGAGAGGGAGAGAGACAGAGACTGTCAATGTGACAACCTGTAATCTTGTAGATCATTGGCATGAATATGAGATTGAAATGACACACCATTATCATGACAGGATACATGGACACATATTAGACTTCATATGTCCTCTGACATCTCAGAATGTCTAATTGATTCTTGCTGGGTGAAAGTTTACCCATCTGACATGCAAATTGGAGACAGGTTTGATCCTGAGTTTGTGTTGACTGCAGATTGAAATGGTTTGTGTTATTGTCTAATGCAATCCCTAGCTGCAATCAAACACTTTTGTGAACTAAAGAATATTCATAGTTATTTGTTGTGGAATCAAAATGTTTCATACAAACTGTGTTTTCTTGCGAATATAGTTTAAATGTTTAGACATATTTCGGTAACGCTTTAGATTACAGCCCTGAAAGTACTGTGCAAGTACACCGAATTTACAGCGTATAGCAGTTCACAAGTTCACACTTACAAATAAGTCAGATTTGGCGTGCTGTCCGGGGAGAGGGCTCCGGGCTCGGTATGTGGCCCGAAACCCAGAGGAGAGGGCTCCGGGCTCGGTATGCGGCCCGAACCCAGAGTACTTACCCCCAAAAGTTGCAGATAGAATGCCGGACAGCTGCCAGAATAATGCTGATTACCCCCAAAAAACTTGTGAAAATGCAAGGTTAAGGCAGCTGCGGGAAGGGGTGATTCGCTGGGAGGTTTCCTTTAACGTAGGTCGGGAGTTGGTTGGCTTGATGTTGGATGGGTGGGAGGTTGTGAAAGATGCGGGGCGGATGATGATGGTATGGCTGATGCGGTGGAGGCGAGGTGGATAGAGAAAGGGAGAAGACACTGCTGCGGCAGTGGACGGCAGTGGAGCAAGTTTGGAAGAAAAGACGGAGCTCCTGCGGGAGCGGAGTGCATGACACTGCTGCGGCATTGGGCCAGACTTGCTTTAAATAATGAGGCTCCTGCGGGACGAAGTAGATGACACTGCTGCGGCAGAGGAGCAAACTGGATGGAGTAACGGAGCTTCTGCGGAAGCGGAGTGCATGACACTGCTGCGGCAGTGGGCCAGACTTGCTTTAAATGATTAGGCTCCTGCGGGAGTGAAGTAGATGACACTGCTGCGGCAGTGGCTCAGTTTGGATGTGGTAATTGAGCTCCTGCAGGAGCGGGGTGCACGACACTGCTGCGGCAGTGGGACGACTTTGGATGGAGTGACGGGGCTCCTACGGAAGCGGAGTGCACCACACTGCTGCGGCAGTTGAACCATTTTAGATGGAGTAACGGAGCTCCTGCTGGAGCGGAGTGCACGACACTGCTGCGGCAGTGTACCAGACTTTGCTTGAGTTAATGGAGTTCCTGCGGGAACGGAGTAGATGAAATTGCTGCGGCAGTGGAGCAAGTTGGTCTAGGGTAGGGGAGCTCCTGCGGGAGCGGAGTAGAAGACGCTGCTGTAACAATGGATGAACTTGCCTTTGGCTTGCTTTCCTGGGCTCCTATGGTGAGTTGAGAGGAAGTTAGCTGATTAGGGTTCGTTGGGCTTCTTTGGTATGGAGATGGTTTGAACGGATATAACTCTTAAAGGCCTCCGACGACCAGCGGCCGAGCTCTTGGATTTGCTGCTGGGAAAGGCCTTTTTGGGCAGCTGTGGTTGCTGCACCTATGCGGAAAGAATGGCTGGAAAAATTATTTGCTGGGATGCCTGATTGGAGCAGGATGGATTTGAGATGTTTTTGGAACCAGAAACGTGTAACGGGGCGATTGAAGTCGTCGGTGAAGAGTGGGTCGGAAGGGGATTTGGTCTGAGAGTTTCTGAATTGTGAGTACACGAAGAGAGTTTGGTATGGTTGGATTGGTGATTGGAGATTGAAGATGTAGATGAAGTGGCCTTTTTTCATTTGGTCCGTCTTGCTTTGTTTGATGAAGTAAGATATTGTTTCGTTGTCTAATATTGAAAGATCTGATATTGTGGGATGGACTTTAGGGTTGAAGCTGGAGGTGATGGTGAGTTCTGAACATCTGAGGAAACCGAAGAAAGCCAATAGAACATGGCATCCAGTGTGTGGGCGGTGTTGGTGGAATGGTAGCCTCGGCGAAGGGTAGAGATGCATTTAGTGAGTATATCCAGAGTTATTGGTTGTCTGGCATCTGGACGGGTTGGTTGGGTTTTTTGGATGCCTTCGATGAGCATTGATGTCTGGGAATTTGCTATGTCTGCGGAGGGTGAACCAAAAAGGAGTTTGTGGAAGAATTGGATTCCGCTTAAATAGGCTTTGATGGAGCGGGCTTTGAGGTTCTTGGTGCTGTCCAGATAGGATATGAATGAAGTAATGTTGAGCAGAGAAAAGCTGGGAAAAGGCTGGTTGTATGTGAAGTGGAAAGACTTAAAACACTTCCATGCGGTTAAGTAGGATTGGAGGGTGCTGGGTGAAACAGCTTGCAGAATGGAGTTAAGGGAGGCATCTAGAAGTGGTTTCAATGGATGGTTTATGAGAATATCAGCTCTGAATAGTGAGGTACTGGGGTTGGGCATGGGTCCGCCTCTGGTGCCAACAGCCTGAATTTCTGAAAAGCAAAACGAGAGAGAGAGTCAGCTATCTGATTTTTTGACCCGGGAACGTATTTTGCAGTTAAGATGAACTGGTCGCAAGCAGCGATCCAAGTGAGGCGTCTTAGGAGAGGCATTAAAGCTGGGGAATTTGAGCGGCCTTTGTTGATGCAATGCACGGTTGCTTCGTTATCACAGTGTACTGTGATACTGTTAATCGACCATTCTTTGCCCCACAAGAAGGCTGCTACCACTAAAGGGTACAACTCGAACAAGGCTGAGGATGTTAAGGATTGTGGTAAATCTAGCAACTGAGCGGGCCATGTAGACGCGAACTAACGGCCTTGGTAGAAACCTCTGAAACCGACGGAAGGAGCTGCATCTGTGAACAGTTGGATATCCTCGGGGAGAGAAATCAGATTATTATAGAAAAAAGACAGGCCGTTCCATTGTTTAAGGAAAGTTATCCATAAACTGAGTTTGTTGCTACATGAAGTAGTTAGGGAGATTTGGTCCTCTAGCTCGTGAACTGATGCAAGGAAGAGGAGATGTGAGATGAAAGGGCGACCTTGTGGGATAATGCGCATCGCAAAATTTAAATGGCCGAGCAGAGATAGTAGCTCTCGTTTAGAGCAATTTAGATTTTCTAGGAGGGTAGATGTGACCAGAATAATCCTGTCGATTTTCTCCTTGGGTAGTGAGGCCTGGAAGTTGATTGTATCCAATTTAATCCCCAGGAATTCCATGGATGTGGCTGGACCCATGGTTTTTTCCTGGGCGATTAGAATCCCGAGTTCACTGAAGACTTTTTGGACTGTGAGAAGATGTGCGGCTGGGATGGATTCGGGCGGAGAGATGATCATGAAGTCATCTAGCAAGTGGATTAGGTAGGGTATTGAGTAATTATTGGAAAGAATCCAACAAATAGCCTCTGATAGAATGACGAAAATTTTAGGGCTACTTTTGCAACCGAAAGTTAAACGGACAGCAAAATAAAATTTTTCTTGCCATCGTACGCCGAAGAAATGCCATGAATCCGGGTGGATGGGCATCACTTTAAATGCAGAGGTGATGTCAACTTTAGCGAGCCAAGGCCATGACCTGCGTCTTTAATCAGTGTTATGGCTTGGTCAATGGTGTGGTAATGAAGAGAAAATTATTCAAGCGAGATGAGGCTATTTATGCTTGGAAACGGAGAATTATGGGGGGTTGAAAGGTCGATTATAAGGCGTTTTTTACCCTAAAATTTTCTAGTGGCCACTCCAATTGGGCTAATACGGAAACATTCAAAAGGAGGAATGTCAAAAGGACCAATCATAAAGCCCGATTCGATTTCTTTTTAATCAGGATGTCGACTGTGTCAGGTTCGGTGAAAGGAGATTGGAGATTATCGCATATGATACTCTGTGTTGGAAGGCTTTCAACACCAGGATTAAAGCCATGCTCAAGACCAGACAGTAAATAGTCCTTAAAATCAGTGTTAGGGCGGTGGGATAATTCAGAAGACAGACGAGAAAAATTCACAGGAGTCGATAAGTAGTTTTTTGAATCTTTATTTACAGACCTTTTAACAGGGCATATAGTGCGCGCGTGCGCACCGCCGCAGTAGCTGCAAATGTGTAGGAAACGGCAGCGTTGCCATAGGCAACGTCCCAAATTGAAATTATTGCAGACTTGGTTGTTGGATTGGAACGCGGTTTTTTTTCTTTGGGAATCCGTAGCCGAGTTGTTGGGATTAATGTTTGCTGGTTGCGGGACATAACTGGTTGATTTCGCACCTGAGGAATCTGGGCGGGGTGGATTTTCGGGGTTAATCAACGGACAAGCCGTGGTGGAATGAGAGACGGATCTGCAAACTGCGCAGGATATGTTGCGGCAGCCTAAGAACACTCTGTTGTGTAGCTCTGTGTCAATGGCTCCCCAGTAAGGGCACTGGTTCCACTGAGCTACACGGACAGCGCATTTCGCTGAGAACAATTTGTGGTAGGTGTAGAAATGTGTTCCTCCATATGACAACGCGAGCTCTGCAATTATCGCGAGATAATCGTTCAGTTCTCGTCTTCTGTGGGGTAGTGCGGCGCAAATGATTTCGCTATACTGGCTGAAAGCATTTGTGAATTCAGAAAATGACAGGATGCGGGATGAATTGTGAACTGGGTTTTTTAGGTGACTGCAAAATCGCCGCAATCGATGTGCCTATTTGAAACAGATGAAGGGAGGATAGATAGGAGGGAGGATAAATCAATGTCCGCACCTGTGAGTATCTGGGCTCTGATGTTGCTGGTCACTGGGGGCGGTTCCATAGCTGTAGCGTTCGGCGGGATGGGCATCGACGTTGCGGAAAATAGAGTGAAAGGAGGATGATTTGGGGGAAAAGTATTAGGAGGGAAAGAGCCCGGGACCGAAGCCGTTTGTGGAGGTAACCTCACACTTGGGTCGGTCCCTAAAGCTTGGGGGGGGGGGGGGGGGGGGGGGGCTGGAAAAGTTGGGAAGGAAGAGAGCTGGGGAGGTAGGAAGAGTGTCTGGGCCTGCGGCTCAAGCTGAGGCAGCCTCGCGCTAGAAACTGACGGTGGGGCCGCAGGCCACGGACAGGAAAAAGGGTTGGCAAAGGTTACGGGAGGATGGTGGGGTGGATGGGCTTGAAACATTGGCATACTCACGTCTAAAGAGCAGCCTGTTTCGCATGAAACTGGCAGGGTGGCGTGAGGCGCGGTACTGGAGAAAGCCGTGGTCTGAAGTTCGGCAGAGCGGAGAGAAGAGTGAGGCCTGGCGGCGGCGTAATCTGGGGCGCGGCTTAGGCTAGCTGAAGGCCTGCTGCGGCCTGGCGCTCGCTTGGAACTGGGCCCTGCGGCGACGGGAGAAGGAGTTTCCGGAAAACGTGAGTTTGGAGTTTTGTTATTTGACTTTTTTGCTGTCTTTTAATGTGGAGTGGATTTTGGAGAAGGGAAAGCTGACTGGATAGAAACGTACAGGTTGTACAGTTGCGCTTTGTTCATCCTCCTCGAAAAATGAACGTCAGCGCTGATTAGCGCTTGTCTTAATCGCAGCACTGTCCATTTCTCGATTGCAGGAATGTTGGATTGTGCTGAGGTGTAGGAGGAAGCTGGAGATGGTGGAGGTGAGGGCAAACCACGGCGCCTCGGGGTACGAGAAGCGGCTCGGCTAGGCCGGCGGCCGCGCTGTGAAGCTGGAGATTCGGGAGCGATAACCTGTTGAGCATGGGAGCTTGTTGCGGTGATCGGGAGCTGAGATGGAGCCTGACTAATGAAGGAGGCGTCATCGGAAGGATAGAGCTCGATCTCTGACATTGTGGCAAATGGGCGGGGACCAAATGCTGAAACTGTCAAGTAATGTTAGGTGAGTTGACAGTGGATATTTATATATGCTCCCTATTGTGCTGATAGGGTAGACGTGTAATTGCCTGATGACGAGTTGATTGGAATGATTTATTTGAACGTGCTCCTCCCGAACCTTGTTTACAAAACATCATATGTTGTACTTACTGTATAACTCATACCTGCAAACTCCTCAGCATAAAAAAGGTGACAGTGGGGTGTTCGGGGGGGTGGAGCAATATATTATATATATATAAATATATTTTAGATATTCAATATATTTTATATATTTTTTCCCAGGGAAAGCAATATAGTTTTTAACAATATAAAAATATATTGTTCACTCAATGTGTTGATGTGAATTAAGTAATGTTGATGAATGGTATCTTATTGTAGCGTTACCAAACTATACAGGAGATAAAACATGTTTTATTTGACTTGACCGTACTTTTATTTAATCTAAAACTGCATTCATATTTCATTTTAAAAAGGTTTTTTAAACCTGCTGAGTTACAAAGGCAAGAATACGCCTAGAACTGGCACTGACATTAAGTGACATAAATAGGGATGCATCGATACTAATACCAGTACTCTGGTGTCGGTTGGATACTACTGTGCTCATGTACTCGTAAAACTACCCCGAAAGCACTTTAGAGGCCGTTCACATATCGCGCATGTTATTATATTTTTGCGCGTGCTTATTCTTTCCAAAGCTCTTGCTCTCACGCGGCGTCTGTCGTTGCTATGCAACGAGTTTTTATTATGAGCACGCTTGCCGCGCCTATAGGCCTATTTGAAATTGCGAATTTGCATGTAATCGGCCTCTTATGGCAGCTTGACATTAGCCTAATCCAAAATATTTCCATATGTGGCTCTTTCCTTTCGTGTCAACAAGTGGATTCAGAGAGAGAGCCGTATCAGCGTTATGAAGAGGACGCAACTGTGCACCTTTCAGACAGCGCGTCTAGAACTGGATTAACCTGGTATTCGGTACCTAGAAAAGCTGGTACCGTAACTTTTTTTTTTAGTACCGACTTTTTTGACAACACTAGCATGCGTGATGTTATGTGAGCGCGCGCACTCAGTGAGAGTGAGAATGCTTGCGCAAAGAGGAAGGAAACTGGTCTATCGCGGGTTTGTTTTATTAAAATTTATTTACTTCCACTTTGATTTGTAGCGTTTTACAGAGTGTTTTCTTTAACCTGTTAACATCTCTTTCGACATGTATGTGAAGAGTGTGCTTAACTGGAAGAAAGCAACTATAAAAGGACTCAAAACGGGATGGATATGTTTTGATTTTAAAACTGTTGTAATGCGAGTATAGGCCTACACACATAAGTAAACACTTTGCAGACTGAATGTTGTCCTGTATGAACAAAACGATGGGTGTTTTTATGTCTCCACTGTCCGATCGCACCCTTGTCTCAGCGCATCTGCGCACCTACCCCCCCCACCCCAATAAAAAACTCTGCGGTTCTACGCGACTCACGTAAATGATCTAATTGACGAAGAAAACGGCGATTGTCGCCGAAAAGCGACAAGTTTGCAGGTATGATAACTACTTGAAACAATGGTGTAACAAGTTTGACTTGCACAGTAACCAGTAACAGTAACATCCCTAAACAATGGTATATTTACACAGTAACAACAGAAAATAATTTTAATTTTGCTTGCCTTAATTGTTTTCACTATAATTGCCTTTCCTATTTTTCATTTTGCTTGATCACCCAACAAAATCCTGTAGCCTATACTCTTTCTTAAGGTAAGTAGCCTATGTTTAAAATAAATTAAAATAAAACCAAATAATACTAATCTAAATAAAACCATTACAACAACTCAATAACTCGTTCCCTTGAATTTCATGTATGATGATAGCTATAAATATATTTCAATACCTATGTATTATTCCAAAAAGGTATGTGGTGTATGAGTATGACTGAATGATGTATAGCACATTTACTATATGAACTGCTGAACACCCAGTGCACTTTACCTCCATGTCAGAGGTCTCATGAATCACCACAGTTCGCAGAATTCACTTGGATGATATGACAGCAGCCATGGTACAACGATGCCAGTGCAATCACCACACACCAGCTATATGTGGAGAGGAGTGTGATAGAGCAAATTCAGTGAGTGTGTGTCCTCGCTAAATTGCTCTCAAACATAAGATTGTTGTTTTCCATGTATAGCCTAGGCCATATCACATAATATTTAATAGTTATACTTACTGTATGAATTATTCGTAATTTTCCACGTTTTTTAGCATAGTAGGTCATCCATACCATTTAATATTAAAATAGTTAGCCCTTAGTTATAAAATACTTACTGCATACTAATTGTATTTTTCCTGGTTATTAGCCTACCCCTTTATTCACTAAATATTAAGAATTGTTCCCTTAAACTTGAAACTTTGGCACTCAACGAAGGTGGTCACATTTTGTCTCCCTCTCCCTCCCCTTACCTTCCCTGCTTTGCTTCTCTCGTCACTTCTAGTCTACTGTCTTGTACTTTGAGAGACTCTCGCTGCACTGCTCTCCAAACAAAGAAATTATGGATTTGATCAACTGGTCTCTCAACACAATTGACACCATCTTCTCGATGAGAAGCTTGGGTTCAGGGGAACCTGACTGCCCTACCAGAATGTTCGCAGCTGGCTACACGATGGACACGTAGGATAAGTGTCGGGTCGTGTGTTTGGCGGCTCTTTCCGTGGAGGACATTGAAGATACTTACCTATTCGGAACCATGATAACATCTCTTCTGCTGATTGGATTAGGCATTGCCCTGGTTTCTCAAGGAATTAAAAAGACGGTGGCACCTGTCCAAAGCCTCACAAGGCTGCCTGTCATGACTGAAGCGGTGGACAGACCTGTCAGTACTGAGACTGTGTCTATGAACCAGAATATGGATAACATCATGGAGAAGCTTACATCTCTGCAAAGGCAAATGGATCGTCTCGGAGACCAAAATGGACCATAAGAATAGCCGTGTAAATTGAATGCGGCTACTTGCCTCAAGACCAAACAATCCCAATCTTATCTGTTTTCGGCCACCCCAAACCAGCACTGGCTTTGGCCAAGGCCGCTGTTAGAACAACAACTCCCCCGGAAGAGCACTGCAGTGAGCCGCTCTTGCATTCCTTCCCCGACTCCCCAAACACTTGGTGATTGTTCACTCTTTCTGGGACGTGATCAAGGTTTTCTCCATGGCAACTTGCTGTGTATGGCTTTGACAATCCTGCGGACTTGAGGCACCTAGATTATGATGCCAGGCATGGCGACACTCCAGGCCTACACATACATAAACTCTTACACATATATACAGATATGTAATCACCTGCCCCACACCCCATCCCTCGCCTTCGCTGCTTTGTAGCCCACAGTCTGACAGGTGGGTCTGTGATCAGCACCGAGAATGACTGCAGGACCGGATGGCTCATTGCCTGTGCTGGGCTACATCCATCCCCCACTCCCCAACCCTATTGCAAGTTTTGTTCATGTTGTAGAATGTACTGATTGTGCTAATGTTCCTGAGGTGTTTTTTTCCTGTTCCCACACTGCACTCTTTACAGGAGCATAGTCTGGGGGTTGCCTTTTTCTCCTCATCTTTCCTCATGTCATGCTGTTTTTTTCCCTCAATTCCCTGTCTTCCTGTCCTGTCTACCCTTGTCATATCGTCTCTATATGTTTGTATGGACAGGTTGATGGCCAATTTCGCTGGTACTTGTGACCAAGTCAATGTCAATGTCAATGTCACATTTATTTGTATAGCACATTTCCAAGGCCTAGGCCTACCAAAGTACTTCACAGTAAAACACAATAAATGACAAATATTAAGAAATATAATACAACATCCAACAAGGCGGCTCCCCTGTACCAAACGCTAATTCAAATAAGTGAGTCTTCAGCAATGATTTAAAAGTGGACAAGCTACTAGCAGTCCGCACGGCTACAGGCAATGGGTTCCAGAGAGTCGGAGCAGCCACTGAAAAGGCTCGATCACCACTGGATCTCCGTTTCGATCTAGGAACCTCCAGGACCATCAGGCTGGCTGATCGGAGGTCTCTGGAGGGCCTATGCAACCTAACCAGGTCCGTAAGGTACTCTGGGGCAAGCCCATTGATACATTTAAAAGCAAATAGAAGAACCTTAAAATCAATCCGATATTTTACCGGAAGCCATTGAAGCAATGAGAGCACTGGAGTAATGTGCTCCCGTTTCTTCTTACCACTTAGGAGACAAGCTGCTGCATTCTGAACAAGCTGTAGACGATAAAGCTCAGACTTCCCAATGCCTGTATACAAGGAGTTACAGTAATCCAGGCGAGAGGTAATAAAAACATGAATGACTTTTTCTAGGTCAGCCTGTCTCAAATATGGTTTGACTTTAGCTATCAGTCTCAGCTGAAAAAAGCTAGCCTTAACCACAGCACTGACCTGCTTATCCGGTTTAAAAGCACTATCTGTCAGGAGCTGCTGTGAGACAAAACCCCAGGAGACAGTGAGCAAGTTAACAGTCCTTTAATGAACTCAAAGCAGGACCTCACCGGCCGAGAAACAAAGAAATCTCCCTTTATCTCTAGAGTAGGTTCAGGGAATCAATTCTTGGAAATAAACAAGGCTGAGCCGCAAGGGCCGAAAAGGACAGTCACTTAATAATTCTTGAGGTGATGAGGCAGACTCGCAGCCGGTCTCGGGAGGTCTGGAGCAAAGCAGGGGCGAACAGGAAAAGCGCAGTCCCTTCATGTTCCCTCAGGAAACTGGACTGGTTACCGTTCAGCACAGGTAGGCTACAGTTGATTACTGGCGACTGGACCGGACTGGACTTGGCAGGACAGAATACAAACGGGTAAACAGCAGAATCTTTACGTGACGGTCAACAATAATCCGACAAACTGGACTGAAACACAAGGCTAGAAATAGAGAGGGCAAATGAGGAGGGATAGGGAACAGGTGTGGAGATCAAATGAGTCTCAGCTGGGAATGATAAGGAGTAATAGAGCGTAAGCAAGGGAGGCTAAGACAGAGAGTGGCCAACAGAGGGAGACAAAGACTGACAAGACACGGAGAAAGAGCCAGGATCATGACACTATCAACAATCACTCCAAGGTTCCTTGCATGGGATCTTAAGTGAGGTGCTAGATGGCCAAGGGAGCTAGTGAGAACCTGAACCAGCTCCGGACGCCCAAACAAGACAACCTCCGTATTATTCTCATTCAGTTTTAAAAAATTTAGGTCTATCCAAGTCTTAATGTCCATTAAGCAGTTTGTCAGCCTGCAAAGATTCTTTAGCTGGAACCTTTAGCGGTAGATACACCTGCACATCATCAGCGAAGCAGTGGAAGGAAATGCCATGCTTCCTGAAAATAGATCCCAATGGTAGCATATACAGGGAGAATAGCAGTGGACCCAAAACTGACCCCTGCGGTACCCCACAGGTCAGAGGGGCAACTGAGGATGAAAACTGTTCCATTTGTACTGAAATTGATCTGTCTGTTAAATACGACTCAAACCACTTAAGAACAGTGCCTTTTAAGCCAACACAGTGCTCTAAACGCCACAGAAGAATTTTATGATCAACTGTGTCGAAGGCTGCAGTCAGATCAAGCAAAATTAAAATGGCACAATTGCCAGCATCAAGGTGTAAGAACAGATCATTAAAAACTTTCAACAGAGCAGTCTCCGTACTGTGACGAGGCCTAAATCCTGACTGAAACTGTTCACAGACATCAGCTGTCTTCAAAAACTCTTGAACCTGTAATAACACAGATCTTTCTAAAACCTTTGAAATAAAAGGGAGCTTAGAAATGGGTCTAAAATTAGACAAATTCCTAGGGTCTAAGACACAAATTAATAAATTTCAAAATAAAAGACTCCACTGAACAGAATACCTCCTTAAACAGACATGATGGAATACTATCTGTTTGACAGTTCAGCAAGAGTGACGGGTTCAAAGCTGTCAAAGACAGCTGTGCATGCTATAGGAGCTGCAGGCACCTGAGCAGACCGAGAGAGTGGAATTCTAATAGCAGAGATCTTGTCTATAAAAAAGTGCAAAAAAGCTTCACACAAGCTAGTAGAAGGCTCCATACAGACAGCATCACCTGAGTTGACAAGTGAATCAAATTGAAAAGCACCTGGGGCTTATGAGCATTTTTAGACACAAGTGAGGAGAAATAATCAGTTTTTGCAGTTTTTACCGCCTGCTGATATTTAATAAGACTGTGCTGAAGGAGCTCCCTAGAAATTTGCAGCTTGTCCTTTTTCCATTTTCTCTCCGCCTGTCTACATGTGCGCCTGAGTATACGGGTGGACTCATTCAGCCAGGGCTCCTTCTGTGGCTTTAAACGCTTTAAAGTCATAGGTGCAATCGAGTCTAAAATCTTAGTACAGTGAGAGCCAAACATTGCTATGCATTCATCCACACTGCGGTCATTAAGATCGTCTAAAGAATATAAAAAAGAGTTTTTAAACTTAGCACAAAACAAATGTGGAGTTCCAAAATTAAAAACACGAAGAGAGGGAGCAGGCACAGAGATGGAAAATACGGGGGCTTTCACACTGGCAGTTTAGTTCGGAACGGGGCACGGTTCGCATGAAAAATCACTAATGTGAACGCTGTCATGGGACCCGGGTGCGCACTGGGGTACCGAACCCGAGTCTACCTGGAGGAGGTGGTCTGAGTTCGGTTGCTTCCGAACCGTGCCGCGGTTCGCGTGAATATGAAATCAACACGGATTCGGGCGTGCACTTGTTCAGGAAGTAAAGTATCCTGCGCATGCGTTTTAGCTTATTATGATGTATTCAGTTAAATGAAAAACTTGTACGGGATGATAGTGTTGATGATTTACCTTGGATACGAACGAGAGTGAGCCTGCAGTGTATTCGTGCATTGCGTATGGAATCAGAGCAACACATTTGGAAATCCACTGTCTCCTCAAAAGAGTCTGTTTGCAAGCAGCAGAAGTCCACCTTATGTGACACCAGTAGCGGTTCTAGGCACGGTCGCCCGGGGCGGCATTTTTTTATGTCACATGGGGGGCGGCACGCCGCACGAGGAAAAAAAAAAAAAAAAAACTGCGCCGCCACCGCGAAGCGGTTTTGTTTTTCTAGTATCATAATTTCACTGTGTGTGTGTGTGTGGGGGGGGGGGGGTATTAACGAGGAGTAATAATAACACAAAAAATATATACAAATTTATCATCATATCACCTCACCAAGGTCAATTGGTTTAGTCTTGACTTCTGACCGTGACGTGAGTGAGTGACAGTGTGTGTGTGTGTGTGTGTGGGGGGGGGGGGGTTGGGGGGGGGGCGGAGGATGGGAATCTTTTGATTGTCGAGTGCCAATAAGCAGAGATGGACAGAAAAAGGTCAAAGCCATCAGGTGCACAATTTAGAAAAAAAAGAAAAGAAGAGGAGGAGAAACAGGCAAAAGATAAAGGTATGCAACTACTGTATATTCTGTGGTATGATTACGTATGTTGTCATAAATGAAGGGCTAATGTAATGTTGGTTATTCGTCTCTTACGTTACGTTTGTTAGCCTTTTTGCTATGATGCTTGCTTAATTTGCTATTATGCTTAATTTGGTTTTAAGTCAACAAAAAAACGAGATCTAATTTCACCATAATATTGTGCTTTGCAACAAAACTGTTACAAGTTCAGTATTATTTATTTCCATCAGTTGGGTTAATGTTAGGCCCTGTAATTAGTCAACGGAATTTTCAAATCTGTGTAGGTAGTTTCAAAGACGAACATAACGCTATTTATTTGGCATGATGACACGTCATGACATATGGAAGCCCGTTTCCGCCACAGTTGAGTAAAAAAATATAATTCTGTAAGTCATAATAACGAGAAAGTTTCTCATAATTATGACTTAGTTTCTCATTATATTGAGAAAGTTTCTCATAATAATGACTTAACATCTCGTAATAATGAGAAACTTTCTCATAATTATGACTTAGTTTCTCATTATATTGAGAAAGTTTCTCATTATAATGAGATATTAAGTCATAATAATGAGAAAGTTTCTCATAATTATGACTTAGTTTCTCATTATATTGAGAAAGTTTCTCATTATAATGAGATATTAAGTCATAATAATGAGAAAGTTTCTCATAATTATGACTTAACATCTCGTAATAATGACTTAACTTCTCGTAATAATGAGAAACTTTCTCATAATTATGACTTAATATCTCGTAATAATGAGAAACTTTCTCATAATTATGACTTAATATCTCGTAATAATGAGAAACTTTCTCATAATTATGACTTAACATCTCGTAATAATGAGAAACTTTCTCATAATTATGACTTAACATCTCGTAATAATGAGAAACTATCTCATAATTATGACTTAACATCTCGTAATAATGACTTAACTTCTCGTAATAATGAGAAAAGTTTTAAATAAATAAATAAATAAATAAAGTTTCTCATTATTACGAGAAGTTATGTCATTATTACGAGATGTTAAGTCATAATTATGAGATAGTTTCTCATTATTACGAGAAGTTAAGTCATTATTACGAGATGTTAAGTCATAATTATGAGAAACTTTCTCATTATTATGACTTAATATCTCATTATACTGAGAAACTTTCTCAATATAATGAGAAACTAAGTCATAATTATGAGAAACTTTCTCATTATTATGACTTAATATCTCATTATAATGAGAAACTTTCTCAATATAATGAGAAACTAAGTCATAATTATGAGAAAGTTTCTCATTATTACGAGATGTTAAGTCATTATTATGAGAAACTTTCTCAATATAATGAGAAACTAAGTCATAATTATGAGAAACTTTCTCATTATTACGAGATGTTAAGTCATTATTATGAGAAACTTTCTCAATATAATGAGAAACTAAGTCATAATTGTGAGAAAGTTTCTCATTATTACGAGATGTTAAGTCATTATTATGAGAAACTTTCTCAATATAATGAGAAACTAAGTCATAATTATGAGAAAGTTTCTCATTATTATGACTTACAGAATTATATTTTTTTACTCAACTGTGGCGGAAACGGGCTTCCATAATGACATGAATATGAAGGAGGATTTATGCATGCATGCATCATGCATGTTTATGACAACTCAACTGTCATTAAGTGTCATTTGCTCAAATTATTACATTTTTAATGCAAATATATTACATGTTTGTTTGAGATGCCTCAATAAACCATAAATGTCATAATAAAAACATGACATAGCAGATTAATTAACTTAAAAAAAAAACGACTTTAGTTTAATGGGTTAAGTTACATTAAACTGTCATGTAGGTTTTGATATTGGCTGTCATGAGGCCATTATAAATGTGTTTTTTGTTGTTGTTGTTGCTTTTTCCAGTGGTACAAATGGTTGAATGTCAGTAAAATGTCATACTGTAAAGTTTTAATTGTCTGTCAGATTGTTTTATTACAGTGTCATGTTAGGGCTGGGCGATATGGACCAAAAGTCATATCCCGATATATTTTTCTGAATATCGATATACGATATATATCGCGATATTTCCGCAAAGTGAGAGCAAATGTTCAGTCAAAGCCAAATATGAGTCACAAGTAGCCTAGTTTTATAGAAACAAACTATTTCAGTGAACAGGTGAAAAATCAAATGAAAAATTTCAGTGAACAGGTGAAAAATCAGGTGAAAAATTAATAAATAGGTAATAAAAATAAAAATAAATAAATAGTAAAGGATAATAAAAAGGTAATAAAAACCTAATAAAAAGGCTTCTTCACCTGGTTCACAATTAAATGCTCAGCTGTTCAATTAACAAGAAAATGTAAACATAAATACTGTATAACAACAGGAGTACCTTTTTATTTTATTTTTTTTTTTTATCAAAGCTCCATAAGGTGGGTGTGTGAAAATTAATTTGCAGTGAGCTTTCTCACAGTGTTTCCTCTAGAACTTTTCCCGCTGTGGTGGCAGGGATATTCCCATGACCACACTCCTTTGCCCCCGGTGTTTAGGCTAAACCTGTCTAAATATTATAGTATGAAAGGCCCTAATTTAGAGCGGCAAATCGATTATGCGCATCCCGTGCGCAAAATGAAGCACTTGAAGCAACGTGAAGTCACAGTGTACAGGCGCAGCGCTTCACATTTAAAAGTTCAAGCACAAAGTATAGAGATATTTGATGCTTATTATATCTATGCAACATTTTATTGATCCTTTTCTTTTAACAGTTTTAAATTTCAGTTACAGTACGCGTGCTCTAGTCCAGCGCTGTAATAACAGACACCCAGGAGAAAGTAATATGATTTAGAAAGCGCTATAAACTCCAGTAAGAAAGTAATTTTATGAAAACCATATAAATGTAACACAAATAAAGTATAATAATGGGAACATTGATCTTGAAGAGAGTTTCGTCGTGTTACTGTCGTAACAGAACGCGATGCGCTGTTTGAATGCTGCTGAATGGAGAATGATGGAGGAGAGACCAGTTTCCATTAACTTAACTATATATTCATGACTATATATTCATTTTTACCTCACATTATGCTATTGAACGACTTTAGAAGGCTTGGAATAGTGCGAAAACTTTATGGTGGTTTACATTTGTTATGCCTTTACGGGGCTAACAACACAATAGTGCGTGCACAATACCGGACTTCACTGAGAAGCTGCTGCAGCCGCGGCGGGATGATGTTTGGTGTGGCGGCCGCGGGAGAAAGACTGTAGGAAACACCGTTCCGGGTTATCGATGGCTTGCGGCTGGGGCTTCTGCAGCACACAGTTTCACGCGCGGGGAGCAGTGCTGTGGGCTCCGGTCAGCAGCTTGCTTGGAGCAAGGATTACAGCGCATATTTGAACTATATCGATATATGCGATATGGTCCAATTCCATATCGCATTTAAAAATATATCGATATATTTTTTATATCGATATATCGCCCAGCCCTATGTCATGTATACTTTCCTTGATCTAAACTAACTACAGTGGTACAATGACATTTTAATGACAAATTCAATTTGTAATTGTACCTCTGTAGTTGGTTTAGATCAAGAAAAGTATACATGATGACACAGTTATAATGGCCTCATGATGACAGCCGATGTCAAAACCCACCATATGACAGTTTAATGTAATGTTAACCTATCAAGCTAAGTGATTTCTTAAGTTTGATAATTAATCTGCATGTTTATGACATATTTATGACAATTTATGTTGTCTTGGTAATATCCAGAAGTTGTCATATTTATGTCTCTCCTATTATGTTTGGGGTAAATTTGACTGGCTGTTTTAGCTGTTATAAAACATAATCATACAGTCTTTTAATTTCAATTGCAATTCAGGGGCACTTCTAAAATATTTTGGAGCATCCTCTGCCACTGGTCAGGATGAGCCACCCACCTCCCCCTCTACAGAGGCCTCTTCTGGAACGGTCTCGATCCTTCAGGAGGATGAGCAACCATCTTCGTCCACAGCTACACATTTGTCTTCACAAATATCTGATATTGAGCATGAAGTCCTCTTTGCCTCTACTTCAATCCAGCATGAGCCTTCAGGTGAATTTTGCATATGTGTGTGTGTGTGTGTGTGTGTGTGTGGAGGGGGTATGCCTAGGCTACTGCTACAAGACAACTGAACAACTGCAATTTAATGACATTTTAATATTATGTGTTACACTGCTATGTGCTTTGAGTAATGTGCCAATATGCTGTTTGATAGAAATGCCCGGAGCTGAACCCCCACTGAGCCCCACTGCTGCGGATGAGCCTCTGTCAACTGACCCTGCTAACTGGCCCTCACATCTTACTGACAGGATTCGGACTGAGCTGGTTCGCAGAGGACCATGTAAGGTGCCACCTGGCTTTGTTTTCTGTAGGAATGAGAGTGATGGGAGAAGTTGCCACCACCATTATTTTATGAAGACATTAGTGAGTGGTGAAAAGATGGAAAGAAGTTGGCTGATTTATTCAGTGAAGAACAGCAGCCTCTTTTGCTTCTGCTCCAAATTGTTTTCCAAAAGGAACAGTAATTTAACAAGTGCAGGAATGTCAAATTGGAAGCATGCAAGTGATAACCTCACATCACATGAAAACAGTCCAGAACACCTCAATTGCATGAAAGTATGGAAAGAACTGTCAGTGAGGTTAAAAAGTGGGGAAACTATTGATAAGGTGGAGATGGCACTTCTGGAGGCTGAGAGGGTTAGATGGAGAGCAGTGCTGACACGTCTCACTGCTATCGTGCAGTCACTGGCTGTTCGAAATTTGGCTCTAAGGGGACACACAGAAACGCTGTTCACGCCATCAAATGGGAATTTTCTCAAAGAGGTCGAACTAATGGCAAGATTTGATCCCATAATGAAAGAGCACCTTGACCGTGTTCAAAGAGGAACAGCAAGTCAAAACAGCTACCTGGGCCATCTTGTGCAGAATGAGCTAATTGATTTGTTGAGCAGAAAAATCATTTCTGCTATAGTAGATGACATCAAGCAGTCAAAGTTTTTTTCAGTAATTCTGGACTGCACCCCAGATATCAGTCACACAGAACAGTTGTCAGTGGTCATTAGAGTGGTGTCACTGATGGAGAAGCCCCATATCAGGGAACATTTTATGGGATTTTTGGAGGCAGAGGAGTCCACAGGCCAGCACTTGGAATCCATGATCCTGACAAGACTTGAGGAGTTGGGAATTCCTTTTGAAGACTGCAGAGGACAGTCATATGACAACGGAGCAAACATGAAAGGCAAAAATAAGGGAGTTCAAGCCAGGCTCTTAGAAAAGAACCCCCGAGCTCTGTTTGTGCCATGTGGGGCGCACACATTGAATTTAGTTGTGTGTGATGCTGCTAAGGGATCTGTTGATGCTATAAGTTACTTTGGTGTCCTGCAAAAGCTATACACATTATTTTCAGCCTCCACCCAAAGATGGGCCATACTGAAGAACCATGTGAGCATCACCTTAAAGATGTGGGCAGAAACAAGGTGGGAGAGCAAGGTCAAGAGCGTCGAGCCCATGAGGTACCAGGGAGCTGTTTTAAAACAAAAAAGGCTGAGGTCCACAAAGCGCCACTTCTCGTATGAATCACATGATGAGCCTTTCAGTGATGCACTTAGGAAGCTGGAGGTTGGATTCTTCAACGTTGTCGTTGATGCAGCCACGTCAGCCATCAAGGAGAGATTTTCAACATTGGAAAATGTGGGAAAGAAATTTGGGGTTTTGACAAATTTCCCAAGTCTTGTAGATGAGGAGCTGGCAAAGCAATGCGAGGCACTAGGCACCACTCTGCACTTTAAGGGGCACTCTGATGTGGACAGTAGAGAGCTTGTGCAGGAAATTAAGAACTTCCCTGACCTGCCATCAAAGACCATGAGCCTCCTTGAGCTTATCACTTTTATGCATGATAAGGATCTATCGGAGATTTATCCCAATTTTTGGACTGCTCTCAGGATTGCACTTACTCTGCCAGTCACAGTGGCTCAAGCAGAGAGGAGCTTTTCGAAACTAAAGTTGATCAAGTCATACCTGAGATCAACCATGTCCCAGGAACGGCTCTCAAGCCTTGCCGTCATCAGTATCAATCACTCAGTAGGGGAGCAGATTTCATACGATGACATCATTGATGATTTTGCATCAAGGAAGGCCAGAAAGGTCGGTTTTTAGTTTAGTGTGTGTTTTCTGTTCTTAGTGTAATAGTGTAACAATTTGATTCTCTTTAGTGTTTTTTCACATTTGTGTGATAAAGTATTTGTGCTATAGAATATTTATTCTATAATTTATTTCTGTATTATTCTTAATGTTATATATTGTGGTTGCTCTCTGCTCTTTTCATTTTTTTTTCTATTTGGCACATATATGTATATAGTGTTTATTTAAGTTGTGATAACTTACACTATCATAGTTTGTGCAGAATTGTGTTCATTTTCTTTTAGCAATGTTGGATGTTTAATGAAGGATTTGTGCAATGGAGAAATATAATTTTCTCTTTAACTTATATGCTCAAAGGTGGTCTCGCCCGGGGTGTAAATCTATGTAGAACCGCCACTGTGTGACACACGCACAGTAAACCTGTATTGTTCACTCAACTGCTCATAATAGCAGCACATTAATAAAAAAAACACAATATTTACCCACGTTCTGCTTTCTATCATGTGACACGCACGTTCGCGATGACGTAAGATGCACGCAAAAGCACCAGGGTTCGGTTGAGTGTGCAACCAGACCAACGCTGCGGGGGGCGCTAGAAACAAACGCGCTCAGGCTCAGACCGCAGCAAACGAGCCCAGTGTAAAAGCCCCCTAAAACAGGTAAATGGTCAGATAAAAGTGTGTGGCCGATCTCAGTTATCTGTATGTCCAGCCCATATGACAGCACAAGATCCAAAATATGACCCTCTTCATGCGTTGGCTCCCGAACAGACTGCATAAGGTTAAAAGAGTCAATTACATTCAAAAAATCTTTAACCAGAGGTCTGTTCTCGCAACATACATGTATATTAAAATCACCAACAACATACATGTATATTAAAATCACCAACAATCAAAAAGTGGTCATATTTAAGAGTGACACCCGATACAAAGTCTGCAAAGTCCCGAACAAAGTCTTTGTTAAATTTTGGTGGCCGATAGATCACCGCACAGAGAAAAGTTTCCGAAAGCTTTACCTCAAAGAGTTGCAGCTCAAAGCTGGAGTAGCCTGCAGTTGAAGATTGTTGACAGCAAAAAGTGGATTTAAAAATGGATGTCAGTCCTCCACCTTTACCGGTAATACGAGGAGAGTTAAAATAGTTGCATCCAGGGGGAAGAAGCTCCGATAAAGGAGTAAGATCACCTTCACGGAGCCAGGTTTTCGTCAAAAACATAAAATCCAAACTACGTGCAATAAAGAGATCGTTCAATAAAAATGTTTTGTTAGTGATAGATCTCACATTCAGCAGAGCCAAATTTAAAATAAGAGTGTCAGATACGGGCAGGACATGCTTCAGGGAGCGAAGGTTCCGACGATCCACACCTCTTCTCCTAGTCGGCACACGCCAGCTGGCAGGGGGAAGCACCAGCCGATCAGGGTCCACCGAGCGGCCGACACCGCCCAAGCCACCAGCTTCAGGGAACACCTGCCGGATCCATCGGTGACGGTCCCTGTACAGCCCCGAGCGCAGAACAGCGTCGTCCAATAGATACGGCTCAGTCCAGCGACCAAGCGCACGAGTAGTCCTCAGAATAGCCTTTAGCCTTACCCAGACACCTCCGTGTTTACTGCGTCTTCTGGACCGTCTCTTGGAAACATGGTATAGAGGAGGGCGCCTCAGGAAGGCCTGAATTTCCTCAAGGCATGGAGGTGGAGGTGAGTTTTTTAGTAGATCAGGTTTAAACTGATTGCAGAAGACTCCAATCTCAAGCAGCGTTTGGCGATCATAGGTGAGAAACGAGTGACAATAAAAGTTCATTCATTCATTCATTCTTATACTTACACATACGTACTTTATAGGTAGTGCAGTAATTTGGGTGGCTCGCCAATGTATTAGATTTCTCCAATACATAAACAAGTAAGCTTGACCAGTTCTTGTGGGGAGAAGAATTTATTGAAGGTTTATAGTGTAGCAGTCCTTTAGCAAAAATGCTATCATGTCGCCCTTCAACAATCTTAACCCAAAGTTCTGTCTGTGAGACAGAACTTTATATATGAAGACAAAGCCTATGGGCAACAAACAACAGAAATCTGTTAGGACCTCCCACGGGAGTTTTGCTAATCCACTCTGAGCAATGCTGATTCTGTTTATTCATTCACACCATCAGTTTCTATGGGCCGTTCATCTGTACACAGCAAATTTCTAAGTGATGAAAAACCAAGTGTTGGGCAGCTAGTGATACAATCTGGTGTTAATTTACAAAAATTATATGCTTTATCACTTGTTTAGTGATAATGCCGAGTGTTTCCATTGGGTGTTCACACATAATCAACTTCTGCGCATGTGCAGAGCATTTTCAAACTTCCCGCCCATTATGCTGTATGGTCTCTTCGGTTTGGATTTCCCTGTGAACAGCCACGGTAGCAAGGTACAGAACTATTAACTATAAGAACAAATTGAATTAATTTTATATTAGTGTTTGTGTCATTTATCTAATTTTACCCAAACATTACGGTTGACTTTACCTTGTCAGCGTTTTTTGCCTCAGTTTAATTTCGCGTGCTTTTGATCTGCCTTTTTTATCTTGAGTTAACCGTTTCAAGGGTAACGTTAACGTTAGGCCTAAAAAGTAAGATGTTAACTTAAACATCAGGGGCCTCATGTATAAAACTTTGCGTAGATTTCATCCTTAAAGTGTGCGTACGCACATAAGGCAGAATTTGCGTACGCACAAAAGTTTTCAGATTTATAAAATGTTCGTACGCCAGAACCTGTGCAAAATTCACTTTATAAATCCCAGTCAGCGGGAGATTGAGCGCACATGCGTCTCCACCCCGAAATAACCATATATGGAGATTACAACGCCTAGTTTTACTATGCATATCTTCATCTGCATATCATTCGCATATCATTATAAATCCACGTGATACCAAGTTTAAAGGTACAAGATGTTAGTTAGGAAAATATGAAATGCGGATGTACCGTCACATTATTACAAACATATTTTTTTTAGTAGCCTATATCCTTGCCTTGATTTTGAATAAATAAATCAAATACTGTTAAATACATTTCAGAGAAAGTTTTTCTCAATCTTTACCACTGGCCAAATAGTAATTTTAATTGATTTATATTTTAATGGAAACAGATAGACATGGTAGTGCATTATTTGCACTAAACACTTTTCTCAGACAATCTGCTATTATCATGATTAGCAATTATCTCTAGTAAAAACATTAAACCACAGCATGCAAGAAGAAAAGTATTCAAAAGCATTGCATCCATAACAAATAGGTCTATTTCTATGTATTGAATATATATATATATATATATATATATATATATATATATATATATATTTGTTACTTCTCAGTAATGATTTCATGTAGTTTAAGTGTTTAACTCCATTAATGAGAATGGCATATTTAATATAGGCTAAATGTTTATATCAGAAGTAAAACATAGTTTAAATCATTCTTTTATTTAATTAAACTGTTATTTTGAACATGCACTGTATTTATGATTTGGACTCATAATGAAGATTTACGGTTTTACTCAATCTGCCGTTATATTATGGCTATGTGCGTCAGTTTCACTAAACGGCCCAACGCGCGTGCTGGCGCGGTCATTTAAGAAGGGATGGATGTTTGCTTCAAGTGATGATAGGTTTGTGAAATTATATTTGAATTATATTTCTGTAGATGTAAAATTTTCTTTAGATTCTCTGTCTATAGTGAGCAAAAATACATTTAACTTCAGCACCATCGGTGTCGCTAAAACACAAACTCTTCTAAAAGAGTGCGTACGCACGGTCAAGAGCATCCTTACGGTGCGCACTTATTTAAGCCAAGTTTATTTTTTATAAATCCCGATATGTGCGAGGAAAAATGCGTACGCATATTTCTATGCCTATTTTGTGCGTACGCAACGTTTATACATCAGGCCCCAGGTCCATTATAAAAGATTGTTTTAATGTAATTCCCTCGAAGCACTGGCAGACACAAGTGGTTTTCTTGCTACAGGTTTATTTGAAGCTTATTCTCCAAGTTCACCGTGAAAACTAGACACAGTGTAACGAGAAAATAAAAACCACATTAGCTTGGTATAAACATGCAATGGCGAGCGCAGCATGTAAAACAACGTTCACCAAAGTAAAATACAGACACAAAACAACATACCTCGTTGGCTGCATGCCGTACACAAGGGAATAAAGAGTTTTCTTAGGTAGCTGACATCCACTATAAAAACTTTAACACTTTTATCCAAACATTAAATTGTCCGTGCTTCACTTGCTGAGTGTCACTTCACGAGTGTCCCAAAAGGCCTTGCAAAACAGCGCGGAGACTTCAAAATAAAAGCACTTGCAAAACAGCACGGAGACTTCAAAATAAAACCACTTTACTCTTACCAAAATAAAGTCAATAAGAGATACTAAATGCAATTTACAATTCTAAATTATAACATTGGTTGAAAACAAAGTGTACATTATTATAACGTTGCAACAATTACATTTAACGTATATTAAAATGTGTCACTGTCAATTTACTGCCCCCCCCCCCCCCCTTCTCAAATTCGTTGGACAGCACCATGACTGAGTTTGAACTCAGTGAAGCGGAGAGACTGCTAAATTCATTAATGGAGGACGCTGGAGATAGACGTAAGTGATTTCATTTTTGTTTGTTCCAATTTTAATCATTTTGTTAAATAATGCCAGTTCTGGTGCTTTGAAATGTCATGGAAACGAGAAAGCAGACGTTAATCGAATCGAAAGCGGGATAGAAAGAGGAAGCATTGCGATAATCGTTCAGAAAAACTCAGTGGAAACTCAAATGCCCAAAAAACAGAGCGAAGTTACCAGATGGGACTGTTTGAAGAGGTCTGTGGCTCCTTTGTCCAAATAAAAGAAAAACGCGGTGGTGGAACCAGACACTTAAAGTCTTTAAAGACTGCTACAATGGGAGAACTTTTGGAATGTGGCAAGAAGCTGTTCTTTCCTAATGGAAAAAATAAACTAGGGGATTTAAATGAATTTGAGATGAAATTGAGAGACTTCACAGAAGAAGAACTAGATCCACAAACAACATTAGGCGAACAATATGAAACGAGAAAGGTAAAGATGCTAAGACTGTACCTGTCTTGCAAGAGGACAGACACAAACATTCAAAGAGTAGATGAGTATGTCACTGAAGGCCCTTCTACCTCTGCTGTGGCATGTGAAAGTGCTGAAGAACCTGTTGCCATAACTGAAGACAACAGCTCCATCGTTGATTCATTAATTTGGTCAGAAGACAGCATAGTGTTAATGGAACCAGATACAATGAATGTAATGCACAGCTCAATTTCAGTTGATGAAGAAATTCAGTTTGGATATGCTGTTTTGCAAGACAGTATAATACTGGATGACACTCTACCAATGGACACTGTTGAAATAGTGCAAGATAAGCCACAGGGCACAGGCCACAAAGTTAAAGCTCCGCAGGGGAAATATTTTCCAAGATCTCAATGCAGCTTTCACAGATGGCTTAGTATCTATCAATGACTGTCTTGTAGAAATTGAGATGGTCCTACCTAACGGTAGCACTGAAAAAGGAGAAGACAGTGGTGGGATTCTCAGAGATGCATTGAGTGAGTACTGGGGTACTTTTTACATGAAATGTACAACAGGAAGCACATTAAAGGTACCCATGACCAGACACGACATGAAAGACCAATGGGAAAATGTAGCTAAAGTGATGGTTCTTGGTTACAATACTGTTAAATACTTTCCCATTGTGTTGGTCAAGCCTTTTCTGTGTTACTGCCTCGGAATTGAAATTGATGAGGATGAGCTCTTTACAGCATTTTTGGAGATGGTTCCTCAAGAGGAAAAGCAGCTTGTTGAAGAAGCAATAGGCTCTATGCACAACTGCACTACTTCCTGAACTTCAGCCAGCTCCTTGTTTCCTGTATACCATTATTGGACAATTTGATTAATTCAGGTGTGCTTGGCCTTAGTAGTCACGGCAACAATAATCAAACACACCTGAATTAATCAATGTGTCCAATAATGCCAGACAGGAAACAAGGAGCTGGCTGAAGTTCAGGAAGTAGTGGAGCTGTGCATAGAGCCTATTGGAGACTTTACATCTGTCTCTGAAAGAGAAGAATGGGCCGAATTCTTGGAAGCTCATAATGTGAAACTTGTTATCACTGAAAAGCTGAAACTGCCACCAGGAGGACTGAGTGAAGTGATGATCAGCCTTACTCCAACGGCTAGGAAAGTTGTAGCCACACTAAAGCATGAAACATTGAACAACAGAGAAAGCCAGATCATGGATTATCTGAAGAGGTTCATTAAGAACTCCAATGATGTTCGGCTTAAGAAGTTTCTGCGTTTTTGCACAGGTGATTGATTAGTTAAGATATTTTGTTATCATTGTATACATTAGAATATGACATGGTATTGATCTAATACTAATAATATACTTGTTAATATATCTGTTATACTTAGTTTAAAAATAAGTAGATTAGTTTAAAAAGTTTTGTCCTGATGTTTTGAATTATATTATATATGATAGTAATGTATACACTTTAAATTGTTCTCTGAATTATGTTTTTTTTTTTGGTAGGAGCTGACCTCCTTGTGACAGAGTTCATTCATGTCCGGTTTGTGCAGCCAAACAGTTCATTCACAAGAAGTCCCTGTGTTGGAGATTCCTAATAATTACACTTCGTACCTTGAGCTAGCAGAGGAGTTTGCAAATGTACTTGAGGCAAACATGTGGGTGATGGATATTGCATAGAGGTAAGGATACCGAAAATTATAAATGTTTGTTATATCATGGATTATCTTTATCAAATATTATTCTCAATGTTGTGTTTGTGCAAGGTGGTCAGACAATACGTGCAGCAGCAGCAGCAGTTTTCTTGAGAGGATTTGTTATTTGTTGTTTCCTTATACTTGTACATCAATATAATGAGTTACAATATAAAATGCTCAAATGTTGTTACAGCAGTGTTTCAAAGTAAAATAATAACATTGTTCTAAAAAAGAAGAAAAATTGTCCTTACAAAGTTTACAAAAGCAATAATGTTCAAAGTTTATTAATTAGAAGTTTATTGATTAAAGATGTTCAACTGAAATACAGTGTTTAAAAAATAAACAAAGGATACAAAATAAATTCTGTCATCTTTTAATCAAATATGTAGTATACAATATCACTGCAATAACATTAAAGAGACGAAACCAATGAATAATGTAAAAAGAAAAAAAAAAGATAAAACTAAAGCCATCACCTGACATTGGCTGGTGTTCCCTGAAATTACTGTAACTCTAATAATTAAAGAATTTAAGTACAGTCCATAATAACTTTCTTAATACTGATTGATTTCTCAGCATGTATTTATCTCACAACATTTAACACTGTTGTAAGTTCTTGTCTTAGTGCAAGGTAGAGATCAAATGCTGTGTACCTATCCTTGGGAAGCCTGAGGTGATGTTGGGCCATGATGTGTGCACACAGGGTGAAGACGTCCTCATCACAAGCAACATCAGAGCGATGGATACATTGATCTTCACAGGTGGCACAGTCTGCCACCGATACATGGCATATGTAGTCTTCTGTGTCATATAATTCAGGAAGGGTGTACATGACATCTGGTCGACCGTGGGGTACAAGGCGGTTCCTTGAAGGACGAATCAGGTGGCTGTTCCAAGTGTCTTTGGTGGAATCCAGATCTTCCTGTAAAAGTCACAAACAGGAAGCCTTGTTTTAAAGGATTGTTTGTTAAATCAATATTGTGTGTGTGTGTGTGTGTGTGTTTGTGCGTGTCCGCGCGTGTGTGTGTGTGTGTGTGTGTGTGTCCGCGTGTGTGTGTGTGAGAAAGAGAGAGAGAGAGATCACTATTTACCTGGATCAAGCCCAGGAAACAGAATAAAACAAGGTTCTTGTCCAACCAGCTGCCATCAAATTTGCCTTCATCTTTAATTTGGTGAAAATATTCAAGCCAAAGGTCCACACACTCTTTTCTAAGAATACCCCACCAGCTCTCAATTCTCTGGTTGGCCGTACTTTTTCCATAGATAAAGCTTCTTTCTCCAGCAAGTGGGTCATCAGCGCTACGTCGCAGATAACGCTGCATATCCCTAATGGTGCTGTTCTCTGTTCCCATATCTGCTCTCAGGATTCGAGGACAGCCTCCAAGACTTCTTACTGTCTCAAGGAAGTAACCCCCAATGACCTGAGGGTCACTGCTTGTGCAGTATGCATTCAACCATAGTATTCTCCTTGCAAATCCATCAAATGCCCCATTGATACAAATGCCAAATGGCTTCAATTTGTCATAAGAGTCAAAATGCCATATAAAGTTGGGGCCTTTTGAAAAGTACGCTCTTCTGTGCAGTCTTCTTTTTCTTCGCATTTCAGTGCCCAATGGGTCAAGAGTGGACAGAATGAGGCGGACATCTTCTTTGCGCACATGAAGTCCTCTTTCCTTGCATTTACTGTACATCCATCTATATCCATGCAATGCTCCTGAGCCTTGGAGCTCTTCTCTAACAAACTGAATAACATCAAACAAGTTGTCATAATTTTTTCTGCGAAATAGTCCATTTCTACCTAAGATTTGTTTAAGTGTCTTCATGCTGATAATAATCCTGTGTTTAACACTTAAAATATGAAGGATTTCTTCATACTTTAGACCCAAGTCAAAGTAATGTTGAATTAGTCCAAATCTGTCCATCAAGAAATAAATGATGAGTTGAAGGTGGATGGAAGCCTAAGGATAAACAGAGAGAGTCATTGGGGAGTATAATAGAATAATCATTAAAGACTTCACATATGAAAAAATAAATATAACACAAACACATTTCCAAAAATGTAAAATGTTAAGTTATAAAAAAAATTAAAAATAAACTCAAATGATTATTATTATTATTACATTAAGGCTACCTATTTAGAAGATGCTTTTATCGAAAATTATTTACTAAAAAGTAACACAGCAATTAGTCAAATGTCATTCATAATACAGGTTAGACATTTTTTTATTGTTTATTAAGTGGAATACATAATATTGTCTTAACTGCATCTTAACGCTTTGTGAATAATAATTATTATTATTAGCTTATAAATGAGTCTATCACTTAGACAGTGAGTCTAGTACTATCACTTAAGACAGTAATATGTTTATCATAAATTAATTTACGTATGCTTTATTTTTAAGCAAAAATTATGGAAAGAATTTAGGCCTGATTTATCCAAACTAGGTTATAGCCCATAAAAATAAAGCATTGATAATTTATTTTATGACTAACATGTTACTGTATTATTAAGCGAACTCATTTATAGTTATAAACTCGAATAATACTAATAATACTAATATTAATACTTATAATAATCATTACATTTTAGGCAACATATTTAGAAGAGGCATGAATCCAAAACTTACAAAAAAAGGTAAAAATCAATTCATGAAATGTCAGTCATAATACAGGTTACACAATAATAATAATAAAGTGCTAAGATTATCACAAATAAACAAAAGATTTTGATGCAAGTCATTCGATTCATTTTAAATCAATCGTTTAGGCTATTCCACCCCCATACCCTCAACAATTGAGAATCACTTGAAGCATGCAGACGCAGTTAAGACAATTGCATGTGTAGGCCTATTACATTACACTTAATATACAATAAAACAATATACAATAAGATTCGTTAACAACGTACCTCCTGGACTGGTGTTCTTTGAAAATGAGATCAAGCCACAAATCCGTGAGTACAGTCTACAAACCCGTGGGAACGGATTGCGAAATCGTGGGCACGGTTTATGAATTTGTGGGTACAGATTCCAAAAACTGAAGGCACGGTTTACAAATCTGACAGTACGGATTATGAACTCGTGGGTACGGTTTATTAATCCGTGAGCACGATTTGTTAAACCGAGGGAACAGTTTGAGAATTTGTGAGCAAGGTTTATAAACTGAGCGGACGGATTGCAAAACTGTCGCCACGGATTATTATTTTTTTTCCAACAGGTGACTTCCCGGGCTCCGTATTAATGTAATAATAATAGCCTAATTATTATCATTAGGCCTATTTTTGCGTTTACTTTAAATGAGTTCACTTAAGACAGGAATATGTTAATCATAAAACAATTTATGAATGTATTATTATTATAGGCCTATAACTTTGTGTTTGTGTTATATTTATTTATTTTTTATTTATTTTTTAATGTTAAGTCCTTTTAAAAACATCCCGCAGGAGGCCTGGTTGAATCATGCGGCACACTCTGGGGGATGAGCCACAAATCCGTGTGTACGGATTGCGAAAGCGTGGGTACGGTTTATGAATTTGTGGGTACAGATTGTAAAAACTGAGGGCACGGTTTACAAATCTGAGAGCACGGATTAGGAACTCGTGGGTATGGTTTATTAATCCGTGGGCGCGAATTGTTAAACCGAGGGAACAGTTTAAGAATCCGTGAGTACAGTTTATAAACTGAGGGGACGGATTGCAAAACCGTCGCCTCGGATTGTTTTTTTTTCCCCACAGGTGACTTCCCGTGCTCCGTACTACAAAGTAGCCAACATTTTTAAAAGTTTCTTCGTCGTCTGTTTCTTCTGCTGCTGATTGCCGTTACTGATTCTATGGTGTTCAGGTCGCAATTTATTTCCTATCACACAGCACGGAGCATTTACCATACGTGCAAGGAGAACAAAAGACTCGTTTGGGGAGAGTCAACGGATGCGATCATGCGAGAACGTCAGGTGCACTGTTGCGACCTAGGAAAAATTTTGGTCGCACCTTTTCAAATTTTGGTCGCACTCTAGAGCCCTGAAGTGTACAAGTCCTTTTCCTCCTCCTTCTTTTGGTAAATATAAAACATTATGAGGTATCCAATGAATTTTTTCCCAAAAGAAATCTACCAAAAGAGACTGAATTTTTGCAAGTTTCCCTGCAGGTGGATCAATACAAGCCAGACGATGCCATAGGGAAGAGGCCACCAAATTATTAACAATCAAAGTTCGTCCTCTGTATGATAAGCTTTTTACAATCCATTTCCATTTCAACTGACGACCTTTAATTTTTTTTCAATTATTCCCTCCCAGTTCTTTTGAACAATCGCTTCATCTCCTAAAAACACTCCTAAATATATCAAGCCATCTTTTTTTCCAACTTAACCCATTTGGAAGTGTTGGTACCCCTCTTTCCCATTTTCCTATTAACACTGCTTCACTTTTTACCCAATTAATTCTTGCTGAAGAAATGTTTACTAATAAATCCACATCATTTTGTTTGTTAACTATAATGACAATATCATCAGCGTATGCTGATAAGCATAAAGTGCTGTTACAGGCTTATAAAGATACCCCTTCTAAAACTCTTCTTAATTTATTTAAAAGTGGTTTTATTGCCAATGTGTACAGTATTCCTGACAGATTCCTTTCAGTAGACTAGGGTGGCCATACGTCCGGATTTTGGCCGGACAGTCCGGATTTTAAGCTCCATGTCCGGCGTCCGGCACAGCCTCAAGCCGGACACTCATTTGTCCTCCTTTTTGGAGTTGATCTGAATCGGCCAAAAAAAAAAAAAAAAACGCTTTAGAATCTTTTTTGAGATGCAGCAGCAGCATATAGCGTCTAATGCCGTAAGATCTCTAGTCAAACACATTATTGCAGGGTTGCCAACTTTCACGCATTGAGCGTGAGTTTCACGCAAAATTGAGCCAATTCTCACGCTCTCACGCCACACCCCCGATTTCTCACGCTGAAGTGTGAACCCGGCCGGTCAAATCCCTGAAAAATGAGTTTATCTATAGATCTACCTGATGAGCCACTCGTGATCGAACAGTTTTACCGCAAATTAGTTAAAAAATACACTAATCTAGAGCTTAGCTCCTAACGGCGTGGACGCAAAGCCAGGACTGGAGCAAAAGCCCGTTCCTCTCTGCACTCTAAGCGTTCTGTTATCACTCCGCTTAAATCCACTACGGGTTTTCCAGTCTCACTCACAGGAAAAAACTGCTCCTTGTTCAATCTAATTTAAAAAAAGATAAACTTATGTTTTAATTTTTTATATATCACAAACGTCTGAATTTATAATACTATATGTAATGCTCTGGAAAGTATTCTACATGTTTAATAAATGTTCCAGCTGCTTATACAAGGAAATAGTATGGGAAAGCGCACCCAGGTAAAAATAAGATTTTGCCAAATTCTACAAACAATCTTAGTTTGCCAACAGTTAATAATATATATATTATTATATAATGTAATATATATATATATATATATATATATATATTCATATTACCCCAGCCCCGCCGTCCTCCTTTTCAGTGTTATGGAAATGGCCACCCTACAGTAGACTCTCAATGTCATTGTAAAGAATTTTAATACAACCTAAAAAAATCAGAGCTAAAACCAAATGCTTGCAAAGTTTTCCACAGATAATCGTGTTCTACACGATCGAAAGCTTTTTTCTGATCTAAGGAAATCAAACCCATATCTACACCCACTATTTTTGAAACATCAAATACATCTCTCATTAAATGGATATTATCAAAAATTGATCTTCCTGGTACACAATAGGACTGACCAGAGTGGATTACCTCATCCAAAACTTTTCCCAGTCTAGTAGCTAAAACTTTTGAGAGCAATTTATAGTCATAGCACAACAAGGATACAGGTCGCCAGTTTTTTATGTTTCTCACATCACCTTTTTTCGGCAGATGAGTAAGGACCGCTCTTCTGCAGCTCAGTGGCAGAAGACCTCCGACTAGACTGCCACTGAGATCTGCCAGCAGATCCTCCCCTATCACAGGCCAAAAGGCTTTATAGAACTCCACTGGGATTCCATCTATCCAAGGAGCCTTGCCGTTCTCCATGCTCTGGAGCACTTTGTGCAGTTCTCCAAAGCTTATAGCTCTCTTGAGCTCGGCATTGGACTCTTCAGAGACCTTTGGTAGCCCTTCATAAAAACACTGTTCAACAACCCGATCTTCTCTGTGCTCACAACTATAAAGCTTTTCATAAAAATTGTTTGCTCTTTTCCAAATTTCAATAGGATCTGATTCAAGAGATCTGGTCTCAGAAAATAAAGAATGTATAAAATGTTTCTGACCGTTCTTTTTTCTAGACTAAAGAAAAATTTGGACGGTACATCCATCTGGTCTATATCTCTGAAACGTGACCGAACAAGCGCGCCCTGTGCCTTCACTTTTTGTATGTCAGACAAAACAGATTTATTTAAAAAAAGGGATTCAATATGTATTTGATTTCCACTTGACTCTGCCACTTCTTGAAATTTCAGAATTTCATCTTCTAAAACTTTTATAGATTTGATTATATCTTTTGTGACATTGTGAGAGTACTGCTGACAAAGTGGTTTGATTTGTACTTTACCAAACTCCCACCATTTTTCTAAAGACTGTTTTTTCTATTTTTTCCTTCATAAAGTTTTCCCAAAAAAATGTAAATATTTCTCTAAAATGTGCATCACTTAATAAATTTGTGTTAAAGTGCAAGTAAGCACTTCTCGGCTTGACAGAGTGTAAAGTTACTGTGCATATAACAATAATATGATCTGAAAACCCAACTGGGCTTATAAAACAATTTTTAAAAGTACTAAGGTGATGTTTAAAAACATAGAATCTATCTAGTCTTGCCAATGACAACCTATTATCACGTGCATGTGCCCATGTGTACTGCTTTGCATTCCCATTTAAACTCCTCCAGACGTCACATAAATCATTTGTTTTGATCAACTGGATAAGTCGCTTACGAGATAGCAAATGTGGCTCTACATGATTTCTATCCATGTCACTTTCTACACAGTTGAAGTCTCCACCTAAAAATACATTCTCCTCGCTATTACATTTATCCTATGTTTCACAAAGAGTATGTAAAAACACCATTCTTTCAGCAGCTAGAGTTGGAGCATATACACATATAAAAACAAAATATGGTTCTCAACATGGGCTCGAATCTTTAACAATCTACCGTTCACAACCTCTTCAGTCTCGATAGTAGAGGGAGTAAAACTATTGACAAACAAAATAGCCATACCACCACTAAGTGAGGATTTGTGACTAAAAAATGAAAGTCCTTTAAATTCTTTTGCCCATTCATCAGTATTTGTTTTATCACTATGTGTTTCTTGCAAAAATAAAACATCAAGTTTTTTCTGATTCATAGTGTTATTTATTTGTGCCCGCTTTATGCATTCTCTTGCTCCATTCATGTTTAAACATGGAAGTCACCCACGTGAAAGTTATAAAAAAATTAACTTAGGCCATAGAGAAAAAAAAAAGCCAAGAAGGGCCAAAAAATAGTTGAATTTACTGCCATTAATTATTCAAATGTTGTTGGAGTTTTGTCACAAACTTTTCAACCTGTAAACTTCTTTATTAGTGAAACATCCCTCAGCCATGAAAGCCCTTGTATTTTCCCCAAAATTCTTTATGTCTGGAAAATAATCAGCAACCTGTACACCCCTCAAGTTTTTTGACATTTTCAAGAACTTCTTGATTTCGTCAGCATCATAGTCTCGACACGTCCACTCATTCTGGGAACAACTAAAAGCACCAGAATCGGAGAGATCACTCTCATTACCAACATCATCATCAGACTCCTTTTCATTTTCTGTTTTTCTTTTTTTAGCTTGTTTTGATTCAGAAACCTTGTCATTCTTTTTCCTCTTTAACAGTGTTTTAAAAACTATAAATCCATCATTAAATCATCACCTAAGTTGACACTTTCTGCAAGAGACTTTGCTTCAGACATTACAGTAGTAACAACATGCAAACTGTCCATGCTCTCATCAGCCTTGGGGTCACCTTTATCAACTACAACTACATCAGCTAAAGCATTGTCCTTGTTATTCCCTGCTATGGCCTGATTTTCAGTTGTTTCGGTTAGAGCACTAGTGGATGGTCTGGGATTAGTTTGGGTTAAATCAGGAACATTATCTGTTGTATTCCTGACCTGCACATCAGCTTCGCCTGAGACACCTTGTGTATTTGTACCATTACTGTCCGGACAAGCACGCACTAAATGCCCTGTTTTGCCACAGCCAAAACACTTCATCACATCGGTGCTCACAAAGACGGTATAATCAAAGTCATCAACTCTGATTTTCAAATTCAGATTAAGTTCAGTTCGATTATCCTTCAAGATCATATAAGTAATCCTGAAAGATACCACGTTTAATCCAGTCGGATTTGCTACCCAGAGCGATCTTTTTCATGGGACTGACTACTTTTCCAAACCTTGACAATTCTTTTATTAGCATCTCATCTTTTATGAACGGCGGTACATAAGATAGAGAGACTTTTTTCGCGGGTGTAGAAAGGGGTAGCACTGGGGTGAACAAACCACTAATCACTACACCTTTTTCCACTACTTCATTCGCTCTCTCCATAGAATTTAAAAACAAAACCATTGTATTGTTCATCCTAGATGCCGCTAAAATACACTCATGGCCAACAACATTTCCAACGACAAGAATGCACTCTTCCACATTCACTGCAGTCACCACTTTCACTCTGTGACGCCGCATGAGAGAGTCTAAGCAGGTGTTGGTGTTTTGGGCTGCCATGGTATGGTGGCCGAGAGAGTTCAACGTGTTGCAACCTAAAGAAGCAAATACAAAAAAGCGTGTGCAAATATAAAAACGCATGCAAATACAAAAAAAACATCCGTAAATTAAGAAAAACATCTTCATCAGTTCCACAACACACGTGTGCTCCAAGTACTCACAACACAACCAATACACAAAACGCGCTGCAAAACCTCATAACACAACCAAATACAGAAACGCTGCAAGTAACACAGAGCACAATGGAAATATTTCTGGGGAACCAAATAAGTGACGGACCCAACTGGGACTTGCTTATTCACCTTTTTCCCCACTTCTCTGTGGGGGGCACCATAGCGGCGAGTGACTTCCGGTAAGATGCTCTCAACTTCCGTTAAGTAATTGTCGTCAGCTAAACGCAGTTACAAGTGATGGCAAATAGTAGGGGCTCTGGTAGAATTTGTGCCGTTAAAGGCTGTCACAACAGCTACAGAAAACTAAAAAAACTTCTGGATAATGAGTGTTACGACCACAAGCCAATGACAAGAGCGGAATGTAAATGCCCGAAACCGTTCAAATTGCACAGGATGCCATCCGACGATGAGGGCAAAAGACAATGGCTCGCAGCACTTAATTTGAAATTTCCGCCCCGTAACATACATGTTTGCTCATTCCACTTTGTGGACAGAGAGCCAACAACGGAAAATCCATATCCTGAACTTTGGCTTGGATATGATCGTCCAGTAAGAAAGAAGAGAAGACGACGAACTGGTCCGGACGAAGGTGAGACTATTCATTAATGTTATTTACAATGCTAACGTGCGGGTCTTCAATATAACGTTAGGCATATTAATCGAAATGTGGCTTATGACACGGATACAGTATTTTCAGTTGTCATGATGTGTGCTAGTAAGAAACCAGCGTTTCCTTCAGCACTGTGGGTTCATTTAACAAATGACTCTTTAGCACCAGCTCTTTAAATGAACCATTCGGACTTACACACTTGTGAATAGTGTTTTGAATCAGTATGACGAATCGTTTAAATGAGTTAACTTTACGCTCCACTTTAAGTTTTAATACTGCGCAGTTGAGTAATTTTTAATTAATATTACATATTTAAGTTAATATGTTTTATTCTGTTCCACTTTAGACAAAGAGGTCTGAGTAATATATTTATAACTGAATTATTTTGGCAGCAGAGTGTGGTCTGTTTGTTCATTGCAGCTGCAGCAGTAATAGATCTTAAATCTTTACAGCTCAAATATCAATGTTTAACAAAATAATACATGTCAGCAATTGTTTATGTTCATTACGCAATGAAGAACTCCCAAAACTGCCTTTTAATTTTTTTTAATCATTTAAAACTGTGTTAGTGCTAAAGTAAAATTATGTGTGATTATATTCTAAAATATATCAATTGTATTAATTGGCTAACTTCTTTTTTATTGTATAGCTACAATTTTTAAAACATTTTTTTTTAATTAAACCATGACCTAGATAATTATAGATCTGGTTATAATGGTTTGTCTGTTTTTACAGGAGCTAGTGTTTACCAAGAGCACACTGGAATTGACGAAGGGAGGCCTGGAGAAGAGAGTCTTGCATCTGTCCCAAGCCCCATGCAATCTAATGTTGATGACCACGGCTGTACATCTAAAAGCTTTGCCTCTGTTGGAACACAATGGGAAGACCACATCTTCGAGGAACATTGTTATAGCAACAGACAACACAGTGTAACTTATGTAAACCAGTCAACACAGTGTGATACATTCAAGCCTCTTACTCTGATGAATGACTCTGACTCAAACCTGTACACCGGGCTTCCACTCCACACATTTCATACACTTGTAGCTGTTCTGCGTCCCCATGCGAATGTGGCATACCAGACTGAAGTTGAACAGCAAATCTTGCTCACACTAATGAAGCTGAAATTAAACCTTTTGATAGAAGACCTAGCCATTCGATTTTGTATATCAGTGAGTCAAGTGAGCAGGATCATCTCTTTTTGGATTGACACCATGGCTGTAGTCTTGAAGGATCTGATACCATGGCTCCCCAAAGAAACAATAAGGGCCACAACACCAGAGGCATTTAAGCAACATTATCATAATGTTACCTGTATCTTAGACTGCAGTGAAAGTGAAATCCAAAAACCAAAGAACCTTGACTCAAGGTCTGAATCGTACAGCCACTACTATGCTTGCAACACTATCAAATACTTAGTTGCTATTGCACCTTGTGGTTTAGTAATGTTCATATCTGCAGCATATGGGGGACGCTGTAGCGACAAATTTATCACGTGTGACTCTGGCATTCTTGAAAATCTTAAACCGGGTGATGAAGTGATGGCGGATAGGGTTTTTTTGATAAGAGACTTATTGTATGAAAGACAAGTCAACTTGATAATTCCTCACTTCGCCAACCAAACACAGCTGACAGAAGAAAAAGTCACGTGCAGTCGCAGGATTGCAAATGTAAGGATACATGTTGAACGTGCAATTAGGAGACTGAAAGTATATAAGGTGTTGTCACAAACATTGCCTATCAACCTTATGCCAAAGATTGATAAAATTCTGCGTATATGTGCAGCTTTAGTGAATCTGCATGGTGACCTGATCCGTGATACAGAAAATTAATGCTCACACTTCATGTAGTCAAATTTGTACATATGTATTTCATATAATTTCACAATAATTCACATTTTTAATTTTAAACATTTTCAAATCTGTTTTCTGTACACTGTACATGAATATATATATTTCATAAAAAATACTGTGCAAAACCTCTAAACAAGGAACTAATATCAAATAAATACAGATGTTTTTGAAAACTTGACTACACATTTTCAGAACTTTTTTTCTCATACATGTCAGGATCTGTATACTTAAAAAAAAAAACTGTTCATCTTTGTACCATTAGTTTATGCTTTTCTGACAATCTGTTGGTATCTGCCATTCAGTTTGAGTCGTCCGGCAAAGAATTCATCCACTACTCTAGGAAGCATCACGGAGAAGTAGAAGCCTCTGAGACGCTTAATCTGCTCTGCTAAATACTCTGCGTCATATGGTACATTTATCAGAATGTGTTCCTTTGATGACCAGACAAGTGGTTTTGCCATTCTCAGCCCAGTACAAAACATTCCTAATTGTACCTGTCTGTAGTAGCCCCTGACTCCATTCCTCTGTAATTCAGGCTTCCCATTAAAGGAGAACTCTGGCGAACAATGAACCTTTGGTCTAATAAAACATCGGTACCTCGTTAATCGTTCTCTGAGGATTGTTTTCATGATAATCGAATGTAAAGAGTTTTATCTCTAAAAACTGTTTAGCGTATAATGCTAGTACTGGGGGCACTGACCAACTGAAATGAAATCGCTAGTTTATACCACTAACAAGGCTCAAAATAGCCCCGCATTAACGCAGTAACATAACAAGGCTCCATACATGCAAAACGAAGCATTGACAACTTTGTCAGTGTACAGACCGTTTAATAAGAACATAAGTTATAAAGACTGTTTACTTCGTGTAGACATTCAGAAGCCATCTTAGGAAATAGTCTCGATAAGTCGATCCCCGAACGTCGTTCATACAGTTCAGAAGTTCGTTGAACTTCATACAGTTCAGCTCACTCATCACGACGTTCGGGGATCGACTTATCGTGACTATTTCCTAAGATGGCTTCTGAATGTATACACGAAGTGAACGGTCTTCATAACTTATGTTCTTATTAAACGGTCTGTACACTTACAAAGTTGTCAATGCTTCGTTTTGCATGTATGGAGCCTTGTTATGTTCCTGCGTTAATGCGGGGCTATTTTAAGCCTTGTTAGTGGTATAAACTAGCGATTTCGTTTCAGTTGGTCAGTGCCCCCAGTACTAGCATTATACGCTAAACAGTTTTTAGAGATAAAACTCTTTACATTCGATTATCATGAAAACAATCCTCAGGGAACGATTGACGAGGTTCCGATGTTTTATTAGAACAAAGGTTTATTGTTCGCCGGAGTTCTCCTTTAACCACTTTGATGTCACTAGAACTCATTGTAAAATGTTCTGCTAGAGAAGTGGTGGTGTTCTTTAGGATAGGGCACTTTATTTCCAGAAGTTCCACACCATTTATTATGCCATCAGGGCTTGCAAAGAGCCATGGCTCTGTCAGGCTGACCTTGTTCTACAAGAAGGTTTCGAGCTATTACCTCTTTCTCACTCCCATACTTTGTAGCTGCATTACCCCGAAAGCTAGGGAAGAGATGTTCTCTCAGGAATTTATCAGGATTTGTTGTTGCTCGTACTGGTACACCTTTAGCTGAACTAGCAGTTATCCTTATCTGTCTTGCGCTATGCCAAACCTCTGACAAGCTCTGATTTTGTGTTTTTGAATCTCCAATTCAGCTGCCTGGTCACTGTTCATCTCTATGTAGCTGTTGTAAAATGATTTACATTTACCACAAGTCAAAGTCTCCCCATGTGGCTGGTGGAGTTCTGTGCTATCAATGTCATCGGCCTGCTCTGGTACATTTGCATTGTAGCACTTTTCTAAAAGACTATTCTTTAGTTCAAACAGAGCTTTTGTGTCTGAAGAACCGACCGTCTCCCTGAAGTCATGATGTGTGTCATAGCATGGTGTTGATGGTAGCCTTTCTCCCTCCCTTGCTGCTGACGCACCATATGCTTCCTCAGCTCTGTGATGTCTAAATGATATCTGGCTGATTCGTTTCTGTTCATGATTTCTTTTGGTCCCTGCATTCCATCTACGCTGTTCATCAGTGCAAGATATCCCTGTCACACCACTGGCCACTGCATTCTGCACCTTTCAAAAATCATGATATAATATAAATAATATATTTATTTTTACATTTATTATTTATTTCACAGTACATCACCACTAGCACACAAAACGTTTTTTTCTATTTAAATAATTTTATTATAATTTACATTTATTATAGTTTAGATATTGCTTTGTAAAAATGTATTCATGTTGAATCATGCTGCACAGACTATTTAAATGTAACTTAGTTGCTGTTTGTTAAGCCAGGCTAACAGTGTACGGTATTTGTAAATACCCACCTTCCACAACACAGCAGCAGCATGGCTACAAGACCTACCAGGGCCAGCTACACAGGAACATCCAGCTGTTTCCACTACTCCGTTACTTTGCACCATAACCCACGCTTTGTGATGGGGTTTATTTATTGTCTGACTGGGCTCTACCTCCGCTTTTAAGAAAGTGAACTGCTGATGATTATGGGAAAGAATTCGTCCAATTTTATTACTGTGTAAGTAATTGTATGCCTCCGTGCTTTTATAATTTCTAAGCTCCTCGCCGTCGACACCCTCAGACAAAACAAGATAATTAATTATGTCAACATATGTGACTGCTGGCCATTGACTCATGTCATCAACCCAGGAGGTGGCGCTTGTTAGCTTCGTAGGATGAGGGACAGACAAAGTTATGTTGTTTACGGTCTTCGTTAAATAGTCTTGCCCGTGCTGCCACCGCGAACTATTGTTACCATTGCTTGTTGCCATTATGGATATTGCAGATATATAAAACAGATTACAACATTCGTTTCAGAGCTGTCCAATAACGCCTAAACTGAACAACATGCGAACCGGAAGTTTCGAGCATCCTGCCAACGCGCACGCGCAAAGCAGGACGGGTAGTTTCGCGTCTCGTGAAAAAGGTGAATTGCTCGTGAGCTTCCCTATGCCCTACTCCCTTCAAAGGGCAGACGGCAAAGCTCTTCAAGTGGGAATTTGGCTAATTGTAGCTTGTTTATTGAGGATGCAGTACAACCAGCAAGTAATAGATTGCAGTAATCCATTCTATGAGTACAAGAACTATCTATTCTGCATTTGAAACATATAGCATGTTCCGTAGTTTGGCAATGCTTCTGTGGTGGAAGAAAGGCTGATTTTGTAACATAAATATAGTAATTACTTACTTACTTACTTAATAACATAAAATATGATTTCCAACAAACAAGTTGCTACACCCAGGTCTTGTTTTATATTTATAGGTCTTAATTATTTATTTAATCTGATAAGCTCAATACATTTATTAACAGTATTATGTGCCATTAGTTTAGTAACATTTAAGGGCCAAACTCAAACTCATTGTAAGTATGACACAAAGAGTTGCTGTAGAATGTTCCAAATTAGTCACTTACAAGATTCTGTTTAAATTAGGATGCTTCTGAGAAGAGCTATATTTAATATAGACAGCAGCTCAGTGCTTAGGAATAGAGCTGTTTTTTTTTTTTTTTTTTTTTTTTTTACAATGCAGCAGATGGAAACACACACATCCTGACTGTGCCCTGGTTAATTGATAGAGTGTGTGTTGCATCTGTCCAAAGATGTGATTTTTTTTCCTCCATGTGTTGCTCGTCGCCCCTCCATCTGTCAGGTTAACATGGTAATTACTTTCCTCTCTGAGATAAACTGTTTTGAAAAAATGAAACAAGATGACACTGTCCTCTGACATCAACATAAACCTGATTTTACGAGTAAGAGCTCAGTTTGTGATAAAGTCTTGTCTCAAATCAGCTTATTATGATTAAAGGACGAATGCACAGACAGATGCAGATAATATGTATTTAGTAAAGAAATATATGATCAGTAAATCTGTTTCCATGACTTACTGATAATATTTTTTTTATTAAATACATTGTATGTGCATTTCTCTGTGCATTTATACTTAAATCATAATAAGCAAATTATAGACGAGATGTTCTCTTTCGTTCAGTCACTCAGAGTTCCGTCAGTGACTGATGAAATGGGGGTTTCGCTTAGAAGCCTATCACCATTGAGTTCTAAAAAATCAATGGCAAGGAAATGCCATCACGGATTTGCGGAATTAGCGCAACTCCGCCCTACCACGTGGGTATAAAAAGCAGAGCGCTGGCAATCTCGCATTATGTTTTTCCTTCGAAGCTGAGAGTTTCTTCCCTTCTCTCCATTGCAAGCTTTCTAATAGTTCTGAGATACAAGATGAGCGACTCTTCAGCAGTGTTGGTGTAACAACAGTGTATTCCAGCGAGATCTCATTCCTGCTGATGATCTGTGCAGTGATCTGCCAACATTGTGTTTTCTCCCCGGGTGCTTCAGCACTGTGGTTGAGTTTTATCCTCGCTAAAAGAGCAGGACATGGCACATTTTTTAAAGATGTCTTGCCCATGTATTTTTGGGTATGGAAGACAGATTAATTCTGCTGATGGGCATGAACGCTAACTGGAGTGTTTGGGCTTAAATCACGCTTCAGGTTCTCAAGTGTTCTTGGATGCAACATGTTTTCATTGCGGGAACATGACCATTGCTCTGTTCTGATTGAGACTCAATGACCTCCGTAGAGGTAGAGTCCCCCATGCCACACCCCAATCTATTCCCTCCACAAGAGGGGATACTTTGCCGGGTGGCCAGGGTGATTTGAGGCTGACAATGTGGAACAATCAGACAAAATTCTCATCGGGCCACACCCCCCTCGCGAGAATCATTCGGCAATTTGGGCCAGCTAACTCTCACGTGATCCTGAGTCCCAGGCCTGGATACGTGCCCAAGTTTCTCACCACTCCTTCAGGGATCAGGTGGTGAACCTGCAAGTGCTGCCCTTGAAGGAGGCAGACCCAGCCTTGGCACTGCTCTGTCCAGTATGTGCCCTCTGTCCTTACGTAGACAGAATGCAGTGTTTTAGGACCTCAGACCAGCTCTTAATCTGTTAGGGTGGGAAGCCGAAGGGAAAGGGTCTCTCCAAGCAAAGGTTGACTCACTCAATAGTGGAGGGGCACTGATGTATTTAGTTGGTTTGGCAATAAATCTGTAACAAAATATTAAAAAAAAATCATTATGCACAAATAAATCAGATTTAAAAGGTAAACAAATACAAAATCAGCTAAATAATTTTTGAGTCAATTGTGCAATTGTGCAAGGAGAGGTCACACATTTATTATTTTACAGGAATTTATTCAATGAATTGCTATATTCAGTTTGTTACGGCGTTTAATGAGATTCCCAGTACTCAGTCTTGAGCGCCTTCCCCTGAATAATAATTATGTTAACCCTTAGTATGCATCATTGGGCTCTGATCATCTTCCACCTGTCAGGAATTTACCCTGAGTGCAAGCATATATCTAGCTTGTTATCTCAGTGTCCGTTGCTAGGTATTGTCTCACTCCTGTGTTACATGTCTGAGCACTTTCTGTAGATTTCCCCGCCTGTGACCTGACTTGATACTCGCTGCCTGCCCTAAACCTCTGCCTGTCTCTGACCTGCATGCTTGCTGCCAGCCTCGATCTCATGCCTGGTCTCACCCTGTCTTCAGCCTCCTGCCTTTACTATTATTCTGAGTTCATTCATTACTACTTTTTGGTTGTTATAAATTGTTGCACATGGATCTGTCTCCGCATCCTTAGTCTAAACAGAATACTTCGCCAGACCAAGATCCAGCAACGATGGCTGCCTGGACAGCAGCTTTCAACGCACAAGCCTCACACCTAACCTCTCACCATTATCAGCTATCTCGTCTAACTGCAGTGAAGGAAGAGTTAGTGAAAACGGTTCAGAACCTGCAAAAGCCTGTGGTGGAATCCTCCGCACATACCACATCTATTCAAGCTCCTGTTTTCCCGAAGTTTTATACTTCAATGCTCTATGTATCTCGCTTGGCAGACCACTCCACGCACTACTGACATTGACAAGATCACATTCATCTATTCTCTACTCATAGGACGCACGTTGGAATGTCCGGTGAGCGCCCCCTCTACGAGGCGCCTCTATGCATTGAAGTGGAACCTGTTCGTTGACCTGTGCTCCTCTCATGAGGAGAACCCCCGATCTTGCTCAATCAGAGCCGTGCTTTCCTTCCTGCAAGAAGAGCTGGGGCGTAGGCTGTCTCCTTCCACCCTTAAAATGCATGTTGCCGTTATTGCTACACATCATGATGCTGTTGATGGTGAAGGGGGTGGTCAAAATCCCTTGCCTCTTCAGCATATATATATATATATATATATATATATATATATATATATATATATATATATATATATATATATCCTTTTGAATGCTTATGTATTTCTTTTATGAAATCAATAATTAAGTATGTTCATTATTACTTAATCATTTATTGTACTTTTGCTTGTGAAATCATATTCTTAAATGCATGCTGATGTAAGTAACCAGCTTCTTTTAGGTGCACAAGGCCATTTGTCTCTTTCTCTGGTCTCAGGAGAAAGGTTTATGGATCCTAAAGGCGTCGTGAACACATATGTTCAACACATATGATACTTCTCTGTACCGATGGTCAAGCTATATTGAGCATTGCTATATTGAACTTTAATAGTTGTATTAAAATGTATTCTTTCTTTTTTTTGATGTATTTAAATGATTTTTTTGTATTCTTTGTATTATATTTGCTTTCTGAGGAGCAAATGTTATCTGTTTTTCTCCCAAACGAGTGAATGTTTTACCATTATGTTTTGGTACACTTAACTGATAATAAGCCGCTCAGACTCTCTTCAACCTTGATGAGAGCTCTTATTTGCTAGTGTCCTATGTGAACGCAGTAACAGTGAAACTAATAGGGAAATATGGGTTTTGTTTGTGTTTGAGTGTTAAAGCATAAAGGGGTCATTGAAGCCAATAGTTTAAGGCACAATTTCTTTGTTAAAGTCTTACTCCAGTTGCAGGTTGAGGAACCACTGCCATTATTGGAGATTGAATGAGTTGTTGTTCTGGACATACTGGCGCCAGCAACCCAAATCTGTGACCTGGAAGGTCATGACGTGCCTCTGAATGTCAGATGCATCATCGATGGAGATATGCTTCGTCTATCTGTGGAAAATTACTGTTTATCTATTTCTTAGCCAATGAGAATCATTCAACGTGTAAGCAATGATGTATCTTAGACCTTGGAAATGGTATAATTGCTGTGATTGTTGTAACTGCAAGGGGGCGGCCTACAAACTCCTGGGTGAGTCTTGAAGCTGACTCCTGCTGATGAAATGGCAAACTATGTTCAGTAAAACTTTTCTTTAATTTTTTATAATTCTGACTCCGGGTCTTCATTCTTCATGTCTGGTTCTGGATCCTTTAACTGTTAACGCCTAAAAATGGTAAGTCTTTGGGGAAGCACGACCTGATCATCAGGTTCCTGAGGGAAGTGAGGAGACTGAATCCTCCTCAACCACTCTCTATAACCTCTTGGGATTTGTCTCTGGTCCTTCGGCACTTCAGAGACCACCCTTTTGAGCCTCTGCAATCAGCTGAGTTAAAAATCTTGTCCTGTAAGACAGTTCTCCTGGTTGCATTGGCCTCTATCAAGAGGGTAGGGGACCTGCATGCATTTTCAGTCGACGAATTATGCCTAGAATTTGGCACAGATAACTCTCATGTGATCCTGAGACCCCAGCCCGGATACATGCCCAAGGTTCTTACCACCCCCTTCCGGGACCAGGTAGTGAACCTGCAAGCACTGCCTTCGGAGGAGGCATACCCATCCCTGGCTTTTCTCTGTCCCGTTCGCGCTCTGCGTCTTTACGAGGACATAACGCAAAGCCTCAGGACCTCAGATCTGCTCTTCGTCTGTTATGGAGGCCAGCAGAAAGGGAAGGCTGCCTCCAAGCAGAGGTTGGCCCACTGGATAGTGGATGCCATCGCCTTGGCTTATGAAGCCCAAGGCGTGCCCTGCCCGCCTGGGTTGAAAGCCCACTCCACTAGGGGTGTCGCTTCTTCCTGGGTGCTGGCACACGGCACCTCGCTGACAGACATCTGTAGAGCTGCGGGCTGGGTGACACCTAACACGTTCGCAAGGTTTCATAGCCTACGTGTTGAACTAATTTCTTCCTGTGTGCTCGCTTCAACCAGCCGGTAACACCGAAGTTCCTGCTCTAGTGTCGGCTTGCTGCACCACTCCTCCCACGGAGTGGATACGTGCGCTTTTTGCTCCAGTCAAGTTCCCCACTTGGCGAACCCTGTGAGTTCCTCCACACCCGTTCGGCAGTCGGAAGTTGCGGAGCATCCGATGCCAGGTCTAGTGCCCGTATGCTTGCGTAACTTGTGCTAGGCTGGGTTCCATATGTAGTGATCCCTGCGGCGATCCCATATGTGTATTCTTCCATGACCAGCTCCCTGCGGTGAGACCGTGTCTTCCCTTGACAGAGTCTGCTCTGCCGTCACTGTCCGGTGTAGCCTCCCCCTTTTGGCTGGAGCCACCCCAGTGACATTCTATATGTTGCACTGCCCCACTGGCCAGTCCATATGTGTATTGTCCACGTTACCTCCCTTTGGGCAGGATATGGTTCCGCAGCGCCCCTTGCCTCTGGAGGGGTACGCTCTCCCCGTGTTATCCGAGAATTCCACTGTGTGGGTTATGATGGAGCAGCAGTTAGAACTCCCTCTACGCAAGCCTTCCGCCCCAGTCAGTTGAGGGTCTGAGAGTCTTGCGTTGGATGCTGGATGTGGCAGCAACCGATGGCGTTTTTTCATGGGATCTAACGTTGTCATGGCAATGTCACATCGAGCGTGAGCGACTGAAAGGGAATGTCTCGGTTACTTATTTAACCCTTGTTCCCTGAAGAAGGGAATGGGAGATGTGACGTCCTGCCGCCACAGTTGCTGACCATCGCTGAATGCTAGTGGCTCGTGCAGAGCCCCGAGTCTGAGGATGAGGCGGAAGGACCCGTCGCAGGAGACAGCTGCTCAATCCTGGCTTCCGATAGTGAAGAGTGGTTTAGCTCTCAACGCTCCGCTTATCATCTACTAAAAACAGTTTTTGCGTGTATATGGTACGCGTTTTTCACGTGAATATGACGTTGTTGTTTCACGTGGTGTATAATGTGCACAAACTCCCCACCCCCCTCCCCCCTAAACCTACCCCAGGGTTTCTTAGTGCGTAGCATTTGCACGCAAAAAAACATTTTGGGCATATAAATGCCACGAGAAATGCCATTCGTGGTATAAATACGCATTTTCATGAGAATGTGTTGATATTAGCATTTATATATTAGGGACCTTCCTTTATATACTAGGGACCTTTATATATTAGGGACCTTCCTACACTTAGTCAGTTTAAAAGCCACCTGAAAACATATTTTTTTATGATAGCGTTTGATCAAGATAAGCGTGAATGGTGCTAGAGCTATTTATTTCCTTTTTATAAATATATGTTGTTGAATGATTGCTGATTAAAGGGTTAGTTAGCCCATTTAAGACATGAAGTTGTATGCAAACCTTACCAGCACTATAGTGCATACACACTGACCCACTCTGTTGTCACCCCCTTGGTCAGAGTTCTGACCGCTGAAAGTTTTTCAACGCCCGGTTATTTTCGGGGGCCACAAAACTGTGCGTTTTTACGTGAAAAAATGATTTGCGTTTCAAAGCTTGATTAATTTACCACACAAAAAACACGCCGGTCAAAATTCATACCTCAGTTTTAATGCGGCACTATTTTCTATCCATTTCTATCAATCCGCGCTGCCGCAACGTCAACAGTGCGCACGTTACGATCAGCTGTTGATAGCGCGACTCGCTGATAACATGTCTGACTGTGAAACTTATGATGATGAAACCAATTTTAGCACAATGTCAGACGGATCAGATGATGAAAGTAATTTTAGCACAACGACAAAGGGATACCTTTATGAACCGGAGTATACCGATGCCGAAATTTAGCAGAAGGAGATAGAACGGGAAGAGAGAGAGCGAGAGGACAGAGATGAGTTGTCCAAGTTGATGCTGGGCCCACAGCTGTAGCAAGAGCCAGGATAAACAACAAATGGTGGTGCACTTGTTCAAATTGTCAAGTTATGCCAACAGAGGTTGAAAGCTAGCTATTGCTGCCACGAATGGGAACTCATCATGCCACAGATGCAAAACCTATCGATTGACGAGGAGGCCAACTGTCTGCATTAGCTACATTCAATGACATTTTCCCTGCAATGCTGGTGTCCTGGAGACGTTCTTCTACGTACCTAAACTCAATTGGAAAAAGCGACCCAAACCAGCTGGACTTGACGGTCAGATGTCGGCTGAGTAAGTTAAGTGTGATCGCTCATGCTGCTTTGTAGTTTTTTATTTAAAAATTTAACGTTGTCTTGACCAGTTGGCTAACCCTAACCCTAACCCTATCTGACTGCATTATTATTATTATACTGAGTGGACAGTAATAAAATTATAAATAAATTAATAATTTTATTACTGTCTTGACACCAAATGTCTCATCAGCTTGTTTACCTTACAGTTTAGACATGGGATCATAAAGTTAGCTTACCCGTGGTACTGGTAGCAAACAGCAAAACCTTGGTGCAAACAAAAAAACCTTTTCCTCCTTGGTTGGGGATGTAATCGTCTTCGCTGAAGTGAGCACACACACAAAAAAACTTTATTCGGGATATTTTAGCTCCCGCAGAGTAACTTAGCCGATGGCAACCAGCCAGTGGCGGATCTAGAATTTTTTTCATGGGGGGGCAAAGGGGTGGCAAGAGGTCTTGGCAAGGTGGCAAGGGTAGACGGTACATGGCAATCCCTATATGTGAATTACTTTAACAAGACAAACATAAAAACACTTTTAAACTATAGTATTGTTTAATCATGCCCTTACACACTACAAAGGTTTTTAATTCACAACAAGAATAAGCCCAGTGCAGTGTTCAAACAAAATTGTGCATTTAAAAAAAAGTAAAAGTATAAAAAGCTAAATGAAAATGTATTTTAAAAAGTACAATAATTGTGTCCAAGATGCAGTGGACAGGTCTAAAACAGCAGACAATACTCAAGTTCTTATTATAATTAAAAAAGTATACTTACAGTCCACAAATGACCCTCCTGGTCTTCCAGTTTAACGTTACTGCCTTTCATTTCCCTCACGCTCTTCCTCCTGTGTACTACTTTTGATTTATTTTTATTTTTCTTTAAAAAGCTGGCAATATCCCCACTTTAGCCTTCTTTTTCATGGTTAGGCTCCTACTTTCTTCAACTACTCTTGCCTACAAAAGTCAATAGCCTATGTGAAATCTCTGGTTATCCTTACTTTACACTGTAGGGCCATGTAGCTAATAAGTAGCTTATAACAAATATAAAGTCAGAATTATGCCCTAAAAAATACGATTCATCTTGGAGAATAATAATAATATAAACAGAGCAATTCCAAGAGGGTCCTCTCACCATCGGTGCTCGGGCCCTAAAAATTTATCACATGCACACACCAGTTATGTTTACTACTTAATCCTATTGTATTTGTTATTTCCCCAGTTATAACCTGGTGTCATTGAGTGATATCTGAGAGGAATTGGATTTGTAGAACTGCTTAGCTAAGGGGTCGGGTACCTTTTTTGTTCAAAGAGACATTTTTTTTTTTAATGCTTAATGCATTTTTCCTCATTAAAAGAAATATATAGTAGTATTATTAAAGAACTCTGACCAGGGGGGTTACAACAGAGTGGGTCAGTGTGTATGCAATATAGTGCTGGTAAGGATTGCATACAACTTCATGTCTTAAATGGGCGAACTAACCCTTTAAGCTTATGAAGCTTATAGACCCTATTTAGATATATGGATATACATTTTTTCTGTTATTTTTTTTCTCTGCTCATTATTTTACTGCTTGTACCACAGTGTGTGGTGCGCTGCCACACGGCAAAATCACACACAAACCAATTTGACTCCCAAACGTTCCCAGGTCACACAGAAAATCTCGCAAAATCCCTCAATCATGGCAGACGAAGAGGATGCAGTGGTGATAGTTTGTAATTTGTTTTTAACCGAAAAAAAAAATGTTATCAAAAGAAAGAATCTCCAATCTCCACTGAACTTTCTGGTGCACCATGCCGCCAGCTGTTTTGATTTTGTTTCCCAGTGCTTCCTCTGCACCTCGTTACCTTAATCTGAACACACCCTTGCCTGCCTCTGCAACATTTTTAGTTGTGCTGGGCAACTATTTAAGGCCATGTCCACACGGACACGGGTATTTTTATAACCGTGCTTTTTTTTATGCGGTTCGGCCGTTCGTCCACACGGAAACGCAGTATCAGGACACTGAAACCGAACATTTTTGAAAACCCCTGCTAGGGTGAGTATTTTCTGAAACGCCAGTTGCTGTGTTGTCGAGTAGACAGTGAAACCGGAGTTTTTGCAGCGCTGACGGCTTCTGATTGGCTAACGTGGCTTTAAGGTTAGGTTTATATCGCCCCCTTCTGGTGTTGCATGCTCTTGACAGCGCTTGATAGAGTGTTCTTGCGTTTTCATGTGGACAGAGGTTTTTTTTAAAACGCAGGAGGGAAAAACTCCGGTTATAAAAATACCCATGTCCGTGTGGACATGGCCTAAACCTAAACGAGTATGGCTGTACAGTACAAATTTAGAGAATCGGCCCATTGTAAAACTGAACAACAAATTCAAAATGTAGGCTCGTTGTTGACCACTACACTAAAATCGCTGCAAGTCTGTTCATGTTGAGAGACTTTGTCAGTTGTTGCATGTTATATTCACTTTATTAATCTAATTTGTGCTACCAGCTCATCTTTTTGCATAAAATTGTTGTACAATTAATGTACAATGCTTTGCAACCTTTGTACAATGCTTTGCAACCTTTTTTAATTGCAAGAAAATCTCTACATAATAGTCATAAATGTTACCAGTTTACTGGTTGCTTTCTCAAATTACATGGCTGTATTTTTAGTTCTAGCATTCAAAAATAAAACTTTTCGAAAAACATTGAAATACTGTTGATGATCTTTGTTGTTTCGTCTGTTTATAGACGCTTTCAGCAGTGACAACATAAACAAACGGTACTGCGCATGTGCATTAAACTGGCCCAAACTTAACTTCCGGCAGACTTGCGGAGACAATCCATAACGACTAAATAACCTTAGTAGCTGGTATTTTTTTGCCAGTCAAAGCAAATAAATGTTACCTGGCCAAACTGAAATGTGACACTACCAGACCCGTTGGATAAAAATTGGAGACAAGATGTTTTTCTACCGACGTGTCTGATTTACCGCAGTGTTAAAAAACTCTGGCGAGCGCGACGGCGGGGTTTGATAAGGTTAACATAGCTCTCCTTATTAGGCTTCTTACATGCTTGCTAACCTTTTTTTAAGATGGGTCTCCACATTGACAGCATGTTGGATGGATCGGTGCAGCGCTGTTTATGATACTAACCATTCAATCCACATACTGGTCCGCTGTCAATGTGTTTGCAAGAGAGAGAGAGAGAGCGCGCGTGCGAATGCGCTGCACGCAACTCTGCAGTCAATTACAATTTTTCTCATCTTAAATTGTTAAAAACACGGAAATCAATTTGTGGCGGTCAGCGCTGATAATGTGGTGGGCAGCCACTAATAAATGTATGGGAAACACTGTACCGGTTATCACTCAGATCAGATAAACAGGCTATTTTAATACCGCCGTCTCCCTCATAGGAAACCTTGACATTTTTATTTTTAAAAACTGCGTTTGCTCCCTAGGTCAGGTTGCACCCCACAGCTCAACAACCTGCTCATCACCTTAAATTTCATTGCATTTGTAGTCAATGCCATATTATCCAGTAAACACTAATAAACGAACAGAACGGAAGTTAACTTTGGGCCAGCTCATCACCATGGCAACGCGTCTGATGAAAGCGTCTATATTGCCATACTCCCTTAATAAAGGACTCCAGACATCAGAAAAAGATCTGTTTACTCATGTGTTTTCTATGAGGGAAATAAACATGCGTGTGACACATAAAATCTTAACTTATTTTTTAGTAGCCAACTTCTGTGAATTATGTTCAAACCAAAAGTAATACTACCCACCGGATAAAGAAGCGTTGGCTCTCCACAGAACATAAAATATACTTTTTATGAAATTTTTGCGTTCGCATATGAAAAAACAATATTACGGACATGACCACTCTGAAAGCGTCACTAAAAGATTGCTTTAAAACTTTTACAGCTCAAACAGAAAGCACAAAGCCTTTCTTTTGAGTGAATTTCGTTTTGAATTATTGTATCTTAATTTTAGTAAATGTTTCATCAACTAATTGCCTGGATTTAATTAATAATAAGAGGAAGAGAATTGAACTGGAGCTCGTCATACACGAACTGAAACTTAACGTAAGATTGTATTTGCCATATAGACAAGTCTACTTTTAAACATAACAATTCAAAATGAAACAAAACAAACTGCTCTCTGCTTATGTAATCCGTATGAAATGTGCATTTCTCTCTGGCACGTTTAGCCAGGCTAATGCAAAGATCGCGAGTCAGCATCATCAAATTCATCTTTGCAGGTGACAGTGACACAGAAAACATGTGTTTATTAATAATCAATTTAAATATCTCCTTGCTATATTTGACATATTCATAATCATTAGGCTACTTTTGCCGGTTCTTTGTTACAGCTTTTAGGTGCTTTATTGGCATCGCCATCCCTACATGTTACAGCATGTCACCACCGCATCACCATTCCGCATTCCTACACTTATAAAATGCAGTTCAATGTGGAAGTAATCCAAGTATTCAGAATACGTTACTCAGATTGAGTAACATAACGGAATACGTTACAAATTACATTTTGGGGCATGTATTCTGTATTCTGGAACGAAATACGTTTTGAAAGTATCCTTCCCAACACTGCGTATGACACTGAAACTTCGATGTGCGTATCGCAAATGCAACGCAATTTCTATTGAAGCCCCGTATCGGGGTGTGTATTGGTTTCCCAAAGTCACGTGATCGATGACAAACGAAGCCTCACTTTCTGTTCAATCACGTGCGCGTTTCGCTTTGGGTGTCAGCAGGCTCGAACCCCAGATCTTAACGAGTCCTTGTTGGCTCAGTCTGGTTGATGGGTTTGTGTGGAGAGTGCTGTACTTTGAAAGTTAATCTTTTACTATGTGTGTTTGTGTAGAGATATAGATAGTATGCCTACTAGTAGATCTTATTGAATCATACAAATCCATTTTATATTTTATTGTCATACTTTAATGTGTAAAGGAATTTATTTAATGGACTTATCAAAAAGGAATGTGGAAGGCTTGTATTTGTTCACATAACATTGAAAATATGGAGTTTGTTGTGGTTGCTTCATCTGGCTTCTGGCTGCTTTATTTTAAATACTGTAAGTACCAGATGGCGCTGTTCTTGACACTCACAAAGCTTTGAATCTTTTCCCGGAACAGTTAGGGGAAAGCATCATTGATTCATGAGGCTTCATTTTCCCATCCCTATCTAGGCCCACCACAAGAAAAAAGTTACAACACCAATGTTGGAAAGAAAAAGAACAAACCAGGATTTTTTCAGTGTCTATATTGGCAACATTTTGGGCAGCACAATCCAAACCTGTACACACACACACACACACACACACACACACACACACACACACACACACACACACACACACACACACACACACACACACACACACACAAACAAACAAACAAACACTAATGAGTTTCAGCAACTATTTATCAACTTCAGCCAGAAGTTTCCCTTTTAATTTCCCAACAACCCCCATTTCCTCTTGTTCTCTAATTACTGAGTGAGTGAAGCTCAGAGCAGATAAGCCGTCATTATCAGAGGGATAGTGGAATCATGGTGTGGTGGTCAGTGGCTTTGGACATCTCCTGCTGTCAGAACTTTGATTATAGAATAAGGAATACCCCAAAATAAAAGTTATGTTGGTATTTACTTGTTTAATTTAAAATTAATACAATGTGATTTTTTTCCATAATGCAAACTACACAGGGTCTGAAATTGAAAGGGGGTCGTAGCAAAAAAAAAAAAATCCACCGAATTAAACAAGATACATCACAAATTGAAGGTAAAGGGGAAAAACATTCCCCCGCTTCTATTTATGCTCTAGGACCAGACCTTGGTTTATATGTGGAACATTTCAGATTTATAATGGATTTACTTTTATTTTTTTGACAAACAAAATAAAAAGTCTTTTTTTTTTTTTCATTTTCCCATTCATTTTCAATTGGGTCATTTTGACCCCTTTAGAACAACCGAATCGAACCCAGTTTTTTATGCATGTTTAGATAGATTATGTAGGAAAAGAGTTTCATGGCCCTGAGATGAAGGGAACATTTTTAAAAAATCAAGGAAATGTCCAGTGGGGTCATATTTACCCCAAACAGTGATTAAGGGTTAAATCATACCATCGCAAGAAGTATTACAAAGAAAATTTTCATGTTGTAGAACCAATTGAATACATGCTTGGTTTAAAAGAATACAAAATCAGTATATCCCCATTCTACCATTTTTGCAGCAGATCTTGAAAAAAAAAAGATGTAGTGGACAGCATTGTACATAACCACAGAGGAGAAAAAGTTGGAAGAGATGGAAAAGTTTACAAAGACAAAAAAAAATCTCAGGGGAGGAGTTGAGACTGTCTTAGTTTAATGTTTAGTTTATATGTGGACAATTTTGAAATTTGCAATCCCCTTGGTACCTCTAATAAAATACACAAACTGTGCTATTTTTTGGATTTTAAACAGTCTACCTCCTGGAACACATTCAGCTTTGTCTAATATTCACTTTGCAGTGCTTTGTAAAACTGATGATGTAAAGAAATTTGGGTACCACAGAGTTCGGGAACCTTTCATTGAAGATTTGTGTACTCTTGAGCAACATGTAGTCTTTGTCTCTCAGTTGGGCAAATTCCTCAAAGGTGATCTTCATTTTGTAGTAGCAGATAACATTGGAGTGCATGGGATAGCAGACTTTAATTGAAAACTTTTCTGGAGAATATTTCTGTTGATTTTGCTTAGCCAAACGCTCATATATTCAAACAAATGACGTCCGCTCTGGTTAGGGTTGCTACCTTCAGTGAGGCAAAATAAGGGATACCCATACACGAGATAAATAAATAATTAAATGAAATTAAAAAAAAAAAATGTGTCAAGGGTATGGAACTGATTATTTCAACATTACAACTTGACAGTTCAATAATAAACCAGGAGAAAACATGAGATGTTGAAAGTATGTGAGCTTGCAACAGAAAACATTTTATATTATTATTTTACATTATATATATATATATATATATATATATATATATATATATATTTGTGTGTGTGTGTGTGTGTGTGTTAGGGATGTCTCTTTCTCTTTCTTCTGCCTCCCTCTACTGGTCATACACACAGTTGTACACGCTCTTTTGCTGATTCGCAATTACTCTCTCTCTTCCCAGCTGTTCCTTGTTCCCTTCTGCTTCGCTCTAGATTTCCCACACCTGTTCTCTCTTTTCTCTGATTACACTTGCTACTTCTTCCCTCTCTTTTCCCTGACTCTTTGTCAGATTGTTTTTTAACCTCTGATGAAAGAAGCTACACAGACTTAGGCTATGTTTACACGGAAACGATTCTGAAGAGAAAATGCAAAAGTGGTATTGCGTCATCTTTTTTTATTCTGCGTTTAGACGAGCGTTTTGTGTGGGAAATCCACATGCAAATGGAGACGCAAAAGTGTGTGAAATTCAATGTATTATCCACTTCAGACGGCTAGGAGTGCATACTAAAACAACACCAAGTCCACACGCCTGCGTACAACCTTCACTGTCAAGCAGACTTTTGCATTTTTACCGTTTACACGGGAACGCGGCGGTGGAGAGTTTTTAAGATTTCCACTCTGGAGGGTGGTTTCACTTTTTTGCGTTTTTGAGCCTCAAAAACGCCATCGCCGTGTAAACGAAAGCCACATCCGATAAAATATTTTTACATTTTCATCTGCGAGCGTTCTCGTGTAAACAGGGCCTTACCCTCCTTCAGCCTGCTTTGTTCCTGTCCTGTCCTGTCCTGTCTTGTCCTGCCCAGTCCAATGCTGGTTGATCCCTCCGGGAGACCTCAGTTGCAAGTACTGTTCCATCTGAGCTAAGATTGTTCTCTGTGTTTATTCAGTTCTCGTACTACCAGAGACAGCTATTGTTTCCCGCTGACCATTCTCCGGGAGCTTCCCGAGTGACCAGAGGCAAGCTGCCACCTGTGCTCCTTTTCCTTGCAATCAGCCGCCCTCACTTTTCCAGAGTGGATTCTTCTGTTAATGTTATCTGGCCCTGATTCTGGCTGTTATCTGTTGAACTTTTTCTGCAAGAACATTTCTGTTGCTGGTGGCTTCCTCATTTATTATCATTAAAAGAACACTTTGACTGTGGTTCGCTATTGGGTTTTCTCTCTCCTCACAACAGTACAATCTGATCATGATGGACTCAGCGAACGAGACCCCCCTTTCACGTCGCGTTAGAACGCCTGGGAGCGTTGCTTGGCAGGCATGAGGATGAGTTGACCACCACGAGACATGTCGTGGAGTCTCTGGCTGAGCAGGTGTCAGAGCTTTCCACACAGCTTTGTCAGTTGCGCCATGAGCCGCCTTCCCTGTCAGGATCGCCTGATCCCTCAGAGCCTAGGATCAATAACCCGCCTTGCTACTCGGGTGAGCCCACGCAATGTCGTGCGTTTCTTACACAATGTGAGGTCATTTTTTCTCTTCAAACCTCTACCTACACTAGAGACCGTGCAAGGGTAGCCTATGTGATTTCACTCCTTTCTGGAAGGGCTCGTCAGTGGGGAGCGGCTAACTGGGAAGCAGAGGCTGACTTCATGAACTGTTTTTCCCTGTTTAAGGAGGAGATGATCCGCGTTTTTGACCGCTCAGCACATGGTACTGAGGCTTCCCGTCTGCTTTCATCTCTTAGCCAGGGAAGGCTTTCAGTTGCTGATTTCTCTATCGAATTCCGCACCCTGGCTGGCTGGAACGAACCAGCGCTGGTAGCCCGCTTCCTGGAGGGACTTAACGCAGAGGTCAGGGATGAGATCTTCACCCGGGAGGTTCCCAGTCTCCTTGATCCTCTGATCGACCTCGCCATTCAGATCGAGAAACGTTTTGACTCACGCCGATGGGCTAAGTACTCTGATGCTGCTCAGTGTTCTCTGCAACCCTCTCTGTCGTCATCCACTCTCAGTGAGGCTGCGCCTGAACCTATGCAGCTGGGAGGCTCGCGCATTTCCTCGAAGGAGCGAGAGCGGAGAATCATTAACCGTTTATACCTCTACTGTGGCTCTGATAAGCATTTTATCTCGACTTGTCAGTTAAATGCCAACGCTCGCCAGTAGTAGGAGGAGAACTGGCGAGCGCAACTTCTCTGGTCCCTCCACTAAGAGCCTGTACTACCATCCCGGTTCATCTGCACTGGCCAGGTTCCTCAGTGTCTGCTAGTGCTATGATAGACTCCGGGGCTGAGGGGAATTTCATTGACGAAGCTTGGGCTCTGGAACAAGGTATCCCCCTCATTGATCTGGAGCAGACCACACCCCTCTTGGCCTTAGATGGTAGTTCCCTTCCTAATATTCATCGTGAGACCATTCCACTATCTCTCACGGTCTCTGGGAATCATCGCGAAACTACTTCTTTTTTAGTTTTTCACTCTCCTTTCTCACCCATAGTGTTAGGGGATCCAGGGGATCCCTGGTTGATCCAGCACAATCCTTAGATAAATTGGCCTAAGGGCACTATTCTGTCTTGGAACCAGTCGTGTCATGTGAAATGTTTAGAGTCTTCTATACCTCCTGTTTCTTCTGTTTCTGTGTTTCAGGAGGAGCCTGGTGATTTGACTGGAGTTCCGGAGATGTATCACGATCTGCAAATGGTCTTCAGCCGTTTCCGGGCCACTTCTCTTCCGCCTCACTGTCCTTATGATTTTTGTATCGACCTCCTGCCTGGAACCACGCCCCCACGTGGGAGACTTTATTCCTTGTCGATTCCTGAGTGCGAGACACTTGAGAACTACCTCTCCAAGGCTCTAAATGCTGGTACTATAGTTCCCTCTTCTTCCCCCGCCGGTGCAGGGTTTTTCTTTGTGAAGAAGAAAGACGGGTCTCTCGCGTACTCCAGCGCCTTTTGGAGAACCACCTTTTTGTCAAGGCAGAGAAGTGCTTATTTCACGCAACCTCGGTTACTTTTCTAGGGTCCGTAATTTCGGCGGAGGGGATCAGTATGGACCCCACTAAGGTCCAGGCCGTCACTACTTGGCCAATACCTGAGTCTCGCATGGCGCTCCAGCGATTTCTCGGCTTCACCAATTTTTACTGCCAGTTCATCCGAAATTTTAGTCAAGTGGCTGCTCCTTTAACTGCTCTAACCTCGTCCAAGTCTAGTTTTGTATGGACCGATTCTGCCCAGAGAGCTATCGACTGTTTAAAGACACTTTTTACCCCTGCTCCCATTTTAGTCACTCCCGACAATTCCCAGCAGTTCATTGTCGAGGTTGATGCCTCAGAGGTGGATGTCGGGGCCATTCTCTCCCAACGCTCATCCTCTGATGGCAAGGTCCATCCGTGCACGTTTTTCTCTCATCATCTCTCGGTCCCGAAACGGAACTACAACGTTGTCGACCGTGAACTGCTTGCTATCCTCTTAGCTTTGGGGGTATGGCGCCATTGGTTGGAGGGAGCATCTGTTCCATTCATTGTGTGGACTGATCACCGTAATCTTGAATACATTCGCTCTGCCAAGAAATTAAGTGCGCGTCAGGCTCGTTGGGCTAATTTTTTCACTCGGTTCGACTTTACTATTTCCTATCACCCTGGGTCAAGGAATGTTAAGCCCGATGCTCTCTCTCGTCTTTTTGATTCCTCCACTGTCACCCCTAACCAGGAAAATATCATTTCAGAGCTATGGTTTGGGGAATAGAGAGACTTGTTATGCGCGCTCTCTCTCATTCCATCACTCCACGAGGCTGCCCTAAACATTAACTTTTCGCCCCGGTCTCTGCTCGTCAAGCGGTCCTTCAGTGGGGCCACTCGTCTAAATTGGCTGCCCATCCCGGCGTTAGGGGGACCCTAGCCTCCGTTCGACAGCATGTCTGGTGGCGCTCCCGTGAAGAGGACATTCGTCGATTTGTTGCCGCCTGCACCATTTGTGCTCAAACTAAGTCCAGTCATTCTCCTCCGTCTGGTCTCTTAAGACATCTATCCGTCCCGTCCCGTCGCGTCCGTGGTCGCACATAGCGCTTGACTTTATCCCCTTTATCCCCTCCCCTCCGACAAGGATACGGCCCAGATAATGATTGATCATGTTTTCAGACTTCGCGGGCTCCCTTCCTATATTGTTTGGACAGGGGTCCCCAATTCTCCTCCCAATTCTGGAAGGAGTTTTGCTACCTTATTGGGGCCTCTCATCCGGGTTTCACCCCAGACCAACGGTCAGGTCGAACGCGCCAATCAAATTGTCGGCTGCATTCTTCGCAGTCTCGCCTCACAGAACCCGCGTCTTGGTCCGAGCAACTTCCCTGGCCCGAGTACGCCCACAATTCTCTCCCTTCATCTGCCACCGGTCTGTCTCCTTTTCAGTGTTGCCTTGGGTACCAACCCCTGCTGTTTTCTTCCCAGGATTCAGCCTCTCGTGTTCTGTTCGTTCAAGCATTTGTTAGCTGCTGTAAACATACCTGGAGGAGGGTGAGATTAGCTCTTTGTCGTTAAAGAACTCAAATGTGCATCGCCGCCAATAAACGTCGTGTTAAGAGTCCCCACTATCATTGCGGTCAAAAGGTGTGGTTATCCACCCATAACCTACCACTCCAGTCCGTTTCTCGGAAGTCAGCCCCTCGTTTCGTCGGTCCTTTTCGGATATCCAGAGTCGTTAGTCCTGTCACAGTCAAATTAAGATTACCTTTCAATCTCCGTCGTGTCCATCCTGTCTTCCATGTCTCCTGCATCAAGCCCGTTATTCATGCCCCTCTACGTCCGTCTCTCCCTCCCATTTTAGTCGAAGGAACACCTGTTTATAAGGTTCGTAAGCTCTTGGATATTCGTCGTCGAGGTCGTGGTTACCAGTATTTAGTAGACTGGGAGGGGTACGGTCGAATATTATATTTTTATTTTCCAAAGAAAGAAAACAACAAAAACAACAACAAAAAACAATAGGCCTATACCTTTAAAAGCATGTGTTTGTTTGTCCCGGCCATTCGCATGTTCTCTAGACTCGTCACTATGGAAACAAAATGCAATCACATGCAAATTAACTACTCTACTTCTTGTGAAATTGATTTCATTATAATTACTATTAGTATTATCCATTCTGTAAAATCCTTGTTTGTTTATTCAACTATGTGTGGGTTTATGTAAAATCCTGTCCGTTGAAATGACTATTTGTATTAGGCCTATTGGTAAGAAAATCTATTCATATATTTAGTTATGTATTCAAGACCTATTGTTAATTCTATAGTACCCTATTAAAGGATGAAATTCTCTAGGTTTGTTAAGCATAAGTTATTTATGCACAATATGCACATTTTTATTATTAAATATGTATTATATATCTCTCTTATTTCTTATTATAACTTATTTAGGCTACTCATTACCACTGACACTTTCCAGCCAAGTAATTGTTTCCTCCTCATCAGTACTTTTGCATGCGCTTTTGTTTCAGAGGTGGACGCAACTCTCTGCCAAAAGACCCGCCCTCTTCTGACTCTGATTGGCCCTGAACCTGATGGTATTAAACAAACCAATCAAACCAACAGTGGCAGCGAGTATTACCCAATCAAGGGTAGAATAGAACGAGTCTTCACAGAATGCGGGTGGCATGATTTGCATGGGATGATGCGTTCAGAAATACGAGACAAACCGCGTCCCGTATTGATTCAAAACGGGACGCGCTGTTTATTTCACAAATACGGGACGATTCCGTATTTTAAGGGATGGTTGGCAACCCTAGCTCTGGTTCTTTTGTGCAAAGGTCAAAAGAAGTTCATGAATCTCATGTGAAGCTGGCTCAGCAAACAAATGCTCCCTCCTTTGGTGTTAAAAAAGAGTGTGTATTCATGAAGCATCTTGAACACTTCTATGTTACCTCTGGGTATCCACCAGATATTTTGCACAATCTTTTGGAGGAGTTCGTGCCAACTGAGCTTGCACAGTGTCTGCCTGTTCTTGTATCCAAAAAATAGTTCAGTGTAGAAAATCTCAACAAATTCATTGTTAAATTTACTTATACAGGAACAGACAAGACAAACAAACCAAATGTGATACCACATAACATTTTAAGCAAAAAACAAACAAAAATATAGTTGCAAGCAGCAATACGGGGCCAAGCCCTGCAAGGCACAGCAAGCAGACCAAGTATGGCGCACAGCCAGCACATCAAGTACAGCAGCGCATTTAAGCACCAAGAGCAGTGCGGAGCCTGAAGAACAAAACATCAGAAATTAAATGTACATGTAAATGTACTTCAAGCATATCAAGTACTGTAAGCTCAGCAGAGCAGCAAGCATGTACTGTAAGCACCAATAGCAGTGCAGAGCCACAAGAACAAAAACAGCACAAATTGAATACACATGTAAATAAAGCACAGTAAGCATTTAAGCACCAACAGCAGTGCAGAGCAGGAAGGAATTGAAATGACAACTTAATACACAATTTTAAAGTCACCCTACGTGGGACTCAAACCCACAACCAGAATGGTTCAGGATTTGAGATACATAGTTTAGCATATTGCACCACTCAGAGGTTATGAATTTCAGCAGGGGAGAGGGTTCAGTGTGAGAATGATTCACAAAAAAGTTCCATGAGATGTTATCCAGATTAGCATGCTAAGCTAGATCAATGCTAATGTATCTTATGACTTGGTACATCCAATCCTGGCAAAATACATATCCTCGGATTCGACAGGACGCAGGGAATCGATAGATACCAATTTTATGATTTTGTGACAAACTGTTCACAAGTTACAGCTTCTGATCCAACTCTGGGTCAACCTTATTCATTTTGCGACACCATAACTTTTGAAGAAAGATGAATAAAAAAAATCGGGAACAGTACTTTTATGCGGCTCGGTCCGAAGATTATTTGAGTGCATGTTTGGAGAAAATTGGACAAAATTTGAAGGAGGAGTAGCGAAAAAACTGTTTCACATTCGCTCCAATATGGCGTCAAGTCACATTGTTTAAAAGTAACATATGACATATCATTAAAATCGGCATAACCCAAGGAATATTTTGACATATAGAAATCAAATTTCAAGCAATGTTAGCAAAAGTTATAAGCGTTTTTTCAAAAAACAATGATATCTCTGGAACAACAGGTGGCGCTGTGACCAAACTTCGCAGGTACTTCCGGGCCATGCTAATGGTGATTTATACCAAATTTGGTGAAGAAATTTCAAATAGTTTAAAAGATAAGAAAAGAAGAAGTTTAAAAGATAAGAAAAGAAGAGAAAAGAGAAAGTGCTAGTATTACAGGATCAAGTGCTGTCGAAAAATATACATCTTCAGCAGTTTCTTGAAAGTGGCTACTGACTCAGTAGCTCTGGTTGAGTTAGGCAGATCATTCCACCAACAGGGAACAGTCATGGTAAAGATCCAAGAAAGAGATTTTGTGACTTTTTGAGATGATACCATAAGACGACATTTGCTAGCAGAGCGCAAGTTTCTGGATGGCACATAAGTCTGAAGTAGTGAGTTTAGGTAAGTGGGAGAAGTGCCAGTGGTTGTTCTGTAGGCAACTGTCAGTAACTTGAATTTAATGCTGACAGTAACTGGTAACCAGTGCAATTTTGTGAGGAGAGGAGTGATGTGTGCTCTCTTTGGCTCATTAAAGACCACTCTGGCTGTAGCATTCTGGATCAGTTGTAGAGGTTTGACAGAGCAAGCTGGAAGACCAGCCAGGAGAGCATTTCAATAGTACAGTCTGAATTGAACAAGCGCTTGGACAAGGATTTGTGTAGCATGCTCTGTTAAGAAGGGCCTGATCTTCCTAATGTTGTGCAAGGCAAATCTGCAGGACCGGGCAATGTGGTCTGTGAAATTCGACTGATCATCAATTACAACCCCAAGGTTCCTAGCTGACCTTGATGGAGTTATGGATGATGAGCCTAGCTGAATGGAGAAGTTGTGATGAAGTGTTGGGCTGGCCGGGATCACAAGTAGCTCTGTCTTCGCAAGGTTTAGTTGAAGGTGGCGGTCCTTCATCCAGCCAGAAATGTCAGTCAAACAGGCTGAGATACGAGCAGATACTGTCAGATCATCAGGCTGGAATGAGAGGTAGAGTTGTGTGTCATCAGCGTAGCAATGATAGGAAAAGCCATGTTTCTGAATCACAGATGTGATGTCATGTAGATGGAGAAGAGGAGTGGTCCAAGCACTGAGCACTGAGGTACCCTAGTAGCTAGATGTTATTCATGTTATCACTGTGAAGCTGCTTTGACACAATCTGTATTGTGAAAAGCGCTATATAAATAAATGTGACTTGACTTGACTAGATGTTGGGTCTTACATACCACACCTCATAAACACCAGAGGTGTTTATGATGTGCATGAGTGTGGGTATAACTGAGGAATAAATGGCTTGAAGTAGATTTGTGGGGATAGGATCAAGCGGACAGGTAGTAGGGCAATTGAAAAGTAGGACTTTTGAGATTTCTGCCTCTGAAGGAAGAGAGAAGGGGGATAGGATGTGTGCATTTGCTGGTAAAATGTGCGTGTCAGTTTTTGGATTGGTAAATTGGCCGCTAATGGTGGTTGTTTTATCTATGAAGATTGTGGCAAAATCGTCAGGTGCTAGGGTTGATGGAGGAGGAGGGTTAAGAAGAGAGGAGAATGTTTTGAAAAGCATGCAAGAGTCAGAAGAATTTATAATTTTGTTGTGATAATAAGTCAATTTAGCAGTAGACATTTTAGCAGAGAAGGAAGAGAGGAGGGATTGATAAACACCCAGGTCTGTAGGAACTTCCGATTTGCGCTACTTCCTCTCTGCACCCCTGAGTTTAGAATGATGTTTGCGGAGAATATCAGATAACCAGGGGGCAGAGATGTGGGCTGGCCTGGAGGAAAGGGGGCAGAATTTGTCCAAGCATGATGTTAAAGTGGAGAAGAGAGTATCAGTTGCATTATCAGTATTATAACATATATTATAACAGTTGCACTGTTATTATCTAGTGTTAAGAGCTGATCAGGTGGAGGAAGTGTGGATGAGACCAAAAAGGATGGGCAAGAGGCAGGGACGTGCACAGGAATTTTGAGGGGCAGTTGCTCTGACCTGAAAAAAGGGCACCCCCCCCCCCCCCAAAAAAAAAAACAACAACAAAAAAACTCATGGGCTATATGAAGGACTGAGAAAAAAACATTTTTTTATTAAAATATATACAAAAAGTACAAAACTTAAATACAGCACTCAATCACCTTAACTACTATTACTAACAAAACAGAAAAACATGACTCGAGTCATGAAAATACCTACATCAATATCCTAACAACTCAACTGAGGTTGCTCCACATTTGGATAATAAACATGCAAAGCTTCAGAGGAGAAGCCGCCTATTAGGGGCCATTTCAACAAAAATCTTCAGAACTTCTTCCTTGTCGATTCCTATGTCCTTCTCTATTGCCAGCAGGAGGAGGTCAGACAGCCTCTCTTGACCACACTGATTTCTGAGCCTTGATTTGACCAGCTTCAACTTTGAAAAGGAACGTTCTACCGTTGCAGTGGACACGGGTAGAGTGGCATATATTTTGATTAGTTTGAATAGTGTGGGGAATATGACGTTAGCATTGTTTTCCTTGAATACTTCGAGCATAGACTTGACTGTCCTCTTGGGACACTTGTAAGATGCATGAAAGACTCTCAGCTCTGTTTGAAGGTTGGTCTCTTCCCCCTGAAGACCATAAAACTCACATAGTGAATGTGCTGTATCAACACCTTGGCCAATATCCTTCCACTGCTCTGGGTCAGTGAGTCTCTGCAGTGACATTACAATGTCCCGAGTCTTCCCTTCCCCGTAAAATCTTCTCTCAAGTTCTTGTCTCATTCTGTCCAGAAAAGTATAGTATGTCCTTCCCCTGTAATATTCCTCCAAGGTCTGGACTGCATCATCTTCTCTTGCTGATTTGGAAGTGTATTTCAGCTTTGCGGGTACTTTTCTTTGTCTACCTGGAATATTTGTGGGAATGCTTATGTCATTTTCCTCAGCAATTGTTGTGGCAGTGTTGTATATTTGTGAGAATTGGCTGTCTCTCCTCAGTTCCACTACTCGCTTCAAGACACCATCCAACACAGAATAAGCAGCAGCCAAATCCAGGTCATCCTGCTGGAGTACTTTTGAGGCAACTGATGTCTCCATGAACACTGGCGTTGCTATTTCAAGACACAGCAAAAATTCAAAATCTATGCTGCTCAACAGCATTTTAGCTTCTCCTGCAGCCAGATCGGGGGGGTCACACTCCCTCAGATTTCTAAAGTACTGTAGGGCAGCAGGGAGGACCTTTCTTATTGTCTTCAAAGCGTCTTCCCTGCAGCTCCACCTGGTGTCTGAAAGCCTCTGTAGTTCAAGGACATGTTGGTCTGGATTCATGGCTTTTTGAGTTTCCACAAATGCAGCATGGCGCTTTGTAGAGTTGGAAATGAATGTGTACAGCCTCTCAACGACTGTGAAGAAATCCACAAAGTGCTTGTTGGATTTTGCACTCTCAACTAAAACGAGATTTAAACAATGTGCATGGCAGTGCACATATAACGCTCTCTCATTTTGTCTCTGAATCCGGGACTGGAGCCCATTGTAGCGTCCACTCATATTGGCAGCTCCATCATATCCCTGTCCACAGACATCTTGAATGTTGAAGTTGTTTTGCTCAAGTAGCTTCATCACTACATTCTCCAGTGCCTCTGCCGTTGTTGATGCCACATCACATATTTGTACAAAGCGTTCCTTTATAGTCATGTTGTGGACATATCGCACAGCAAAGGAAACCTGCTCAATATGTGACACATCAGTGGTCTCGTCCAGCAAAATAGAAAATTGTGATGCTTCTGTCACTTCCTTCTGTATGATTCGTTTCACATAAAGACTAAGTGCTTTTATGAGGTCGTTTTGTGTCCTATTGGACAGGAGAGACACCTGGCACCTTTGGTTTGATGCTTGTTTGTCCTTGACTGCATCAAGATGAAGCCCGAGTACGCTGTCATATTGGCCAAGCAAATCAACCAAGTTCAGAAAATTTCCTCTATTTGAACTTGACAAGCCTTCTTCATTTCCCCTAAAGGCCAAAGCTTGTTTTGCCAGATATAATGTGATGTCTATTAAACGGAACATAATCTCTCTGTTTTTCTGCCTCTCTCTTTCTTTGGCTGCTTCCATCTGAGAATCAGCTACTGCAAAAGCCTTCTGCAGTGTATCTTTTGTAAAGGCATTCCACCTAATCATCCCTAGCATATGCAATTCACTGCTGCGGTGCTCCTTAATCTTCACTTTGGCCTGCCTCCACAAATTTATCCCTACAGATTTCCATCCTTTTCTGCTCTGAAATCTTTCCTCATTCATAAAATTCCTGCAGCTAAAGCAATGCATGGCATCATTCAGTGGAGAATATTCCAGCCAGGGGTCATCGTTATACCATTGGGCTTGAAAAGAGCGCCCATCTGCATTTTTAGGGAACTTTACCATAGGACGGCAAGGCCCGACTGAATTGGAAAATTTGATGAAGGTCTGATCATACTTAAGATTGTTGCTTTCTACATGAGCTGGATCTGTGGGATTAGCCAACCTCAGCAAAAAATCAAAATCTGTTGACTCTGCCCCACTCGTCATCTCAATATCTTTCCTTGCTGATGCTCTCGTCTCCCTCATCTCATCCTCTTGCTCATCTATCATTTCCCTATTTTGCCAGTCTGTCCTGATCTCATCTGGGATTGGCTCTGGCTCTCTGAATACAGCTGATGCAATGGGCTCATCATCTGTCCAATTACATGTTAGTGTTACTGCCATTATCATTATAATTTTAATGCCACTAGTGGTATTTATGTTCTGCTCAGGCAAGATCTTTGAAATGACTTCTAAAATAGCCTATGTTTTTTAGATTACAATTATTTAGTATGCAGCTCTTTAACCCTGTACTTTCTAGCATGGTCCTCGCATCTCATATTTGGTGATCATCACTTAGGCCTACCTGCCCTATGTGCCTCCTCCTGGTCCACATTTTCCTCACATAGTCTGGAGGCTTGTGACTTCTCCTCATCTTAAATGTAATGTAATTTTAAAACATTGCCATTAGTAGGTTAAAATATGAGTCTGATTAAATAATCAATTCACCTACACATTGTCATGTCATCTTTATCTCAGTCAGTGCATTGAATGTCTCTCACCTGCTGGTTGGCTTTTTCGCAGCCAACCCTGCAATGATGTGCTGCCTTTTGCTGCCTCCCTGAATTGTCTCTCCCTCTCCTGAATCCGCCTCTTTTCAGAGGGCATCTTGGCTTCAAACAATCCCCAAAATAGAGATGTGATAGGATTTAGGCATTTAACCATTTTAAATTAAATAATTAATTTGATGCATTACTTCCATCATTCATTCATCTTGCTAAAACGAAATGTGATAAACTAACTATCAGCAGACATGTAGTTTAGTTTTTTTATGAAGATTTTAATTAATTTCATATTAACGTGATGATTGATCGTTCGTTACTTTGTTTGTTATACATCACAAACTCACCTTTTCCGACAACCGCGACAATCTCCTTCTAGGACCGCTCATGCAGGCTCACCTCAAGTGCCGGTGTATTAGCGCGCTCCCCCGTTCCCGCTCTGTGTCTGCTGACAGAGCAGCTGTATGTACGGAAAGCAAAAATGGCCAAAAAGCATTGGCGCAACATTTAATTGTCTTGCTTACACTGCAGGATAATAAAATGGTTCTCAAACTCCAGTAAAAAAAAATTCTGGGAATTTAATTAATCTTACACATGTTCATAGTTTTTGTATTATGTCTGAGTATATTCAGTGGAATTTTGCCCATGCCTTATCTGACCGTGTTTATGTCCAAACTTAATGCCTTATATTAGGGTTTTATTATTATTTATTTTTTATTATTATTTATAAGGATTGCAAAACGTCAGAGATGACAGGTTTATGATATACAACTTTGTAAACACTAAACAGTATCCAAAATGTATTAATAACAATATATAAATGTCACCAAAATACATATGAGAAAAAGAGTTCCTCATATTACTGTTTATTGTTTTTTTTAATCATTATTATTTATATTTTTTTTCTTTTTTTTCATTTGAAAATAAATAACCTAGATTGAATTGACAGATGGGGAAAACTCGCTTCTAATAAAATATTAAATAAAAAACGCTTAGATTTCGGATAAAAATACAATCCTTTTTTAACCTTTTGGCTTCCCGTAGATTCAGTTGCGCTCCTAGCTCGTAGTTCTGTTGGTACGGGCGAAACTACGCATGATTTGTTGTTGTATGATTGCATAAAGGAAGGGAACAGAATCGACTGACGTGCAGGCAGCGCTGCAGCAGTGCAGCCAACAGAGTTTGCCCTTCCCCTACTGACTTTCACTTTCGGTGCCCGAATGGAAGTGAATGAGGCTTTGCGATCGCGATTTTTTTTTTTTTTTTCTCGGAAGGGCAACGTGAGTCAGGAAGGGCAAACGGGCAGTTGCCCGGGCAACCTGAGCAACCCCCCTGTGCACGTCCCTGGCAAGAGGGTTAAAGTGAGCATAGGTTCTGCCGAAAGGTGACCTGTGGTGGAGTGTGTGTTGTGTTCTGAGGCAGGTTGAGGTTGAGAGTGAGGAGGAAGTGAACTGGGGTGTGCAGTGGAGTGACCAGTGTATTGTCCAAGGAGCAGTATTGTGTGTAGATAAGGTCCAATTGGTTACCTGATTTGTGAGTAGCCAAAGTAGATACTTGTTTGAGGCCAAATGAGGCAAGCAAGGTGTGGAAATCGGCAGCCTGAGGTTTTTCTAGGTGGATGTTGAAATCACCAAGAACTGTAAGAGGAGTACCATCTTCAGGGAAGGATGAGAGTAGCACATCAAGTTCCTCCAAGAAGCTGCCAAGTTGACCTGGGGGATGATATACAACTACAAAATGGATTTTAATAGGAATAGTGATGGTAATTGAATATGATTCAAATGAGCTGTTGTCACACAGAGGTGGTAAAGGATAACATTTCCAGACATTTGAGATGAGCAGACCAGTACCCCCACCCCTTCCGGTCAGACAAGGGGTGTGTGAGAAAGTGAAGTTAGTGGAGAGGGCAGCATGTGTGACAGTGTCCTCTGGTCTGATCCAGGTCTCAGTCAGGGTTAATAGGCTGAGACCTGAACGACTTGAAAAAGATGTAATGAAATCAGCTTTGTTTACAGCGGACTGACAGTTCCAGAGACCATTAGGAAAAGAGAATAAAGTATTAGAAGATATCGGAACGGTACGTAGATTGTTAGGATTGTACCACCTCCGACTTGTGACATTTGATTTGCGAATGTTATTAATAGTAGGGATTTGAGGACACATAGTGTAGCAGAGCTTACAAATGGAAAGATCAGATGAAGAGTCGTAGAACAGATAGGAAACAACAATAAACAAGAAGAATTAAATACTCAAGTGTCTTGTCATTGACCTTGCTCGGTGGAAACGCACAGGTAGAGTCGCTGGTCTTACACTCTTCTGTCTTCACACGAGGGCAGCCGCAACCGCTGCCGCGGAGCACTAATCAGTTGTATATACACGTCTAATGCCCAGTTAATGAAAACAGCAGGCCACGCCTAACTATTTACTATTTAGCCAAGCGAAACGCAGTCACGACACGAACAAACAAAGCCACATGCATTTTTACCAGGGTAAAGTTCCTGACCATGAGAGGTTTGTTGTGCAGATGGGAGTTTTACTTACTCAAACATGTTCTGAGAGCAGAAAGGAAAATGATTGGTTTACTGAAGCAAAGGCGAGGTCAAGACATTTGAACGTGCAGAAGGATTAGTCCGGCTCTGGGGATTCAGATGGCTCCGGGGAAACAGATGTTTGTGGGAGAAAGAATTGCAATTGCAAGGTAAGTGACTTTATTTTATATTTTGTTCAAATTAATCATCCTCTAACGTTTATTAGTATAATCACCGAATATTAAAATGCACAGAACTAATAATCATCGATCTTCTACATTGTGTTCATGCATTTTGATTAGACTGTTTCATCAGTCGACCGCCACAAAGCTGCTTATGGTGTAAACTGTGTAAAACACGCATTTTCAATGCTACCTCACTGTGTGTGAAATTGATATGCGACAACAGCACTCGTTCAAATCTCTGTGATATTTCAACGGTCAAACTGATAGCATCTCACGCCCTAGCGCTGCTCTCAGGGCAGGAGTGCTCTAATCACTGTTATTTTAGTGTACTACACGCTGCTCTCAGGGCAGGAGTGCTCAATAGATTAAAATCTCCTGCTATTTTAGTGTATTACGCGCTGCTCTCAGGGCAGGAGTTCTCAATAGATTCAAATCTCTTGCTATTTTTGTGTACTATGCGCTGCTCTCAGGGCAGGAGTGCTCAATAGATTCATATCACTATTATTTTAGTGTACTACGTGTTGCTCTCAGGGCATAAGTTCTCAATAGATTCATATCACTATTTAGTGTACTATGCACTGCTCTCAGGGCAGGAGTTCTCAATAGATTCATATCATTGTTATTTTAGTGTACTATGTGCTGCTCTCAGGGCAGGAGTGCTCAATAAATTCAAATCACTGTTATGTTAGTGTACCGCGCTGCTCTCAGGGCAGGAGTACTGAATAGATTCGAATCGCTGTTTAGTGTACTACATGGTACTTTCAGGGCTGGAGTACTTGATAGATTTATATCGCTGTTATTTTAGTGTACTACACGCTGCTCTCAGGGCAGGAGTAGATCCAAATCGCTGTTATTTTTGTGTTTTACTTGCTGCTCTCAGTACAGGAGTGCTCAATAGATTCCAATCGCTGTTATTTTAGTGTACTACGTGCTGCTCTCAGGGCAGGAGTGCTCAATAGATTCATATCGCTGTTAGGTTATGTTAGTATACTACGTGCTGCTCCCAGGGCAGGAGTGCTCAATAGATTCAAATCGCTGTTATGTTAGTATACTACGTGCTGCTCTCAGGGCAGGAGTGCTCAATAGATTCAAATTGCTGTTATTTTAGTGTATTATGCGCTGCTCTCAGGGCAGGAGTACAAATCACTGTTATTTTAGAGTACTAAGCGCTGCTCTCAGGGCAGGAGTTCAAATGGCTGTTAATTTAGTGTATTATGTGCTGCTCTCAGGGCAGGAGTACTCAATAGATTCAAATCGCTGTTATGTTAGTGTACTACGTGCTGCTCTTTTAGGGCAGGAGTTCAAATCGCTGTTAATTTAGTGTACTACGTGCTGCTCTCAGGGCAGGAGTACTCAATAGATTCAAATCGCTGTTATTTTAGTGTACTACACGGTGCTCTCAGGGCAAGAGTACTCAATAGATTCAAATCACTGTTATGTTAGTGTACTACACACTGCTCTCAGGGCAGAAGTACTGAATAGATTCAAATTGCTGTTTAGTGTCCTACGTGCTGCTTTCAGGGCTGGAGTTCTTGATAGATTCATATCACTGTTATTTTAGTGTACTACGCGGTGCTCTCAGGGCAGGAGTACTCATTATTCCTTATTATTGTCCCTGTCCGTCTCTTTTCTATATTATGCATTTGTGGTGTGTTTTATTATATATTATACATTAATCGACTACTATTATATTATACATCATCTACGTGCTTGTTTGTAAAAAGTTTGTGAATTAGTTTGTAAAAAGTTTGTGAATTAGGCTATTCAATACGGTGCAATTCACGTGACTAAAGAACGAAGGACTCAAACCCGAAGACTCAAATGAACTAATCATCGCTCTTTCCGGTGGTCTGACAGCATAGACTTAATGGGACTGACAGGAAGAACGAAAGACTCGGACCCGAACTCGAGAGATGAACTAATCATTTCTTTTCCGGTACTGACAGCATTGACTCTATGGGACTGACAGGAAGAACGAAAGACTCGGACTCGCCCCGAATCCGAACTAGAGACTCGAGAGATGAACTAATCATTTCTGTTTCCAGTACAGATTCAGAATCCATATATTGCGCAATGCGCATGCCCGGGTAACACAACATGAACGAATCACTCCCTGGGACAACTCGGCAGTCCTGAGTCATATTAAAGATTCGTTCAAAATTAACGAATCGTTCATGAATCATAATCATAATTTGGAATTAATATTAGCAATTTTGTGTGTAAACTGCAGGTGGATTGAAGAAGAATTCATTGACCAAAGATGTCAACCAGAAACAGGCAGAAAAGGCTCTCACCAAATGGTTTACTGGTGCTAGAGACAGGGGTGGAAACATGAGAGGACAACAGGAGAAAAGACAATCTCCAGTACAGTGACGATGTTTTGTGCTGTTTTTAAGCCCAAGTGTTTAAAAGGAACACACCGACTTTTGGGCACTTCAGCTCCTTTACCGTATTTCCCTGAGTTGGAAAAGTCCATACATACCCTTTTCATCTCCGTGTGTGCTGTAACTGTCTGATGCACCCACCGCTAGCCTAACTTACCACAAAGACTGCTCCCAATAAGAGACAAAATAATGCCAACATTTTCTATTTACATGTTATGATTTGTATAGTCACGGCGTGTACAAATAACATTTCTGAGAATATAGTTATGTATACGGTTAGAAGATTGCTGTGTCTCATGTGACCTTGTTTGTACACGCAGTGACTATACAAATCACAAAATGTAAATAGAAAATGTTGGCATTATTTTGTCACTTATTGGGAGCAGTATGCTAGCTCGAGCCATTTACAACCAGTCTTTGTGCTAAGCTAGGCTAGTGGTGGATGAGTCAGATAGAGTTACAGCTCACACAGAGATGAAAAGGGTATGTGTGGACTTCTCTAACTCTGAGGAATACGGTGAAGGTGCTAAAGTCCCAAAAAGTCGGCATGTTCCTTTTAAAGGGTTATTTCACTGTCATCTTGTGAATATAAATAAGAAGTCTTCTGTCCCTCAGTTTAGAATTGTCAGGATTCAGACAGAGGTAAGTGATAAACATAAACTTTTCTTTATTTAAAGTCAAGGTAAGTATTCAGGATTTCAGGTGCTCAGAGGTGATCTTCGAGGAGGATACGTGGCAGGAATTCATCCAGGTGAGTAAATCCTCTTCTTTAGGAATAACATGAACGGTGACACAGTGCAATTACTTTCCTTTTCTCTCTTTCAGATCGTCTTCGAGCAGACGGGGTGCAGGAAGGATTCTAGGTGAGTAGATCCTTTTCAGTGCCGTAGATAGGGAACTAGCACAGTTCAGTGATCCTTGCTTTTTCTCTTTACAGAGCATCCATAAGGTGAACGAGACTCATGGCAGATTCCAGGGCACAGAGAACGAGAACCACGGAGCGGATCCTGGGAACATCAGAACAAGGACAGAGAGGTTAGTCTTTTCAGGTGAGTATACTTTACGTTTCGGCTCGTTGGATGACTCGGAGGGAAGCAAGTGGAGACTGGTTAGGGTCTTTTCCTGTTGGAGGCTTGACAATGACTGACTGTGAGCTGGGTGCTTTTGAGCTGGCTGGGAAGGGCGTGCTGAATGGAAACAGGTGCAGGTGATTAGTACTCTGGGGAAAGTGATCGTTGCGTGGTGACTAGGGAGGACTCTGATTGGCTCCTGACAAGAATAAGTTTTAGAATGTGATTGGCCTTTTTTTTTGTTTAAATGTGATTTTTGATGATTTTATAAAAAAACTTGTATTTGAAAGTTTTATAAAATATTAAAGTGTAATAAAACATTTTGACATACTGAACCTTTGCAGTTTTTTTTTTTCAAATTGCACCTTTCATGTTTTGTGATGTTACAGATATATTTTCACTGAAAACTGAAATAGTGTTACTTTTATCAGTTATTAATAAATTCATCACATAAATACATGAGGTAAGTTACAAATTTTCACTTTTAACTGTAAAGCTGCTTTGAAATAATTTTTCTTGTAGAAATCGCTATATAAATGAAGGTGACTTGACAATTAAGCATAAAAAGTAATTAATACATAATTACACTTTCTAGGCCAGATGCATCATAAACCTCACCCAGCACCCAATGAAAAACCCATACTGGGCATATATATGACATGTGGGCTTCATAAACTGGGGGCTGTATGTTACCCATGTATGTTGCCCAGCTGAGCCCCACATAAGCCCCATTCAGATTCTATATGAGATTTATGTGGGCTAATCAAGGTGGGGCCATTATGCAACCCGTGGACAAACCCATCTAGGGCCCATATTTAAAGCCCATATTGGGCCCACATTGGGCCCACCCTGTAATGTTGGCTGGGAGGTAACCAGCTGAATTATTTACATTTGATTTGTTTCAAGAGTCTCCTCCTCTATGTAACTCCTCCGGATTAGCTCCGGATGGACTTAGGTAACTAGCTGAATCATTTACATTTGCTTTGTTTCAGTGTCTCCACCTTTATGTAATCCCGCCCTCTTTAAAATGTATAATTAGAATGTAAAGTTCATTTAAGTCAGACGATGTTGAAATGGCTTCAGCAACCAGCAATAAAGAACTTCTGCTTGGAAAACGTCGATTGTCTTCTGGTTTCCTCAGCTTCTAACTTTTCTACAAGGAAAAAGTTCCCCACAATGTGTATGTCCTTGAATACGACCTGACAAAAGTTAATGTGTGACTAATAGGGGTGGGACGATACAGGTACCTCACGATTCAATTCTGTGGCGATATGTGGTCCACGATATGACAATATCACGATTCGCGATATCTACGATATTCAATGTATTGGAAGAAATTTCATCAAGGATATATCACGATATATGTGACTGAAAAGAAAAAGAAGGGAAAAGGAAATAAGGAAATTTTATGCATTTATTAATGCCAACATTTCCAACATTGTGCAAAGAAATATGCATTTGCCTTTACGTCGACTGTCTCGTAAAACCCGAAGTGTCTGATAGGGCCCTATGAAATCCGTTTTATTTTTTCCCAAATTCCGTTTTTTCAGTTTTAATTTTTGGGAATTAGTTTTTTTTTTACTCTTGGCTGTTATTTTAGTCGTAAAAAATTATTAAATTTAAATTTATAAGGTAAATTAAATTAAATTTATTAAGGTAATATAGACATTTACTCAGTATCCTTTTCAGGACAAATACTGCATGATGCAACATAACACTGCACTCTTCAAGACAAGTAACAACAAAATATGGTTATGAGCTTTAAACTGTCTAGTAATATAAATTCTATTAGTTTATATAAGTTTAAATAAAGTCACACTCTCTCTCTCTCTCTCTCGCCCCGTGTCGCTCATGGAGTTCGCTTCGCTTTTCAGTCCGGTGCCTCATAGACAGACGCGGTGTGCACGTTGTGTGTGTGTGTATGTGAGAGAGAGACGGAGGCAGAGCGGGGAAATACTGAAAGAATACACTGCGTGTTTTAAATAGTTAAAAAATGAAATGCAGTATGTGGCGGCGAATTAGTCTATGTGTGGGAAACACTGTATAAATCACGTACGAACTGCTCAGCTCGGTACTGACGGCTTCAGCTCGTTCTCATCCTTTAGCGTCTCATAAAACGCTATATGACAAAACGGCGCTATACTACGCACATGGCACCCTTTATCGTTAATGTAACACGCGAACCCAAGACGTAATAAATCCTTTAGCGTGAATATGACACGCAGACCCTACCCCACACCTAAACTTAGCCCTCACAGCGCGTGTTATATTAACGATAACGGGTGCCATGTGCGTAGTATAGCGCCGTTTGGTCACATAACGTTCTATGAGACGCTAAAGGATGAGAATGCGTTGGACGGCTTATAGCGTCGAGTTTCTTAACTTTTTGCCGACGAAAGGAGAGCAAGAGAGCCGCTTTGCCATGCTTTCATTGTTTTGATTTCGTCATTGTAGCTGAAATGACGGGTTGGGGGGTTTGTGTCGCCCAGATTTGCTTCCCCTGGTCTGCATTTTCACCAGACATACTTTCTTCTCCCACACACAAACAGAATTTCAAACCAAATATGTAAAATTCCACGAAATTCCATGTTAACACTAGATTCCGCGTTAATTGGTCAATTCCGCAATTCCATCTGAGATTCTGTGATTCGCGGAAATCATAGGGCCCTAAGTGTCTACACACTTGTGGAAACTAGCGGGTGGGTCTTTGATTAGTTTTTTATTGTTTTCCACCATTCTTCTCACTTCTCTTGTTGTTAGTTAACTTGTGTTCTTCACCGGCCGCTGTTTGCGCAACTTTACCCCTATTTACTCGAACAGCGCCCCCCGCAAACAGAATGGTAGATATTGGGTAGTGGCAGTGACACTGACAACGGGTAAATTAATCATTTTGTGTTGTAATAAAATATCGATATTGGGCGTTAGTGTATCGATTATTTATTGCAACAGAGAGCACAACAATATATTGCAATATCGATTTTTTTTCCCACCCCTAGTGACTAATTTATGACAAATACAGAGGGTATCCAATCAAGGATATAATATGATAGACAAATCTAAACAATGTGTTAGTTATGGCTAAGGCATAAAAAGCATCGAGAAACAATCTTGGGGGAGGAACAACTATAAAGAAGCAAGGATGCCCCAACTTGTTGTCACACACTGCAAGTACTTTGTATGACTGTTGACCTTTCCTTGCAAGGGAATAATCTTTAAAGACAATTGATAATGTTTGTCTCTTTCATCACTCATTCAGTGATGTAAAATTGTTTACCACCACACTGCTTCTCCCAACAGTTCTAAGTATCACTACACAACACCCCTAGCAATCACTATTGGCAACTTGCAACTTGGCAAATACTTCAAGTAAAGTGTTACCGAAAAATGCTATTTCTACTGTAAATGCAGGTACGCTCAATAATGACATTTTACAATGCAAATATGACATTGTTTAAGATGTCTTTGTCATGACAACTTGACATAAAATTAAGTTAAAGAGCAACATGCAGGTTGATTTTATTTCTGAATTAAGACTTTAAATTGTCTGCAGAGCTCTTTTAAAAACACTTATGTAAAAATTACTAATGAAATCTCATTTGATGTAGAGATTTTGATGAAAATGCGCTAGGCTCTGGAATAACGCCTTTCCAGCAAGCAACGCGTCATATGACGTACCCCGAGGAAAACAAATCAGCTGTCGGCCGCTTTCTCATTGCTGGGTGTTGATGTAGTTAGAGCAGTAGCGAGAGACATATAGTTTTAGATCGAAGCCATAATGGTAAATTATTGTGTTTGTGGTTGTTGCACGAATTCCAGCCTGTCAGGACATCATATCCATCATTTTCCTTCAAGGAAAAACAAGGCTTTTTGGTCTTGGGTGCGTTATGTGCAGGTGAATAGAGCAGACTTCACTGCCGCGTCTGTTAACACACACACACTCGGTCGTTTGTGGCGCACATTTCACTCACTTTAAATTGTATCACAAACTGCATTTGAAAAGCATTATTTATTTGTTGTTATGGCATGATCAATGTGGATAGTGCTAACCAGCTTGGATGGTCTGCATAATCACTGTCAGCGTACAATATGATAAGACAAAATGTTGCTGGCTTAAATTAAGTCAATCTAAATAGATGTTTAATCAAGAACAAAGTCAAATGTATGTTTGCTAAAGCAGATTTATTGCAAAACACCAAGGTATAGCCATACAGTAGATGAATCAGCGTTAGCCGCGGTGCTAACTAGTTACATGAACTCACTTGCCCTGTATTAGCCACTGGTTTTCTCGACACCACAACTCTAACGTTACTTCTTTCCTCTGCCCATTGTTCGTCTCCCGATCTCCCCCTGACTTCTATCTCGCCTAGAAGGCTCATAATTATTTGCCTGTGGGTCATCATAGGCATATTCGTCAATATCGCAGAACGCGGTTTCGTTGTTCACATCCATTGTAACCTGAGCCTGAACTTGAACAGACTGCCTCGCCAATCGTCACTTCCGGTTAGTGCGTTGTAGACGCGGGAGTTATTTTATCACAATTTTTCTCAAAATATCGTTAATGGCTAAATATATATTACTCCAGTTCAGAAAATCTTGTTGTTTTATCGTCAACTTACACTATGCTATATAGGGGTGTCCAACCTGCAAGTTGCTCTTTAAACTGTTATGTGGTTGGCTTTGACATTGGCTGTCATGAGGCTATTATAACTGTGTAATGAATATTTTTTGTGACCTCAACTACAGTGGTACTGATTGAATTTGTCATTAATAAGTTATAATGGCCTTATGGCAGCCAATGTCAAAACCAACCACCTGATTTTAATGTAATGTTAACCAACAAAGATAGGTGGTTTCTTAAGTTTGATAATTAATCTGATATGTCATGTTTATGACAAGTTGTGTTGTCGAAGTTGTCATGACAGTTCATATAACTGTTTAAGTTTATAACACTGCCAGGTTATGATGTATTGATTTATGTCAAGGTGTCATATCAAAGACATCTCAAACAATGTCATATTTGCATTAAAAATGTCATAACTGAGCGAATGACACTTAATGACAGTTGTCACATGCATAAAACTTCCTTCATATTCATAACATACTGTGTGTCATGTCATTATTATGAAGATGTCATGTTAGTCTTATGCACTCCTAGCCTGGATGCCAGCCCACAACATTTTTAGGACGGGAAGTTCGGTCTGGACTCAATCCATTGAGGAGAAATTATGAGCGGTTCAGAAATCAACGGGCCAATTAAATTGCCAGGGCGGGCTTTATACGATGATTGACAGGTGGTCTTCAGTAACGTAATCCTCACGTCGTCAAAGAGCGCTTGTCAAAGATGACTGCAGCTGGAGAATTGAGATGTATAGATTCCGCTGTCGCGTCTTTTGTAAAGTAAATCGACAGCGCATTAATTTTAATAGATAAACAGAGAACTGCAATCAAGGCATTTGTCGATCGGAAAGATATTTTTGGCGTCCTTCCTACATGATTCGGGAAAAGCAACACTCGTTATTTATCTTCTAAAATAAATAAGGTTAGGCTACGTTCTGTATTTGAAAACTGCACTATGCAAAGGAGTTGACTTATGCGTTGCTCTGATTGGTTGTAGGTCTACCGACTATCCAATTGAGTGCAGAGGTTTTTTTTTTTTCCTGGTTCGGTTACGACACGCCTCATAATTAAACCTAGACGGAGGGCTTTCAGACTCATCTTCCGATAGGAAATGAGTATGACGAAGTCAGGCTAATGCACTCCCCTACAAGTAAAGTGTTACCCATTTTCCTTCAGGTCAGTACTAATTTCATTAAAAAAAGTTTGAATGCCCGCTGTGATGATCTGGATGGAAAGGATAACTTTGGGAGTTGGAGGGGTGTCATGATTTTGTCTTCTTAACACAGGTTTGTGGATCTGAGTGTTGCGATTTCGGTTTTATATCGCGTATCGTTACAGGCTTAAATGTATTCTCCTTGCAGATAAATATACTCACACGGTTTAGGTTAGAAGCCAGTGAGTTCAACACTTTGAGTTCAACTTTTCAGGGGATACCTGGGAAATGCTCAGAGGTAACATAGGGAGAGAGCAATTGAGAAAAGCAGTGTTTATTTCCAGCGAATTTATTAAAGCTTTCTCAACTTTAATTGTCATTTAAATACCTTTACTCAATTATCTGGACTACGAAACTTTGGGAGATTATTTTTGAATGTCTGTTCTTTGAAATTAGCAACAACAACAACAAAAAATTTATTTCATTTTTTTCCACATAATCGGCCCTTTTCTTATAATGGAACGCTGCGACTTTCAACTCATTTCGCCAGAGTGGGCGATATAATTATATATAATATAATGTTTGTATAATTAAATGCAAACATATAGAACATATTAAAATTGCTTCCACAGCAGTCATAGACATGTTTTATCATGAATAAAACAGCTATCGACCAATCAAAATCAAGGATTGGAAGTTTTATAAATGTGATGCGGATCTGGGAAAACCCGTCAGCTGTTGCGTTGGTATGTTTTCAGTAAGGTCTATTGGGTTGTCTATCAGTCTCTTCCTTGTGTGTTGTTGTATGTTTCATGTTGGTATATGTAATGTTTGTATCTTAGGCCATTGGGTTGGTAAAATAGCCCGGGCAGGGGGGATAACAATTTTGTTGTGTGATCACTGGTTTGCTGAATGTGAATTACTTTTTTGGGGGTTATATTTGTGCATGTGATTTTTGTGACATGCCCTATTTATTCTGTGTTTGAGTCTTTTGCATTTTTATTTTGAGAAATTTAAACACTTTGATCCTGGACTTTGTTGTCCCCGGCCCTGACTCTGTTACCCAGAGGCCTAATGTCTGTTTTTTTGTGTCTATTGAGAAAAATAAAATACATTATCTATTTTTATAATACTCCAGTCCCTCTCTCTTTCCCTTTTTATTTCCCTTTATTGGGATAGCCTGCTGGGAAAATTTTAAAATTCTGACGGTCACTTAGCCACGAGTGACTGGTTGTGATAAGGCCCCCTAGAGGTCACACAAGTATATTAAAATATGCAGGAATATACAGAAATGCACAACAAAGGAAATCAGAAAGTACATGGTATGAATAGAGTGCAAAACACAGCAGTCATAAATCAAATCAAATAAACAAATGCACTGAATTCTGTTTGCATTTTTTAAGTGCACATAGATTAAGGATCACTAACAAATCACTTTGTGATTTTCAGTACTTTCAGGTTGTGACTCTTCAGCAACAAACTCCTCAGAGACACATCAATAGATGTGCTCTCTCAACAGAGCAGTCACCTCTCGCACTCTGCAATCAAAGCTATCCAATCAGACCCACTCATTCCGCTTGTCACTCATGCTCAGTTTCGCCTGATTGGACGGCTGCGAGCTCATGCTGTCGGCACAATGGATGCAGTGGTGCGGCAGAGACAGACACCCAAGGCGGTTGGCGGGTATCAACTCAGCTTTTAATTGTGCTCCAAACTGCGTGAAATCGACATTTTCTGAGGCTTTTGATCGACTGTCAGATAGCAGCTCAAAGGGTGTGGTGGGGTGGGGCTTATCAGCAGGGGTTTATGTAAAATGGACATGATTGTATGTCACTGAGAAATTATTATTGTGAGAGTCAAACTGAGAGAATTGCTGCATCTCAATTCACCTACTTATACTACGCCCTCAAATTTTGTACTCTTTTTGTGAAGAAAAAGTACACTCTTTTGAATGTGTAGGCATGGACATCATTTTCATCTGAGGGAAGGGAAGGGAGGGGAGGGGGAGCAATAAACAAAGAATTTCTTAATAGCAATTTTTGAAGGGGACACTAATAATACAGCCACAATTGTACTTGTTGATTACAGAAAGGGATAGTTGTTTAAATATGAGTTGATTATTAGTCACTCAAACCCCTTAACTGGATCCTCCTCCAAAGAGCAATGGGTTGTGGGCAATATTTGCTGTTATAGTGAGCACGGATCCACACTTTGAAAATACACCAGAAATAGTAGACAATTCAGGGACATCTGGGCCTGTATGTATAAAGACGTTCGGAGTACATTTTTTGTCTTAAGTGTGTCAAAATTCTAAGAATGACGTTTTACTCTTATTCTTAAGAATAAGTGTGATTCATAAAGGTTCCTAAGTGTTAAGACTAGGTCTCAGCTCCTAAATTATTTAAAGGGGTCATGAACTGGCTTTTTAAATTTTATTATATTGTTGTCTGAGGTCAACTTATGACATTCGCTTGGTTTTTGCATTCAAAAACATCAAAATGAATAAGCAATTAGGCTATTTCCTACCCTAGTTTTGAGCCTAGCTGAAAACGCTCGGTTTTTATGGGCGTCTCGCACTGAAGACTTGGAAGTAAACACCCAATGCTGTGAGTGGATAACAGGTTTGCATATTATAATGAGTTTCAACTCACCCTTCGGTGTTTTGAAAAAGTCCAATGTTGTAAAATGGCACCTGGAATGAACCGTTGAACAACTTCTGCGGGGCTGGTGTTTTATCCACTTTGACGTCATAGTTCCCCGCTCACCAAACGAGTCGTTTGGTGAGCCTGGTGTCAATAAAAGCTTTTATTGGACTAACAAGGACGTTTTCAGTTCTGAAACTTACAGGATATTCTTATAAAATGATGACCTCTTAGATGTCAAAATCAAGGAAAATTTTATTTCTCAGATCATCACCCCTTTAAGAGAGCTGGAGAGGTCTTCTAACCAGTTAGGAGTAACAAGATGGCAGCAGAGAGGAGGAGGCTGCGCAGTTTCCAACAACGTAAGAATGTGTTGGAATTATATAATGACAGAGAGTTGATCAAACGATACAGGCTTGATCGTAAGGGTATTATTTTTATTACTGACCTAGTCAGAAATTCAGTAACTTCTCCCACTGTAAGAAACAATGCCTTAACTGCAGAAATGAAAGTTATAATGACTCTGAGTTTCTTGGCGACTGGAAAAATGCAGCAATGCACCATTGATGACTTAGGGCCATCACAGTCCACAGTTAGCAGGGTCTCCCCTGTTGCTGCACTAACCACACCAGACATAGTAAGGCGGTTCATTGACTTACCAAATGACCTTCAAACTATATGGCAAAAGCATGCAGATTTTATGAGGATTGCGGGTTTCCCTGGAATTGTTGGAATCATCGATGGCACCCATGTACGCATCATTGCTCCAAGTACAAATGAGGAGACTTAATCAATCGAAAAGGATTCCACAGCGTCAATGTTCAAGTCGTATTTGATGCTAATCACAAGATCCTCGATCTTGTGCCAAAATGGCCATGGTCAACACATGATGCTCGGGTTCTTTCCCAGAGTGACTCCACTGGGTTATTTGAACAAAATTATGTTCGCCCTGGATGTCATCTGCTTGGAGACTCAGGTTACCCTTTAAAACAATGGCTTCTCACCCCTTACAGAAAACCTCAAGGAGAACAGCAGCTCAATTGTAACAGGTACTGTACTGAACTGAACAGTAGACAAGATACCATTTTTGTTCAATGAGTGCATTATTGACTTATCTGACCTATGTTCTTTTATTGTTTTTGCATCATGAAGAGCACACAAAGTAACAAGAGTCGTGGTGCAGAGAGGAATTGGACAGCTGAAAAGAAGATTCAGTGTCTTTCATGAGGAGATTCGACAGTCAACTGAGCGTGCTTGTCGCATTTTTATGGCGTGTGGCATTTTGCACAATATTTGCAAATCTTGTAACCTCCAATTGCTTGATGATGATGATGATGATGACGATGAAAATGACGATCATGGTGATGATGACAGTGATCATGATTATAATGATGACAAAACCACCGAATACACATTACAAAGCATTTCGGACAGGGACTGCTTTCCTAACTCACATTTTGGGTAAGCAAACTTGTAGACAATGAGTAACAACAAATTCATTTTTCCTTACACAATTTTATTACACAAAGTATGTACAATCATTTTCAGTTTTGGTGAATAATATTCATTTTTAATTTCCAGCAACTTAATTTGCAATTTAAGCAGAATAATCCACACTATATTCACATGCAGAAAATATTAAACAGTCCAAACATGTTTAAAAAAAGATTTAAAAAGCTAAAATAAAATATACCTGCAGCTCACATGCTTTCTTTATATGCTGCAATTTCCTTGTGTGTTCCCAACACATTGTACCACCTTTTTTCTCACAATCCTCTGCGTAACGTCTTGTCAGAAGACATGCTGCATTTACTGTCAGTAAATGTTGCCATGCATTTTTCTTTTCTTTGCTTGTTAAAGTCGGACTGAATCAGCCCTCTGACCCAGAGTGCAGAGCAGATGTACAATGAAATTAAATGTATTCTCATTGTCATACTATTGTCACTACTGTTGTAGATTGCTAGAGCCTATGTTACTATTGTTGTCATGAATATTATCATTATAAATACTATCATTGATACTACCACCACTAATACTTTATATATATATATATATATATATATATATATAATATATCTTTGTGTTTGTCAAAGTCTCTATCATATCCTCTACAACTATTCAGATACTACCCAATTGCATCACAGAAAGGATCTTGTGTGCCTACATATACCACTTTGTCGATGACTGTGTGGGGCTGTTTTGTATTTTTCTGTTTTCTGTGTTTTTGTTTGTTTGTTTGTTTGTTTTCTTTTTTTCCCTTTCCTCCTTACTGTACTGTAGATGTGTCTCACTGAATCTTACCTGGTATGTGTTACTGTTTTGTTAATCTGCAATAAAAAATAAAAATAAAAAAAATAAAGTCAGAATGAATTTTCCTCTAATCACATCCTTCCATTTAAGGACTGACTGCACTAGAAGAAGATACTCTTCCTTAGAACAGTTTGGTTTTCTTTTTGCATCCATTTTTAACCAATTTGATAGATTATGATGGATTATTTTGTTTATTAGTAAAGTGATAGATTATTTTGTTTTTCAACAAAAATCTTCCTCAATCAACTAAAACTTAGATCTTGTTCATGACCAGAATCAAAAAATGGCACATTGAGGTATGCACATGTATAAAACATGTGACACACAATTATTTAATTATTTACCATTTTATTATTATTATTATTATTATGATTATGTTCATTTAGAGTAGACAATAGACTGCACACAGATTATCAGTAGCCTCAATGGCTATGTAAATTCGGTCTGTTCCTCATGCAGAGTGTTGAGGAAAATTTTATTCCATCCATCCATTCATCTTTTTTTCGCTCATCTGGGGCCGGGTCGCGGGGGCAGAAGTCTAAGCAGAGATGCCCAGACTTCCCTCTCCCTAGACACTTCAACCAGCTCTTCTGTGGGGACACCGAGGCGTTCCCAGACCAGCTGGGAGACATAGTCTCTCCAGCGTGTCCTAGGTCTTCCCCGGGGCCTCCGCCCAGTGGGACGTGCCCGGAACACCTCCCCAGGGAGGTGTCCAGGAGGCATCCGGAACAGATGCCCGAGCCACCTCAGCTGACCCCTCTCGATGTGGAGGAGCAGCGGCTCTACTCTGAGCTCCTTCCAAGTGGGGATAAGGGATCGCCCAGCCACCCTGCGGGGAAAGCTCATTTTGGCCGCCTGTATCCGGGATCTTGTCCTTTCGGTTATGACCCAAAGCTCATGACCATAGGTGAGAGTAGGAACGTAGATTGAGCGGTAAATCGAGAGCTTTGCCTTACAGCTCAGCTCCTTCTTTACCACAATGGACCGGTACATCGACCGCATTACTGCAGAAGCTGCACCGATCCACCTGTCAATCTCCCATTCCATCCTACCCTCACTCGTGAACAAAACCCCAAGATACTTAAACTCCTCCACTTGAGGAAGGATTTCTCCACCAATCTGACGTGAGCAAGCCACCCTTTTCCGGCTGAGGACCATGGCCTCGGATTTGGAGGTGCTGATTTTCATCTCAGCCGCTTCACACTCGGCTGCAAACCGTCCCAGTGCATGCTGAAGGTCCTGGTGTAAAGGGGCCAACACGACAACATCATCCGCAAAAAGCAGAGACGAAATCGAGTGGTCCCCAAACCTGACACCCTCCTCTGGCTGCGCCTAGAAATTCTGTCCATAAAAATTATGAACAGAACCGGCAACAAAGGGCAGCCCTGCCGGAGTCCAACATGCACCGGGAATAAGTCTGACTTACTACCGGCAATGCGAACCAAGCTCCTGTTTCGGTCATACAGGGACCGGACAGCCCTTAGCAAAGGACCCTGGACCCCATATTCCCAGAGCACCCTCCACGGGCCGCCTCGGGGGACACGATCGAATGCCTTCTCCAAATCCACAAAACACATGTGGACTGGTTGGGCAAACTCCCATTAACCCTCCAGCACCCTGTAGAGAGTATAGAGCTGGTCCAGTGTTCCACGGCCCGGACGAAAACCACACTGTTCCTCCTTTTTTTATGATTTATTTATGCATTTTAAGAAACATTTCAAAACACTGGGAGACAAAAATGGCATTACAATGTATGTAACAGTAAACAGATACACCGAAGTCCCACCAGAAAAAAAAAACAAATAACAAAAAAACAAAAAACAACAAAAAATGACAAATAAATAAAAAACTTACATGTGCAATCTAATACAATTTTGCATACAGGAAACCCAATTATATATTGACCAGACAAAACAGAAGTAGTATCCTCTGAGCTGGTGAGTAGTGGAGATTGGTGGGCTTGGGGTCTGGGAGTGTCCACACTGTTCCTCCTTAATCTGAGGTTCCACTATCTGCCGTATTCTCCTCTCCAGTACCCTGGCATAGACTTTCCCAGGGAGGCTGAGAAGTGTGATCCCCCTGTAGTTGGAACACACCCTCCGGTCCCCCTTCTTAAAAAGAGGAACCACCACCCCGGTCTGCCATCCCAGAGGCACTGTCCCCGACTGCCACGCGATGCTGCAGAGGCGTGTCAACCAAGACAGCCCCACAACATCCAGAGACTTGAGGTATTCAGGGCGGATCTCATCCACTCCCGTTGCCTTGCCACTGAGGAGTTTCTTGACTACCTCGGTGACCTCAGCTAGGGTGATGGACGAGTCCACCTCTGAGCCCCCAGCCTCTGCTTCCTCAATGGAAGACGTGACGGTGGGATTGAGGAGATCCTCGAAGTATTCCTTCCACTGCCTGATGACATCCCCAGTTGAGGTCAACAGCCACCCACCCCTACTGTAAACAGCATTGGTAGGGGACTGTTTCCCTCTCCTGAGGCGCCGGACAGTTTGCCAGAATCTCTTCGAGGCCAGCCGATAGTCCTTCTCCATAGCCTCACCGAACTCCTCCCAGGTGGGGGGGGAGGGCGTTCCTCCCAATCACGCTCCTCCAGGTGTCACTGTCATTGCCCACGTGAGCGTTGAAGTCCCCTAGTAGAACGACGGAGTCCCCAGTCGGAGCACTTTCCAGCACTCCTCCCGGAGACCCCAAGAAGGCCGGATACTCTGCACTGCCGTTTGGCCCGTAGGCACACACGACAGTGAGAGACCTATCCCCGACCCGTAGTCGCAGGGAAATGACCCTCTCGTTCACCGGGGTAAACTCCAACACATGGCGGCTGAGCTGGGGGGCTATAAGCAAACCCACACCAGCCCGTCGCCTTTCACCATAGGCAACTCCAGAGTGGTGAAGAGTCCATCCTCTCTCTAGGAGTGTGGTTCCAGAGCCCAAGCCCTGCGTAGAGGTGATCCCGACTACCTCTAGTCGGAACCTCTGAACCTCACGCACAATCTCAGGTGGTGAGCCCACGGCAAGGTGGTCCCACGTCGCTTCTTCGGGCTGAGCCCGGCCGGACCCCGTGGGGAGGAGCCCGGCCACCAGAATTGCAAGAATAAAATACTTCTCTTTTTATTAATTTTACTCTGAGTGTCTCTTATGCAGTAATGATGTTTGAAAGGATTTTTGCCACAAGAGCATCATGTCATCAAAATACTTATTTAGTTTAGATAGTGTGGGAGTATCCTTGTAGTACTTTCATGGTGCTTGAATAGAGCTTAATGAAAAGAGCTGCAGAAAGATTTTTCAAAAATGTGTTTTACAAAAAAGTGAGGAAATTATAGGCCTAAATTAATAGATTTTTATGAAAGTATCATTTATAAACAAATATATATGAAAATTCACAAAAAAAAAACTGAACTGAAAAAACTAATCCTCTTCTCGTATGTGTCTGAATGTGATCTTAGATCAGTATTTAGGCCTACTCTATCTCTCTCTCTCTTTCTCTCTCTTTCTCTCTCTCTCTCTCTCTCTCTCTCCCTCTCTCTCTCTCTCTCTCTCTCTCTGATAGGGGCTGTACCGTGTTTTGATGCTGGATTTGATAGATTTGTTTGTGGCCATATTCATTTGCTGTGGATCAGAAAGCTGACAGGCCGTAAAATGAAAATTTGCCTTCAGATTTTGGGAGTGCTGCTCTCGCAGGATTACAGAAACACAACATGATGCAGTCAAACACAGTGCTTTGTGCTTGTCTCCGGCTGCTGTTCCACCACACATTCTGTTGTTCCCCTGAAATGTTCTATTATACTTTTATTGCTTGTTTTTCCTTCTAACATTAACATTCTATAAACATGCAATAAACCTTTTTACACACAAAACATTAAAAGCCAAAATAAGCGCTCAAATACACAATACGTAACTGCTACATAAATGCATAATAGGACAACACGTGCATTATATTGGCAGTTGCAGTCTACAGGTGCCTAATGTCAGTGAGCTCTATTCATGCTCCTCTCTCTGATGACTGTAGCGACAGTAATGGAGGAGCTGCTGTGGGAGATAATTAGATTAAATGAAAATGCATGTTGTCTGGGAGTGACGTCCTAAACATCTAATTAAAATTAATTTGCTGCAGCACAGGCAGGACAGAAGCTGTCCTCTTTACAAATAACAGTGGCCAAACCACACAACTCAAGAAAAAGAAAGAACGCAAAACATTCAGACAGCTGCAAGAGGAATTCTTGAAATAGGCTATGACATGGTAATGTATATATTCAGTTGCGTAGCGGACGGGAACACATGGCACGGGGGAAATGAGTTTTTACTTGCATATGAGACGCAGTTTTTGCGTGCATTTGATATGCAGTTCATTTGAGTGTAATACACACGCACCCCACACCACTAATTCTACCCAAACCACGTATAATAAACACACACCCCACACCACACCAAAACCTACCCTAACCAACCATATCATATGCACGTAAAAACTCATTTTAGCGTATAAATTACACAACAATACACATGCGTGCTATAAGGACGCATTTAGTGTGATTGAATATTCCGGGTCTTGTGGAAAAACATAGCTGTTCTCTGTTTATGTCCACAATGAGTCACGCATAGCCTGGATGCCAGCCCGAACTCCGCCCACAACATTTTTTGGACGGGAAGTTCGGTCTGGACTCAATCCATTGAGGAGAAATTATGATCGGTTTAGAGATCATCGGGCCAATCAAATTGCCAGGGCGGGCTTTATACGATGATTGACAGGTGGTCTTCAGTAACGTAATCCTCACGTCGTCATAGAGCGCTTGTCAAAGATGACTGCAGCTGGAGAATTGAGATGTATAGATTCCGCTGTCGCGTCTTTTGTAAAATAAATCGACAGCGCATTCATTTTAATAAACAAACAGAGAACTGCAATCAAGGCATTTGTCGATCGGAAATATATTTTTGGCGTCCTTCCTACATGATTCGGGAAAAGTGTAACTTATCAGCTGGCTCTGACGGTCGCTAAGAAGACGGGATGTAATGAAAAGCCTGTGGTCGTTGTGGTTTCTCATTTGGTTGCACTCATGGAGAAGTAAGTAAAAGAAGCAACACTCGTTATTTATCTTCTAAAATAAATAAAGTAGGCTATGTTCTGTATTTGAAAACTACACTATGCAAAGGAGTTGACTTATGCGTTGCTTTGATTGGTTGTAGGTCTACCGACTATCCAATTGAGTGCAGAGTTTTTTTTTTCCTGGTTCGGTTACGACACGCCTCATAATAAAACCTAGACGGAGGGGTTTCAGACTCATCTTCCGATAGGAAATGAGTATGACGAAGTCAGGCTAAGTCACGCAGGTACTCCCCAGTGGTTTGGGGAAAAAACACAAACACTTTTTGGAAAATGTTTTCATGATGTTCTCGCTTATTATATATACATTTTGTAAATTTGTAACAAAAAAGTTATGGACAAACAAACTTGAATTGTACCTTTTTTGATGGATCAGATGAAATTCCAGAAGGTAGTAGTTTGATAAACCAAGCAAGGCACGCAGCAGGCAGTTTTGTTGGTTGGTAGTATCAGACAGGATGGATTCCAGTAATCCAACAAACAATTGATAGTTGTTTGAAAAAAGGGTGTTAAAAGACACAACTTAAATGTCAAACTAATATCCACGTAGGGTTTAATTCAGGGGTGGGCAAACTTTTTGGCTCAAGGGCCACACTGGGTTTTAAAATTTGACAGGGCTGGCCATTTACGTGGATCACGTAATTTACGTGGTATATTAATTTATATGCTATAGATATCCCCATTTAGCATTGTTATATTTTGGGGTTATTTTTTTATTTAATTTTTAATTTTATATTTATTTAAATTTATATATATTTATATTCTTTTTAAATATTGTTTATCCTTAGTATTATTTAATGAGCCTAACAGTAAATTAGAAACAAAAAACCAGCAACTGTACACTTAGTAGAGTAAAAATTAGAGAAGGTTACATTAATTCAACTTTATTAAAACTCCATATGGTAATCAAATTGCACTTAATACACAAACGTCATACATTTGTGAAAAAAAAAAAAAAATAAAAATAAACAAATTTACCAATTTATTTTAAGTATGATAAATAAAATGTAAAAATCAAAAGCAGATAAGAACATTTATTGAACAAACGGCAGAGACGGGAGCGTAGCGAGGCGGGCGATTAAGGTAACCGGAAGCAGTCCAAGAGACAAATACAGAGGAGCAAAGAAACTAAATATCAAATGAAAAACTAAAAAATCAAATGAAAACTAATCAGGCGTACAAGTGGTTACCAACATTTTTTTTTCTCTGTGAGTTTCCAAAAAAGGAAAAAACATTAACATGCAACAAGGAGCCTTGTTGCGCTTAAGTCGCTGTCTGAAGGACTGCTGAAATGTCAATGATTCAATCGTGCAAACGTTCTGTTTCCTGGGATATTAGTTATAAATTGCATATGACAAATTACAAAAAACGGTCTGACTCTGCGGCGTGAGCTTTGCAATGCAACCGTTATTTATTCACTGTATGGTTTCCATGGTGACACGTCATTGCTTGTCACGTGACACCGCAGCACAGCCACAACAGCTCTGAATGAATGATCTGCTTTATTAAAGTATTGCAGGAAAAAGGCAAAATGAATGTGTGACAGGGATGTTGGTTCGGTGAATTTGTGATGGAAGGAAACACAAGGTCGGCGAATACTGGGGCTCGTGCACTTTATTGAGTTACTTTCTCTCCCCACAGCCCTTGCTCGCGCTCACACAATTAATTCAGAATATTTCAAAAACAAATCACATATAAAACAGTACTCTTCCCGCTGGATACAGCTTCTCAGGTCACAAATGCAGCAACACTCTTTCCACTGAAACAGCTTGCAGCCCAGCTGTCATAATGTGGTTTTGTGTCTTGTCATTTTAATATAAGTGTTTCCCTGTCTATTAATTATCCCAGGTGTTTCTGATTTCTCACGCCCCCTTGTTATCTTGTCTAGCTCGTTTGTCCTTTATTATTTAAGCCCTGTGTTTCTGCCTTGTCTTTGTGAGTTCTTGTTTTATGTCAGATGGTTGATGTCGGTTGATCATGTATCCTGTTTCAGAGTTGGAGTCTTGTATCTAGTCTGTTTGAGTCTGTATATTAAATAAAGCGTGAGCTGCACTTGGATCCAGCCTTATCCTTGCCTCAACAGCACCACCAGCGTGACAGAAGAACTCACCAAGTCGTGATCCAGCAGCCATGCTTTCCTGGAGTCCTGACATTCAGATTCTCCGTCTTCATCAGGAGAGTCGGACTATTGAACTGTACGTAGCGGAGTTTATTGAACTAGCTCATCTCGCACAAATGAACACTCAATGTCTGAAGATCTTCTTCTGTGGGGGATTAGAGGAACCACTCCGGTCTCTGATGCCAGATCCTGATCCGCACAGGTCTTTAGAGTGTTACATCGACCTGGCCCTGTTGAGGAGCGGTTCCTTGTTTACTGTGGGTGAGGAGGAGAAGCTCCCTGAACCCGCAGTGTCCCCTCAGACCGCGGTCCACATCTTTCCAGCAATCAAGCCAATCACCAGATCGGTCTATGGCCGCACAGGACCGATTTCCAGCGTTGCCGATCCTCCGTTAATGTCTGCAGTGCTGCCAGGAAGAACGTCCTGTCTGCCCAGCCAGGGACGATTCACGTCAGCCCTGCCGAGCCCGCACTCCACCTCAGCCCTGCCGAGCCTGCGCTTACCGTCAGCCCTGCCGAGCCTGCGCTCACCGTCAGCCCTGCCGAGCCTGAGCTCCACGCCAGCCCTGCCGAACCTGAGACCGTCCAGCCCGAGACTGTCCAGTCAGAGTCTCGTCCCGCCGAGACAGCCACACTAGAGACTGTTCGTGCCCAGTCTGGCCCTAATCCGGGGATTCACCCCAAATATTTTTTGGAGGGGGGCCCAATGTCCCAGCCAAGGCCGCCCGAAGGGTCTTCGCCGCCGTGGCCGGCTGAGGGGTCTTCACCGCGGTGGTCGCCCGAAGGGTCTTCACCGCCACCGGAGGGGTCTTCACCGCCGTGGGCGCCCGAAGGGTCGTCACCTCCACCCTAGAGGTCTTCACCACTGAGGCCGCCTGAGGGGTCTTCCCCGCTGTGGCCACCCAAAGGGGGGGGGGGGGGAGGGGGGGATAAATGCATCAATCAATTAAGAGCTTTAACCGGTTTCAACCCATGAACTGTGACTTTGAACAAAGGAAAAGCCTTATTCAATCATGTGTATACACATAAAACATGATATCAGTTTTAAAAGAGAACAATTCATCACTGTTGTTTAAACCAATGAACATTAAGCTGTGTTGTCAGCAAGTCGTTTCCCATTATGGTTTTGATCAGCGTAGTCGGTGGAGAGCAACTGCGCGGGACTGCAGAATTCGACAGGTGCGCCTTGCTCTCGCGAGAGTTTTTTGACATACATCGACATGACATCAGAGCCAGGCGGACCGCTCTCGGACACATTTATAACCGGCATGCATTTCGCGCTGATCACCGGTGATCGGTTCTGCGCAGATTTTGCTAATCTCAAACAAGCCTTTTGACGTATCACGTTCTGTGCACTATGACCCCAGCGTGTGTTGCATGTTGTGATGTCAGCCTATTGGCACGGACGAGCTGTGGGGCCGCCATCTTAAACCGGTCATCCACAGATCCAGTGTAATCTGTTTGGCAGGTGATTGGCTGTCAGCGCATTTAATGAATCATATCTCACTGAATACTGAACTGATTTTCACGCAGGGTTTTTTTGCTGCAAAGGTCATACATGTAGCTATGATACAGAACACATGAGATATTATTTCCACAAAATACAAACTTTAGTCAGGTAAGGTTAAATGTTAAATCTTGTGAAAAGTAAATCCCAAGCGATAGTCCGCCGATTTGAGCAGGAATATGCTGCACAGTGCTCTGTCATCTACTGTCATCTACTCTGTCATGTTTGACTCCCAAATGCTATGTTCCTTCTTATTGTTATTGTCTTTTTTACTATTGCTTCATTCTATCATTTCTTTCTCGTTTATACACTCGCAAATACAAGTACATTCACGCACACACACACACACACACACACACAGCGTTATGTCTAAACGAAAGTACACGGATGTGGAGGTTTTGGAAATACTAATGGACAGGGCCGTGCACAGGGGGGTGGCCCGGTGGCTAGAGCCACTGCCCCTCTGCCCTCATCGACTGAGGTGCCCCTCCTGCCCACCTGCTCCGCCTTTGCTCAAAGCATTCCGTTGATTCCACTAATCTGCTCCAGGTTTTCCCGCTCGCTCCGCAGTCCGCACTCCGCAGCGTCTATGGCCCTCTCTTGAAACTGAGATAAGAGTGAATAAGACAGTTTACAAAAGCTGTTGCATTAACAGGTAGCAAGACTATGTAAGCTTGTTTCCGCCACAGAATGAAAAATAAAAAGGGCAATTGCAACTTTTTATCTCACAATTCTGACTTTTATTCTCACAATTGCGAGTTTACATCTCGCAATTCTGACTTTATTTCTCAGAATTGCGAGATATGAAGTCAGATTTGCATGATATAAAGTCAGAATTGACTTTATTTCTCAGAATTGCGAGATATGAAGTCAGATTTGCGTGATATGAAGTCAGAATTGGGTATTATAAAGTCACAATTGTGTGTTATAAAGTCAGAATTGCGAGATATAAACTATTCTGAGGGGGATAAGTTAGTATTTTTTCCCCCTTAGAATTGGCTTGAGACTCGCAATTGCGAGTATATATCTTACAATTCTGAGAAAAGATGTAAGAAATTTGACATATAAACTCGCAATTATGTATTATAAAGTCAGAATTGCGAGATGTAAACTAGCAATTGTGAGAAAAAAGTCGCAATTCTGTTTTTTTTTTCTCTTAGAATTTACGACTAGATCACGCAATTCTGGCTTTTTATCACGCAATTCTGGCTTTATATCACGCAATTCTGGCTTTATATCACACAATTCTGACTTTATCACGCAATTCTGACTTTATTTCTCACAATTCTGACTTCATATCTCACAATTTTGAGATAAAAAGTCGCAATTATTTATTTATTTTTATTCAGTGGCGGAAACAAGCTTCCATAATAGACAGTGGTTGAATCTGCGAAATTATTCATTATTTTTTGTTTGTTTTTGTGCATTTATGTCGGTTATGTTTTGCTCTTGGTCTTCTACTAGTGCTAACAACTTGTACAACATATCCACGTTCTTAGAATTAGCTGCTTGTCTAATCAAAGTAGCCTATTGTAGGCTACTCTCTCGATCTAATACAAATAATAGCCTAAGTACACCCCCCATTCTTTTTTGCTAGGAAAATAAGGAAATTAAAAGGAAGAAAATTAAATTAAAACTAATTGCTAAGAAAATTAAAAGGAAAATACTGTAACAATCATGTAAAAAATGTAAAACTGTAACACTGAATAATTTGTGTTAACAAGCAACCACCCCCTTAGTGCCCCTTTTTTTGGCTAAGGCCACTGCCCCTCAAAATGTCTGTGCACGGCTCTGCTAATGGACCACTTTCACGGAACTTTTTGACGCACTTCCGTTTGGAAACAATACATATCACTTCCGGTTATGTTTACTTTCAATTACCCATAACCCAGGTGGTTTATTAATATTCCTTATAAGGATATTAATATCTTATTTCTGAGATTATTACAGAAATAGTTCTGAGTAAGTAGGGAATTATTGATTAAACAATAGTATCAGTCATTCAGAGAAGTTCATTTGTAGGATTTATGAGTGATATAAAGGGTTTCACTTGAATAAGATTATAACTGGGATGTGTTGCTTTAAGAAGGATGAGGGAGATTAAAGTTTGTCTGTAATGCACTTGGGGAAAATGTGCTTTTGCCTAGCATTCTTGTATTATTTAATTTTCATTGGATGTTGTGTGTTTTATCCCACCCTCTTGATTCGGACGGTGTTTTTGGATTGGATTAGAAGAGATTCTGAGAGAGAGGAGAGAGAAGCGGGTGTTGTGAAAGAGTGAGGAGAAAAAATGTAATCTAAGTGCTGTATAAGTATTTAATTTGTGCATTTATTTAGTTCGGACTTTTCTACAACACAGACACATTTGTGAAAGAGTTATTCCAAACAGGAGTTCGTCTAGCTCTTTATTTTCATAGTGTGGAAAAATACACTGATGGAAATGCGGTAGAATCACGGACATTTAAATGCGGACTGCGCGTTGATTATAGAATCCGTGTGAAGAGGACACCGGTTCGCTGGACTTTGATCAGAGCGGGTCTAGATTGAATGAGCTCTGGGTGTCGTTTGCTGCTGTCGGGGAAGAAGATGGTGAGCCGACGGGTCCAGTAACGCCAGTATGTGCAGGTGCTCGTGGTGGATGAAGAGTTGCTGAGTGTCGTTTACTGACGGAGGAATTCACGTGATCTGGTTTTGTTTTGTTTGCTCAACAGAGTGAAGAGGCCATTTGTGGTTTCTAGGCCACAGCGAACTCTAGCAACGGTACAGGCCTGCAACGGGGGTTGGGTGGTGACTTTTACAATTGACCTATGGCTAAGCCACGCCCCCTCCACTCACTCGGACAAACATAGCACGGCGCTATGGCAGCTGTCACAGTAGGAGACGTTTCACAGGAGGAAATTGGAGATTTTTGGAGACAGAAAAATTATTTATCATCTTGAAGTCACCTAAAGGGCCTTATATGCTTTGGAGGGATATATTAATAATTTTATTGTTGAGAAGATCGATGAAAAGCTTCAGCTCTCCAGGCAGAGTACAAGTCACAGTGTAAACATGATCACCCGCATATGCCATCACCGTTTGGTGTTACAGTATTTACATGAATCATTCAGCACAACATTGCTAACATTTGTTATCTCGGTTATTTACAGATAACGTTAGGTTAATGAAACTAAGTGACTTGTTGTACAACGCAGCTAGACGCTAATGTTTATGTTTTCTAATGTACTAACGTTAGGCTAACGTTACGTTAGAGATTTAAAAGATAACGGTCAAATACGTTGTTGACTTAACTTAGTTCAGATGTAGACATCCTTGTTTAATTTATCCGCGTTCATTTGGTGTTGTGGTCTGCATAACTTTATCCAGAGCAGACACTTATCACGGTTGAGATGTGGCTTGGGAAAGGGTAAAAAAATACACACCGTCGTCCAGCCGCTCAGGAACCTAGTGTCAAAGTTGCATGTACCCCATACACACCGTTTGACCATTTTAAACTTAAAATAACAAGAAAAAACGAATGAAAACTGACTAACTCCAATGCATTTCAATGGAAGTGGAAGCAGAGAATGTCCGAGTGTATTGGGTTAGCTGCGCACTGTGATTGGTTCATTGCGTTTGAGGGCGTGGCTTAGCCATAAGCCATTTTTTGATCATATTCAGTGAAATCGACACTATAAACCGACAGAACAACATAAATAAAGTGATTTTGGAAAAAACCCGAGCTTCTAACTCCACCTGGAGTGTGTTATTTCTTTTGCAAAAATCCTGTGCTCCCTGTTCACTGTGTCCAATCAGCGCAGGGGGGTGTGAGATCTGACTGTCAGTCACAGATCGGGCACACGCCACCCCTCGCTCACGTTACAATCACATGCACACGCCTGAAGTTCGCGCAGTAAGTAAGAGTGATGGCGGAACACTAACAAACCAAGTAAGCTCATTTAGAGTACAAATGACGTTAGCAATTGCATATTGGTATATTAGCCAGGACAGCATACCTCAAAATAATCCATGGTGTTGATGAATTCTGATGAGACGGTCGCGTTCACAGAAAACCTGGTATGCACGCACTTGCGCATGAACTCTGTGGGAGGGTATCCGTTGATAGTGGGGGAGGGCCATACGAGTTGTAAACATTCAAAATGTTGCCAAATCCACTCAATCAGCCAGGGTTACCGACGGCAGCTTTAAAGTGAGTTAGTTTATTTCAAAGTCACAGAGTGAAAGTGAATTGAGTTTATTTTTTTGAAAGAGAAAACAAGAGACAAGGGTTGATTTACATTTGAAGTTATTTGTATATTAAGACCCAATACAAGGGGTTTTCGTTTACTTTATTGTCTGTGAATAAATGTTATTGTTTGTTTATACTTACCAAATGGTGTTGCTTGCAGTTAATTAGTAGATACAGTTAATTGAGATATTATATCTCAAAGAAGGGAAATAATAACATTATTGCATAGTTGCAAGTCGAGAGACACATTTAAAGAATCTGGAGCGTCGCTTGGTTTACACTCAGAGCATAGGGGGCGCTACACAATGTACTGCGGTCAATGAGTTGAACAAACGCCACCTAAAATGAGTGTCTGTAATAACATTTTTTATTTTGGAATTTTTTATTGACAGAACAGAAGAAGGGATATTCTGATGTTTACCGTGTGCAGAATTTTCTGAGAAAGCGGCTGTTAAAAATACGCCATTATTTCACCACAGGGAGTCAGTGTTCATCTACACTAGTGACCGCGACGCTGAAATGTGTGAGAACAGATGAATAACATCAGTACGAAACACGAACATTTATTTATTTGGATTAAATATTGTAATCATTCAGTGTCATTTTTCAATGTCAATCGTTTTACTATTTACGTGTTCATGTGTCACAAGGTGACAAACCCAGCGGAACCAAATTCCGCTGGGAGTGTGTTTCCCCCTGGGACAATTTCACCGACACACCGTGCTGGTTTGCTTGTTGTCAGTTGCCATGACAGCGGCAGCTGTTGAGCTAAGCAGTACCAGGTGCGGTGTGTTTGGTGTGAGGGTTTGTGATTGTGAGACGTGGCCTGATGAAGCAGTTAAAAGGCAAGGAAAGGGGCATTCAAGGGTGGTACTCCCTGGGGAGAAATCTATCCTTTGGCATTGGCTTGGATTTGCTGGGGTCGTTTTGGAGCGGGCTGTGAGGATCTGGCTGGAAGAGGGGTGCAACAGTGATTGTGAGAATTCAAGCTGGAGATGTGAAAAGTTTTCACTGAAAACGGATGTGAAGTGAGTGAAATGTGGAGATTGAGTCAAGACTGGAGAACATCATCATTCTAGAGAGGAAGATAAGTAATGAAACACCGGACTTGTGTGAAAGCATGCCTTGCACTGAATTGAATAAGGAATTGTGAAGTGTATTGACCATAAGTATATTTGCCACTTAAGAGTGTGAATTGAGTCATCATTGAAATCCTGATATCTTCTTCTGAGTGTGAAAGGGTATTGAAAGCGCTGTTTTCCCATGCCGTGAGAAGTCATCTGTATCTCTTCAATTACTGAGAGTTGATTCAGCATAACAGTGGAAGGATAAATCACTGGGTGAGTACCGGCCTTATTGCACTGAGATTTGAGATTGGATATGCAGTTCCTGAATTGAAGTGTCACACAGTATTGGACTTGACGTGAAGTTGCAGTGTGTGTGGATGCACATGTTTATTTAACCGCCAGTATTCCCCAGTTCACGTTCTTGCCCAGTGTTTGCGGAACGAAGCCCTCGGTGTTGAATGTGTATGTTCCACTCCGGCCACAAACTTCTGACGATACGGAAGAGGAGTGTGATCGCCCTGTTTAACTTGCTCTGTCTATTTAAGTAGAAGATTCTTCTGCCACTGCCTTCTTGTGTGCTGCCGGTAAGGAGGAGAGACACACCCCCGCCGTAGCGCTGCTTGTTGGGAACAGCCCAGTCCAGCCGTAAGCCCAATTCTCCATTATATAAAAGGATTATGTTTGCTCTTGTAACAGATACTCTGTCTATTTAAATAGAAGATTCTTCAGCCACTGTCTTCTTGTGTGCTGCCTGTACGGAGGAGGGACACACCCCAGCCTCATTGCTGCTTGTTCAGAACTACACGCCCCAGCTGTAAGTCCTTGCTTTACCATAATAGAATCGAACCTGTAAACTTGTCTCTGTCTTGGATTAGAGGATATCCTGCTTCTGGTTGGAGTCCGTTAAAGGAGGAAAGACACACGGAGGACCTTACACCTGTTGTCCAGCGACGCTACGGAGAGCACTCTACACAAAGGAGACATAGGTACCCAACTACCCACCTGGCTGGCAGCGAGTCTCCCTCCTGGATCCATCGCCCCCTGTGCCGTCCACCTGTATTACGCCTAAAAGGGTCCACTTACCACGCTTACCCACCTGTCCGGTGAAAAGAGTCCCCTACTGGCCTGGGGTCCCGGTCCTTGTCCGCCTGGAGAGCTGTCCGCCTGTATTACGCCTAAAAGGGTCCACTTACCACGCTTACCCACCTGCTCGGCGAAAAGAGCCCCCTACTGGCCGGTGGTCCCGGTCCTGGTCCGCCTGGAGAGCTGTCCGCCTATATTACGCCTAAAAGGATCTATTTACCACGTTTACCCACCTGCACGCCGGACCGGCGTCCGACTCCCTCCTCCGCTGTGGCTGCCAGCGACCCGGGTCGGCGCAGTGAACCTCCTGTTCTCCTCCCTCCTGCAGAGAAATACGGAGCCCATATTAAGACTTTTAATTCTTGCTTTTATTCAATAAAGATTGTTACTTTTAGAAATTTCTGCTTGTCTGTCTGGTCTCTGGTACGCTCCTCAAGGTGGTCCTGGGTTTGAGGGGTGGGTGCAGTCTGGCTTGGCCCCCCGACCTGTGACAGATTTGGCGTAAGTCGGCAGGGTACCACCTTGAGTTGAGCGGCCAGAGACCAAGATGGCAGACGAAGAGGCACCTGTGGTACGGCAGCCGGTCATGCCGATCTTTATGGGAGCCCCATGGGCCCAGAAATATGGAGGCCCAGGATCAGAAGTGAGTTTGTCGGCATGGAAGACCCAGGTTGAGTACCTGGTAGGACTCCAAGGTTTAAGTGCCCCCCAAGGAGTGCAGTTCGTTTTAAATTCACTAGAGGGAGAAGTGAGAAGAGAAGTGCAAGCAGCACCGGAAGCAATGAGAACCACGGTTCGGGCCATCTTTGATTTCCTTACGGAGCAATATGGAGACACCACCCCGGTTACTGTACTGCGAACACAGTTCTTCAATTGCAAGCAAGGACCGCGACAAACTATCCGGGCATTTGCACTGCAGCTGAGGGAGCAGTTCTCCCGGTTGAAGAAAAGGCAGGATCATGGCCTGGGAGGTGAGGAGGTTCTACTGAGGGATCAGTTCTTACTAGGATTGCTGGAAGGTCCCGTGCGCCAAAGTCTACGGATACAGCTCCGACGAGAGCCAGACCTCACTTTTGAAGATCTTCGGAGGGAAGCCTTAGCACTTGAACAAGACCATACCGAGAGCACAGTTCCTCCCCACTGCATGGCCGCGACTGCTGTGAGTAGACCTCCGTCCCCCGTCATGTCCGATTGGAAGCAGGCCTTCCGTGAAGAACTGAAGAGGGATGTTCATGAACAAATTTCCTCATTGACCAAATCCTTTATGGAAGAACTTCGCCGAGAACACCTCCATTCTTTGTCTTTGCCGAGGGAGCGAGCCTATTCAGAGGGGAATCGACCTCCATCACACCGTCCACTTCGACCAGCTGAGTCTCGATTCCAGTGGGATGAGCAGGGGCGCCCCATCTGCAATGGCTGCGGAGAGCCAGGACACTACCTTCGCCAGTGCCACTCTCGCCGTGCCTCACGAGGGGGTTTTTAGTGTCGCCGGCCACTGTGGGTCAAGTGGTCGGGACCCCCTCTTCAGACCCATGTTCGTCTGGGACTTCCCAGGAGAGTTTGGTGGGGCGTTGCCCTGTGGTGATGGTCCAGGTAAATGGCCAGAAAGTGCAATGCCTCCTGGACACCGGGTCGCAAGTAACTCTTTTCTCAGAAAGTTTGTCTCGGGAGTTGTTTGGTGCCCAGGGCCGGCCCATGACAGAAGCTCCATGGCTGACCTTGCGGGGAGCCAACGGACTCTACATCCCGTACGTGGGATACCTAGTAACCGACCTGGAGATACATGGAACTGTTGTGCCTCAGAAGGGAGTGATGATTGTACGGGATACGTGTCTGGGGTCCCACCGCGCATTGCTGGGCATGAATGTTGTCTCGGAGTGTTGGGAGGAAATATTCCGGAGTGGACCCAGTCGAGCAGCATCGACGTCGGAGGGCCGAGAATGGAGTCGTGTGAAAGCTGACTGTCGTCGAATCTTCCTGGCGGAGTCACAGGGGAACCGTGAGAGCACCGGGAGAGTGGCCTGTCGTTATGCTCTGGAAGTTCCAGCTCGGAGTGAGGCTGTGGTCTGGGCCAGGCTACCTTCCCGACTTTACCACCCAGAGGAGTGGGTCTTGGTGGAACCTCATTCAGATTGTTCCAAGGTAGAAGTCGCTCGAGGATTGACTTCTGCACGGAGAGGCCGGGTGTGTGTAAAAGTCAGGAACACGAACTCCTTCCCTGTCCACTTATATCGCCACCAGCGTTTAGCCCAAGTTACCTCGGTGAAGGCACAGCAAGTTCGAGAACCAGGAGAAATCAAATTCAACTGGGTGAGTCCGACAGTAGTAGAAGTGGCCTTGGCACAGACAGGTCAGCATGTGAAGGAAACCGGGGAGGGAGTCCCAGCCCATCTCAAGGGAGAGTCCCTGTGGGGAGAGGGTCTGACAGGAGGTCAGACCAAACAGCTTCAAGGCTTCTTGTCGGAATGGCAGCACTTGTTTTCCACTCACGAAGAGGACTACGGTCGTACCAGCGCAGTCAAACATCAGATCCCAACGGGCGATGCCGCACCCAGTAGAGAGCGCTACCGGCCTGTACCCCCGACCCTGTACTCCGAGGTTCGGACCTTGCTGCGGGGCATGCTGGATAAGGGAATCATCTGTGAGAGCAGTAGTCCCTGGGCTGCGCCCATTGTCCTAGTACGGAAAAGGACCGGCTCATGGAGGTTCTGTGTGGACTACCGGAAGTTAAATCTGGTGACGAAAAGAGATGCTTTCCCGTTGCCCCGAGTGGAGGACTCCCTCACGAGCTTGACACAAGCATCCTGGTATTCCACTCTTGACTTGGCCAGTGGGTATTGGCAGGTGGAGGTCGATGAGCGGGACAGGGAAAAGACTGCGTTCATTACCCCCTTTGGGCTCTATGAGTGGGACCGTATGCCATTTGGTCTGTGCAACGCTCCAGCCACCTTCCAGCGGTTGATGCAGCGTTGCTTGGGCAGCCAGCTGATGGAGTCTACTCTAGTCTACCTGGACGACGTGATTGTCTACTCCCCAGACTTCGAGTCCCACCTTAAACATCTGGAACAAGTCTTCCGCTCCCTGGAGAAATATGGGCTGAAGCTCCAGCCAGATAAGTGCCAGCTCTTCCGGAAGGAGGTGAAATTCCTGGGTCATATAGTGAGTGCTGCAGGGATTTCAGTAGACCCAGAGAAGGTATCGGCTGTTCAGGAGTGGGCCGCGCCCAAGACCGGACGCCAGGTCAGATCGTTCCTGGGCTTCGTAGGGTACTACAGGCGGTTCATCAAGGGCTTTTCCCACATCGCCAAGCCTATCAACCAGCTGTTAGGGGGCACTGGACGGTCCCGGGGCCAGGGATCTCCCTCAGTCCAGTGGGACTCCGCCTGTGAAACTGCCTTCCAGCGACTCAAGCAGGAGTTACTGCAAGCCCCTTTCCTAGCCTACACCGACTTCACTCAACCATTCATCCTATACACCGATGCCAGCAATCTGGGTCTGGGAGCTGTACTGGCTCAGAAACAACAGGGCAAGGAGAGAGTCATCGCATATGCCAGCCGAAGTTTACATCCAGCTGAGAAGAACGATGCAAACTACAGCTCCTTCAAGCTTGAATTGCTGACAATGATTTGGGCCATGAGCGAAAAGTTTAAGGAATACCTGTGGGGAGCGAAGGTATTCGTCATGACTGACAATAATCCCCTGGTACACCTACAGACCGCCAAGCTGGGGGCGGTGGGGCAGAGGTGGGTGGCACAGTTGGCCAACTACGATTACCAGCTTCAGTATCGTCCGGGAAAGGAACACACCAATGCCGATATACTGTCCAGACTTCCTGAAGTGCCATCCACGGGTCAAACACCAGCACCGAGCGAGGGGCAAGAGGAGGAACTGATGGTGGGTATCGTGGAGGCACCAGGCCAACCACCAGTCGAACCCCCTGCAAATTGGGGATGGGACCCTGAGCGTTGGAGGATGTGGCAGGAGGAGGACGAGGATTTGAGGCTGGTACTAACTTGGCTGAGTGAAGGGATTTGGCCCGACGGCCAGGAGCGCCGGGCCCAGACACGGGTGGTCTGGGGGCTGCTGGGACAGAAGGAGAGGCTCTTTCCGAGAGAAGGAGTGATGTGCAGGTCTCTCCAGGACTCAACTCTGGGTGAAGAGGTCTGCCAAGTAGTAGTCCCCGAAGGGCAATGTCATTCCCTGCTGCAGGCATACCATTCCAAATTGGGACATCAAGGGCAGGAGAGGACGTTTTCCCTGCTACGGCGGCACTTTTATTGGCCTGGGATGGAGGGAACTACGAGGACTTACCTGCAAGGATGTCCACGCTGCATGCTCTTCAAAGCAAGAAAGGAGGTGCGGGCCCCACTGGTGCCAATTCGGGCTAAGGCCCCACTGCACATCGTAGCTATGGACTATCTGACACTGGGACGACCGATGGATCGGATACAGAACATCCTTGTCATCACAGACCTGTTCACCAAGTATGCCTGGGCCATCCCAACTCTAGACCAGACTGCCACTACTACCGCCAATGCCTTATGGAAATATGTCATCCAGCCATTCGGGTGTCCCGAAATACTCCACGCCGACCAAGGGCCTAACTTCGAGTCTCGGGTGATTCATGAACTGTGCCAGCTGTATGGGTGTAAGAAGACCCACACCACCCCATACCACCCTCAAGGGAACGGAGGGTGTGAACGGATGAAACAGACACTGCTGAGTCTCCTGGGGACCCTGGAAGGAGAGCAGCAAGGACACCGGGTAGACAAACTCCCAATGCTCGTCCAGGCATATAATAAAAGCGTGCATAGCACCACTGGGTACGCCCCAACTTACCTAATGTTCGGGAGACACATGAGACTGCCCATCGATCTGCTGTTGGGAGCCACTCCAGCAGAGGAGGGGGGCAGCTTGACAGAGTGGGTGGCAGGACACCACCAGCGCCTTCACACCGCTTACGAACAGGTCTCGGACCGGATAAATCAAGCAGCAGTGAAGAACAAGAGACTGTATGATCGAACAGCCTTGGAGGCACCATTACTACCAGGAGAAAGAGTGCTGGTAAGGGACAATCGCCACCAAGGGAAGGGTAAATTGAGCGACCGCTGGGAGCCCCAACCATACGTGGTACAGCGGCAACCCCACCCAGACCAACCTGTATATGCCATTCGTCCCGAAGGGAGAGCTGGCCCAGAGCAAGTGTTGCATCGGAATTTGATCCGCCCGTGTCCCAATTACCCAAAGCAAGCAGAGAGAAACCCCCCGGTTAAGACACCATCGATGCCCTTGCTGTTGGGTTGGGCAGTGGTCCCAAGGGGACTGGGCGCAGAGCCACGCCAAGTAGATCCTGCCTCACCGCCGAGACGATCACAGCGGGGTAACCGAGGCCAGCCCCCAATACGGTACGGAGACTGGGTGGCCGAACCCCGTTCTAGGGACTAGAACGGTTTGGTGGGGGGGTATGTCACAAGGTGACAAACCCAGCGGAACCAAATTCCGCTGGGAGTGTGTTTCCCCCCGGGACAATTTCACCGACACACCGTGCTGGTTTGCTTGTTGTCAGTTGCCATGACAGCGGCAGCTGATGAGCTAAGCAGTACCAGGTGCGGTGTGTTTGGTGTGAGGGTTTGTGATTGTGAGACGTGGCCTGATGAAGCAGTTAAAAGGCAAGGAAAGGGGCATTCAAGGGTGGTACTCCCTGGGGAGAAATCTATCCTTTGGCATTGGCTTAGATTTGCTGGGGTCGTTTTGGAGCGGGCTGTGAGGATCTGGCTGGAAGAGGGGTGCAACAGTGATCGTGAGAATTCAAGCTGGAGATGTGAAAAGTTTTCACTGAAAACGGATGTGAAGTGAGTGAAATGTGGAGATTGAGTCAAGACTGGAGAACATCATCATTCTAGAGAGGAAGATAAGTAATGAAACACCGGACTTGTGTGAATGCATGCCTTGCACTGAATTGAATAAGGAATTGTGAAGGGTATTGACCATAAGTATATTTGCCACTTAAGAGTGTGAATTGAGTCATCATTGAAATCCTGATATCTTCTTCTGAGTGTGAAAGGGTATTGAAAGCGCTGTTTTCCCATGCCGTGAGAAGTCATCTGTATCTCTTCAATTACTGAGAGTTGATTCAGCGTAACAGTGGAAGGATAGATCACTGGGCGAGTACCGGCCTTATTGCACTGAGATTTGAGATTGGATATGCAGTGCCTGAATTGAAGTGTCACACAGTATTGGACTTGACGTGAAGTTGCAGTGTGTGTGGTTGCACATGTTTATTTAACCGCCAGTATTCCCCAGTTCACGTTCTTGCCCAGTGTTTGCGGAACGAAGCCCTCGGTGTTGAATGTGTATGTTCCACTTCGGCCACAAACTTCTGACGATACGGAAGAGGAGTGTGATTGCCCTGTTTAACTTGCTCTGTCTATTTAAGTAGAAGATTCTTCTGCCACTGCCTTCTTGTGTGCTGCCGGTACGGAGGAGAGACACACCCCCGCCGTAGCGCTGCTTGTTGGGAACAGCCCAGTCTAGCCGTAAGCCCAATTCTCCATTATATGAAAGGATTATGTTTGCTCTTGTAACAGATACTCTGTCTATTTAAATAGAAGATTCTTCAGCCACTGTCTTCTTGTGTGCTGCCTGTACGGAGGAGGGACACACCCCAGCCTCATTGCTGCTTGTTCAGAACTACACGCCCCAGCTGTAAGTCCTTGCTTTACCATAATAGAATCGAACCTGTAAACTTGTCTCTGTCTTGGATTAGAGGATATCCTGCTTCTGGCTGGAGTCCGTTAAAGGAGGAAAGACACACGGAGGACCTTACACCTGTTGTCCAGCGACGCTACGGAGAGCACTCTACACAAAGGAGACATAGGTACCCAACTACCCACCTGGCTGGCAGCGAGTCTCCCTCCTGGATCCATCGCCCCCTGTGCTGTCCACCTGTATTACGCCTAAAAGGGTCCACTTACCACGCTTACCCACCTGTCCGGTGAAAAGAGTCCCCTACTGGCCTGGGGTCCCGGTCCTGGTCCGCCTGGAGAGCTGTCCGCCTGTATTACGCCTAAAAGGGTCCACTTACCACGCTTACCCACCTGTCCGGGGAAAAGAGCCCCCTACTGGCCGGTGGTCCCAGTCCTGGTCCGCCTGGAGAGCTGTCCACCTATATTACGCCTAAAAGGATCTACTTACCACGTTTACCCACCTGCACGCCGGACCAGCGTCCGACTCCCTCCTCCGCTGTGGCTGCCAGCGACCCGGGTCGGCGCAGTGAACCTCCTGTTCTCCTCCCTCCTGCAGAGAAATACGAAGCCCATATTAAGACTTTTAATTCTTGCTTTTATTCAATAAAGATTGTTACTTTTAGAAATTTCTGCTTGTCTGTCTGGTCTCTGGTACGCTCCTCAAGGTGGTCCTGGGTTTGAGGGGTGGGTGCAGTCTGGCTTGGCCCCCCGACCTGTGACACATGTCCAAAATGCTTAATTAATATTCAAAGAAGTTGACTGTCATTCTCCTCTACACTGCGGGCGTTCTGATAGTAGGCACCTCACGAGCATTCATTCATTCATTCAAATACTGTTAATGAGAAGACATAGGACTGCTGCAGGTTAGTGGATAAATTTAATTAGCCTATTTATTATTCAGAATGGAACAGGAAAGAAAATATATTTATAGGAACATTTCAGCAGCTAATTAATACAGAGATCATTATTCATTGTTTTAATCAATAGGCTCTATGCGCGAACCCTGCTGACGTGTGTTCGAACGAATCTCAGTCAGCGTCTTTACTTCCGGAAGCGCGTTCTGCAGGCCAAGTGTATAGCAGCAAAACTGTAATAAAATCCGTTTTCTCAGAAACGGAGACAACGATTTTAGAAACGCTGATTCGCTAGTCGAATTTCGTACGATATGAGAGAATACTAACACTCGAAGTTGTTGATTTGGCTCGAAATATATAATTTGAATAACTTCTCTTTTTTACTCTTGTGTGGCAGCTAACTGCCTCACAGTGTTGTTAACATTATTCACGTTAACCGGAGGACGAAACAGCAAGTGTAATTTGACACTATCTCCACCTATCGCAAAACCGGCTTCTGACCATAGACTGACGCAGCACCGGAAGTAGGTGGGCGTGCTGAGACATATATGGAAGCGATCGTGCATAGAGCCTATTGGCATCCATAAAACGTAGTGATAATCTGCATTCTCATGTATGGACATGCGATGAACACTCCAACCGGAAACTCCCGATATGTAATAAGTAGAACACGGAAGTAGTTGTGCAAGTAGTCCATTGCTTCCGATGACGCTGAACTCTCTGTCTGCTCATCGGCTTTATTTATTTATTTTATATTTATTTTATTATGAATTGTTCTGACAGGGTCTGTTTATTTTATATTTTAACCAATTCAATGTTCAGTCAATATTCAAAAGCAAAATGTTATCTGTTTGACCACAAATGTAATTGAATATCTTACATGGCATTTTACCCCCCCCTTTTTTTTTTTTTTTTTTTGAATGAGTGTAAAAATTAGTGTATCTTAAAGGGGGGGTTGACTGCGATTTCACTTTTTTCATTTTAAATAGTGTGTAATGTTGCTGATGGTGCATGAACAGTATCTGCAAAGTTGCAGCGCTGAAAGTTCAATGTAAGCAGAGATATCGTCTTTTAAAAACCAGGAAGTGTAAACGCCTACAAAAACGACTGGATTGGAACTACAGCTGGGTTATGGTACGTCACTAACCCACACATTTGCATCAACCCCTCCCTCAGAATATGCAGGAAAGGGCATGCGCATATTTCTGCAGCACGTCGAGTGAGTTGTGTTCACCCAGCTGACAGGTCTTCTGTGTTCGAGCTTCCCACGGATGTTACTTCTTCAACAATGGATAGAATTTATGTTTGATTATGTTCCTGAAAGTGACGATCGTAATCTAGCTCTCTGTGCTGCGCATTTTACGGAAGACAGCTTCCAGAATCTCCACGAGTTCAATGCAGGATTCAATGCAGCAAGGAACTGTTAAAAAACGATGAAGCAGATCCAATTTTAAAACCAGAGGCAGCAGTTGTTGGGCCACAACCTGTAAGTAGGCTAAGACTTAATAATTTTAAAATTTATTTGCATATATAATTCCAGACGTAACATTAGCCTGTGTTTTATTTTTTTATTTTTCAAATGCCAGCGCTGGCTTTATAGCCACTAGGCTATGTAGCAAATCGTCGCTGCCCGATGAAAACCACGTATGTCCAAAACGGTTACTTTTCAGGAAGTGAAAAAAACATGTTATTTCAAAAACAGCTGAACGCAGCTTTGTCATGCTTGGCACAACATCTTTAAATGTAACCATATTCTTGCCAGTGTCATGATATAATCCATATTTGACCCAAAATCGAGTTTAAATGGACATACGTGCATATTGTATAGTAACGGTGGTCGATACGCGTTCTTCCGATCATTAATTAGAATGACCAAATCGCATTTCATAATGACAGATGAATAGGCTACGCTCAGTTTATTAAATATCTCTTGCAAACTATGAAGAGACAATGAATCATACACTGACATGGCGATGCTAGACTGATACTTTATTTACACAATCTTACCGTAATTTTGTCGGATATGAACAGCATTTTATTACAGATATGAGCTGAATTTTATCTACAGCTAATTTCAAAATCAAAGACATACATCAATAAGAGCTCGGCAACAGCCTGCCCTGGTAAGATCACTTCGTTTCTTTACTTGAAGATGATTGTGTGTGTGAGATGATTGTGTGATTGTGAAGATGATTGCGTCTGTGACTTACTTTCAGTTTCGCTCAGCTGCTCATCTGCGGTGATGCGTGTCGCAGTAGCGCAGTCATATCTGACTATAACGTGTCATATAGCCTATATAACACGCTCTCACTCGTTTAATTTTTTTAGCATTTTTGGGAAAAGTAAAATATAGGCCTACATATGTGGTTTCAACAACCAGATTGCTTTTACTAGTAAAGATCCGAACACAATGCGAGCCAGACTACCTCCAGATGGTCAGGCAGATCCGATCACAATTCGATCATAACTTATTTATACCTTGCATTAACATGCCTTTTTTATTATCCGGATAACTTATCTGGATACAGATCGCATTTTAATACCAGGTGTAGGGGTCTCAGAGACGAGACCGGCGAGAAACTTCATGAGACCGGCGAGATGCCTCCACAGGGCGGGGAGATACTATACTGCCTATGGGAGATACGCTGCGTGATGGACAGCTTTGACAGCAAATGGAAATACGTGGAAATCAGATGACATGATTTCACAACTTTTCATTGGTCATTTAGATAATGTGACGCATGCTGTACACGGAAATGAACCTGGACATTCTATCCATCAAAAAATCTCAAAATCGCCAAAAATGGACATACGCGGTTTTCATCGGACAGCGACGAAATGCAACATTTAATAAAATACATAAAATGTATTAAAGGGGACGGAACGGCCAATTTAGCTCAAAGGGAAAGATTCATTGATTTGCAATGAATCTATGGAACCGAATCACTGAACCGAGCAAATGACTCGTTTAGAGTTTATTTGAACGTGCCGTAATTCCTCTTAGCAAGGTAACTTTAGATCGAACAGTACAAGACACTAAATGTGCAAACACAACACCAAGCAATTATCTTTTCAAATATATGGAAGACTTTATTAGCTATTCTAAACACAAATCTAAAGCCTAAACAAAATCACACACACACACATTCATACTGTCGCGGAGAGGGAAAGAGAGTGAGTTGGGAAGAGTGAGAGAGAAAGTTTCAACTTTCTATGTGCACGTAAGACATAACTGCAAGAACCAACAAGCGTTAATTTAAACCTTCGTTTCTTAGCTAGGTTATTTAATTTACATTAAGGCACCAGTTCAGCTAAACGTCTGGAGTACTTGCGCTTGTATTTGCGGGGCTCAGGGAATTCCTTTGTTGCGTTGCATCGAAGAGGGGGTTCCCGGCCGGGTCCGTTGCGTTGTCTATGAAGTGCAGGGATGGAAGTTTTGAGCTTGCCGGTCACGTGTGACTGGCGACCGAATCAAAAGTCCTTGCAGTTCGAAGCGCGTTGCAGGAAGATGTTTAAAAACGAAACTTTGCAGCAAACTTAACTTTGAACCGAGACTTTTACGAAAAAGAAAAGAAAGGAAAGAGATGAAAATAAAGCGAGTCAGTTGGCTTGAATGAGCTGAATTAACCCGAATCTTGATGGGTTGTTGTCTGCTGGTCTAAGCGTGCAAACACGCTCTTTGTTGTCTTCAGAGATAAGCATAAACAGAACACTCTCTGGTTGTTTTAGAGAGAGGCACGAACTTAACAGTTACAACTGAACGAACAAAAATCAGAACATGAGCATGAACAGAACTTAACAGAACAAAAAACATGAGGTCTTGCTCCTTTGTTCGGATCTTTAACTTAAAACTCAGTCCAACCTCTTAGAAACTTCTGGCCAATGAAACCCTAGCTTCACTTCGGAGGTGGATCTATCTTCTTATCATAATTTATGGATGGTCTGTGAGCTGCCTGGTCTCCAGCATTTAGCAGAGAAACAAGAGAACACAGTTTAAGATTGTGTATTATAATCATAAAACAAAGCCTTTTAGACAGATTTCAATCAAGCCATCTTTTGACTTAAGGGAATACGGTTCATTTGATATGAAACACGCTGCATTCACACTCTAGGGCAGAGATGCCCAAACTAGGGCCCGCGGGCCAAAGTTGGACCGTGGTACCCTTTGATTTGGCCCGCCATACAGTCCGGGAAGAGGGGAAATGCAAAACTTAACAAATAAAACTGCATTAGTTAATCAGATTGAAGTTGTTTTATATTTATTTTAAATATTATAAACTAATTAAACCTAAAGCAACTTTAATGTAATACCGTTTGATTTATGATGCAAAATTTACTTTTGGCCCACGGCCCACAATCAAGTTTGATTTTTGGCCTGTCATAGGAAAAAGTTTGGGCACCCCTGCTCTAGGGTTATAAACAATCACAATAACAATTAACAATTACATGATTAATATGTGATCTAAGCATAATAAACACATGTATTGTAGAAAAACAACTGTCAAACATAGAATTGAATGTTTGAGTAGAAGTTAATTGAAAATTGTTCTGAATTGAGTTTATGTGATTTTATGTGTGAGATCTCAGATGGGGGGGGGGGGGGGGGGGGGAGGGGGTTATTGTCCCCCAAAGCAAACCCTGTTGGCACCATTCAGTCAATGGAATGTGAGCTCCAGGAACTGAAGACCTGGATCACATTTGAATTACTTCCATGAGAGATGAATTTGATTATTCTGGGTTTGATTCGCCTCAATTCTCTACAGCTACTAGTTATGCTAGTATTTTGTGTCTACGACAAACGCGTACAAACATTATGGACCTGAATTTTGTACAAGTACTAATGTTGTAAATGTATTTTTCATGTGTATATGCTTTATGACGTTATTTTCGATTTGATCAAGAACGTAAACTTGCCAACGCTGTTTGTGTTTAACATTAGTAGCCAGTCAGTTGCTATCGTTGCCAGTCAGATGCTATTGTGTAAAACAAACGTGTATATGGTTAAAAAATGTGGCAAATTATCATTCAGAAACGTTTAGTAAGAACCGTGTGTGGTGAGTTTCAGCTTGACTTTCTTCATCGCGGCTTTCTCGGTCTGATTCTGCCTCACTGATTCTGCAGTCTCGACATCATTATTTACGTGTATCCACCGTCTATCTATGTCTATGGTATCCACCTTTGGCATGCCCGTTTCGCCCGTTAAGGTAATGGGCGTTTACCTTCTGGACAACGTGAGCGACTGTTTAGCCAATCACAAAACACCCGCCCAAACGAACCAATCTGAGCCCATGACGTGTTTCTGAGGGAGTGTTTTCATAGAATCAGGAAGTCAACCGCTCGTTCAGAGGACAGAGGAGAGCGCGGCTGACAATAAAGGTGAAGTACGTTTATGAAAAATAAGACTTTTTAAAAAAGAAAATCCACGAATACATGTTATATTGCACCCCATAAACACAATCATGCAAAGAAAAAAAGCAGTCAACCCGCCCTTTAAACAACAGTTCAAATCAATTCTGTATAGTTTTAAATTGTTTTGTGCACATTTTTCATATGACAAGTTTAAGGTTGACATTTATCTATTTTTTGTATTGAATAAAATATGTAGAAATTTAAAAAAAGTTTTTCTTTTTGTTTATTGCACTTTTAAGATATTTATCTAGTTACTATTGATTTGTAAAAGAATGACAGCACAGCATGTAAAAATAGAAAGATAAACTCTGGTGAAATTGTTCTATAGCAGGTCATAAACGGTTAAGTTTGTCTTATATGGATGTGAAGCTTAAAGACCCCAGGTAACCAAAGCGCTTGGGTATCTAAAGACCAGGAAAATTCTAAAATCAGACAGAGTACTAAACATACAGTGGGTATAGAAAAGAATTACCCGCTGTAAGATAATCACTTTTTGTTGCTTTGCAGCCTTAAATGAAAACGGACAAAAACAATTTTGGTTTTATTCAGCTGTATTTACATCTGATAACATCCAAGTGAAAGATATAATACCAACTTGTCAGAAAAAAGACATTAAAAAACAGAATCACTGAGTTGGAAAAAGGATCACCCCCTTGTTTCAGTATTTTGTGTAACCACCGTTTGCTTTAATTACAGCCTTTAATCTGTTGGTAATGGTATATGTCTCTACTAACTTTGCACATCTAGATGTTGCAATATTTGACCACTCTTCTTTGCAGAACTGCTGCTCAAGTTCAGTTAAATTTGATGGTGACTGTTTGTGGACTGCTGTCTTCAAGTTATTCCACAGATTATCAATGGGGTGTAAGTCTGGGCTTTGACTAGGCCATGCAAGGACATTCAAGTTCAAGTTCAAGCTGTGAAACTTGAAACTTTTATCACTGTGTGATCAGTTTTGCTGTGTGCTTCGGGTCATTGTCATGTTGGAATGTAAAATCTTCTTCCCATTGACAACTTTCTGGTAGACAGCAGCAGATTTTCCTCAAGAATATGACAGTATTTTGCCCCATCCATTTTTCCTTGTATCTTGACCAGTGCTCCAGTCCCTGCTGCAGAGAAACAACCCCGTAACATGATATTACCACCTCCATGCTTTACTGTAGGAATGGTGTTTTTTGGATGGTGAGCTGTATTGGATTTTCACCAGACATATCATTTGGCGTTGAGGCTAAACAATTCAATTTTAGCTTCATCTGACCATAAGACCTTTTTCCACATGTCCTTAGAATCTTCAAGGTGCGTTTTGGCAAAGCTCAATCATGAATGCATGTGGCTTTTCTTGAGGAGTGGCTTTTTTCTTCCAACCCTCCCATACAAGCCACATTTGTGAAAAAATTGTGATATTGTTATCACATGCACATAATTACCACTCTTTGTTATGAATTCCTGCAACTGTTTCAGAGTTGCTCTAGGCCTTTTGGTAGCCTCTCTGACCAGTTTCCTCTTGACTCTTTCATCCAGTTTGGACCGACGTCCTGACCCAGGGAGGGTCTGTGTTCTACCAAATACCTTCCACTTCTTAATAATAGACTTCACTCTGCTTATAGGCACTGATAAAGCCTTAGAAATTTTTTGGTATCCAACTCCTGACTTGAGATCTTTTGACAATGCCTTGCCACCCATAGTTGATTGTTTTCTTCAGTTGCATTACCAAGGACTGAAATGCTACAGGAAAAGCTTGTTTCATGCTGAGCTAATAAAAATGACCACAGCTGATCACAGTTGAAAGTCAATTGGCTTTGTGTGGTATTGAGGAGGTTATTAACTACACCTGGTTGCGTTGTTAAAGTACACCCTACCGTAGTGCTTTTACCGTAACTAGTTTTACATAGTATGTGTATGACCACTTTGCCGGAGGCTAGTTTATAAAGTTATAAAAATACTTTTTAATATAAATCATGGGAAAATTTCCATATTTGGGTGAACTATCCTTTTAAAAAGCTGTGTCCATAAAAGTTGTGTCCAGTGTGCAATAATGGAGGCATCTGACCAATTGGCGATGTTGGGGTCTTTAAGGCACATCCAAACCTTAGAGGAGAGAGATGACTTGGTGGAATCGGCCACAAAGTTCTTCCTTGATAATAGACTGAGGGATTCCTTGGATCAGTGAGTATAAGAATGTACAGATATTTTCACCTGACAAATTAACAGTATTAGTTTGACAATGTATCACATTGTGTGATTTTTTTTTCTCCCCTATTCTGGACCACGTTTGGTTGCCAGAGCTTGGGCCACATATGGCCCATGGCATAGCCATATCTCAGCCAAATTTATGACTATAGCTGGCCCTATTCTGGTCCTTTGCAGGACCAAACAATTGATTCATGTCAGCCTCAACTAAACCATGATCTAGCCACTTTATATACACAACTGTAATCTTAACAAATGTTTATTTTTTCACATTTAAACAAAACAATTTACAAAAAACCAAACAAAAAACCTCTTGAATGTCAAGCTCTTGAGCAAGCTCTTGAATGTTAGCTCTTGAACAAGTGAACAAAATGCATATGCACACAACTCTTCAACATCTGATTCATGAACACACAAGTTCATTGTGTGATTCTGTTCACACAAGTCACAAGTCCGTTACTCTCCTGTTGCTTATTTCTCTTCATTCGACTTCCTGCTCAGCTACCGTTCGGACGCTCTTGCTTACTGCTCCGCGCTTTGCTCTATCGCTTTTATATTTTTTAATATATTTTATCTCCTTTTCACCTAATTTTAACTTCAGCAAATCAGCACAGTGCTCAAACGCTTGGATTACTTAAAAGTGCTTCACATTTTTATTCAACCAGCCTCTCACTCCTTACATTCTGGGGAAGAGAAAACACAACTCCCTACATTCTTAAGGATAAGAAAATGCCTCTTCGGGAATCTACTTGCTGCTCGAACTGCCACAGACTTTTACAAAGGATTGCAGTTCTTGAAACAAAGTTAAATGCGGGAATGAGAAACCAGACGGAACGCACAACAGATCTTCGTCATGGACGCCCTCAGCACACAGCCGGTGAGTCCCATGAATTTAGTGCTCCTCAACAGGCCATACTGACTGTAGAGAAACAAGCCGATCGACTTACAAATCGATGGCACAAACAGGGAGCGAGACCTAAAGGCACTCGAGACATCAGATCACGAGTACCACATAATTTAGCAGTAGCATCATCTACCCCAAATACGGATCTGACAAGGATTGCAAATACTGGTCTCCTACCACCGCCTATACATCTTGAGAACAGATTTGAAGTATTAATGAATGAGGAATCCCTGAATGTGACAAATGTGATTGAACACAGACTAAGTCAGCCTGTAGCTAACACTGATGGTAACCGGCGCTCAAGGTCGAGCAGACAGCGGCACTCAGCTCAGAGCACAGCGGGGCCCAGGACTCTGATAGTGGGCGACTCCATAATCAGAAACATCAGTAGCAGGGATACAACTACATGCTGCCTTCCACAAGCAACAACTTCTGATGTAAACAGGGAACTTCAGAACATTCTGGTGAAATATAAAACTGCAAATCGACTCATCATTCATGTGGGGAAAAATGATATTCATAAAGAGCAGTCGGAAATCCTTAAGAAGGATTTCAATGAACTTTTTGAAACACTTAAAAGACTGACAATTGAAACATTCATCAGTGGACCACTCCCAGCAAGAAGAACAAACAGGTTTTCACTGCTGCTTGGACTCAACACATGGTTGCAAAAAACCTGCAACATAAAAGGAGTCAACTTCATTGACAACTTCAATCTTTTCTGGAGTCAGAGGCAACTGTTTAAACGGGATGGCCTTCACCCAAACAAACTTGGTTCAAGAGTGCTAAAGGACAATATCTACTTCTCCCTCCACCATCCTTCTGCAGTGTGTGCAAATCCATTCAACCTGAATGGCACACACACACCTGGACACAGTATAAATGACCACAGGACTTCACTTCAGCACCTCAATGGACATATTGCTGAGACATCACACAAGGACATTGATAACACCACTCAGCCACAACAACCTCTGCTCACGGATACAATCTCAGCAGAGCCCTGCCCACAGACAGACTGTGACATATCAGAACTGCTCCAAGATTCAGCACCCAAGGACGACTTTCTGGAAAACAGCGAGGGAAACCAGGACAGCATTTTACAGCCTCCGATAACACCAGAGCAACAGGCCCTCTCTCCTGACACGTTATCCATCTCTCCAGCATCTCCACTTCTGTGCTTCTCAGAGAAAATGGAACAACTGGTGTCTGCTGGAACCAAACTGTCCCACTCTTTTGCTGCAAGCCCCCAGATACCAACCAAAAAACGGCAGGCCCCACAACCACCAAAGCCTGCGGGCCCAGCTCCCCCTCCCCCTCCTCGGAGAGCTCTTCGGCCTCTGCCACAGCGCCAAGGCCCACACCCTCCCCCATCAGCTCGAGGTGTACCAAAAACAACTGATACCAGCTCTAATTGAAATGAGGGGGGCACCCGCTATGAAAACAATAACTTTATCAAATGTTTACAGATTAAGCGGGAACCCAGTGTGCCTGAATCTTGCTCTATTGCTGTTCAATTACATGATAGAAAAACTAAGGTCTTCAACAGCCGTACAGCAAACCTATCTAATCTGGTGCCTATTCCACGCCAAACCAAGACTGCCGTGGGGACAAAAAGTAAGACTATTAAGTTAGCACTTCTAAACATCCGCTCACTTAATAATAAATCACTTCTAGTCAACGACTTAATAACCACATACAACCTGGATTTCATGTTTCTAACTGAAACTTGGCTAGAAGACAGCTGTAGTGCAACGGTCCTAAACGAAACATCCCCTCCTAACTTTACTTATATGAGTGTCTGCAGAGCGGGTAGGAGAGGCGGGGGTTTAGCTGCTCTTTTAAAAGATGTCTATCAATGTAAGCAAATATCATTTGGTAATCACCCCTCTTTCGAATATCTGGGTATTGTTTTAAAAGGCGCTCCACGCATTTTACTTATCATTATTTACAGGCCTCCAAAATACTCTCCAGCCTTTGCTGAGGACTTTACAGAACTGTTATCAACAATTGCTTCTGAGTTTGACTGTTTTGCCATTGCTGGAGATTTTAACATTCACATAGATAACGCAGAAAACAATATGGCAAAAGAAATCAAAACTGTTTTAAAAACTTTTGATCTTACACAGCATGTTCATGGTCCCACACACAATCGTGGACACACTCTAGATTTACTTATCAGTACGGGTTTAAACATCTCATCGATTGTCATTAAGGATGTAGCACTGTCTGATCATTTCTGTATTTTCTTTGATATTCTAATCTCTCCTGCCATTGAAGCTAGAGCTGTGTCTGTCAAGAAGAGATGCTTTAATGAAAACACTGGTATGCTATTTATGAATGCTATATCGTTAAAACCAAGCATATCTGCTGACTCTGTTGATTTTCTCCTTGATTCTTTCAACTCAAAAGTTAAGAGTGTAATTGATGATATTGCTCCTGTAAAAGTCAGGAAGAATTGTGGTAGACAAAAAGCACCTTGGAGAAACTCAACAGCAGTGCAAAATATGAAAAGACAATGCAGAAGAGCAGAAAGCATGTGGCGGAAGACAAAACTTGTAATCCATTATAACATCTACAAAGACAGCATCCATGCTTTCAATAGGGAACTAGGCAAAGCTAGACAGACTTTCTTCTCAAATATTATAAACAGCAATATAAACAACACACACACTCTTTTTGCTACTGTAGAGAGACTGACAAACCCCCCAAGCCAGATTCCCATAGATATGCTCTCAGAAAGGAAGTGCAGTGAGTTTGCCTCTTTCTTCTCTGAGAAAATCAATAATATCAGAAAGGTGATCAGCACATCCCTGAGCTGCCCTGGGATCAGGCAGATCAGACCACAACCTGAGAAAGTAGTCACTACGTCTGATTTCGAAGAAATTGATGGCACAATTTTGGTAGAAACCGTACATCACCTTAAAACATCAACCTGCGGCCTTGACACACTTCCCACATCTTTTTTTCAAAAGTGTGTTAAACTGTTTAGAAGCAGATCTCCTAGAGGTGGTAAATGCCTCACTTCGCTCTGGGAGTTTTCCGAACTCCCTGAAAACTGCAGTTGTCAAGCCCCTCATGAAAAAGAGCAATTTGGATAAGACCATCTTAAGCAATTGTAGACCGATCTCAAATCTTCCATTCATAGGCAAGATCATTGAAAAGGTTGTCTTCAATCAGCTGAACAAATTCTTAAGCTCAAATGGATACTTTGACATTTTTCAATCTGGTTTCCGATCGCATCACAGCACATATAGACAGCGCTCATAAAGATAATAAACGATATTCGCTTAAATACTGATACAGGCAAATTATCCGTACTGGTACTACTCGACCTCAGTGCTGCATTTGACACTGTAGATCATGACATACTTCTTGACAGGTTGGAAAACTGGGTGGGGCTTTCTGGGATAGTCCTAAAATGGTTCAGGTCATACTTAGAAGGGAGAGGTTATTATGTGAGTATAGGAGAACATAAGTCTGAGTGGACATCCATGAACTGCGGAGTCCCTCAGGGCTCGATTCTTGCGCCACTCCTATTCAACCTGTATATGCTCCCAATGAGCCAAATAATGAGAAAGAACCAAATCGCTTACCACAGCTATGCAGACGACACACAGCTCTACTTAGCCCTATCGCCTAACGACTACAGCCCCATCGACTCCCTGTGCCAATGCATTGATGAAGTAAACAGTTGGATGTGTCAAAACTTTCTGCAGTTAAACAAAGACAAAACTGAAGTCATTGCGTTTGGAAACAAAGATGAAGTTCTCAAGGTGAATGCATACCTTGACGCTAGGGGGCTAACAACTAAAAATCAAGTCAGGAATCTTGGTGTGTCTCTAGAGTCAGACCTTAGTTTCAATAGTCATATTAAAGCAATAACAAAATCAGCATACTATCATCTGAAAAATATTTCAAGAATTAGATGCTTTGTTTCCAGTCAAGACTTAGAGAAACTGGTGCATGCTTTCATCACCAGCAGGGTGGATTACTGTAATGGCCTCCTCACTGGCCTTCCTAAAAAGACCATAAGACAGTTGCAGCTCATACAGAACGCTGCTGCCAGGATTCTGAGCAGGACCAGAACATATGAACACATCACACCAGTCCTCAGGTCCCTACACTGGCTCCCAGTTAAATTTAGGATTGATTTTAAAGTACTATTACTGGTATATAAATCATTCAATGGGTTAGGACCTCAATATATTGCAGATATGCTCACTGAATATAAACCTAACAGATCACTCATATCACTAGGATCACGTCAGCTAGAAATACCAAGGGTTCACTCTAAGCATGGAGAGTCTGCTTTTAGCTATTATGCCAGCCGCAGCTGGAACCAGCTTCCAGAAGAGATCAGGTGTGCTCCTACAGCAGTCACATTCAAATCCAGACTCAAAACACATCTGTTTAGCTGTGCATTTACTGAATGAGCACTGTGCCACTGTTCGTCCGACTGTTTTTACTGCTAAATTGATTTATATGGGGTATAGAGCTGAGGAGAACCATACTGGCTGAGATCTATTTCGGTGGTGCGAGTCCAGGGTATATGTCCAAAATTAGTCAGGACCTACGGGCAGGTCCAGGGATTTCTGGTGGGCATGGGGCTCGTTAAGTGCTGAATTTGACTTGCATTTGTGATTGGATCAACAGTCGAGATTGGGGTCCAAGATTAATTTCAGGTGGACTTTAATCTGGGGTTGATCGTGATCGGGGAGCCGGGTCAAGATTTCAGTGACCCCCGGCCGATCTCGGGTTAGAGATCGGATCTGTTGGAGACGTCCGACAGATTAGGAGACGCGTCGACAGTAAATCCACAGGGGAAGTAGAGAAAAGCCAGTATGGGGAAATCTCAGAGCAAGTTTGCCAGATATGATACACCAGTGTTTTGTCAAATGAGAAAATGTACTTCATTTTATTTTTGATTCTAAATTGTTTTAATTATCTACTGTATTTTATTTTTATGATTTTTCTTTTATTCTAAACTGTTTTAATTATTCTGATTTCTTTTGAATATTTTAAATTTCTTCCATGTAAAGCACTTTGAATTGCCACTGTGTATGAAATGTGCTATACAAATAAACTTGCCTTGCCTTGCCTTCATTCTTTCCCTTTTGTCACCATCCCTATCCAGGGCCAGATATGGCCATCTCTTAATGGAAGAATCAATTTCTTTTTTTGTGGCCGCAGACGTCAGGCGGTTAGGTTTCACAGCCGCTGAAACATACATGGTCTGAAATTAGTTTCTGTATCAAAAGACAATGTGGCTATTGGATTTTAAAGGACAATTACATTAAAAATGAACCCAGAACCAACTGAAAGATATTCTGTAACATCTACACATAGAGACTTTAAGTGATGCAGATCAGTAATGAGCTGGCACCATCCTCCTACCAGGTTCCAATATGGCTCCAGTCATGTGCAATTCATTAAGGACATACAGTATGTATGACTGCACTTTTTTTTATCTTGGCCTTAGTGCAATGATATGATTGGTTCAGCAAAATTTGCTTAGCAGAAAATAAGGACATTATGAATCATGTGAACCAGTCATGTATGTCTACACTTTCGATTTAAAGACTATCCTAACTGTCTTTTAGTGAGACACCAACCAGTAGCGGCTCCTGGCCATAAATTTAGGTGGGGCAGATTCTGGGTCTTAGTGCTAGTTTATGATAAACATCTTGTAAGCTTTATATTCTAATCACTGAACACATCGGGCACACTTTTGGTAGAATTCTAATGTGATTGACATACTTTAGTTCACACAAAAAACACAAAGAATGCCATCTTAGTATTGCCTTGATGTATTTATTGCATCCGAATGTTGTTTTAGAATGCTGTAAGTTAGGAATTCAAGTGAGGAGAACAAAGTAATGTTTATTCTCAGAACAAACAAAACAAACACAATAGAAGGGGAGAAACAGACATTTACTGATCTGATGCAGACACACAACTGAAAAGGACTGAGAGCGTCTTGTTCTGTTGCGAGGTTTACGTAAGGTCACGTGAAAATAAGCAGGGCAGCCAGAAATGAAATGAATCTATGAGAATGCACTGTTGTTCCATTCTTCACCACAGATCCATATTGTAAATTTGTGGTGCGCTGTAGAACTAGGTAGGGCTCTAAGACCGGTTTCCCCTCTATTATCATAAAATACATACCTTCCGAATCCATGTTTAATATACCATGCTCACTTTATGACTTAAAATAGTCTACAAAAATATATATATATATATTGCAGAATGCTGGACACATTTATAATTTATTATTAATTCAGTGCAAATAGAGGTTTATGTTTGGACTCATATTTTGCCCATTCAGACAAGCAGCGGCTGCCACTGACCCCGAAGAACCAAATCTGATTTGTTTCTTTCTGAACAATGCCCTGTTGAGGGGGTACTGTTTATCTGAATGTCTCTGACCTGTTATTACCTGGAGACAAGGGTTGATGTCAACATGTATACTCCGGTATGAAGAACTGACGCTCGGTGGAGCTGATGAACTGCCTGTAAAGAAGAAAGAGGGAAATGTCACTTTTGTGCTGGATCAAACCGGCTTCTTTCCTCTCAAAGGTAATGGAACTGTCATCTTTTCTCTGGCCGATAACGATCTGCTTTATATCCCCCCACAAACTGACTGCCTCCCTCTCTCCATCAGTCGTTCTCTTCTCTGCTCTGCTCAGGTCACGCAGGAAAAGCAGGTGTTTCAAAAGGTTTGGTACTGAAATCTGCCCTGTTCTCAGTCAAGGATATTATACGCCCCTTTCATTATTACTTTTGCCTGATAAGACAAGCGTCACTCTATCGATTCCATAGGTAGGATTAGTATTTTGACAACATAAACTTTGTTGGAAGTTAGTAGTCCTCAAACTAATTGCCCCACGGGGATTACATGTCTTGTTTTATCTTGTTTTTTTTTTTTGTTTGTTTGTTTTTGTCAACACTGTTAAAACTGTTACTTGGATCTAACTCAATAAAATTAAGACAACATTTTCCAACTGTTTTTTTTCAAGTTTAGTGAACTAACTGATATTTTGAGTAAAGTCAACTTAATAATGTGAATTTCAATGTATGCAAAAATATTAAGTAGCATTTTCAGAAAAGCCAATAAATTGAGTACTATCAATGTAGAAAATGTCATTTTATACACAGACTTAATTAATATAGGTAACCTTTAAATGAAAAAAATAAGTAGATAATGTTCTGATTTATTAATTTTGATCAATTTCCCCTTTCTCTGATTTGAAAGTGTAAATAGCTTTAAATAAATAGTTGCTACTGTGTCAATTTCCAACATTTATTAAATCATTGCCATATCCAAAACAGTAGCAATGAGCTGGACAGTAAACATTAAAGTAAGCATTCAAGAAAACATGCCCTCAGCAAATAAAGTGCAGGTTAGTGGAACACCTTCACAGTACAGTTCTGTTTACATAATGTTACAAAATTTTTAAATCAAGTAACAATTTGCAAACAAAATTTAAAATGAGCTATCAATAACATCTATTCATGCATTAAAAAAAAGCATGACTTCAACTTATAAAGTGCAGGTTAGAATAACACCTTCACAGTATTTACTGTGTGTACATACATAATATTAAAACATTTTAATATCAAGTTAACAGGCGCTTGCTATTTTTCTAACAATTTACATGCCATATCCAAATAGTGGGAATGAGCTAGATAATATAAACAATCAAGAACTTCTGTATTCATGTTTTAAACAAAACATGACCTCAGCTTGTAAATAGTAGGTTAGTAAAACACCTCAAAAGGATAGTTCACTTCAAAATGAAAATTCTGTCATCATTTACTCACCCTCAAGTTGTTTTAAACCTGTATGAATTTCTTTCTTCTGCTGAACACAAGGAATATGTTTGAAGAATGTCAGTAACCAAACAGTTAACTGGAACCCATTGGCTTCCGTATTCTTTTTATTTTTTTCTAATATGGAAGTCAATGGGTCCAGTTAACTGTTTGGTTACTGACGTTCTTCAAACATCTTCCTTATGCCCTGTAGAGGAAAGAAATTCATACAGGCTTAAAACAACTTGAGGGTGAGTAAATGACAGAATTTTCATTTTGAAGTGAACACAACATTGAAACATTTTAACACTAACATTACAGGTCACAAGCATGACCATCTGACCTCAACTTGGCATAATACCTTCACAGCATGTGTGAATATTTTGAAACCTCTTTAGTCAAACATCTCACTGATCTCAACTACTGACCAGTTTTTAAAGTGCAGCTTAACAGCAGGTCTATTTTGTGTGTATAAAATATAATTACTTTTTCACACCAGGAAGTATGACCTGTGCAGATAAAACATGACATGGATAAACCATTACAACACCCTGAACGTCCCATTATGTCCAATATAACACTGGACATAACACTCACTATGTACAATGATGTTGAACAGACAAAGAAAACAGCTGTTCACAAGTGCAGTGACAGTCATGTCTGAGTGCCTAGGCAAGTAGTTTGTTTTTCAGGGTCATGAACTTGGGGCTTGGTTTTGGGCGCAGTGTGTCAAGTCCCACAAAAAGCCTTTGAAACACCTCAAATGTTTTGGAAAGCTTGGATGGACACTCAAGTGCATACGTCAACCCAAGCAGGAAGCAGCATGCTTTAGCCAGGTTTCCAAGATTTGTAAGGACTGGTATTCCCTCAATGATGATTCCTACTGCATCTGGCTCACGGCAGACATAGCCGCTCATGTTCTTATTTTTCAGCTCCTCATGAACAGTGGTCTCTGCAGCCCCCTTTTGAGATACAAGATAAAGTATTTAAGACAAACAATCTCATTTATTAAGAAAAATAAATAAATCCATAAATAATCCACTACATGCCAAATGCTGGTTCATTTAGTTCACATAAAAGGGTAACGCTTGCCAAAATTTAACCTATGCCGGATATTTGCCTTAACTATGCTTTACCGTGATTAAACAGCTTTTTACTAATTGTGATGGTTAGATAGCCTAAAATACTTTTAAGTTAACCTCTCTTGCCAAAATATTAGTGGAACAACTGGAATGACTGCAAAGTGTGTTGGTGTGGGATGTTTGAATGTGCCACAGTCAAATACAAAGTTTTCCTGTTAAGACAAACACGTGTAAAGCACGCTGGATGAGGAGAAATGGGCCTGCACCTTGAGCACCACCGTTGAGGTGTGTTAACGACGGGCGGTGTGGGTCTATTTCAGGCTATGTGCTAATCCACATTAGCTAACAGTGCCCACACTCATAGTTGTAAATGGGTACTCCCTCTTCAATGTGGTTTTGGTTATATTGCATACTCGCCAAAGTAACGGCTGCACTGGCACATTTACATTCATCTCCAACCGACGATAATCAGTAATCACTTAACTTAGCATTACACTAGCTGTGGCTACCGTTACGTGTGTCTGTCGTAGCTTCGACAGCGTTAGCAGTGGACTCAATGTTTATGAAGAAGTTACAAACACCTCTGAAACATTAAACTATCACTCAAAGATAACATTACTTATACAACGCGCGCGCACACGTAGATTAATACAGTAAGTTATGTGGCTCAAGCGGGTCGGGTCGTGTCGTTTTACGTGTGATACGTCGGGATACGTCTGATATACACTTTTAAAATGAGTTTTGTAAAAATCAATTTATGGTGAAGTCCAATTAAATTAATTTTATTATAGAAAATATTAGGTTACGAAAATATTCACACTTTTTTACTTTTTGAAAACTCAAAAAACATAGAAAGAAAAATAAGTTAATTTATTTGAATAAATATAGTTTTTAAAATTAAGTTATAAGGACAATAGCACTGAGCGACTTTTTAAGTCACCGTTATTTATATAGTGCTCTATACAGATTGTACGAAGCAGCTTCACAGTGTTAACATGAAAATAATACAACACAGATCAATAATATTGTTGAATATTAAATGTCCCCCATAAGCACGCCATAAGCCAAGGCAACAGTGGCAAGGAACCAAAACCAGAACCAGTCACAAAACCAGGTGACAGAATGGAGGAAAAAACCTTGGGAGAAACCTCAGTCGGGGGCCAGTTCTCCTCTGGCCAGAGTATTTGTCCATTTCCATCTGTTTGGAAGTCGAAGTAATCACGTCAGTATGGAGAAGAGTTGTTGAGGATCACTTAAGGATGAGTTGGGATGGGTCCAGGTGCAGGTCCACTATAGAGGGTCCCTTGGGATAAACAGAGAGACTAAAATTAGCGTAGACGCCATCCTTCTTATGATATACCAAGTACATCAGGATTTACAGGACGTATTTCTGGTTCTGGCTGATCTAAACTATGCAGCCTAATTTTTAATTAAAGGTGGAATACCTAAGATTTTTGCATTAAAATATCCCAAAATCACAAGGCCAGTGTTATATAATTAGTTAAGAGGATAACTTACAAAATTCCAAATGTTTCAAACAATGTTTAAATCGCGAGAAAATTGAGATTTTAACCAGGGAAACGGGGCGTGTGAGCAGGGATGAGCTGGGAGTCGCCAGTCAATCGCGTCATATCCCCTTACCTCGGTTTCCGCTCGTACTACGTGTAGTCCTGGACAAATGCGGAAGTTGTAGTTGTGCGTTAGCCTCCAAGCAACAAACTTCAGCATGTTTCGCAAATATTTTTTGGAATGAAGCACAATTATTCTTTTCAATTATTCTCAGAATGTGAACTGTTGGCTGTAAAGGGGATCGCACACCGAACGAAAATCACCGCGCCACGTCTAGGACACCTCCAGTATTGCACACCGGACGCGCACTTTCTCATCAGTGTATGGCCAGCAATATTGTTATGTTTAATGACATGAAAGGTTAGATAATGTCTGTTCTATATTATGATTGTACTGTACAATTAAATACAATCGTTGCTGAGTCTGCATTCTGAAAACTTTACCTTCTTGACTGAGCATCCGTTAACTGAATGAATTGAGAATCTCACCTGAAAAATCTAATAACATCAGCAATTGTCATTCAAGCAGCTGATTTCTGTAAATGAATGCAAAACTAAATGCATATTGCAGCATAGGGCGAAGTCAGGATCCAGTAGCAACGATTTGAGACAAAAATAATTAAAATTTTATATAAAACTATGTAAATGGTGCTCTGTGAAGGGGGATAGACCTGCAGAGGAACACTCCTGCATGAACTCCAGCACTTCACCCACTGAGCAGATAACTGGGCTGGTGCTCTCGAAACAAAACATTGTGCTTTTCTAAAAGAAAGTAAATATACAGGGTATGCTTTCTGTCTTTCAGTCTCCGTGAACTTTTTTTCTGGAGCATGTCTCTACACTTAACCAAAACTCAGCGAATACTAGTCACACAGGCATGAGCAATACATTTTTACATTTTAACATTTAAGTGTCTGCTGTTAAACTAATTCTAAATGAAAACAAATATTCCCTGTTTATATAATCTGTATGTAAAGAGAGAGATGTCAGTCGTTCAACTCATTATCTGCTAATGTGAACATGCCTATGGAGAGCGCGCACTATTGAAATGCAAATGATCGGAGGCTATCCATGCAAACCTAAAATTAGTAAAACTTAACTTTGACCTCAGTCAAAATGATTTGCCCAGGAACAATTTATAGATTCATAAGATCAAAGATTGTCCTTTAAATGTAACTAAAACTAATTATATCCCATGTTTAACCACTATACAGAGACATTAATGCCAGCGGCAAATGTCAGAAGGACTTACCAAGGTAAGGCTGTTCTGGGCAGGGGAAATGAGTGTTGACTGCATGTAGATTGCCAGAACCTCACAATCTCACAAATTTGTCTGAGCAAATGACTTCAAATAATAAAAAGAGTGATACAAACGGTTGAAGAGTCACTATGCGGCAATATGACACTCCTGAAAGGCCTCTCAGCCAATCAGATTTGAGGACCATTACTAACTACTATATAATATAATATAATATAATATAATATAATATAATATAATATAATATAATATAATATAATATAATATAATATAATATAATAATAAACGCTATCCTCTCTCTCTCTCCACACACATTACTAAATGATGGGGATAAAGTCCTAGACTTTTATTGTTTTTATTTACAACTAGCTATAAACAATTTTATCAAACCCTTTTTTACAAATGAAGATGACGTCAAAAGGAGGATTTGAGAGATTTTGTCAGGTTTAGCTCAATTTGTCCCTAAAATATCAGTTGAGCGTTTCTGTGTGTGGTTTGTTGCCGCTAGGGGGCAGTGTTGTCATGTATCTCAAATCCTTCTGCTCTGTTTCTCGTTTAGCCCCATGCCATATTCAAATGCAACTTGATTAGATTTTTGCCCTTCCACTAAAGAGGGATAACAGCATGAGAGAGAGAGAGAGAGAGAGAGAGAGAGAGAGAGAGAGAGAGAGAGAGGAGGAGGAGGGGGTGGTGGGATATAAAGGGAAAAAGAAAAGAACAGGACAGGATAAAGATGAAGATGAAAATGAAAAGTGGAAATCTCAGGAGGAGGGAATGAAAGAGCAAATAGAAAACAGAATGTGGAAAAGATTAAGAAAATTCTGAATTTTAGAGAGAAAGAAAATGAGAGGATTCTGTTTAGGAACTATTTTTATTATTTGATGTTATATTATAAGTATATTATAATTCTTATGAAAATAATAAAATGCAATAAGCTTTTCAGGCTTTGATTTGGAGAAAGAAATATCATTACCTCAGTAAAAAAAAAAAAAAAAATGTGTGTAGAAAGGCTATGCTTGTGTATTTATTTGTATTTGTGTGTATGTTCTGGTGAACCCTGTGTTATGGATAGTAGGATAGTATGCTTCATATGCATCCAAGTATAGTAATTCAATATTTTTTTTGCTTTTTGCCCCAGGAGGAAAACAACGAAAAAATCGTATGATTTAAAATGATGATCTTTTTTTGTTTAAAAACACAGTGTTTTCTGTGATGATTGTGTTCTGGGATAGAGATTATAGGGGATAGAATATGTAGAGTAAACAAATCATTGTGTTAATGGAATGTCTCCATAAATCATGGAAACCAAATGTGCGTGTCAGTGCAGGCAGAATTTTAGTGTAGTGATTTCTGATTCATGAACATGTCTTTTCAATCAATCAACAATCCAGTTCACAAAAATCTGAATAGTCAGTTCATTCATGAACCAGACTGAATTTATTTGAGTTAACAAGTCACTCAAAAGCATGTCTTTGCAGTACCAGTACCACTGTGATTGCAGTACCAGTTTTGGCCACAAGCTTGCATACAGTTCCTTTAATATATTATTAATCTGTTAATATTATTTAATGGATTTCAAACTAACATAAACTAACAATGAATTCACAATTGTACTTTTATTAACTTAAGTTAACAAATTAATAAACAACACTGTAACAAATGTATTGCTCATTGTTAGTGATGATAGTTAATTCATTAAAAGGGGTCATATAATGCCATTTTCATACAAGATTGATTTTTTAGGGTCTAAATGAATACTTCAAATTAAAAATTCTCATTAGTATTTTAAGAAAACACTCATTTTACCTGGTCAAAAACAGCGCTGTTTTCAGTATTTCTTTCAAGTGCATTTGTCTTTAAATGCCAATGTGCTTATCTCACCCCGACCCCCTGTTCTGTGGGGCGTTTTGTCACAACACATTGCCTTGACAACAGATGAGGGTGTATTTTGTAGAAATAATGGCAGCGGGAGTCTCTGATGACACATCTGTGCAACAGTAGCAGTTTGAACTAGAGTCAGAACCGGAACAAGATGACGCCCAAAGAAGTTTGACAATTAAGGCTTGAACAGGACGTTTCTGAATGGTTGGTTAATGTGATGTCACTTTGATCTATTTTTGTATGTACTGGCAGGGTAGAGAAGTGGGATACAAACACTGTGTTTGATACAAAAAAAATGTGTTTTCTGATGTATACGTTAGTTGACAGATTGATGTTGCAGTTAATGGTCATGAACAACTTTTTTCATGATTTGCAAAGATTAATATAAAGGTTAATAAAACTTTACACTCACTTCTTCAGGAGTTGCAACAGGAACATGAATAGTTGGAATCGATTCTTTTTTCAGGAGCAGCTTCTTAGCAAAACCAGCTTATACTGACCCTTGTTTATAAAGCAGTCTGGTGAGAAATGATTCGCGCAAATGTGACACTCACAAAAATAGGTTTTGTTGAGATTATAATCTTTTATTTCTTTCCTTTTATTACAAATGAAATACTATTGAGAAAATACACAGAAGCGCGCTATGACATGCTGTTTCACAGAACGGAGACAAGGTGGCAGTACCTTTCAGACGCGTCACTCTGGGACCCTTAGTGAGGCGCGGAGGTAGACAAGCTCATATTCCGGTTGAATGGGAAAAGAGCAACTAGGTGTTTCTCAATGTCAAGGATACTTCCTTGGCAGGACGGGTCCTTCCAAGTCATTTCCTTCAGAGGCTAGGCAAGGGTCCTCTTTAGCATTCCGAGAAAACGTAAATGGAACAGGCTAGCAAGTGCACGTCATTGCGTCATTACATCAGTGAAAGGTCGCTTCGGCGCTGCAAAAATCATAGTGCTGGTGTACTGCAGTTTTTAAATACACTTGACAGTCCTTATTTTGTCTTGTCAGTCCTCATAGAAATAAATAAATAAAGTATAAGGGATGTATAACCAGGCGGTTGTTATAGCAACCCCGCAAACTCTAAAGCGGAATTCAATCTTGATTGAATCAGCCTGAATGGGTTGTATTCGCTGTAACAACCGCCTCGCTATACATTTTCCCACTTATAACATGGCTACCTACCAAAAAAATTCAATAATTTGACACAAAATATTGATTTGAAAAGGAGTTATTCATTCAAAAACGACTAAGTTATATTACGGAGTGAACAGAACTACGTCCATAGCAACATGATCTAACGTTAGCTGTTAAAACACATGCAACGGTAAAATATGTAACCAACAAAAAAGGCTATAACGTTATATAAAGTAAAAATTAAAAAGTTAATCACCAGTAAAAGGGAACAGCTTTAAATCCCCTCAGCAAATTTGAGCCGAAATGTTTGTTAACAAACATTATAAATGGCTAAACTGAAATTATACTTGCTTACATTTGAAAGCATATTGCCGTTATCACTCCGACTCCGCTAACGGTCTGCATTTTTTATTTTTTTGAACAAGATAGCAAAGCTGCGCATAGGATTGTGGGTGATTTAAGTGCGCGAAGGCTACACCTATGCATCCTTTCCTGTGTATGGGATATTTTCCGAACGAAGGACTCAGTCCTTGGTTGAAATTCTGAGGATCCTCGACATTGGAACAGTCCTTCGACGGACGTCGATGACGTAGCATCCTCGAAATTCCGGCTTCCGAGGATCCTTCCTTGACATTGAGAAACGCCTACTGTTGAGACTACAAAGGGTTATATTAAGCTAATATGAATCCCCCAGTGATGTGTGTTTGATAAGCTAAAAGTATGTTAAGCGTGTAAATAGTCAAGTCTGATGATAACGTTGTGAAGTTGAGGAAATGGCCGCTGATGCTCGTGCCAATGTTTTCTTGTAACGTTATTCCTAACGGCTCGGGTTTATTACTGTAACAATACATGTGTAAAGTAACTGTGTGTGTAAGACTATGCATTGCGGGTAATAAATAACGCTAATGTAAAAGCAGTTTACAGATGTAACGTTAGCTTTGGGTGAAACACACGTGGTAGTATGTACGTGGTAATATTATTAGACTATTACAGTTTCGGTTCATAGGAATTGAGTGTTAAAGTTATGTATTGACATTTGTACTCATATAATGTAAATATAATTTAACTGAACTGCAAATAGGATTTATTCTATTATATTAAGTGAACACTTACACAATGTATAATGATTACAGAAATACTAGTTTATAATATGACACAAACATTGACCTTGCTCGTGGGGAATAGTCCCTTCGACTAAACACATGTGGTAGTATGCACGTGCTAATATTATTAGACTATATTACAGTTTCGGTTCATAGGAATTGAGTGTAAAAGTTATGTATTTACATTTGTACTCATATAATGTAAATATAATTTAACTGAACTGCAAATAGGATTTATTCTATTTTATACTACAGGGCTGTTGAATGCTTGATTCTGATTGGTTGAGAACGTTCTAAAGGTGTCCAATTATTTTCAGGGAAACGCACGGCTAAAGTAGTTTCAGGCAAGTTTGAACCGCATTACAATTCTATATCCCTGCGCGTAGTTAACGGAAAATGGGATCCAATTCATAACAAGAGATATGCGCAGCCCCGTCTAACTTCACAATCAATTGACACATACAGTTTAATTTTAATAAATTATAGTCCTATCTATAATAGGCTAAATAGAAAATTAAACTGAATAGGCTATATAAATAAATGAATAGTCCTAATGCACGGATTTTCGTAATTATTCCAGATAATATAACAAATAAATAATTATTGATAGGCTTACTTGTTAAAAGGGCTTTGTGTTTTTCATTTATTGGGTTATCTACTGTCAATCATAGAAAACAATAATGAACAAATTCACTAAAACGAAGTTAATAAATAAATAAATAATTTTGACGCACATCGTCTCACGTCTCTCTCTCTCTCTCTCTCTCTCTCTCTCTCATTACTGCATTAATAACTGCATAAAGCCGGGACAGACTAGTTTAGGCGCAGTAGAACTACACATTTGGTCAAAAATGAGTTAAGACTTGTAATGGGCTTTATGACATGTATTCTGTCTTGTTAAAAGATATCTGGGTTAAATTATGTCCCGTTTCGGAGATGCATTACCACATAATCTACCCATAGCAAGCTGACTGGCTGATATAAAAAACTTTAAAGGCCTTTTTCTCCATTTCTTGGTTTGCGTAGTTACTGCACTTTGCATTTGTAAGGCCAGTTATGGATGTAATATGATACTTCTGACTGATCATGCCCAAACGCACGTTCAGTCTGTGTCTGCAGTGGGTGTTTAGTTAGACCTTCTACAGTCGATGGAAACAGTCGGTCTTCGAATATTTCAGCGAATTGTAAATGTGTCCCCCATCATTACATTAGTCTGCTATCATGGCTCAAACCTCCGTTACTAACTCTAAAATGACGTTTTGGAGTTAGCAACGGAGGCATATGGGATTAGATGCATAAGAAATTAGTCCTACATACAAGAGCGTTTTATGTCAAAAACTTGACAAACGTCTTGATATGAATCATCTGAACAATGTTTTGAGGTGTGGTAACTGTAGTATAAGCGGAACAATTGACTTCAGGCCGTTGAATTATTAGAAAAATAATGCACACCCGAGGTGTAACGGCCACTCCGCTTTGCGTCGTGACCGCATTACCACCTCGGGTGTGCATTATTTTTCTAATAATTCAACGGCCTGTCGTCAATTATTCCTTACATATTAGGTGAATACTTACAAAATGTATAATGATTACAGATATGCTAGTTTATAATACGACACAAACATTGACGTTGCTCGTGGGGAATAGTCCCTTCGAAAATAAAACTCAGCCACTGCGTCTTCAGCGGTTCGGATTTAGGAAGATTAAAAACGACGGCTGTGTTCATATTACACCGAAAAACAGAACACCACAATCACTTAGACACCATTCTTCTCCAGCATATCAACAATGGCAGGCTATGATAACAGCTCGCTCAGGGCAGGTCTGTGTTGCTGTCAATTATCAATCGCGGGAGAGGTGTCCGATCTAGTGACGTTACAAGATCAAACGGCTCAATTTGAGACAGGGAAAAACATATAAGGAGATTAAAATAAAACGCTGGATGGATTTTTATCATTATATTATGTTTGTGTACAGGCACTGCCAACACACATTTCAGTACAATCAACTTGTAAAAGTGCATGTACTATTACCCTTTAACTAACATTACCTAATGGGCCTTATTCTAAAGTGTTACCATATCTTATATAGGCAATTAGCAGAAATTATAACAAATAAATAATCAAGAACATGTTTAAATGACTTTAAATGAAATTAACTGAAAAATATGTGCCTATGAACATGTTATGATGAACGAAGTAGAACCAATGCTTTTTTTATTTGTCAATCAACTTGCTATTGACCTTTGAAATGTTTCAATTTGTATTGGTAACAATTTACAATAAGGTTTGAGATTACCATTATCTAAGATGAATACATGCTGTAATTATTGTTTGTTGTTGACTCATGTTAACTAATAACATGAGTTATCAACAAACAATACTTTTACAGCATGTATTCATCTTAGATAATGTTAACCTCACCATTTACCAATACATTTTTAAAATAAAAAGTTGTATCTGTTGAAATTGGTTAATGCACTCCCAGACAGCAACATAGTGTAGGCCTTGATCCGGCCCAAATCTGGAGCGTGTGGAATCCAAGTGTACCAGATGTGGGCCAGATCTGGGCTGTCATTAATGTTGCTGTCTGGGCTGTGAACTAAAATGATCATGAACATTTTTTTTATAAACTAATATTATCTAAGGTTAATAATCGCTGTAAAAATGTATTATTCATTATTAGTACATAATAATTAATATATTAACTATTGTTAAAAAAATTAGACCTTTTTGTAAAGTGTTATCTTTTTGTTTCTAATAGTAGTTTGTTATGAACGGTTGACATTAGCTCTCAGTGAATGCTATACTATTATTCCTAGCCTCATTAATATTCATAAGATGTATTTTGTTGTCTGATGCTCACACAAAACTTGTTCATACTAATGGTGCATCTTCTCAGTTTTGTCTTTTGCTATATCTGTCTATCTCTCTGCACTCCAGACACGTTATATTTAACTGGTGATCTTATAAACAATTCATCATTTAGCACAACAACCGCACTTGTCTGTAAACATGCACCATCTGTGTGAACCTGATAGACAGACAGGAACCTGGCCAGAGTGACAGCGAGACACTCTCAACCCTGCGGCGACAGACACATGTGGTGCCTTAGTTTTGCTACAACTTCAGCGCTACCTTTTGAGCCAAACCCTCCATTGCTCCAGAACTAGGAGCTTGTCATTGCTGCCAGCTGCGAAAGGCAGAGGTGGAAGGTCAAAAGTCACGCACGTCAGAGGCAATCGTCGCCCACGGCGCCGCCATAGCATGCAGGTCTCGCGCATCTGTCGGGATGAAAGAAGCAGCCAGGCGTGTGTGTCTTTTGTTAGCAGCATGTGCACGGATGATTCTTCCCTCAGGCGACTAGTTGAGAATATTACAGAATCGTTTTATTAGTTTCCCCATAGTAAACGCCTCTTCATATTGTCTCTAGTGATTTGATACAGAAAAATAATCTACTTTCAATTCAGAGTCTACAGATGGAAACACACTAACCATCAACATGCTGTTATGTAACATATATAACAGTCTTTAATTTAGGGGGTACATTTCATGTCCATTGATGATAATTTAAATGTTTATGTTTACATTTAATCATTTAGCACACGGTTTTATCCAAAGCAACTTACAATTGAGGAGAACAATAGAAGCAATCAAACCAACAATACGGCAACAATATGCAAAAGTGCTATGATTAGTATCAGTTAGTCTAGCACGGTACATGTAGCAAGGCTTTTTTAAAGTGTAATTATTAATGGGTCAAATGTGGACGAAAAAAGATGTGTCTTTATCCGTTTCTTGAAAAGCTTGGTTTGTTTTACGCAGGTCATTCCAACAGCATGCAACAGTCAAGGTAAATGTCCATGAAAGTGACATTGTGCCTCACTGGGATGGCGGTGTTTTTTTTTCTAAATTGTTTTAAAATTATCTTCAGAAATAATATTTAATCCAATAAGAAAATGCATAATATAATGCATACTTAAGTCACAAATAGTGTTCTAGACTAAATGTGAGCATGCATTTACTCATCTTAGATACAGTATTCCTCAAAATGAATTAAACAGTGAAATTCAAACTCTGAATATTGTGGAATCCAGAATGGCAGCAAAGATAAAAGGTTTATCTGAGCTGTGCCCCATGTTGTACAGGCATGAATTTGTATTTAACTTTTGGTGTAAAGGGGCCTTTACATTAGCCATAAATATAACTACATACTGTCCATGCAAGTGATTTACAGATTGCTCTGTTAAACAATAATTTGATTGCTTTCTTAGTTATGCCTTGGCTGAATCATTGATAAGTTTCAGACCCCTTGCGACAAATGCGACAAGTGCCAAGCGACAAATAAATGCCCCATTCTGCAGATCACTGATTCCCAAACTTTTAGCCAAAGATCTTAATAAAGACATACAGTACAGTATTATATTTTCTTGAAGTCTACGTGCAATTTTAAGTAAATATTTGAATCATTTAACAACACATTCACATGTTCACAGTTCTCTGATATAGGCTATCGGTTATTGGTCATATGGTCCAATAAATAATAGGAGGTCAAAAATAATATTCAAGTGTTTATTGCTTTAACAATGTTATACATAGCGGTAAAGCTACAAAAAGGTGTGAAAAAAAAACTGCGCCATCTGCTTTCTCTCAAGTTCAGTTTCAGCATCAGAATCTGTCAATCCAGTTCATAAAACCAGTCTGAGTAATTAAATTGCATTGCTTTTTTGACTCCTAGCCTAGTTTTAGGCTAGATTTAAAACTCCTAGTTTTTTGTCTATGTATTTTTTTCCCTCAATTGCTTAGCCTTTATCCTTCCTTTGCATTTTTAGTTTTTTCTATTTGTACTGAAGCATTCCTCCTATTCCATTCTTTCCTAAGGAGGTCAAATTGACCTGCGAGAGAAAGATTTATTACTTTTTTAAATTTCAACCACAAAACTCCTGGAATCCATTAATTTGTGTGTGTGTGTGTGCGTGTGTGTGTGTGTGTGTGTGTGTGTGTGTGTGTGCGCGCGTGTGTGTGCGTGTGTGTGTGTGTGTTTTGTGGTTCAAGTGCAACAAAAGTCCAAGGGTTTTGGACCCCTCTGATGAACACTACATTATTACAAAATAAATACCGGTAAGTAAGTAAGTAAGTAAGTTAGTTTTGGGGCAAAGAGTTTTGGGTCAAAATGACCTGAGGGAAGAATGAGGGTCAAATGCATAAGCACTGTCAAAATAATTAATAATTAATGCAAATGAGGAACATCAAAAGCTCACACTAATTTCAAAGCCTGTCCTAGTCGCCAAGTCTGCTGAGGAGGAGCCTATTCCTCCTGATTATGTTATGTCATAAGTTTAGTCTGTTTATGTCTTGTTTCATATGTTACAGCTATCTGTCATGTTATTAGCATTCCCAGGTGTTTCCCATTATGCCCTCTTGTTATCGTGTTTAGCTTGTCTACCCTTTTGTTTAAGTCAGTGTGTGTGTCGTGCAGTCTTTGAGTTTTTAATGTTATGTGGCTGGTCAGTTCCCGGTCAGTCCTGTTCCTGAGTTTTTTGTGTTTGTATCTGAGTTTGTGTATTAAACAACAATCCCTGCAAATGGATTCTACTTCCTTGTCTGCTTCCCCTGGCTGTGACATAGACCACTGTCTAGATAGAATAGCGTCGGCTACTGACACAGCATCGAGTGTATACCTCTGAAAGGGAACCCTAATGTGTATAGCTGATGACATAAAAAAACATAGAAGAAACATAATTATTAACATGAAAACAACATCTAATGTGAAGTGTCACACAGGGATATCTAGGAATTACAATTCATAAAGTTTTCCATTGTATGAATTATAAAATGCCTCAATCTTTTTCTTTTATTTGTAACAGCACATTTAACAGTAGCCTACTTTACTACAAAATTACAATAAATTCTCCATTAGAATTATTTGTTTTTTCACTGTATATAAAGAAACTTACTGTTAATCAATTAGGTGTTTACATTTCGGAAGTCTTTTAAAATTAAGCATACAATATATATATATATATATATATATATATATATATATATATATATATATATACAAAAAACAGTAGTAAACAAATAACAAAATTCATGTGTTTGTGTGATTTTAATTCAGATGTTGTTTTCATTATGTTTCCATCTTGTTATCAATCTTATATGAAAAACCCACAAAACACATTTATAGGCTCCAATCAGCAAAGTTCATTAACCTTTATGGACGTCTGAGCAATGGGTTCCGCTGACTCACCGCGAGATCACTGCAGTGTGATAATGAAGAACATTTATATGTTAGATGCTAATGCCTGAGGAAGGATAACCTTCACTTGATCTTTTACCTCTGAGAAAAGTTGAGGCCAGTAATGATAGAGAACGAGATATTGAAAATAATAAAGATGAGTTTGATTAGCAGCATTAATGGAAAGGTAAAATGAGTTACATCCTGTAAATCTCTTCAATAACAAAATAAATTTTAAGATACAATTTATACAATAAAATGAATACAAGCCGAGAAGTATATTCTATTTTAGTAATATTGTTTTTGGAGGACATTTAAAAGCCTGTATACAGTGTACATACAATAATATCAGTCATAATTATCAGGAAATAAAATGATTTAGAATCAAACATTCCAGTGAGTGCAATAATTTACGATAACAACGGGATGAGTGCACATTATCCATATAAGAAAACGTCTCGGTTACGTAGCCTATGTAACCCTCGTCCCCTTTCTCCGAGTACCGTCGGATGACGACGAATGGGATTTTAGCTTAGAAAGCCTATCAGCTCAAATAAAACGATCCAATGGTAAAAGAAATGCCATGGGTCTGTGGAATTTGCATAGCATAACTCCGCTCACCTGTGGGTATTTAAGGAGGACGCTGAATGCAAATCAGGCATGTTTTCGCTTTGGAGCCAAGTTCACTCTTCGTTCTCAAGAGAGCAGAGTTTCTCAAACTTTTTCAGCCCAAGGACCACTTTATCTTCAATTTTTTTCGGAGGACCACCTAACAAAATCACACTCTAACACGCCCCCAAAAACAACATTGTAAGGATAAGCTAAATTTAAGTTTAATATGCAACTGTTTCAAGTCAAAAACTAATTATTCAAACACAATAATAATGCAATCATATGATCATGAATTATTATATAAATTGTATTTCATTTGAAAAAGTAAATGTTAAATGCTTAATATGAAAAACAAACTGCACAAGTGAAAAAAAACTGCAATTAAATATACAGCTTAGGTCCCACTTAATGTCATTCCAAAGAGACATTAGTTTAAAGAGCCCCTATCATAGCATTTGAAATGTTCCTATTTTTGTTTTAGGAGTTCCCAAAAACAGTTTAACTTGCATGCAAGGATAAAAAAAAAACACTTTATTTGTCTTGTAATATGCATTTATTTTTAACTGATTTGCTCAACGACTCCCAAAGGATTTGTTTGATGATTAATTTTCCCAAACACCTCCTTTGAGTGACGCGAATCTGCAGCGATTGGTCAAATGACCCAGTCAGTTGTTATTGGTAAACCGTAGGCAGAGACTGTCAGCAACGGGACTCCCATAACCAGGATTATAGCTTGTCAAGTATTGAAAATTGTAGAGTGTTTGAACAAACGTGTCAGAAAAAGTGCACTTTCCACACGGTCCCTTACTCACGTCTATAAACAACCCCCTGTTATTCTATTTAGTTTTGGGCATTAATATATTCTGATATTATCATAATTCTATATTTCTTTTATCTTAATATATATGTTATATTCTTAATTTGTTTATTATATATTTGGAGGTTTGCTTTGTAACTCTTAGTTATTTAACCCATAGACCTTTATTTTGAAAGGCGGCTTGCCGGAAATGCGAACAGATCGCTTGCGCGCAGGAAGCGCGCATATGGGCTATATGCACCAAGGGGGTAATCCATCAGCCGGAAGCTGAAGATGCCTCTGGGGGCTGTCATTGTAGCCCACTATCACCTGCTGTTAGCATCCCATTGACTCCCATTCATTTTGGCGTCACTTTGACAGCGAATAACTTTACATCTGAGGCGTCCAAAGACTCCATTTATCCATTATTTATTTCTAAAGAAACACGACAATGTATAAAAGGATCCATTACTTTGTATGTTACGTTATGGCCATGTAGAAGCCGTTCTTGTAAAAATAGGCTAAAAATTGCGTCATAACCACTCGACTGTCCGTCGCACAGTAAAAAATTACCGTATAGACAGGAAGAGAAGCTTGCACAGCCTCGCAGGCAATCTTTTACTGTCTAAAGTCAGCCCATGGCATAAATAGAAGCAAAATGACAAAATAACTAATCAGAATACTTACCAAAAGTTGCTCCAGGTCGCGCTTCGCCGTCTCTGTGCACGATTAAAATTTCTCTTGGCACAGCTACTATAAGTCGGTCAGTTTGCTCACGTGACAACTACATCGTCTAAGCCTGCGCAGAACGCTCTGCTATCAGGAAGTGTGTGCCCATGTTAAGCTTCAGCTCTCTCCGTTGAAATCAACGGGGTCGCTGTGTCCATTTCTTTTACTGTCTATGATATGCACATAGATATGTATATAGACGAATCCGACGAGCGTTCTTGTGTAGGCTGCCATCTTGTGGCGACGCCATTACTGAGCTGTTACACCGGCATAGACATATGCACCGGTATGTAAACAAACCTCGGAGATAAGGTGATAACGCACCCTCGATGACAGCTACAGCCAGGCAGACTTGTTGGGTTGATGATGTTGGACATTGGCCTCCAGTCACAGATGAAGGTACAAACGATCTTACAGATTATTTATGAAAATAGCTTGGCAAGCTAGCTAGGCTAACGTTTGCTACCGAATAAACTAAAAAAAGATCTGTCCATTTGGCAACAATAAATAAATTAATAAATGAAATCAAATAAACAAATTCATGTTTTTCATTTGTGTCCATTATTTATCTCATTTTTACATTGCAACAGGCATGGGTAAGGTAACGTTACAGCTAGAAAGTATACACAATATCAACCAACTAGTGTTTTTAAACCATGGAAAGAGGTCAATATACAGCAGGAGAACAATTATGTCACATAACATTACATTTAGCTCAGGAAAGCCATTTAATGACCATAGGATGTTAACTGAATAGAAAAAATAGTGAGAGAGGAGATTTTCCTGATCACTGTATCACATATTTATTATATTTTTTTACTTATGTCATTAAATAATTGTTATTATACACGAATGTCCGCGTCTTGTCGCCCAGGAAATCTGTGTAAACCGTACGGCACCTGACAGGGGCAGTCGACCCGGGGTATTCACAATGTTTTCTCTTCAAAATTGAAATTTTACTGCCACCATTGAAACAATTTATAACGGAAACTGTTTACCCACTCGACATTATACAAGGGGTAACGTTGTAACGTTAGTGACAGTCTTAAATCGCGGGCTATTTATTCCAGTGGACGCAAGTTGCAACTAAAACAATAGGAGAGAATGGCGCAACGCTACCCAGCAACAGCTCAGTAATGGCGCCCGCTTACTCCCGGTAGTTTCGCCGGATTCGTCTATAAAGGCTAGATGTGCTACGGCGGAGTTTCTATCGTCATCACCGGCGGCCATCTTGTCACAGACAAGCTGATGTAAGATGAGTGGTCAGCATGAACACAAATACTCTTATCTCGTTGAAATCTTGACGGATTTACAAACGGTTTGGTTTCTTATAAACTTTATTAATGTGGCTATAATTATCTGGATGATTATTTATTTATACACTTTTTATTCATAAGTATGCAGTGTCATAGCTAAATCTCTGACGTTTACAACAAACCAAACCGTTTGAAAATCGGTAGAAAATTGTTATGGTTATTTAGTTATGGTTATATAAGTTATGGTTATTTAAATAGTACATGTACCATTACCACAATGTTATGAGTGAGCGAGCTGCCTGAGACAAGATGGCCGCCAGGTGCAGACGACGACCTCCATTGGTCGGCAGCGCTGACGACACATCTAGCCTTATCTATGTATATGCACGCATAAGTTCCGCATTTGACGCAAGGATGCTCAACAGTTTCCGGTTGTGGAGATTAAAGCGGAGGAAAACCGACGAAAACGGGATTATGGCAGAGTCTTCAAAATTTACTGTCCTCCCGTCTTTGAAACGAAACGTTCATACGTTTAGATGTAATTTTATATATAGTTATGTTTATTTAATATAATTTTTAAAAGAAGCATAAACACAAAACATAAACATAAATTCACATTCACCGGAAATACCGCCGTGCATAGAGCCCATAAGAGATCGCAGACAGACGAAGACACGGAACCATGCAGTCACGGATTCACACATCTGAATTAAAGTGTTATGGTCACCTAATTTTTTTTAGTAAGGCATTTAATTTATTTAGGCATTTAGTCGCTGTTTTATTTTTGTAGTATTTTTTTTTTGTTGTTCTTGTTGTTTAGCACCTGGTTGGAAGGGAGTACAAGGTATAGTTCATGTATATTTTATTTTATTTATTTATTTATTTGTTCTGCACGGTAATCACAGGGATACAGTACACGGAGGGGAAAGAAACCCACTTGGGTTTATACAGAGCTCCACTCCACTTACATAAATAAACAACAAAACAAAACAAACAAACAAAAAAGAAAAAAAAAACAAAAACAAAATAAAGACACGCTAACAAATAAATTGAATCATAAAAGAGGGAAAAACATTGTCAGAAACCTGATTATCCTTTCAATAGAAAGTTGATATTGAAGAGTTATGATAAAAGAAAATCAAAAGTAAAAAGAAACATATGGAATAATCTATAACCAGATGTCATAATGAAATCAAAAAGTCTTTCAACTGTTTTTTAAAGACAGACAAAGAAGAGATAGATCTTAGGGACAAGCTTAGTTTACTCCATAATTGAGGACCCCTAAAGCTGAGGTCAGTTTTAAAGGTTCTCTAAGCGATGTGGAAGCAAAAAATTTTTTGTCACGTACAGCAAACGTCTCCTCACTATCGGCTAGCTGCCTGTCCCCTAAACACACTGTAAAAAAACGCGGTCTCTGTAGACACCACAGGCTCCACAAACGGCAACAAAAACAATCATGTCTCACCCGGACCACGAAACCTAACAAACAGTGTTCCAGCCAATCACTGGCAAGAAGTATTTGAGGGTGGGTCTGGGGGTTAGTGCGCGTGCACATGAAGGGGGTGTGTGTGTGTGAAGGAGAGATAAGCGTCAGAGGGAAGTTTGAAAAATGCCCGACACATGACCAAAGAGACGTCGTTCTGAAGAACAAATTAAAAAGAAGAAGGAGTCGGATAAAGAACGTGCGAAGTTCCGAATTTACATCGGTAGCAAAGCTTTTGAACGATGGCGAGAACTCCGGCGGCAGAAGGGCTTCCAGTCCGACGGTTACAATTATTTCAGGAAGCACGGAAGGGAGGGGGAGGAGATGAGATGAGATGTGGAGGAGGTAGGGTCTAGCTAGCCTCCGATTTGTTTGAAAATATTGCGAACGTCAACACCCCCAGGATCGCTTTAGAGGACCTTTAAAGCATGAAGTTCTAGAAAACGGTAAGACAAGATTTATTACACTATGCCTTGTTTGATGGATATGAGTATCTGAAATTAAAGTAAAAAAGTGTTGTAAGGTTGGTGGAAGGTCTTCTCTCTTATAAATAAACTTATGAATAAATATGCATGATAAGTAAACATTGACATTTTCAATTGATAAAATCTTATATCTAAGAAATAGTGGTGCTGAGGGAGCATATTTAGACGAGTAAGAAATCAACCGCAAGAACTTCTTTTGGATTTTAGAAATTTTTGCCAGATAAGTGGGAAAAGTAGCACCCCAGACAATGTTACAATAGTTCATAAAGGGGTATAAAAAACTATAATAAAGCGTTAGATGAGCAGATGAATGAATTAAAGGTAAAACAATTCTTAGAATATTTAACATTTTAGAGGATCTTGTACAAACTAGATCAACATGTTTTGACCACGTCAAACCTTCATCAATCAGAACCCCGAGAAATTTTGTTGAAGCCACTTGATTAACTGGAGCTCCATAAATTTCTATACAAGCATGTTCTTTCGGATATAATTTATTAATATTGTGAAATATAATAAAGTTACATTTTTTGACATTAAGCGTTAACTTGTTAGTACAAAACCAATTTGATAATATTTTTAACTCGTCATTAACATGTTGTATCAAGGTTGTTGTACATATTTATGCACTTGTATAATGCTACATAGCCTATCTTGTCTTTATGATTGTTTTATATATGTTTGGTTAATTTTTGAGTAATTTAAGGTGTTTATATGCTAGTAATCATTTAGTGATTTATTGCTATATATTTTACTGTTTTGTTTCATGTATGAGAATCATTTTCAAACTCAAATAATGTTAATTTATCTGTTCTAGCTCTTACGGTGTTGTGAAGGTGTTACGAACAATAAACAGACAACATCAGTGAGAGAGCGAATTTCCTTTATTTCAACTGGGCTGCTACAGTAAGAGCTTGTTCCTATTTATTCCATTTGCTGATGTAAATGATGACAGACAAGGCATCTAAGTCATGCACTCCTGTGAAAGAAATGGATGCATTAAAACTTTCTCAAAGCAAAGATACAGAAATGGATGCATCAAAACCTTCTCAAAGCAGAGATAGAGATGATGAGATAGAAGATCATCCTGATGGTGTAAAGACAGATGAAGTATGTCGCTCTGGTCCTAAACGAATTCCTACAGAGACGATGGTCGCGTATCAAAGAGAGGAGTCACAAAACGCAGAGAGAAGGCTCCTGCACTCATATGAGCAATGGAAGGCTGAGGCTTGAAAGGTAAGAGAGCAGCTGAAAACCGATATTCCTGAAAGTCAGCTAGCAACACTTATAGACACATTGAAAAATGAACGAGACAATGAAATGAACGCATACATGAGAGTTCATAGTTATGTTACTCCTCCCACTGATACAAGAAGATGGATAGATGCTTGTGATGCTGTGACGAAGGACATAGTAAAGATTGCTTATGAGAGGATCTCAGGTGTTGATGGAGACCTGGATGTTGGAAGAAAAAAGGAGCTTCTTCGTGAATTGCTCGATCGAGATTATGCTCGCTCCGTCTATGGTTCTACGGTGTCGCGTATCAGCTCCAAGTCAAGCATACCCATAAGTCAACCTTCACTGAATTCCACTCTGATGGCTAAACGAATAGAGGCAGAAGCAGAGCTTGCAGCAAAGAAAGCAGAGTATGCAGCAACAATGGAGGAAAAGGAACAAAGGGAAAGAATACAATTTCTGGAAGAAAAGTAAAAAAGAGAACTTGATGCTCAAAGGAGTGAGTATGAAAGATTACTAGCAGCAAAGGAGGTAAGAGCAGCTAGAGCCAGCCTAAAGGTGTATGACTGGGAAGAAGTTCTGCTGCTAATCAGAATGACATGCTGCAGCAACCTGTGAGCATTCCCACACAAGTGTATTCATCCTCCATTGAGCGAACACTCAATGTTCATTGCCAACTCCAAATGCGGATGTGTCTTACCTTGCACAGGCTGTTCAAGACAGTATAACGCTGAACAGACTTCCTATGCCAGAGCCTACAGTCTTCAGTGGTGACCCCATTCACTTTATTGAATGAAAGGCTTCATTTCAATCACTCATCGACAAAAGACAAATCTCCTCAGCAGATAAGTTATACTACTTGAAGAAGTATGTCACTGGTTCCGCTCGGAAAACTCTTGAAGGCATGTTTTACAGAAATGATGAGGAAGCCTACAAGGATGCATGGAAAAGACTTCAGGATTGGTATGGACAGCCGTTCATCGTACAAAGAGCATTCCGTGAGAAACTTGCATGCTGGCCCAGAATCCAGCCCAAGGATGCTGAAGGACTCAAAAATTTCTCAGATTTCCTGAATGCATGCAAAAATGCTATGCCTCATGTTAAGGGACTGGAAATACTGAATAACTGTGAGGAAAATAGAAAACTCGTCAGTAAACTTCCTGATTGGGCGGCTGCCCGCTGGGATCACCAAGCTATGCAAACACTGGGTGAGACTCCCACCTTTCCATGATTTCGCTTAAAGCTAGGGTATACGATTTCAAAGATTGTTCATTATTAATATCCTCGTTTAGATGCTGGTTATGGTTATATAGTACAATCCTAACAATATGAATAGAAAAAAGAAGGAAAAAAATCCATTCACTCTATTGGCTGTACAGCCGCAGAAAAGTTGACCAATGTAAGCTGTGCGGCCGCACAGCTTATATTGGACAACTGCTCTCATCCAATCACCAGCTCCACTTGAAACTCCGCCTGGCGCTCGCGTCTCCAACCCAACCGCACCCGCCCCCGCCCCCCTCCATGCGCGAGCAAACAGCTGACAGACAGTCTATGGTAGCTAGCTAGCGTCAGATCAGCAATGGATAAAGCAATGGATAAAAATATAAACGACAACAGCAAGCGGCCCCTGCTTGCCCCTACTGTAAAGTTTGGACGAAAGAGAAAGTCTGTGGAGGAAAGATCAGAGATTAAAAAGAAATGTGAAGAATGCCGGACTCTAAGTAGGATAAATATAGCGTACTTCATTGACCGTTGGAGAAAGCTTCAGGGAGATCTGGGACTGAAAACGACGCTGACACGGATGACTTTTTGTTGAGCAGGTAAACATTTATTTATTATTTTATGGTGTGACGTGTTTCATGGCTTTTTATCAGTTTGACAACCTGCTCATGCTGCCGGTCGGCATTGGAATGTTAGCCGTTTAGCATCGCCCATCACGGGTCAAAGTAATTATATTTCTTGTTTGAAGTTTCTGTTAGAGCCGATCGGAATTTGAACAAGATGCGCTGCGTGCTGCAATAACAATTACTCAAAACCTCAGCAATACTAGTAGTATTATAATGGTGGTCTGGAGTTTAGAACATTTCATGTGTTGCTAATCTTGCGTTGACGTGAACTCAAACGTGACATACGTCAGGGATCAGGTAGCACAGAGGGGAGGGGGGTGTGTGTGGAGGGGCGGGATGAGTTTTTTAAAACTTCCCTACCGTCTCGACCGTTTTTTAACATCATATACCATAGCTTTAATTCATCTCACTTGAGGCCGAGGTAGCTTGCAACCCTGTCACCTTCTATGCTCTTCACGCTTCTGAAGCTAATAAGGATAAACAGAACCTCAAGGTTAGTAAGAACAAAGCCAATGTCTTCCACACAAAGATAATCACACAAAATGAGAATCCGAAGCCCACTGGTAAAGTATCTAAACCATGTCTGTTCTGTCGAAGCAGTGAACATCAAATTCATGATTGCTCTAAATTCTCTGCAAAGTCTCTTGAAGAGAGGAGACAGTTCGTAAAGGATACTAAGCTGTGCTACGGATTTTGAAGCTCAGTCACAGTGCCAGAGACTGTCGTTCGAGACATAGTTTTGTTATCTGCAAGGGAAGACATCCTACCTGCTTACATGATGACAACTTCACTAGAAGGATGAAGTTTTCCCCTGCCCAAAACCTAGAGAACACGCACGAAAGGGTAGTGACAACGTCTTTAAGTGTAGAATCTGGATGTGCATCTGCTAACACCTCAATGATCGTGCCAGTGTGGTTGTCTTCACAAAATGACCCCACCTCAGAGAGACTCGTCTATGCTCTGTTAGACACACAAAGTGACACTGTTGTGATTGAAAGCCCATTAGAGAGTGACATTGATCCATCTCCCCAGGATTCCCAAACAAAATCTAAGTCTATCCCAAAGGGAAAAAATCGAAAGGGGCATAATAAAAAATGGGGGGAACCAAGTAAAGAGATACGTATGAGAGACCTGTCTGAGTTATTGGAAATAATGGACAGGATAAAAATGTAAAAGTTAATGCTGTGTTTAAAGGGTGACAAGGTTATAACCTAAAATTGAACTATGATTCATTGAAGCTTTGATGTGTCAAGAAATGATAAGCATCTGTGAAGAAATATGATGCCTGCAAAGCAAAGGAAGCATGAGTTGTGTTTTGTCTTTGGTGAAATTTGTACATGTGTAACCTTAAAAGGAAAATGTGAACTGCTACTGTGCAACAGTGATGCCTTTGTGTATGTGTTAATTTTTCTGTATAAAAGAAAGGAGATGAAGGAGAGATCTTTGCTCTTCCTTGCAACCAACAACCTGATACGCCAGCAGTTATCAGGCGCAAGAAACTTCAAGCCTAGTTAGTATACACCTGTTAGTTAATACTCATTTTTTGATCTGTAACAAGTATTCATTTTCATTTGATTATTGTAATAAATTTTGTAACATTTATTATAATCATCTGACTGGACCTTGGATCATTGAGTGGTAGTCCCACTCCCTAACGGGGCCGGGAGGACCCTATCTGGAGAGAACGACATCAGAGGGTGAGAATTATTTTGAGATAAGAATAACCCATTTGAGATGTGATTGATCAAAATAGCCTAGCCAAAGAGGCAGCATATAACAAGTGTTTATATATATATAGGCATATATGTATGACCGATTGTTATGATGTGAATAAGGTTGAAGAGTACCACAAAAGGTAGACTTATAATATAAAGGGGAAATCTATTATTTCGATAATAGAATACGAATTTATATAGACTGATCACCTAACTCTTGAGGACACGACTAAAGGATAGGCTCTTTAGTTACCGCGAGATTATAATAATATCAGGGAAGGGATATTGTATAATTAGGAACGGTATTAATCGTGAAAATCCATCACATGGGGGCTCGTCCGGGATTATCCATTGGATAATAAAGACCCGGAGCCAAAAGCGAATTTGATCAATCAAAGTTGGATGACCCAAAAAAGCTTCGCTATAAATAGGGGACGCCCTATTGTAAGAAAAGCGAAATAAACCGCGCGGCAGAACCATGAGTATCTGATTAAAACCAACAAGAATCCCTTATGTGAAGGGCCTTGTAGTTTTCTTAAGAAAAGGAAATAATTGTTTTCCCTAGTCTGCATTTCCTGAGGAAAGAAGTATAAGTATCTGACTAAAACTAACGATAAATCCTAAAGAAAAGGGGTTTAGTAATTTCCTTAAGAAAAGGGAAAAATTGATTTCATTGTCTAAAGAAATGGCTCACATGGCTCAAAGATCACCAGATTCAGAAGTAATTACAACCTCACCACCTGCAGCGGCATACCAAATCACCGGAACAACGCGTGATAAATTTGTCCGAGAAAAAGGTACCAAGGAAGGTAACACGGAATGGTATATAGGAGATTGTGAAATTAATAATGGCAGACATTTTATGTGAACCTCTGCAGCAGACGTGAGGGCCATAGTTGAGCGAATAGAGGCCGAAAGGGCAAATGGAGAAAAAGTCAGAATCCATTTTGATCAAGGGATCGATGTGTCATACAAGCCAACCACAGATTCTAGTATTGAAGTCTATAGTGGTAAAACAAGAGTATTGTATGATGGTACAATCATGCCTCAGCAGAGAAGGCGTAGGAATTCTCAGAATACTGAAATCAACTATTCTGACACAGAACGAGCAGGTCCAGGGACCCAGAGAAGGCTAGACTTTCACGAGGCAAGCCCTGGCCCAGCATATGCAGCAGTTGCAAATGAACTAATGCAAACCATAGATCGCGCAGGTTGTGCAACCAACCCAGAAGACTCTGACTGGAAGGAAGAGGAAAGTGAAGGTTGCCAATGGGATGAACCCATTCCACAGAGAAATAGGGTTAACCATAAGAGAGCAAGACCACTGTCAAAAGAAAGAAGGAGTAGTAGTCATGCTAGGGAACATATCGAATTAGCAGGAAGAAAGACTCTAACTCAACCAAGGCATAACCTAAAAAAGAGCATTAGAAGGGAAGAGCCTGAATATATGCAGAAACTATTCCTCGCAGCCACAGGGCTAACGGCTGATGAAATTTTAGACATGCCTGGAACAAGTTCAAAGGCTAAACAAGATATGATAGCGGAACAACAAGATGCCTGTCAAAAAGCTTTAGCGTTGTGTCTCCGTTTAACACTCCCAGCAAATAAGAATCGGAGTGGAAGGGACCCTATAATGGGTGACATTTTTGAACTAAGAAGGGAAGTCCTAATAGAATCAAATAATCCAATATATAACAGAAGAAAGGTATCGGAACCGTTGCCCCGGGATGAGAAAAATCATGAAGATGATTTTAGCACAGATGAGGAATGTGAAGTGAGAGAGTCCAGGGAAGGACTAGGAATAAACCTGGCTAGAGTAGCGGCCTCCTCTGTGAAGAAAAAGACATTAGCTGAGAGCAGTAGCAGGGCCAGGGGCACATACAGAGAGCTTGAGAGCTCACAGGAAGAGACAGAATCTAGTGAGTCATACTCCTCAGAAGAGGAAGTTGAACAGAAGTCAGTAAGAAAAACTAGAACAGGAGGTAAGCATACTATAACGGCCACAGAAATGGGTATGTTTAATGGAATGAAACTAGACGCAAGAGATAACATGAAAAGTTGCCAAAAAATAGTGGAGCTGGGGAAAAGGCTTAACATTTATGATGAAGATATAGAGCTAATGATTAACCAGCTGGTAGGACTAGAACTGAAAATTGACGATATCTCTCTGCACAAGAAAAATATTTCTGGAATGACAGTGAAGGAGAAATATGAAAAAAGGCTGAGAGAGATCAAAGGTACTGGGATGCTAATATTCTGTAAGAATAGAGCCGGAAAAGGTAAAAATCCGATCCAGACAGTAAAAGAACTCTTGAAATTCGAAAAAGATCTTCCGGGCCTAGCTCCTTTAAAAACGTGGGGCAAAGAAACTAATTGGGAGGAATTGCAAACTTTTGCAGTAAGATATGACAGGCGGTCAAAACAAGAGGCAGAGAAGAAAGGGAAGCCTGAGTCCCAGGGTTTTACAGGAAATAGGCCACAAGGGCAAAGAAAATCAGAAAGGCTCAGAGGGGCCCAGGGCCGCAGTGCTCCACAGAGAAATAAACAATTTGAAAAGCCCATATCGCCCAGGGAACACAAAGGACCAGTTAGAACGAATGGCTATCAAAGAAGAAATAGATCGCGGAGCCAAGGAAGGCAGGGAAAGCCTAGTGGGGGCCAAGTACAAGGGCCCTCATACCACAAAGGGGGTGCTAGGCCAGACAGCTCAAATTATGTTTCAAGGGATGAATGGGACAAACTGACCCCAGAACAGCAAAATAGAATTAGGGAGCAAAGAGCAAAACAAAAACCAGCAGGGAGAAATCTGAATGATAAAGACAAAACCAAATCAAGATCTGTGAGGTCTAATGAAGTCCAGCGGCAACAAGACTAGAGGGGCCCCGAGGGAAAAGCAACCATCCAGTCTGATTTGGTCAAGGAAATAGACGGGTTTTTCTACCTTGATTTCGATGGAAGAACGTTTTTGCTCGACACAGGATCGGAAATGACCTGTTTGACTGATTTGCCAGGCGATGCGGTGAAACAACAGGGAAAAGTTAGAGTGTATGGCTTTAGCAAATCTCAAGCTCCAATCTCGTCAGATTGGTACATGTGGAAGGGTATTGCCATCATTCCTAATCAGTCAGAGAACTTGGTTACATTGAAAGACGCCTGCACCATTGTGGGTGAGAGTAGTAAAGACGTTTCTGTCAGATGGATGAAAATGGTTGGGAGAGATTGATCGAATGGTAAAAGACACCATTCTAGACAAAGAAAAAGTAAAAGGGATCCTAGAAAAACACAAAAAGGGAGCCGCTAGATTTAAAAATGATGTAGGTCTGCTGGGCAAAGAATTTGAGTATGAAATAAGAGGTGGTGTGCACAAGCCACAAAGGCAATACCCAATAAACAAGAAGGCGTTAGCAGAAATTAAAGAAACAATCGAAGAACTGACGCGTCTGGGGGTAATCAAAGAGATTGACAATGCAATCACAAACTCACCGTTACAAGCAGTCCAAAAAGCAGATGGTTCGTGGAGACTCGTTAATAATTTTAAATTATTGAATCGGGTGACGGAGCCAGATACAAGATATCTGATCAATGCAAAAGATGTGACCAATGGTCTACCTAAAGGCCAAATATTAACTAAAATAGACTTAGCAAACGGTTTTTGGACAGTCCCATTAACTGAGGAAAGTATGGCTAGAACTGCATTTACGTTCCAAACTAAGCATTTTTGTTACACTAGACTGCCACAAGGATTTATGAATTCGCCGAATGCATTTCAGGCCATAGTGGTCAGACTGATGGAAGGCTTACCGGTAACAGTGTACATTGACGATCTGATTATCATTAATGACGACCCAGAAGAACATTTAGAGGTCGTGGACGAAGTGTTAACTAGGCTGATAAAAGCAGGCTTTAAGCCTAGTTACAAGAAAATTGAAATTGGTAAAAGGGAAGTAGATTTTCTGGGTTTTGCAACAACAGGAGCAGACAGGGGGCTGTCAAAAACTACAAGAGAAAAATTGGAGGATTTAAGACAGAAAACCCGACAAGCCTGAAAGGATTGCAGAGTTTCATGGGCCAAATGAATTTTATCAGGGATCTGATACCAGGTTATGCTAAATTAGCTAAACCACTTTATGGGGCCACAAAAGGAAACGAGCTGACATGGAGTGATAAGCTAGAGGAAGTTAGGTTGAAACTGATTGATCTAGCTTTGTCCTCAGGCAGAATAGCAAGACGTGAGCCAGATCAGAAATTGGTTGTGAGTGTAGAAAACACCAAAGACGAGATGGAGCTGGTGCTTTACAATGAGAAAGACAGAAAGAACCCGATCCAGTTCATGTCGTATCCTAAACCAGCCAATCAGGCAAAGCAGGAACCGAAGTCTGCGACTGACATTCTGGCCAGCATTGCTAAATGCCTCATACCAATAAAAACCTTAGCCCTAGATCAACAAATAATCATTGAATCAAAAGGGGAAGGAATAACCCAACTGGCCAGAGAAGCAAAAAATCTAGTGAGTGAAGCCCCTAAGGTTCATCAATTCACTTGGGCTAAGTGGAGTAAATTACTGCAAGACACACAAATTATTTTTGGTCACAGTAAGATTCAAAAGAAGGAAAAGGTAACCCTCCTTCCAAGGGGGACCATTGTTTGTTATTTTACTGACGGATCCAAAGAGAAAGATGAAACTGTTTGGGGTTTTATTAGAAAGGAAAGGGGCAAAACGGTATTCCGCCAAAAAGGTAATTTAGACAGTGAAGCTTCAGCACAGCAAGCTGAATTGACCGCGGTTGCAGAGGCCCTAAAACACATGAAAGCAACCAACAGCTTATCTGCGGTTTTGGTCACAGATAGCGACTATGTGTATAGGGCACTGACAGAACATGTAGAGATGTGGAAACTTAATGGGTTTTGTAATGCAAAAGGCAAGGCATTAAAACAGAATGAGCTTTGGAGAGAGATTGCTAACCTTTTAGAGGAAGTGAAACCGCAAGTGCTACACCAAAGCAGTCACACTGTGCAGACAACGCCTGCTGCGACAGGCAATGATGAGGTTGACAGATATCTAAGAGATAAGACAGTTCAAGTGACTAAGGTAGTTAGGGCCATTACTAAAGAGAGTGAAAAAAGTATAGTAGAAAACTTGCATGAAGATTTAATGCATCCAAGTTTGAGTTATATGTCAAAATATTGCAAAGCCACAGGGATTAATATTCAAAATTTGAAGACAACCTATCTGAAAGTTAGAAAAGCTTGTCCAGAGTGCAGGAAAGTGATGACTTGCAGAAACAATGACTATGGGTCAATAAAGAGAGAGCGAGAAAATGAAGAAATATCTATTGACTTTGCCGGACCCATCAGGCCTGCAACCAGACAAAAGAACTGTTACTTTTTAGTAATAGTTGATAACTGCTCTAACTTTCTACAAATCTACCCGTGCAGACAGGCTACTAGCTCGGTAGTAGTGCAAGCACTAAATGAGTGGGTGAAATATCGGGGACCACCGATGAGAGTCAGGGGAGACAACGCCCCAAATCTGACAGGACAGGAGGTCGAGGACTACTGTACAAAGATTGGGGTCAAATTGATAAAAAGTATAAAATACCAGTCAGCGAGCAATGGGATTGCAGAGGCTGCAGTGAAAAGGTGTAAGGAATTTTTTGTAAAAAATGAAAAAGTCGCCTTTTGGGATGAGTTGATTGACCAGTGTACTCATTTCCTAAATTACAGAATCACACCGAGTGAACTCAAAAGTGAAGATCAACCTGACCAAGGGAATTTTAGCTCCAATCCTTTTGAGGTAGGCGATCAAGTAATTATATTGCATAAAATCAGAGGGAAGCGATTTAAGCACAAGACAGGTACAATCGATACCGTCTCTAAAATCACTTCAAATACTAGTGTGCAGCTAGAGAATAACAGAATCTGGTCATGTCGAGATCTAATAAAAGCATAATGAAGCAGGTGGTGTTTGAGTCAATTATTGAGTCAAAAACAGGATGGGTACAATGTCAAAATGAGGCATATGCACTTCTTAGAGTAAAGAAATGGCATGAGGATTGCCCAGACGGAACCCATAGCAAATTGATACCCTTCACAAGTTGTTGCATTTGTGAAACAGGTGAAGTAGCCCAGTTGCTCTGGGAAGGCCCAAATGAGGACCGACCAAGCAAAGAGAGCCTGAGACAATCTCTCCTGAAAGAGGGACAAAACCTTTTTCCATGGTACAATCCACAAGGGAAAATAGGACACTGTGCACTTGGTGAAGTCACAGTTTGTGGAAATTGCAGACTAGGAAAACAGAGATGGGTCATCCAAAAGATACAGCTAGGAACAACCAGTTGTATCTGTCGAACCTGTAACTCATGCAAGGAAAGGCTTATGTTACTTGGTTCGAGGTGTGCTTGCACATTTCGAGAGTCTAAACTGGAATTGTGCAATAGGTGTGATAGGCTAGAAGAGCAGAAGTGGGTGCAGACTGTCAGCAAAAAGGAAGTGTGGCTGACTAGAAAATCAAGATTAGCTATGGGGTGTGTTGCTCAAGGTATGTTGATGACTTCGTGGGTCAGCAACCCCTTGCCCTTGATGGAAGAGGAAGAAAGAGCTTGGTTATATCGATATTGTAGTATGTACGGACTATACAGCCCCTCTTATACAGACCCGTTGGAAGAAGGATCTGTCCTGGGACAGATTTTAAAACAAATTACCTGTTTAGATGTGTGGGAAAGAGTTGTCTCACAAAATTTAAACGACCGAGATAAAACCATTCTCGTAAAAAGAGAGGGCCAGTATGTGAACAGCACAGTTGAACAGTTCATGATTAATGAGATTAAAAACATGAATTTCAACATAGGAAAGCATAACTGGGAAACTAGAGCATGGGAGCATGGGGTCCGTGAAACTGACCTAACCATGATGTCTAGAAGTCAGATCATTCTATCCAACGAGGCCTGGTACAAAATTATGAGGAAAGAAATGCTTCGATGCTAAAGAAAATGACAGTAAGCCTCTGTTGTACCAGGGGATTCATGGGCATGGGATTTAGCATTCAAGGCATTAAAATTGAGTGGAAAACTGAAAATAAACCAATAAAGGAAAAAGTCCGAGACTGGCTGTTCCAACTCACTTGTAGGGATAGATAGCCAACCCTCTGTTTTCTCTCCAACAGCAAAAATGACTAGAGGGGGAAGGAGAGGACAAAAGCTGAAAAAGAGGTACAGAGCTCCATTGGGATAACAATAAGAAGTGCCGAGAGGTCATGGTGGGGGTAAGTATGACTTTTATCCTCATTGTAGTCATCTTGGCTGGATTTGGAACAAAAGAAACGGAAGACGTCTATAAGGTATATCCTTGCATTAAAATTGAAAAAATAGCTAAACTGCACTGCTACAACCAAAAAATTATGAACAAAGGTTCAGTGCTGATCCTAGCAGGAATCCTCTATAATCCCGAAAGTAATGCTAATCTGATGAGAAACTGGATAACTGATATAGACCCGAAATATTGGAACTGTACGAATAATGGAAGCTTCCTTAACTCGGTTGTAGATTATGGTCCCACGTCAGAAAATGGGAAAACTATAGCGAAATGGAACAACCTAGAAGTACTAAATCAAACACATGTAATGTTGAAGGGACGAAGAATAAATGAGACAGCAGAAAGAAACATTACCCTGAAAAACTTTGACTCAATGTGGTGGAACCATGTATATGGGAAAACAATTTCCACCATGAAATGGAACTGTGAGACAGGAGAGGCAGAGATAAAAAGACTAAGAGTACTAATAAACAAGAGTCAAAACAAATTAGAAATAACAGATGACAGTAAAGAAGTAACACCGCCCAAGATAGGGTCGATGATGTATGAAGCTCAGCGAGCAGGGCCCAAACCAATTGATCGCTGGCTTCGTATGAGTGAATTCCAGGACAAAATCCTTATTCACTCAATACACCAAAAGAAACCTGTGATCCCTGCGGAAGATGCAAATTGGATAAATTGCTATTACAAATCCAGAGCCACACCCATGTGTGAAGATATCCAGAGCTGTCCGTGGATAGGAAATATGATTTGGCCTAGCAATAAAGGTAGATCTACTATTGATCACAAAAAGCAATGTGCCCATAAAATAGATCTGGGAAAGAAGGTCTGGTACTGTGTCATAAGGGCTGACGCCCCCTGGAATCAGACTCTCATGGAAAAATATGAAAATGAAACCCTAAATATTTGGCACCAATGGATAATACGTCACTATAATTTCACAGTGGGGTCCGGTAGTGAAGGGGATAGAACCACATGGACCGTGAAAGCCACTCTTGAAGGAAAGAAAAGAGCTAATGGAAATTATAGGCACCCATACACACTTGAGTACTTCCCAAATTCAGGAATTCCTCTAGAAATATGAGAAATCTCGGGGCTAACGAAATATGTCAGGACAGAAATCAAGGATCAACAATACAGAAGTGCTCTTTTACTGTACATGATACAAGGAGGAGAAGCCCTAAAGTGGAATACCATTAGTAAAAAGAAGGATGGGTATGTAAGATATCATGGCAGAAATCAGAAAATAAAGTACAATGGCACAGGAGAGAAAGAAGGCAATCTTGTGTGGCCTGTACACATGAAGTATCTGGGTTCACATGAAATTTCTAATTCTTACAAGCAACAATCAATAGGTCAATGGGAAAGCGGATATTATTTGAAAGTATCCGACCCTGATAGCTATTCCTGGGGAACTCGTAGTAGACTATACATCAGACCCACTCTGGGAATTTTCTCTAAAAAGTGGAATGTAACTGACTGGTACGGGGGACCGTGCACAAGGCAAAACCGAATCATAGAAATAGTAAGAAGCTCAAAAGGGAGAAGAGTGTCCTACGAGATAAATTGTACTAAAGAATTTGACCTAGGAACTGAAACCCTAATAGTAGGAGTTAGGCTAGATAATAAGAATGTTGAGTTCTGGAGTGACCAAGTCTCAACCACCTATCCCTGTACCGCGGAAATGTTCAATGAATGGAAGTATGCGACATTTAGTGCCCCTATAATGCAATCTTATGCAGCAGTGACAGTAAACAAAAGCACTGACAGAAACCATATGTCATGCGGCTATGAAGCAATAGAAGGTGACAAATGGAAACATGAGAATTTAAAAGTAATTCCTCTGATTATGAAACAATTGGTAGGGGAAACACAGATAAGGAAGATGTGCTATTGTTCCATATCTAGGCTATTTAAGTAATTGGAAAAATCTGTTGCATCCGGTGGATGACTTTTTGGAAGGAGAGAGTATAGGCGCACATTGGGTGCACCGAATAGACTTCTGGACCAAAACCAGGAGCCCTTCTTCTGTAACATTGATAGAATTGACTGGAAAAGTGGTGAAAAGAGCTTTTGAAGACATGGGAAGCAAGATTAAGGAGGTAATTAGCACTGTGTGGAGTGTATTGGAAGATGCATGGTCCATAATAAAAGTAGTATTTTATTGTGCAGGTGGAATAGTGCTAACCATAGTAATACTAGGCATAATGATAAAATTGCTGAACATATGTGTACGTTTCAGGCAGCTGAAACGATTAGCCAATCGAGCTAAATATAAGAACATTCCACTGACAATGGAGCACTCAGAATCAGAGAATGATAGCGAAGGGGAGGAGTTAAGAGCCGAGTCAAGGGTATAAGAACCCAAGCTTTAAGTATTACTTCCCTCATCTGCTGGCCACGGTTGAGAGAACTAATACAACGAGCGAAGAAAAACTTTGGAGAAACCAGAGCAATTGCATCATCACTCGAACCAAATTCCTGGGGAAATGATTCTAATGCGACTGAACCAACTTGCTCCAATCCGCCGGTAAATAAATTTCAAATTATAATTAATGATATGATTTTATGCCTATATTGGCTAATGATGATAATGGGCTTAAGGGGAAAATGGCAAATTCCAATTGCAATCTGTCATGTGGCCTTGTACAATTTGCGGAAAAGGCTAAATCTGGCAGGACTCTTGATTGGGCAAGTTGTGAAAAGCCCGAGAATGAAAACCACATTTGGAACTCGAGGCTTGATAGTTTTGGAAATTCTCAATATAATACTTGCCATATGTGTCATGGTACAGTATTATCTTGAGATCAGCTACATGAAACATGTAGGATTCGCTTCTACTCTGTTGGTAATCTTCTATCTGATGATGTTGGCTACCAGTAGAGTAGAAGCTGGAGGTATAACTATGGTGATATACATAGTAGCAGTAATGACAATTGCATTGGCAACCATGGTGGCAGCTGAATACTATGATGATCCAAGAATGTTTTGTATAGCCATGATGATTGTTATAAATGATTGGTTTTATCTGAGAAAACTGATGAAAACTGTCAAGCAATGTTGCACTAGCATTGAACTCACAATCCCCTCTGTAACGTCCAATTAGGCCTTCACAGCTGGACAAAAAAGGAGAAGAGGAATGACCAGAGGGGGAAAACGACAGATTAAACGAAGTCGAAATCAGACTTGTGCTATGTGTAATAGACACAACCTGAGAATAAGAATGCAATGCTATTTTGGGGGTAGATGGCAAGATCTGTGTTCTGATTGTGTTTTACTGTATAATATAACCCTAGATGAAATTGGGGAAATAGTAACAACCAGTCGTAGAGGACGAATGGATGTTGATGGACCGTGTGTGAACAATGGGTTTATTCTCTGGTGTCAACACATGGGATTGAGTGTCTGTGATCCAAGTGAAATTGTACAAATACAGGCGGGTACTAAAAATAGATGCACAGCGAAAACATATTACCTCGAGCCGGCTGTATACCTAAAGAAAACTGCAACTGGAACTCTAGAGATGATAATAGGAATAATTTTTAGGGGAAAGTTCTGGAATCACAAGTTGGATGATCACCAGTACTATTATAGTTGTGTTTATGTTCCAACAGAAGGTCCTCGTACAGAGGACTCCTGGAAAATGGGCGGTGGTACTGTTGACCAGGGAGTTGGCGGAACAGGAAGTGGCCTTTGTAATCGATCTGCCCAATCTGGAGCGATTGGAGAAGGTTCACAGAGTAGAACAAAATTTCATCCTGAGGCCAGTGAGCAGTCAATGGTATCCAGCCGATGCGACCAAAGGGTTGATGGAGTGGTGTTTCCACTCAGGAATGACCAATAGTCAATTTAGATCACTTAAGCTTATGATGTGTCAGCCTGATGGTATAGGCTACCGCCTGTATGACATAGAATTTGACTGGATCACCCCAAGTGTATATTGGATTAGTTTTCCTAGAAAGGTAAAGGAAAATGACAAATGTAATAAAAAATGGGTAGTCGAGGAAATGGGAGAAGTAATCGACTATGATCAGGTAGATGGTTCCATGTCACGAGGGGGTGTGATTGAAAGCCCATTAGAGAGTGACATTGATCCATCTCCCCAGGATTCCCAAACAAAATCTAAGTCTATCCCAAAGGGAAAAAATCGAAAGGGGCATAATAAAAAATGGGGGGAACCAAGTAAAGAGATACGTATGAGAGACCTGTCTGAGTTATTGGAAATAATGGACAGGATAAAAATGTAAAAGTTAATGCTGTGTTTAAAGGGTGACAAGGTTATAACCTAAAATTGAACTATGATTCATTGAAGCTTTGATGTGTCAAGAAATGATAAGCATCTGTGAAGAAATATGATGCCTGCAAAGCAAAGGAAGCATGAGTTGTGTTTTGTCTTTGGTGAAACTTGTACATGTGTAACCTTAAAAGGAAAATGTGAACTGCTACTGTGCAACAGTGATGCCTTTGTGTATGTGTTAATTTTTCTGTATAAAAGAAAGGAGATGAAGGAGAGATCTTTGCTCTTCCTTGCAACCAACAACCTGATACGCCAGCAGTTATCAGGCGCAAGAAACTTCAAGCCTAGTTAGTATACACCTGTTAGTTAATACTCATTTTTTGATCTGTAACAAGTATTCATTTTCATTTGATTATTGTAATAAATTTTGTAACATTTATTATAATCATCTGACTGGACCTTGGATCATTGAGTGGTAGTCCCACTCCCTAATGGGGCCGGGAGGACCCTATCTGGAGAGAACGACATCAGAGGGTGAGAATTATTTTGAGATAAGAATAACCCATATGAGATATGATTGATCAAAATAGCCTAGCCAAAGAGGCAGCATATAACAAGTGTTTATATATATATAGGCATATATGTATGACCGATTGTTATGATGTGAATAAGGTTGAAGAGTACCACAAAAGGTAGACTTATAATATAAAGGGGAAATCTATTATTTCGATAATAGAATACGAATTTATATAGACTGATCACCTAACTCTTGAGGACACGACTAAAGGATAGGCTCTTTAGTTACCGCGAGATTATAATAATATCAGGGAAGGGATATTGTATAATTAGGAACGGTATTAATCGTGAAAATCCATCACACTGTCTTCATCGAATATGCAGTAAGTCAAGGTCTAAAGGCTGACTCATGCCCAGTGACACTGAGGCCATGTCCACACGGATACGGGTATTTTTATAACCGTGACTTTTTTTACGCGGTTCGGCCGTTCGTCCGCACGGAAACGCAGTATCAGGACACTGAAACCGAACAATTTTGAAAACCCAAAAATTTTGAATTTTGAGTATTTTCTGAAACGCCGGTTGCAGTGTTGTCATGTAGACAGCGAAACCGGAGTTTTTGCACCGCTGACTGCTTCTGATTGGCTAACATGGCTTTACGGTTAGGTTTATATCACCACCTGCTGGTGTTGCATGCTCTTGACAGCGCTTGATGTCTTGTTTTTGCGTTTTCATGTGGACGGAGGTTTTTTTTAAAATGCAGGAGGGGAAAACTCCGGTTATAAAATACCTGTGTCCGTGTGGACATGGCCTAAGGCTCACTACCATGGTTGGAAGAGATTCGTTGATATCAAGTGAAAGAGTTTCTGGTCTTCGAGTCGGAGGTTTCAATTCTATGGTAATTCTAGACCTTCCCCCTGCATACACTAAGGAATGCATCCCTGTGGATCGCGCTCACATCCCCACCAGTGAGACTGGCAGGTGTTGGAAACATCTTGCTCCTCTGGCAGACAGGATTCCCCTGCTTCAAGACTGTGAGTTTAGTCTATTATTAGGATATAACTGTCCCAGAGCTTTATCACCCTGAGAAGTGATTCTTGGAGTAGACAATGAGCCATATGGGGTTCGCACGTATCTCGGATGGAGCATTGTGGGCCCTTCTTTGACACATTATGAGTCGCAAAGCGGTGTTAGTATGTGTCATAGATAGGGATCGACCGATATGGATTTTTTAGTGCCGATGCCGATACCGATTTTTTTCCCATCAGCCTTAGCCGATACCGATACGGGCTGCCGATTTTCTTGAGCCGATATTTGGAGCCGATACATTTTGCTCCCTCAATTTACATCATAACAATTACATGATGTTAACAAATGTTACAGGTCTCAATTTAATAAAAGTAACATTTAATTAACTTCAAAAAATAATATTTAACAAATAGTAAAAACATGTGCGGTAGAACAAGAACAAGTAGATAAACAATTTTTAACAAATATTAAAAACATGAGGGAGAACAAAAAAAGTTCAGTGCTGAAAATAAATATTTAAAGCTGCCGTCGGTAACCCTGGCTGATTGAGTGGATTTGGCAACATTTTGAATGTTTACAACTCGTATGGCCCTCCCCCACTATCAACGGATACCCTCCCACAGAGTTTGTGCGCAAGTGCGTGCACACCAGGTTTTCTGTGAACGCGACCGTCTCATCAGCATTCATCAACACCATGGATTATTTTGAGGTATGCTGTCCTGGCTAATATACCAATATGCAATTGCTAACGTCATTTATACTCTAAATGAGCTTACTTGGTTTGTTAGTGTTCCACCATCACTCTTCCTTACTGCGCGAACTTCAGGCGTGTGCATGTGATTGTAACGTGAGCGAGGGGTGGCGTGTGCCCGATCTGTGACTGACAGTCAGATCTCACACCCCCCTGCGCTGATTGGACACAGTGAACAGGGAGCACAGGATTTTTGCAAAACAAATAACACGCTCCAGGTGGAGTTAGAAGCTCGGGTTTTTTTCTAAAATCACTTTATTTATGTTGTTCTGTCGGATTATAGTGTCGATTTCACTGAATATGATCAAAAAATTGTTGCCGACGGCAGCTTTAAGCGTAAATTAAATAATTACACTATTGCACTCAGTAGCAACCAGCATAATAAAGTGCACAATGTACTTCATTTTAAAAGAAACAAACTATGTACTGCCATGGTTTCATTTTTTCTATATAAAATAAAATGAGCATTTCTAGTCTCTAATATCACTGCGATGACGAGGGAGACGCACACCACACGCGTCCAAACCTCAGCCAGGTGGGCTCTGAATAAATCTCCCACAAAAAGCACAGAACAACGTTGGCATTACTTAATCCTATTACCAGTGTTCGTTACAGCACCCGTAAGCATACTAGGGCTGTCAAAATTGCTCTCAAATGGCGTTTGCATATTCCCTCTAAAAAACATATTCGAACACCCCGTTGCGCATTTTGTCATTGACGCGCATTACGTCAATAACAGGACACATTAATACAAAGAGATATAACTACTAGTATTAGATAGTTTATTTGAGTTTAAACATATTTGACAACGTATTAAAAAGCAAGTAAATCAACTAATGGCCAAGACCGCAGAGCTCTCTTGCCACGGACTCGCTCAGGCACTCTCTCTCTCTCTCTCTCTCTTGCCCTCACGCTCTCTGCGCGTCGGATAAATGAACAACAAACCAATGTTGAGTGCTGATCAATAGTTTTGTGCAAGCAATTTAAGGTTGTGAGTCGCGACTCTTGTCCCAAATATAGCACGAAGCAGGCTTCATTCAGTGATTGAAGTTTCACAGTATATAGAACCGACAGTGAGCGCTCCGAGCGAGCTGAGCAGCTGTGGTAACGTTATTAGTCTGCAACCGCGGGCGTGTTTTTCCACATTCAAATATTAAATTTTCACCTTCAAAATTAATACATATTCGAATTTAGAATATTCATAGACAGCCCTAATGCATACTGAACGGATAGCCTACACCTTAGCTATTTGCAGCTCCCTAATACAATGGCAAGCAGTTAAGTTTTATAGACGAGGCATTTGCGTTTTCCATTTGGACTCACAAACTTGCTTAGCTATATAGTTGCAAGCACATATAGAGCAACGTGTTTCCATTTTTAAAGTGTTTGACAATATTTCAGCTGTCAAACATGTAAAAGATGCTTTGAAAGTTTAAGTTACCATTCTTGTGAAGAGCAGGTTGCACTCTGCTAGTGGGGGAGGGCGGGGCACGTGAACTACAGTCTCCAGCAGCAGCACAGAGCTGCCTATGAACGCCTGTCTATAAATAATAATATAAAAAAACTATCGTCAAACGCTCAGCCGTGTATCGGCCGATTCCGATACACAAAAAAACAGCAAATATCGGCCGATATATCGGTCGATCACTAGTCATAGAGTATCTATTAAGGAGATTCCTTCTGGAACACCAGCTGATGTCATCAAGGTTTTGGAGTCAGATTTCAGGGATACTAAAGAAAACACAAAAGTGGTGTCTCAAGAGGACATTATGTTCTTGAATAAACTGGAAGAAAACATTAAAACGAACGAGGATGGACATTTGGAAATGCCCCTTCCATTCAAGAAAAGACCCTATCTTCCAGATAATGAGGTTATTGCTGTCTTGAGACTTGAACATCTCAAGCGGAGATTAATTAAGGACCAGGAGTATAGAGAGCATTATGTGAAGTTTATGGAAGATGTAATCGAGAATGGTGACGTAGAAAGAATCAAGGATGAAGGAAATAAAGGAGAAAAATGGTACATCCTTCATCACGGGGTGTATCACTCGAAGAAGCTAGGGAAATTGCGCGTAGTCTTCGACTGCTCTGCCAGATACAAGGGGTCCAGTTTGAACGACCATCTACTTCCCCGACCATCTAGGCCCCGACTTAATGAACAGCCTGACTGGCATTCTTTTGCGGTTCAGGCAGTATCCAATGGCATTGAAGTATGATATTGAGAGGATGTTTCACCAGTTCCACGTTGACAAAGCAGATCGAGATTACTTACGATTTCTATGGTGGAGAAATGGAGATTTGGACTCTCAGCCGCAAACGTTCTGCATGAGAGTACATCAATTTGGTGCCTCGTCATCCCCCGGATGCACTAACTACGGACTGAATCATCTTGCAAGAGAAGGTGAACATCTGTACCCCCTGGGTTCACAATTTATAATGCGAGATTTCTACATTGATGATGGAGTCTGCGCGAGAAGCTCGCCAGGTTTGCGTACTAGGAGGTTTAAGATTGCATGAGTTTGTGTACAACAAAAAGGCAGTTTTGGAGAGTATACCACCTTCTGAATGTGCTGTGGATGTGACAGCTGTCGATCTGTCCCTCACTGACCAGCCACTGGAAAGAGCTTTAGGCATTTATTGGGATCTGGAAGATGATAACTTCAGATTTCGTGTCAACCTAAAGGACCAACCAGCGACCCGTAGAGGCATAATGTCTGCAGTGGCCTCAATGTTCGACCCCCTAGGGTTTCTTGCGCCATTCTTGCTTAAAGGGAAGGCCATTCTGCCAGAAATGTGCATAAATGGTATGGGCTGAGATGATCCTTTACCTGATAGTTTGCGGCCAAGGTGGGAGCATTAGAAGGCAGATCTTGCAAACTTAGAGAAGATTAAGGTGCCTTGTTGTATTGTACCTGCTGGATTTCAGAGAATCACAAGGAGAGAAATCCTTCACTTCTCAGACGCCAGCACGAAAGGATATGGCCAGTGCTCATAGCTTAGGCTTGAGAACAAACAAGGTGATGTCAATTGTTCTTTGCTCATGGTAAAATCTAGAGTAGCGCCACTTAAGGTCACGAGAATCCCTCGGTTAGAGTTGACTGTTGCGGTAGTGTCAGTGGCAGTGAACGATATGTTAAAGGAAGAAATGAACCTTGCTGATGCAGAGGCATATTTCTGGACTGATTCTCAAGTGGTGTTAGGCTATATAAACAACGAAGCTCGCCGCTTCCACACGTTCGTCACAAATCGAGTTCAGGGGATTCATCACAGTACAAGTCCTCAACAGTGGCGATACATTCCCTCAGATGAAAATCCAGCCGACTATGCATCACGAGGTATGAGTGTTGATGATCTTGTCATTTCCAGCTGGTTCAGAGGACTGAACATCTTGTGGAAAAGGCAAATAGCTCCCCCTGTGGATGTTAACACACAAATTGTTGACCCAGAGGTCCAATTGGTGACCCAGAGGTCAAGAAGGCTCAGTCTCTGAACACGCAAACGGTACAATATTCCTGCTTATCCAACCATCTCACAAGGTTGTCTTCATGGTCCAAGGTCATCCAAGCAGTTGACCTTCATGGTCCAAGGTCATCCACGCGTCTACTTCGTCGAGTCAGGAAGGACAAGTCAAGTGACCACAGTACAGTGGCAAAACGAGAGGATGCTAAGTGCATCATCATCAAGGACTTACAAAGTCAGGCGTATGCAGAAGAGATAGCCTTACTCCGTAAGGGCAAGCAACTCTCACGCAACAACAGGTTATACAATCTAGATGCCTTTGTCGACCATGACGGATTGCTCAAGGTGGGAGGGAGGCTTTATAATTCTTCTGTACCCTACTCCATTAAATATCCTGTCATTCTTCCAAAGAACACCATCTTACAAAACTTCTGATCGGCGATTGTCATGAGAAAACTGAACATCAAGGAAAGGGATTGACCATAAATGAGATCAGATCAAGAGGATACTAGATAACAGGAGTAAATAGGATGGTAGCCTCCTTTGTACGACGGTGTGTGAGATGTCTCAAGCTTCGCAGGCCCACAGAAGAGCAAAAAATGACCAACCTGCCCTCAGAGCGTTTAGATCCATCCTCTCCTTTCACGTACTGTGGAATGGATGTCTTTGGTCCTTTCATTACCAAACAAAGCCGTAAATCGTACAAGAGGTATGGACTTCTCTTTACCTGTTTCTGTTGCAGTCTAACATTGCAACAAGGCAATGCTGGCTTACACTAAGAACATGCAAGTTGGAGATATAGTCTTGGAGAAGGCAGACGATCTGCCCAGGAATGAGTTGCGCTTGGCAGAAGTTATTGAGACAGTGGTTGACAAGGATGGCTTGGTGAGAAGAGCCAAGATACATTTTGGAGACAGAAAACTGGGGAAGGATGGTAAATGTCTGAACAAACCTTCAATAGTTGATCGCTCAGTACAGAAGCTTGTCCTGCTGCTGGAGGCAGCCTAAACTTTTTGACGTATCCTTTGATTTATAGGATCTGTATGATCTGAACTGTAGATTTTATATTTTGAGATTTCTATCTAAAACTTAACGGGAATATTAATGAGACGAGTAGTGCTGCTTCCCACACATCAGTTTCTGAATGTCTGGCTCCAAAGAGGAGAGTTTCAGTTTCATACTAGGCTCCACGTTTAGTCTGTTACGCTGTTTTGTTTTCAAACCAACCAGTGTGGAAAACCCAACTTCACAGTTGTATGTGGGAAGGGCATAAGCACTTTGAGGGCAGATTCTGCAAGCTTTGGATATTCAGGAAGGAGCTGAGCCCAGAAGTCTGTTAAGAGCTGTTGTTTGAATGACATTTTGAGATCTCCATCTGATGCAATGTCCACAAGACTATTGCATTCTTGGATTGAGAGCTTGGTACATAGCTCAGTGATGTTGCCAAATGGATTTCTGATCCACTCAAAGTCCACATCTAGCTCTGGAAAGTATTTTCCCAGCTGCATGTGAAGGCCTTGTAGATGTTCCTTTATCGCTGTGACAGTGTCGTCACCCAGGGTCTCTTCAGTTTCGAGAAGAAAGTCCGCTAGAGTGGGGAAACAGTCAAATTCACGACGATCGATGCGTGCGCACCAGAGCTGTAATTTGGTGCAGGCCCCTTTAATTTTATCATGTACAGTGAAGACTGTGACCGCTTTTCCTTGCAGTGCTAAGTTGAGCGTATTGAGCGTTCTGAAAATATCTGCAAGATATTTTCAAGTTTTGAAAGCCACATAAAGTCTGCTAGTTTTGAAAGCCACATAAAGTCATGAAGTCGATCATACAGTTCATCAGCTTGGTGCAGAAATAATTTTACTTCATTGCGCAGTTCAAAAAGACGAGACAGGACCTTGCCATGGGATAACCACGCGCATTTCAGTGTGGAAAAGAAGTTTTGTGTGCTCACTCGCCATTTCTTCACACAGGATTAAAAAACGTGAGTTGAGGGCTTTGCTTTTGATTGAGTGCATTATTTCAACTGCCTCGTCCAAAACAGTTTTAAGGCAACTTGGCATATTTTTCACCGCGAGCTGTTCTCTGTAAATGCAGCAATGAGTTGACGCAGCGGATGGAGCAACATTACACACACGTGTTACCAAGCCCTTGTGTTTTGGCTGTCATCGCAGTTGCACCATCAGTGCAAACTCCAACACAACATTTCCAGTCAATGTTATTATGCACAATGAAGGCATTTAATGCATCAAAGATCGCTTCTCCTGTGGTATTCGTTTGGGAGGGATTTACAGAAGAGAAAATCCTTGTGGACTGAGCGCACATGGATGTATCTCACAAAACACAAAAGATTTGCCTTGTTACTGTCACGGATCCATCTGCACCAGATACCTGCACTCCTCCCACTCGTTCCGGCTCCCCTGAGTATTGATCGTCATCACCTGTTCCCTTCAATCACCGGCTCATTAACTCTCCCATATAAACTCACCTCTCACAAGCAGTCATTGTCTGGTCTCGTCAGTAATGCGACCTACAGACTCCCTTGCTACTAACTCGACTTCAGAGATCCACTTACCTGTTCGCTCCAAGCTCCAGTCTTCATCCTCCGCTCCGGCTCCCGTCTTCCTCTGCTCTCCGCTCCGCTGCTGCAGCACGTCTGACTCACCCCACCTGCTCCAGATAAGAAACACACCATCAGACTCTTGGTTCCCTTCTACCCGGAACATTCTCTGCATTACTCACCTGCCATTGACTCTATTCCCACTCTCAATAAACCTGGTTATTCTCACCCATCTGTGTCCTTCTAATCCATGACAGAAGACCAGACCAACATGATGTTACAACCCACTCCCAGCACCGGCTAAGTCCGCTCCGCCGCCTCTTCCCCGAACCAGCACCGCCACTCTGGCCACATCCACCGTCACTATTTCCTCGACATCTGCCTCCGCCAGTCCCATGGCCCAACCAGCGCCCTACTCGGGCGAGGAGGAGGAGTGCAGTGGATTCCTCTTGCAGTGCGAGCTCTACATGGAAATGAATCCACACTCATTCCCCACGGATCGATCGAAGGTGGCCTTTTTCATCTCCCTGCTCAGAGGACGTGCGCTCAGCTGGGCTCACGCCCTCTGGAAGGATCGAGGCCCGGTCACACGAACGTTTACCTCCTTCTCCAGTCACTTCGTTGAGGTATTCTCTCAGTCTGCTCACACCATCTCCGTGCAAAATCAGCTGTTCCGCTTGAGGCAAGGACGATCGTCAGTGGCCTCGTACGCTCTGCAGTTTCGAACCCTGGCCGCCACTCTCGGATGGAACGAGTCAGCCCTCATAACCGCCTACCGTCATGGGCTGAATCCCGACATCCGCCTCCAGTTGGCGATCTACGATGACGCGGTCGGCATCGAGAGCATCATCCAGCGTTCCATCCGCATTGACCAGCGACGCACTGCCTGCCAGCTCGACTGCCCTGCACCTCCGCCTCCTCGCCCAGTGCTCGACCATAACCCTCCAGCACCAGAACCCATGGACATCGGCACCACTCGTCTTCCCGTCTCTGAGCGCAATCGGCGCATCTCCAACGGCTTATGTCTCTACTGCGGTGCTTCGGGTCATTTGCTGGCCTCCTGTCCCACTCGTCCAGCCCGACCCACTGTGAGTACAGTTCACTTACCTCTACACATTTCTCCGTTGAAGTACACGCCAGCTACTATCACTTATCTGAACCGTTCCATCTCAGTCCAGGCGCTGATCGATTCCGGCTCCGCCGGTAACTTCATCTCTCTGTCCACACTGCATCGGCTCCAAACAAAACAACGATCCATCCCTCAAAACCTCCAGGTACAAACCATCCTGGGCCAACCCCTGGGACGCGGTCGGGTGGGACATCGAAGCCCCGACCTAGGACTGGAGATTGGCTGGCTCCATCGAGAAGAGATATCCTTTCTGGTGCTGGAGGGATCCACCGCCGAAATCATCCTGGGACGCCCCTGGCTGGAAGCCCATTCTCCCCGTATCCAGTGGTCCACCGGAGAGGTTTTACAGTGGGGCAACGACTGTTTCCATCGCTGTCTATCATCCGTTACCAAGTCAACCCGACCCTCCATCACTCCAGTTGTGAAGGTGCCGCTATCCTCTACCACCATTGAGAGTCCCCCAGTCGAGGATCTACCGGAGATCCCCAAGCCATACCGGGCGTTCCAGGATGTTTTCGATAAGCAACAGGCATCCTCTCTACCTCCACACCGGCCATGGGACTGCGCGATCGATTTGCTGCCTGGGGCGGTCCTTCCGCGTGGTAAGATCTACCCACTGTCCATCCCGGAGCAGAAGGCCATGGAGGAGTACGTTCACGAGGCTTTACAGCAAGGATACATCCGACCTTCGACTTCCCCTGCCGCTTCAAGCTTTTTCTTCGTGGGAAAGAAGGACGGAGGCTTGCGCCCCTGCATAGATTATCGCACCCTCAATCAAGCAACTGTCAAGTTCCGCTATCCTCTTCCTCTGGTCCCTGCCGCGCTGGAACAACTCCGAGGGGCCTCTGTCTACACCAAGCTCGATCTTCGTAGTGCCTACAATCTCATCCGTGTGCGGGAGGGAGACGAATGGAAGACCGCCTTCATCACTCCCGCAGGGCACTACGAATATCTTGTCATGCCCTTCGGATTGTCCAACTCACCCTCCATATTCCAAGGCTTCATGAACGAAGTATTCCGAGACCTCCTGAACCAATTTGTCATCATTTACATCGACGATATCCTCATCTACTCTCCAGACCTGGATACTCACATTCATCACGTTCAAACGGTACTCCAACGGCTCCGAGACTACCAACTCTATCTGAAACTTGAAAAATGTGAATTCCACCAGCGCACCATCCAGTTTCTCGGGTACATCATTTCACCCCAAGGCATCACCATGGACCAGAGGAAGGTGGAAGGAGTGTTACACTGGCCGCAACCCACTACCCGAAAGGAACTCCAACGTTTCCTGGGGTTTGCCAATTTCTATCGACGCTTCATCCACAACTTCAGTTCCCTCAGCGCACCACTCTCCGATCTACTCAAGAATGGGGCCAAGTCTCTGTCCTGGAACACCCACGCCCTTCAATCATTCCAAGCACTTAAGACGGCCTTTAGTTCCGCTCCAACCCTCTCACTGCCCGATCCAGCCTCACCCTTCGTCGTTGAAGTGGACGCGTCCACCAACGGGGTGGGAGCGGTACTCTCCCAGCGGCAGGGGAATTCATCTCAACTCCATCCATGCGCCTTCTACTCCAAGAAACTGTCCCCGGCGGAGCAAAATTACGACATCGGCAATCGCGAGTTGTTGGCGATCAAACTAGCTCTGGAAGAATGGAGACACTGGCTGGAGGGAGCGCAACATCCGTTCACCGTCATCACTGATCATCGCAACCTTGAGTATCTCCGTGAAGCCCGAAGACTCAACCCCCGTCAAGCCCGGTGGGCCTTATTCTTCACACGCTTCAATTTCACCGTCACCTACCGACCCGGCCACAAGAACGTGAAAGCGGATGCTCTGTCACGCCAGTTCCAGCCAGATGTTGCTCCTGCAGACACCGAAACCATCCTCCCTCCAGCCATAGTTGTCAGTCCCCTTCAGTGGAGTATGGATGACCACATAGCCGAAGCCACTCAACTCGAACCTGCTCCGCCGGGAGGTCCTGAGGGACGGGTTTATGTACCTTCCCGACTACGCCTGTCCCTCATAGACTCAGTACACACGTCTCCGGGCTCTGGACACCCAGGCAGCCAGGCCACTCTCTCGCTCGTCCAACAACGCTATTGGTGGCCGGGTATGGCCCAAGATATCTCCCGGTACGTCAAAGGATGCTCAGTCTGTGCCATGGCCAAAGTTCCTCGCCACCTCCCTGCAGGCAAACTGGTTCCTCTACCCATTCCCACTCGACCCTGGTCCCATCTCGGAGTGGACTTCGTCACTGACCTTCCCACATCAGACGGGCACACCTGTATACTGGTAGTAGTGGACCGCTTCTCCAAGGCATGCAAACTGATTCCTCTGCCAGGTCTACCTACAGCCTTTGAAACAGCAGAAGCCTTATTCCAACACATCTTCAGAAACTTCGGAATCCCCGAGGATATCGTCTCAGACCGCGGACCTCAATTCATCTCTCGGGTGTGGAAAGCATACTTCAACCTGCTTGGCGTGACGGTCAGCCTCACTTCGGGATACCATCCCCAGTCCAACGGCCAGACTGAGCGGAAGATCCAGGAGATCGGGAGGTATCTACGTACCTACTGTCATGACCACCAGGACTGCTGGAATCGTTTCCTGCCATGGGCCGAGTATGCACAAAATTCCCTCCGTCAAACCACCACCGGACTCACTCCATTCCAGTGCATACTCGGCTTCCAACCCCCACTATTCCCTTGGTCTGGAGAACCATCTGACGTCCCAGCAGTCCATCACTGGTTCCAGACGAGCGAGAGAGTCTGGGACTCAGCACATATTCACCTCCAGCGGGCTGTTCGGAGACATCAGAGCCAGGCCAACGTCAGACGGTCCGATGCTCCTCAATATCTTCCAGGGCAATTGGTCTGGCTCTCAACTCGGGACATCCGTCTTCGACAGCCCTGTCGTAAGCTGAGTCCCAGATACATCGGCCCATTCCCTATACAGAGGCAGATCAACCCCGTCACCTACCGGCTATCCCTACCTACTCACTACCGTATTGCACCAACCTTCCATGTCTCGTTACTCAAGCCTTACACTAACCCTCTCACTCCTTCCTCCCCAGGATCTGGTGCTACAGCGGTGCCCCCTCCTCCAACCGATCCAGTGGATGACAACATCTACAGAGTCCACGAGATCCTCGACTCCCGACGACGGGCCGGCCACTTGGAGTACCTCGTCGACTGGGAGGGATTCGGCGCAGAGGAGAGATGTTGGGTCAATCGTGACGACATCCTAGATCCATCGTTACTCCAAGAATTCCATGCGGCGCACCCTGACCGTCCAGCACCCAGGGGCCGTGGCCGTCCCCGTCGTCGTTCCCGTCCGCCAGCTGGAGCTGGCCGTGGGGGGGGGGGGTACTGTCACGGATCCATCTGCACCAGATACCTGCACTCCTCCCACTCGTTCCGGCTCCCCTGAGTATTGATCGTCATCACCTGTTCCCTTCAATCACCGGCTCATTAACTCTCCCATATAAACTCACCTCTCACAAGCAGTCATTGTCTGGTCTCGTCAGTAATGCGACCTACAGACTCCCTTGCTACTAACTCGACTTCAGAGATCCACTTACCTGTTCGCTCCAAGCTCCAGTCTTCATCCTCCGCTCCGGCTCCCGTCTTCCTCTGCTCTCCGCTCCGCTGCTGCAGCACGTCTGACTCACCCCACCTGCTCCAGATAAGAAACACACCATCAGACTCTTGGGTCCCTTCTACCCGGAACATTCTCTGCATTACTCACCTGCCATTGACTCTATTCCCACTCTCAATAAACCTGGTTATTCTCACCCATCTGTGTCCTTCTAATCCATGACAGTTACCAATGTCAATGGACTTAATGATTTGCTTAATGAAATAATAAACAAAGAAACCAATTTCTGATTCACAGGCTACGTCAAGAAACTTTTCACTATAGCAATAAATCCGGAAAATATTTAGCCAGTCAAATTAAAAGAAATAAAGAAAAAACAGCTATAACCTCCATCAGAAACTCGACAGGGAAGCTAACCAATTCACCAGTGGAGATAAACAAGATATTTTAAGATTACTATACAAAATTATACTCATCTGATCTGGATCCAAACCAAGAAGACATAACCCAATTCCTTGATAACATCATTCTACCAAAACTCAACATGGAACAAATAAATACACTAGACTTACCAATCACAGAAAAAGAACTTCACTCCGCATTGAAAAGCATGCAAAACAATAAGGCACCAGGTCCGGATGGCTTCCCTGCTGAGTTCTACGAACATTTTTGGTCGACTTTATACCCACTATTTAGCAGAACAATAACAGAAATAAAACACAATGCAAAGTTCCCTTCCCACATGAATACAGCACTTATAACACTCATTCCTAAACCTAACAAAGACCACACCTTCACATCCAACTATCGTCCTATCTCACTTATAAATGTCGACATAAAAATAATTAGCAAAGCATTAGCCCATAGAATTGAACAAATCATACCGTATATAATCCATCCTGATCAGACCGGCTTTATAAAAGGTAGACATGCAGCTAATAATACCCGCAGATTACACAATTTAATGCACTACTCATCAAAACAACAGAAAGATACTCTCATTGCCACATTAGACGCCGAAAAAGCTTTTGATAGGGTCAACAGGAAATTTTTATTCACCACGTTACAAAAATTCGGCTTTTGAGAATCATTTATTAACTGGATCAAGATTTTATACACATCACCATCGGCCACAGTCACAACGAACGGACTAACATCACAAAGCTTTACTCTGCACAGGGGGACGAGGCAGGGATGTCCACTCTCTCCATCCCTATTCACCATTTTTATTGAACCTTTAGCAGCAGCTATCCGTCAAAACAAGGTATTGAAACACCACAACAAACACATAAAATCTGACTTTATGCAGATGATATCCTACTATATATACAAGAACCCCTAACATCTACTCAAGAAATAATTAAAACAACCCAGTCCTTCTCAAAAATATCTGATTATGCAATAAACTGGAATAAATCTTCCATCCTCCCTTTACATAAAACCAAATGGGATGTGGCACCCCACCAATCACCTATACCTATATGTCATGATCACATCACTTACTTAGGCATTAAGATTTCCTCCAGACTGTCAGAGTTGGTAACACTCAACTTCACACTACTACTAAAAAAAATAGAAGACAATTTGCTCAGGTGGCTCAACCTCCCAATCTCCATAATCGGCAGGATAGCAGCAATAAAAATGACGATTCTACCGAAAATTAACTACCTATTCTCAATGATTCCAACCCACCCCACACTCACCTGGTTTAAATCACTAGACTCCATTATAACTCGCTTCTACTGGAAAAATAAAACGCCAAGGATAAAACTCATTACACTACAAAAAAGTAAGGTTCAAGGAGGACTAGAAGCACCAAATTTCCAATATTACTCAATGGCTAACCAATTGCAATACATATACAAATGGATTCACCCCACCCAATCTGATATTATATGGCTAGATATAGAACAATCACTATGCAAAGAATTAAATTTAGCTGATATACTGTTCCTCACCAAATCAATTAAACAACGCACATGTTTTAAGGCAGTAACTATAGCCACCACTCTGACAGCCTGGTGGAAATTTCACCAAATCACGAACTCTACACTAGCTCCATCTAACCTCACTCCACTATGGATGGAACAACCGTGACTTTATAAGCAATAAAAAAACATTGAATTTTCACACATGGGCGGAAAGGGGTATCACCCGCATTAAGCATATTTTCAAATCTAACACATTTAAACCATTTCCACAACTGGCCCAGGAGTATGGCATCGGGAACAACGAATTTTTAAAATACCTACAAATCAAATCTTCCGTCCTGACAAAAATAAACATCAGAGATACAAATTTAGAACTTCCACCGGCAATATCAGACATGGTCAACATTTGCTCTCCAAAGAAACTGCTCTCTAAAATATACAAAATTATCTCAAATCAACTTCAGACTATATACTTACCAACAATAAAATGGGAAAACGATCTTTCAATAGCCCCTGATGCCAACTTCTGGACCCAAATCTGTAAAAACATCTATCTCATGTCCAAAAATGCGAATCTTCAGTTAATACAATACAAAATACTCCACAGAACACATTACACAGGCAATAGATTAGCTAAAATGGGTTTCACATCAGAAGTTTGCACACATTGCAATCAAAATTCTATACATCCATGCAACCTGGCACTGCACTCCAATCAAACACTTTTGGGAAGAGGTCACACAATCACTATCCACTATAGTTGGCTGCCACATCCCATTGTCGCCTTCCCTTTGCTTGCTGGGGGACCTCACAATAATCACTGATAAAACTATAAACGCTAAAATACTCCTCATAGCGCTAACCATCGCCAAGAAAACTATCCTCATGAACTGGAAAACCAGAAATAAATTACACATTAACATTTGGAAAAATCTTATAACAGACTTCATTGCAATGGAATTCGCATCTCCCCTTCATAATTACACATCTGAAACTAACCTCTACCGTCCAACACTTTCTGACCTCTTACAGCTATGAATCCCTTCTCTGTTCTTAACTCCGACTCCGCCCACCTTCTTAACCAACCCACGAATATTTGTGCATTTTAGTTGTTTGAACTTGTTTCTGTCATCATTGTTATTACTATCTTTACTGTCACTGTTGAAATTAAAAAACAAAAAAACAACAAAAAAAAAACAATGTCAATGGACTCGTCCAGCTGAAGAGAAAAGAAGGTGTAATCGTGTGATCAGCTGCTCTTGGACATTTTCAAACATTGCAGTTATGCGTCACTGGACGAGGGACTTTGTGCATGTCATCACTTGCTTTCTTGTCTAGCATTACTTTTGCCATAACTTCTGTAGCAGGCTTAACTAGAGTCTGTCCAATTGAATGGGCTTTTCCTGTTTTTGCAATGAGTAGAGACACTTTGTATGACGCCTCAGTAGCCTTTGCATTTTCACCCGGAGTAAAAAACTGTGAGGTGTTTTTACTAGTGTGTCGCTCGAGCTCATCATGTTTTCTCTCAAAAAATGACACTGGTTTATCTGTACAATCTTTGTGCTTAGACTCAAAGTGATGCTTGAGTTTAGGTGGTTTCATTGCTTCATTAGCCAATATTTCATAACATAAAACACAATGAGGTCTAGGATCCTCAACATTTGCCAAGCGAAAATCCAAATTGTTTATACTCATTTCGATATTTTCGCTTAACTTTCTCACATGGTTTTCCACAGTGCGCTAGCTCCGTGGTCTGCGGGAGTCTGGTGGCTAGTGGCCGATCTTCGGTACTGGCTTCAGTGGGCCTTTGTGGTGCTGTAGTCTTGCTGTTTTCAGTGGACTTTTGATCTTTTCTTTTAACTCCTTTTTGGTTTAGCCATCGATCCATTTTTACATTATTAAAAGAGAATGACAAGAATTGTTATTATTTACTGTTTCATGTGTCACTTTAATGTCTCCATGGTGACGCTCATTGCTTGTCACGTGACACAGCGCAATCACAACACCACAACACAGCGCAGAATGAATGACATCTGCTTTTATGTAATTTTCCTTTTGTATTCAAAATATTCACACATATACAGTATTAGATATAGCATGAAACACATTCCAATTGTCCAAAAAATAACCCTAACCCTAATCTGGAAGTTTTTAGGACTTTTTATTGCCCAAAATTCTTATTATTAAAGTTAATGAATTACATACATCAAGAGGCACAGATGTGTGAGTTTGAGGAAGATAAAATGAATTAACTTTTTAAATATATTTTTTTAAAGTCAAGATTTGTGTTAATATATATAGGCCTACTTATTTGTTTAAAAAAGTAAAAAAAATATATATATAAAAAATAAATAAATAAAAAAGCATGAGAAGTGCCATTTTTTCACTTGAGCCCCTGCCCCTCAAAATGTCTGTGCATGTCCCAGAACACAATTAGAGACGCATTTAGTGTGATCAGGTTGTCGTTGAGACACACCGGTTTTGCATTTACAAAAGTGAACAACACATAGGCTAGATGTCTTTTTATTATTCTTGCTATGGCTATTTTCGCTGTCAGCTTTCCTCTTTAGACTCTTTGATAGCGCCATTTCTCTCACCAGCTAGTTTAAATGTTTACATCACATTCACACAAAATAATAGCATACCTCCAGTACACAAACAATAAAAAAAATTCAGTTTAGTATGCGAGGATGCCAAGGAATAATTCGAGGATGCCAAGGAATAAAAAAAGGAATAAAAGTTTAAAAGTAGTGTGCTATAATTGTCTGGACCCGAATATTTGAATATTCGTTCGGCGGGTTTGTATTCGATTTGAAAATATGACATTTGAATCTTCTTCTTTTTTTTGGACACTTGGCATCCCACTCGAAAGCGTTCTTATTCGCGCTATAAGACTATAACATCTGGTGAAATATAATACTTAACATATAACTTTGTTATAGCTACTTAATAGTAAATATATTTGCTTCTTCTTGGACTACTAAAAGTGTTCCTGCAATGGGAGTATTCTCCGCCTAGAGCGCAGAACAGTGGAGTTTGTATGGACAGAAGTGCATGCCTGAGCTTGTATTTTGAGCTGTGTTGCTCTGACATTGTGGAAAATAGAATAATAGAAACAAAATGTATTATCCTTTTACCCATTATTATCAATCTAAATTAATCTTCAGCGAGATTTTGAAATTTTACTGGGACGTCACGTCACGATTTCGTTTTAGGCCTACTTTATTTAAATTTCGTTTTTCTATATTTAAGTTATTTGTTTTTTGTAATTATTGTCATTTTTATTTATTTAAATTTATTTTTTATTTATTTAAACTTCGTTTTCATTTATTTAAATTTTGTTTTTATTTATTTAAATTTCGTTGCTACGTTTTATTTATTTAAGTTTCGTTTTTTATTATTTCAATTTTGTTTTTATTTATTTAAACTTTGTTTTTATTTATTTAAATTTCGCCTTTATTTATTTAAATTTCGTTTTTATTTGTTCTACCCTACTTTGTCAGCGAGAAGACTAATAAAAAATATTGCTTAAGTTAAAAGACCTGTGTGTGTGTGTGTGTGTGTGTGTGTGTGTGTTTTATATCACTAGTGCACTAAAAGGAAGGAAGTACAAACAACTACTGTAATGTCTTTTTTTTTTTTTTTTTTTTTTTATCTTTTTTTTTTTTTTTTTTTTTTTTTTTATTGAACTTTTTCTTATTACAATAAGCAATAAAGAAATCCAACAAAGAGAAATCAATGACAATCTCAAAGTGTACAATGTAAATAATAATGTAAACAAATTAAGATGCACACCTCCCGCACATCATCTAAAAAGACAACCTCTGCACTGTTTACATGACAAGGGAGAACACAGACTTAAGGAGCTCAAAACACTAAAATAAAAAAGAAAAATAAAAAAGAAAAGAAAATACAGGGACTCAACTCATCTGAAGTGTCACTAAACGGTTATACAGTTTTTTAGCTTGGGCATTCTCAACCTTTGTGAGACAGTTTTGGAACAGCAAAAATTCATTTTTCAATGCAGACCATGAGGGGGAGGACTTAGCAAATCGACATTTATGTATATAATATTTTGTAGCTATAATTAGATTATTAACCAAAAAATCATCATTTTTATTTTGTAGAATTACACCCATCTGAATATTTTGATATGAAAGGAAATCTATGTTTATGGAACTGGAGGACAACATGCTGTGAAGAGATTTCCATAAATTTTGAACCATTTGACATTCATAAAACAGGTGTTCAGTTGTTTCAACATGAATATTGCAAATATGACAATTGTCTACTTCCAGTTTAAATCTTTTCTTTATAAACTCATTAGAGGGATATATGTTATTTATTGTTTTAAAATGTACTTCCTTATATTTAGGAGGAATTGGATATTTTAGGAATTTTGTTCTAATTGAAATAATTTCATATTTGTTAAAGCCAAAAAGGAGTAGCGTGCTCCTTGTTCTACCCGGGTACAAACAATTAACAAGAGTTTGCTTAAGGAATCTGTTATTACATTTCATATCTACTAGGTCCACATAATCGATTTTAATTTTGTGTAGTTCTGGAGATGTAATGTTCATAATATTATGCTTTATTGCTTGAATAAGGACCTTTGGAATGTTTTGTGTTACTTTGTTGTAATCCACAAATGAGCAGTTAATATTATATTTAGAGTTAAATTCCTCCAGTTCAAGAATATTACCATTTTCATCCAATATATGAACAATTGACCATATTTCCTTTTCCCACCAGTTTTTCAGAAACATAGACTTCCTTCTACACAATATAGCTCTGTTATTCCATAATGGAACATTGTGGGGACTGAAGTTATGTTTGAACATCAGTTTCCACTGTAACAAAACCTGCTGATGAAATGTTGAAAGTTTTATAGGCAATTTAGATATTTCAAAGTCACATGTTATTAAAAATGCAATACCTCCCACTTTATCAAATATATAAGCCGGTAAGGAGAACCATATCTCATCACCGTTCCTCAAAAAAGCTTGGAGCCATTTAACTTTCAATATTCCATTCATAATTTCAAAGTCAATTGCTTTTATGCCACCTTCCTCATAATTTTTCAACAGATCTCCTTTTCTAATGTAGTGATGTTTATTTTTCCAGATGAAATTAAAATTAATTCTATTAATTTCTTTAATTAACTTGGGAGAAATAGCAAGAGAGTAGGATGGATATATCAGTCTAGAAATAGATTCAATCTTAGTCAACATTGTTCTACCAAATAATGTTAAATCTCTTTGTAACCAACTATTTAATGTTTTTCGACATTTATCAATATTATCTTGGATATTCTTTTTTTCACTTGTATCTGATGATTTGGAAATCCAAATACCTAGATATCTAATGTCATTTTTGACTGGTATATTATATAGTGAGAGTTCAGAACAGTCATGAATGCTCATCAATTCACATTTACTCAAATTTAGATATAAACCCGATGCTAGTGAAAACTGCTCTATGACTTTTACAGCTACTGGAATTTGTTCCTTATTTTGTAAAAACAGAGTCGTATCATCCGCGAGCTGACTTATGAGTAATTTATGGTTGTTTATCTCTAAACCTTTAATATTTGAATTTTTTACCGCAATTGCTAGCAGTTCAGTCACGGCAATGAATAAAAGAGGAGAGATACTACAGCCCTGTCTTATTCCTCGTTCAACCTTAAATCTAGGACATGTACCTTCCGAGAGGGAAACACAGCTATTAATATCTGTATGCAACATAATGATCATATCAAGAAACTTATTTCCAAAACCAAAGTGTCTCAGTGAGTTGACAATAAATAAATGTTCCACTGAATCGAATGCTTTCTGGAAATCCAAGAAAAAGATAAAACCATCTTCCTTAATTAAATAATTATAATCAATAAGATCCAGGACCAGGCGGATGTTATTATGAATGGATCTTCCTTTAAGAAAACCTGATTGTGTTGGGCTAATTAATTTAGATATACCCGTCTTTAATCTTGCTGCCAAAACAGTTGTTAGAATCTTGTAGTCTGTATTTAACAGGGTAATAGGTCTTAGATTGCTTAATATTCTTTTATCTTTTCCGGGTTTTGGAATCAATTTTATTATTCCTTGTTTCATAGTTTGCATCAGTTCTTTTTGATTAATACATTCATTTATAGCCTGAAATAGAAGGTGCTTTAAGTCTTCCCAAAAGTGTTTATAGAAGTTAGATGTAATACCGTCTGGACCTGGCGAACGATCAGATGCCATTTTTTTAATCGCATAATCAAATTCTACAATTCTTAGTTCCTCATCACAAACTTCTTTAAAATTTTCATCAATAACAGGAATCAAGTTGTTAATTTTATCAAAAAAAGATGAAGCATCTTGTTCTAAGTAAGAGGATTTATAAAGATTACTATAAAAATTGAAAACTTCTTTTTCTATGCGTTTGGGTTCTGTACATTCTTCTCCATCAACTATAAGACTACAAATCGAATTATATTCTTGTCTGCGTTTTTCTAATTTACAAAAGTATGCGGTATTCTTTTCTCCCTCTTCAATCCACCGGGCCCTGGATCTAATATATGCACCTTTAGCTTTATCTATATATATTTTATCCAATTTGGATTGCAAATTGTTTATTCTTTCTTTGTCCTCTTCACTCCAATCAGATTTACTATAAAGTGTCATGAGTTCTTTAACCACTGTTACTTCCTGAGCTCTCTTTTCTTTATTTACTTTTTTACCGAACATTATTGAAAACTTTCTAATACTAAATTTCAAAAATTCCCATTTTCGAATAGATGTGTCTAGATTATTGTCATTTTTTATATCAAGGATAATTTTTTTAACGGAATGACAAAACTCTGAGTTTTTTAGTAACTGAGAGTTAAATTTCCAATAATCTTTTGGTTTGTTATTTTTATTACAGTTTCGGATTTTTAGGTTAATAATACAATGATCACTTAAAGGACAACTAGCAATTTCTGTTTCTGTGATGTGATCTGATATTGAGTTCGATATCAACCAATAATCAATTCGTGATTTGTTTTGACCATTAGGTTTATGCCAGGTAAACTGTTTCACTCCACTATGTAAACTTCTCCAGATGTCTAACAATTGGTTATTATTAGCAAAAGCTTCCAAAATTGTATTTCTATGTTCACTCAATAATTTGGAAGGCCATCTATCCATCCACTCATCAGGAGCTAAATTGAAATCCCCTCCAACAATAATATGATCTGTGGGGAATTTTACTTTTAGTTCTATAATAACTTCTGATATTTGATGCAACAAATTTCTATTTTTGGTATCATTGTTATAACCATATATGTTAACCAGAATAACAAGATTAGTATCGATATCCAAAACACAGGCTACCCAATGTCCCTCCTTGTCTGCTTTTTCACCCAGAATCTTACCAGGGCATCTGTTGAAACATATGGCAACTCCAGCCGACCGATTTGTCCCATGACTAAAGAGAATTTTGTCTCCCCATTGTTGTGACCAAAATTTAACATCAGATCTATCTGAGTGAGTCTCTTGAAGAAAAGTGCAATGTGCTTGTTGCCCTTTGCAAAACAAAAAAACAGCTTTTCGTTTAATTGAGTCTTTAAGTCCCCTTGTGTTAAAGGAAATAAAAGAAAGATCAGTCTTTAAGTGAAATACAGAACACATGAACAAATGAACCTTTTTTTTTTAACGAAAAAAAAAAAAAAAATTAGGGAGGTGGAGTAAAAATTTTGAGGTAGAAGTCCCATCACCCGAACTCATCCACTATGTATTAATTTAAGGACTAGTTTCATCCCTTAACTTAAGTGTCCTCCATAATACGCTTGCCTTCGATGAATCCAAACGGGCCCCTGAAGCCTGCAGCCTTTCCTTCCTTTCTAGCCTGGTCGATTTTGGGCCAGAGAGCCTGTCTGGAACGCCAGTCCTCTTGAGTCAGATCTTCGGTAAAACGAATCCCCTCTTCTTTGCAGATTGGAGAAGATTTTGTTCGCCTCCAGATGTCATCTCTCACTGCTCGTCGCACAAATAAAATGATTATTTGTCGATGCCTGTTGTCCATCTTTCTTCCCACTCTGTGGACAACGTCGACTGCTTCATCCAACTTTACCGCCAGGTCCGGTGCAATCCTGCGAAGAAGTTCCACCACCTCCTCTCTTATGTTTTCATTAGCCGTTTCTTTTTTTCCTTTAATGCGTAAGCACCACCGTCTTTTGTATCTGTCATTGTTCAGTACTCGGATCCTCATATCTTCATTTTCCTTCGTCAGAGTCTCCACTTTCTTTTCCAGGTGTTTTATTTTGGTTTTACAGTCTTTTAGTTCTTCTGCGTTGAACTGCACCGACTTAGCAATAGAAGCTAGCATGGAGCTGTGCTGTTGTAACTGCGTGCTAAATTCTTCCATGCGGTCATCTACACGTTGACCGAGAGAGTTAATAGCATTCAGTATGGTTTCTGTGTTTGAATCTTCTTGAGACAAACCTTTCGTTTTCTTCTCCAGATGTGTTTTTTCGGGGGTTTCCACTGGAGTTGACGGCCCTCGTTTGTTCTTGCTAGCGTTAGCCATATCTGCGTAGTCATGTCCCCCCATCACCACACAGTTTTCAAGAGGGAGATTTTTTTGCACCGGAGGCTTCGCGCTGTTATGTTTCTTCATTTTCGTGCTGAGAACTATACAACTGGCAATTGATAGTGGATATGCCTTTTTAATCAACTTAACATCGGGACTTCGCGGGGAGCTCAGTGAGATGCGACTGCACGGACCGCCATCTTACCGGAACCCCCACTACTGTAATGTCTAGACGGCAGCAGAAAATTGAAGGGTTAGGGACTGTTCGTTATTTATTTAAGGGGCCACCGGAGAAGATTTGAGATCTCTAGTCAAAAAAGACTTGACCCTCCCCTTGCCAGCAATATTTTTTTCTATGACCCTCCAAAATGATTGTGAAAAAAGGCATGACCCTCCCCAATAATTTATTGATTACTTCTGTAGCCTACTGTTTGCCCTTGGCAAAGATTTTCAGATAGCCATGATTAACGACTAAACTCCTGCTTTCTCATCTTACTAGGGCTGTAACGATATAGACCAAACCTACAATTCGGTTCGTATCACGAGTTTTGATTTGAATTAAAAAAAAAATATATAATCACGTTTTTTTTGAGCAAAACTTTTGCAATATTTTCCAAATGTCGATAAAAAAACTGTTGCGAAATGATTCCATTAACCGAAGTTTTGCGACTAAAACGTCTTTTTTTCCTCTCGCGATTTGTTATTCCAAAAATCTTGGCAACGGACGTTGGTATGTTTACCTATTTTACAGCCATGCACCGTGTTATCCAAGCATTAATAGGGAAAGACACTGAGTTTCTGGGTGTTTCGATGGCATTTCTTTGAGGTTTAGAGAGGCTATTCCTGTAATAATTGTTTTTTTTTTTTTTTAAATGAATTTCATAAAGAACTCTATCTCCTATTATGTCCAAACGGTCGTTGCAAAACGAAAAATGGTTGTTGTATTTTTAAAATGGTTGTATTTTTAAAATGCAAAGTTGAGCACCAACATTTTAGTTTGACCACACCAATCCACCTTATTTTTCACGGAATTACGGACGCAGCCATTTTGACGGTGTTTTGTGCGAGACTTCCGGTCTGGCACTTCCGGTAACTGTCCAGCTATCGCTGTAGCTAACTCACTTCGCTGGAGCGGTTTATCAAAAGTCTCCATTAACTAATTACTCATATTTATGGCTTCGGGGAAAACCGGGACAGTTAGAGGTTGTCATAATAACTGGTACAAAAGAAAGATTTACTTGGAGCAGGAGTGTTTTGATCATCGATCGCGTACGAGAGCTGAATGTTGATGCGAGGCGCTCTACGACTTTCACCCCCTGCCGAAGAATGAGGAATCCCTTCGCCTGTGGTTTAAAGCTTTAAATTTGAAGAAACCACCGACGCGACCGTATGTTTGTTCTTTTAATTTCGTGGGCACAAAGACCCAGAAGACCACCCGATACCAGAAAAGTGGCTGGGCTACGAACTACGAAGTCCCAATAAAAACACAAAGGAGACGTGTCCAGAGGTTAGCAGACACAGGTAAGTTAATGTTAACTCTTTTTAGTTCTCAGTTTGTGTCCCTCCTGACAATTAATATCTTTCACATAAAGCCAACTCTCTTTTAAGTTTGTTCTCTCTGTATATTTATCTATTGTGCATCAATTAAAAGAAGTTACATAGAGGACGAAAATGCCCGTGTCAAAAAATTATAAGCTTGGGAGCACAGACTTAAGTTTGGTATCATGAGATCATTGCTGAAGTAAAAATTTAGTTAGATAGGTTTAAGTTAATGAAAATTATTCGTGAACATTATTTTATATAAAATCTATATTTTATGAAACAAGTTGAACTCTAAAACAGCTAGAAAATCAAAGCCATAAATCAAAAAAAAATAATAATAACTTTTGGTAAGATTTTGGTTAGAGACAGTAACAGATGTTCTCCAGTGGGTGCCAGCAAAATTCCACTAGTGCACACAGTGATTGGATTTGTCTTTTTTTTTTGTAGTTGAATTTCTCTCTCTCAATAATACAAACACACACGAGCATATATTGTATATATATTGTAACACACATACTAACCACAGTCTGACATCCATACCAACACACCCACACAAATATCGTTGCGTAATTTACCCAAATTGGCTGTATAATAAATAAATAAATAATTATATATATATATATATATATAACATGTCCATAAGGATGCAGAAGGGTTAATGATATATTTGCATTTTTTTTTTCATCCCTGCTAGCCAGGGCATTTGTAATAATTGGAAGCAATATATGCAATATGATTATTTGAATGAGAATTAAAATAAGTGTTGCTCTATTAGCTTGCTGTTAAGGTAGTTGTAAGTATTCTAGCGGTATGTTTTATGTTGTTTGCTAAACTGGGCTAATGTGGTCTTATGTTTGGCAGATGACAGCCATTGTGATGAGGAGGCTAACCAGACCATTCCACAGTCAGAGGCAACTCTGTATAGAGATGCCGACACTCAGTGGGAGGTTCAGGCACTGATGGATCACACCTACACACCTAGGAGGAAAGATGAAGGATGTATGCGACAGAGAAACACAATGTGGTGGAGAAGTACCCCATGCTCATGCTCTCCTGAAGAACAACACTAGCTGTGTGTTGTGCACAGGCCTATCTCTCAGTGCCTTTTTTTGATCATGTTAAATATCTGGAACAGTTCTATAAAGCAAACTTTAAGATGCATGAAATGGATCAAATATTGATGACCATGATGAAACTCAAATTTCCATAATACTTGTAAATAATTATTTGACAGCCTGCAGTGCCTTGATTATACTATCATTTTCACATTTTATTTTTCTTTAACATTCTATTTTTCAGGTTTTTTTCAGGTATATTCTGCACTGCTGATTTACCAGTAAATTGTAAAATGGAATTATAATACACAATAATGTGTTTTGGATCTCAGGTTTTATACTAAATAGTTTGAGTTTGAAACCTTGATGTTTTCAATTTTGTAATGACTTTTCACACATTGTAAATATCAACTTATTTTTAGACTATTTAATTGTTTACAGATACAAAAAGCATGATATTTAACTTGTCCAACTGAAATGTGTATTATTAAAATTTTCTATCTTTATAAATTTGAATTGCTAATGTAATTTGTTGTATTTAGTCATTTTGATCGAGTGGATGTTGTCCTAACCACATGTAAATAACTAAAAAAAAAAGAAGAAGACAAGGGGACAAGAAATACAGTATTTCACTAATGGAATTTATTAACTCATGACATTTGTTTACATTGATGTATTTACAATTATTCACTTTTAAAATGGTAAAACAACACTAAATTTAAACATTTCATGAATTATGAATTAGAATTGGTATATGTACCTACACAGAAAGGAGGTGGTTCACAAAAATGTGGTGTGCTGATAGAATATGACTTTACCCAAACTTGAACGTACTTGAACATACCCAAGCAGCATCAATGAACAAGAGATTAGACTTTTACTTAGCTGGAAAAGGTGCACAATCTGTTAATTAAAAAAAAATGTTAGTCATATACTATATTTTATTTACCAAATGCCTTAGAAGCCAAAGTTTCCATCCACTCTTCTACTTGATACCCAAACAGTATAAATAAAAAAGAAAAGTTTTATTTCTATCTTATTTGTACTGTTTGGGTATCAGATGCTTCAATGCAAATCTAGCTTAAAATTTAATGTGACAAACTTTCATCAAGAGCTATGTGAGTACACATCAGATTGGTACAATGTGCCAAACTTCAAGCCTACACATTGAGGTAGGCATCAGTTAACTTAACATTTAGATATATCAAATTGCAATGTTAGTTAAATCCCAAAATGTATCACTGCTATGTAAAATATGACTAGCAATCCAATCACAACAAGGCAACAACTAGTGTGTTATGGCACTGAACTATATACTGTATATAAAACAGACAACTGAACAGACAAATCATTGCATTGGCATACCTTCCATTAGATCGCCGCTGCGTGACTGCAGGACTTCTCCTGACCCGCGATACAGGGAGTCCATGCAGAGTGAACGTCAAACTTGCTTTGGCTTGGTTGGACATCAGCCTTCATGAATACCAGGTTATCGATGTTGTTATCCAACTTTTCCACGGTGGGGGTACTTTTGTAGTTGCGCATTGTAGACCCATCCGCACCAAGTGACAACATAAAACAATTAAATGTCCTCGTACGTTAAATGATGCCACTTCTTCGTGTCATCCTCCCACTCGTGAATAGTTTGAGGGTGTGGCACTGACCTGCCATTTCGATTGTTTAGTGATTTTTGGAAATGTTCCTACGACATAGTTCACCAACTTAGTTAAGCTAACGTTAGTTTGCACAGGAAAGCGAAGAAACGGAAGTGCCGCACAAAAAACCGGAAGTTGGACCTATAGTTACTTCCGCGTTCGAAAATAAGGTGGATAGCTGCGCTATATACATCTCAATGAATTTTCAGTTATTTGTTTATGACTTTTTACCCCCTTTAAAACATTTTAAATATTCACAAATTAATATGGGGAAAAAATATTGATTTTACTAGTTTTCTAAGGCCAAATTAGAGCATGGATATTTATGATATTTTTCTCGCAGTGTTGTAGGCTAGGTGAGTTATTATGCGTCTGAAAAAAATAACGAGCTAAAAACATAATCTCTGAATGCAGCTTTAGAGAGAACTGCACCTTTCATACGGATTACATAATCAGAAGGTATTAGTTTACGATTCGAATTTGTTCTTTTTAAAGTGGACATTTAAAGCTCTAGTCTATGCTATTGGTTCAGTTCTCGCGCTCCAGTTCACGAAGATCATTAAGCGCGCCTGATTGTTTTGTTATTATACAAAAGCACAACGTTTTCTTGTTATTGTGACATTACGCAAATAAAAGTAGTAGCAAATAATGTATTATTATTTTCTGTACAACCAGAAATGATATAGTATTTTATGTTGATTCCACTGTTGATGGGAAAATGAAAGTGTTCACGGCGTGCCCGCGCCTGTCTGCCATCCAATGCGTGCTCCAAACTCCGCACACACTCTTGGATATTGGACAAAATCGAGTGTTTATGTGACAGTTTATAAAAACACTTGCAGTAATGATAATAGGATGTGAAGATCTTAAAAATATCTAAGATTAAAAAGATAATGCATCCAGTATTATTGTAGTAATAGGGATTGAAACAATTCATATATTGAAACAATTCATATAATGAAACAATTCATATTATTTCAGTCCATATAAATGTGTAGAAAAAATTCATCCAAAGGGTTAAAATTAATAGAGAAACATGTTCGTTTGAGTGATTAAATACTTTTGTTGTGCCTAATTTATGTTAATCTGTGATCGCCAAAGTGATCTTAATCGATGTGGCGCGATCGATTGCTTTTGCCTTCCACCCAAGTTTCCGGGGAAATCGCGGTCTTTTCCTCATTACAGTAAAAGTTGTCATAGAGGAAAGTTGACTTGATCACTCTCGTGATTATTTCTCCCCTTTTTCAGGTGGGTTGATTATTAAACTGAGTTAAGTGAATGTGGTAATTATCTAACATGTTAAGAGTGTTGAAGGTGTGTTTTAGTGACATTTTGAGTAAGTGAGAGTAACTTTACAGAGTTTATAATGTGCGTGTGTGAGCGGAGCCCTCGCTCGGTTATAGAGTAAAATAGTCTCGTAATGAGAGCAGCCGCCATTTAATGTGGATTGTAAATTTACAGATACCTAGATAATGTCTATTTTGCCGTGTGATTTGTACGAGTTTCAAGCACTTTATTGAGATATGTAGTAATGTTTATTGAGCTAAAGCTACTTTGTGCTTGATTGACCGCTGTTGTATTGTAAAAATGAGTTTATGCTAGTGAATTACAGAATATGCTGTTGTGACTCGAATAAGCCTTATACAGCTATTATTTTCTGTGTATCTGTAAATTATTATTGTTGAAAAGATTACAGTAAAAGTTGTCATAGAGGAAAGTTGACTTGATCACTCTCGTGATTATTTCTCCCCTTTTTCAGGGGTGTAACATTTATTTGTGATAATCTTAGCCCTATTATTGTCCAACCTGTAGCCTACTATGGATGAGATGTGACGAATTGCTTTGTTCCTTTTTTGGATAAAAGCGTCTTCTACATGGAGACTAATAGCCTAAATGTTATAATAGGCTAATGATGATAATTATTATTATTATTTGCGGACACTGACCTAAAACACACTCCGTCTTATAAGGTGACTGTAAATGCGCAAAATTCGTTTCCATTGCAGTTTTGCGAAAAAAATTTCATTTCGCAATTTCAATTTGCGCAAATTGAAGGGTAATGGAACATGCAATTTTGCGCTCAAGTTGAAAGGCATTTTGTGCATAGTAAAACATCTGCAACATTTGTCAAGTTCACTGATAATTGAACTGATAACACACCTCACGAATTCAAGCCTACAGCTCAGATTTATTACACTGTTCTGAAAACGCAATAAGAATGGAAACTAAAATATGGTCGTATCGTGCGCTACAGCGCATATCAGCTGCAGTTCCGGCGCCTCAGTCCAAATACACTCGATTTACATTCACATCACATGTTAATGCAGCGGTTGTGTAAAATAAACGTGTATAAAATTTAAAAAAAATGTAGCAAATTATCATTCAGAAAGGTTTAGTAAGAGCTGTAGTATGTGGTGAGGTTCTGCTTGACTTAATCGCGGCTTTCTCGGTCTGATTATGCCTGAAACTGATACTGCAGTTCGACACATATTTACATCTGGACCGGAGCTCATGACATACATGATCCGCCCGTAAAGGTAATGGGCGTTAACCTTCCGGACAACGTGAGCGGCAGTTTAACCAATCACAACACACCGGCCCAAACTAACTAATCTGAGCCCACTACGTGTTTCTGAAGGAGTGTTTTCATAGAATCAGGAAGTCAATCGCTAGTTCAGGGGACAGAGGAGAGCGCAGCTGACAAAGGTGAAGTTTATGAAAAATAAGACTTTTAAAAAAATAAAAACCACGAATACATGTTATATTGCACCCCATAAATACAATCATGCAAAGAAAAAAAGCAGTCAACCCCCCTTTAACCCCCTGGGGACCAAAAACGCGCCCCCGCGTTTTGATCGTTTTTTTTCACACAGCTGCAACATAGACTTAAAATACTCCGTCATTGATGGTCATAAAAATAAAATCGATACATGATTATAAACTATAGAGGGTCTTCTTTTTTTCTGTACACTCTTATTAATATCAAAACCTTGTGTTTTTGTAAAATAAATAAATTAAACAGGGTGCGCTTTCAGCTCACTCTGTCTCCGCAAAAATCTTTCTGAAACGCGTCCGAAAAAAGAGCTGTAACTCATTAAATACTTATCACAGACACACGAAAAATCTCTCTTTATGAAGCTGAGATTTTCTTCTTTTAATTTAAGTCATTTATATAAAAAGCAACTACTCTCAGTTGATGTAATCTGTATGAAAAGAAAGAGATGTCAGGATTTTCCCTTTCACCTCATTACAGCAAATGAGGTGCTAATGTAACCGCGCCCACTGGAGCGCGTGCTATTCAAATTCTAATGTTGAGGCAAGCCATGAAAACGCCCTCATCGCAGTGAGGAGATCCTGGAAAAAAAAGTTACCTTATAGTTTCATTTTGAGGAGCACGCACTTATTCAGCTGATGCAGTAAGTCATTTATTATAAGTGCTTTGTTCGAATCGCGTTATTGAATAGTGTCCACAAAGACTGTGTATGCGCGTCTGATAGGGAAGAATAGACGAATTCACTGACGCGCGCAGTGCGTTAGTTCACTTTCGCTTTCATTTGAACAAGAATCTCATGAGACATCCTTACATTAGTAAGATAACATTATTTATCTGTACCTATAACCAAAAAGTGTGTTTAAATATGATTCGGGTGTGTGGACGGATGTACGAACGAACGTTCATTTAGTTAGACTGTTAGAGTTCTGCTCATATTATTTTATTAGCCACACACACGAATCATATTTAAACACACTTTTGGTTAGAGTTTAAAACATCTTGAACCAATTCTACATGGCCCATATAAAAATTGACCAGGATTTGTTTCCAGGTATGACAAAAAATGGGTTTTGACTTTCATTTATACTTTGATTTTATACATACATGTATATATTTGAAGCGTTCAGATGCAAAAGCCTCTAAGTGCCATTTGAATTTTTTCTAGAATGATCATTTTTATCAAGCTTGTATATATAAGTTCAGTAATTTCACATAATGGCAATGAAGACTACCTATTAATTGTCATTTAATTGAAATTACTGAACTTAAATATACAAGCTTGATAAAAATTATAATTCTAGAAGAATTTAAAATGGAACTTAGAGGCTTTTGCATCTGACCTTCTGTTATATATATATATATATATATATATATATATATATATATATATATATATATATATATATATATATTATATATATATATATATGTTGTCCTTTCATTTTTTTCTTGTCTGACTCACCTGAATGAAAGGCTCATTATTATGCATGTCTTTGTCTCTCTCAGGTGTGAATCACCTAATTATACATGATGGGGCTGGCCTGTTCACGCCCATTCGCATATTGCCTTGGCAAACAAAAAAATCTTTTTCACAATATAACCCAATTCACAGTTTTATGTGAATGATTAGGGGGATGATTTTCAGATCATTGTGAAGAAAAAACCCTAGGCAACAACATCAATTAGTCAAAAGTCTTGTGGACGCTTATTTAGTATGTGTTTTCTGGCCTTATTTCAGAAACTTTCATTTTTAGTTTTTACAATAACCACGCATAAACAATATTCTCTCAAAAATGCAAACATGTACAAACATGTTGCCCATATGTCATGGTTGCCCTGTTTCTGCTAAATATAGTGTAATTTCACCTGTGCCATTAATATGTTTATAAGCAGCTGAAAAAAACACAGATGTCAGGGCATGTCAGAACCTCTCAAGGACCCCAAATACACCTTGGTCCCCAGGGGGTTAAGTATTGAGTAGTATTAATCAACTACATTGTACTTACTATAGGGTTAGGATTATGATTTGGTTAGGGTTAGTTGCTTGTATATGCACAATTTACTATTATTACTATGTAGGCTACTAAGTACATGTAATATGTAAAAAGGATACTGTAAAATAAAGTGTTACTAGATTTTTTTATTTATTTTTTTAGATTTGAAGTACAATTCAAGTGCACATTCAGAACAATTAGCACACTTCTTTCTCTCAAGGCAATTCCAAAACTAACTCATGTGATCTCTGAAGACTCCAGACTAAAACCTGTATAATATTTGTTAAGGGATCCTTCAGGGAGTCTGTGGGCAGCAGTGAACTGACATAAGATACTTCTGACTAGTAGACCACAATTATAGAGTTAAATCAGAAAGCATATGGTGATCTTCTCAAACTAATTGTAATGGGACAAATATTCTATCTGAGACAACGCTATGGCCCTTTGTTCTATCACAAGCAGCACGATTCCCCATGTTCAGACCCCTCTGTGTTCATGTTGAAGGAATGTGTATTAGTGTGAGAGATCAAATGTAAGAGTTAGCTTTGAAGTCTCCATGCGAGTTGGCAGAAAATACTGTTGGTCTGTGGAAACAAGCAGAACATTGCATGCTGAGAGACTGTGAGTTCAGGGAGGAAACATTAACTTTTCATTTCTTATTCAGGACAAGTTCAAATATAGAGTAGATCAGTGTAGAAAAAACAAACATCATTAGATTCATACCGTCATCTGAGTTTTTCTTTCTGTCATATCTCACCATTGCTGATCAATAAGTCCATTGCGAAATCTTGAAAAATGATTGTTGTCACAGTATAATATCAGAAAGTCAGAAAGGGCATCACTATCATAAGATTCATCAGCATCCCGCTCGCTTAGGTGTAATTTACGAATCCACCGGCGATTATCCATCAATATGGTTTGGCGAGAATCAGCATGTTCTTCTATAAATCTGCTCCCCCTAGGTGTGAATGAGCATTATATTATCTGTATCATGGACAGTATGAGTAATTGTATGTCATCATAATAGTATATCACAAAAAAAGTGTTAAATAATGTGGCAATGGCTAGTTAGCCATTGGTTTATGTTTATTTTTATTTCAAGTACTAAGAATGTTTATTTATTTATTTGGTTTTAGATGTAGTTAATGATAATATCTCTGTAAACCATTGAATGAAATGTGCTTCATCTCATTTGATTATTTTCATTATATTTAGGGTGGCTGGCAAGTGAGTGGCATGAGGACTGTGTGGCAACGCCAATGCAAACAAGCATGCAATCATTTATATTCATCTATAATCATCTATAAAGTGCACTTTTTTCCAGGGGCGTGACCTGCTGCTGACCCTGTGTCTCGCTATAGAGCATCACAGTCCTGCCCACAGCCCGGGAGAGAGTTGGTGCTGGAAGTAAATTTCCCATTAATTTCTCCCATTGACATTTTGTAAAATCCATATCTTTTTTTTTTCTGACATATGTTTTTATTGAATTTTACAACACACTTAACACATGAACATAACATACTCTTAATACAAACATAACTTACTCAAATCCCTCCCCCTCCACATTAACCCTGGCAGTTGTAGAAAAAAGAAAAAAAAAATAATAATAATAATAACAAGAGGAAAAAAAAACATACAGTGCTTTATATCATACACTCATATTCAGCATTAAGCATATACTACAACTTCACACTGTAGCCTCTTCAATATCTCCTTCTTTAACAAATCTCAAGAACATCTCCCAAATTTTGTAAAATTCAGAAGACTTCCCCTTGATCACATATGTGAGCTTCTCAAGGGCCAAACTGGATATCAAGTTTTTCAGCCAAAGTCCAAGGGAAGGACAACTTGTATTCTTCCAGCAAAGGGTAATTGAACGCCTGGCTTGTAGTAAGCACAAATCCACCAGTTTTTTTCTCTTTGACGGGCAGCGAGCAATTGTCCACATAGACACCCAATACACATATTACCGGACTTAAAGAGATGGGAGTAGTAGTAAATTGAGATACAAATTGAGTCACTTTCATCCAAAACTTTTGTACCTCACCACATTCCCAAACACAATGAAAAAATGTGCCTTGGAAATTATTGCATTTAAAACATAAATCAGGAATACCAGGGTTAAATTTGTTTAATCTCACAGGTGTGATATAAGTTCTCATTATCCAATGTAAAATCCATTTCTAAATAGTATTAGAGCATGTCTGAGGATAACCAGCTACGGTTAAACTCATAAGCATACAAAATATCATTTCGAGTGAAAAAACGAAGAGAAAAATCCAAAAAAAAAGTCAAGGGTACAAGCCTGTGTACATATTTTCATTTCTGAGCAAAGGAACTACTCCTCCCATTAACCACCGCACCTCACTAAAGTCGACTGAAACCACCATGAAAGAGCCTTTTGCGTGACTTCCAATTCTGACTACGGCCACGTGAACTTTTTTCTCCAGTGAAGTTTATATAGTGAATGAGCAGGGAAACTCCTTTTCCTTGATTTACTGAAGCTTATATGTAAAACGCATTTGCAGCTGCACATGCTAAAACATTGAGCATCTGGCTCGCTCATAGGCTGTGCTGTGGCAATGACCAATGAACTAGCCTTACGTCATTACACGATCTTCAGTCTTCACGGATCTTCGCGGGGGTTTACCCAGTCAGTTACACGACTTCCACCAATCAGATGCATTACTGTGGGATTGTTCAGGATTGTGGGTAATGAAGTACTCAGCCAAGATATTGTGAATTAAAGGCATTTATCTTAAAACAAGATTAGTGCCCCATGAACTTTTGGCATTTATATGAGCATATACAATCGCTTACTACAGCCGTAGCTGGTTTTAAGTCTACCATGTATGGTTATGTTTTTATGGCTTATATCTCAAATGTCAATGGAGAAATTGTATTGAATTTTTACTTCCGGCACCGGCTGTGGCCGGGACTGTGATACTCTATTGTCTCGTTGTATCTAAGTTATTTTATTTGTTTTATTTTCGCTCTTTTAAATTGCAAACAGTATAAATGTGTTCTTGATCACCGTGGTCTCGGCGTTGGTTGCATGGTACTGGTAGGCGAAGCCAGGGTTCGTACATATGCAAGGCTTTATTCCAAAACATGGTCTTAATACAGGGTCAATAAGCAGCAAACAGGTATTGCAGAGGCATGACACAGATTAATCCTTAGGGCAAGCGTGGGTAGACGATCGGCGAACAATATCCAACAAGGGCAAGGCAAAGAGAGAGAATCCAGGGAAACAGCAAATCCAAATGAGGTACAGAGTCCAAAGGGCTAGGCTAAAGGTGAATATGGGAAACAGACAAGAATCATAACAAGGACAAGGCAAGACTAAGATCAATGGATGGGTTCGATAGAGAAGCTTACACTAAGGGAGTGCTAAACGCAAAACGATACTCGGCCTCAGAGAGTAAAAGTCCAAGGCTTGTAAAGAGTGTGAGATATTGTGTGATAGTTCTACCAGAAATACACGGGAGAAAAATTGAAAAGCAGTATAACATTTATTGACAGCTCAGCAAGCATAAATTTATGAGTTCTTGGCATAGGCCCTGTCCTTAGCGAGCAAAGCGAGGTTAGCCGAATCTGCATGTCCCGTCTGAGATGAAGGCGGGGGCGCAGCCGACCCCCTGGAGGTAAGTCAAGTCAATTGTTGAATATTAAATGTCCCGACTAAGCAAGGCAACAGTGGCAAGGAACCAAAACTTAATCAGGTGATTGGATGGATTAACCTTGGAAGAACCAAGGCTCAGTTGGGGGCCAGTTCTCCTCTGGCCAACATACATATTGTTTCAAAGCAGCTTTACAGAAAGTGTAAGGAAGGGACCATCCTGGTGGTGGTGATGGGGAGGATGGAGGGGAAGGTACCATCTTGGTGGTGGTTGGGGAGGATGGAGGTGAATGGCAGCGTCAGCATCTGCGAACTCAGACAAGTGTAAGTACCAATCTTTTATACTGTGACTGTTAACACCTGATTGGATAGGAATGAGGTAATACATGACGCGCTGATTGAGGCTTCCTAACAGAACTTTCATTCTTCAACTTTCATTCAGCTAAAGCTTTCATTTCTCAGGTGTGAGTGTGATTAGTGGAATCAGCTGTGTGAGTCGTCAATGCAATGAATGATTGGGATTGTAATGAAGTGCAAGAGTCCATGCTGTGAGTGGGTGACCACTGGTGGTGATTGACTGGAAGTTTATGGAAGAGGGGGGGGGGGGGGGGGGTGACCGCATGCTCCCTGGGTTTTTGTGATATCCACACCAGGAGAGACATCTGTGGCTGAACCTGGACGTCATGAAGGATGCCGAGCGGTCCCAGCTGCTCGGCACCACCATGTCTCAGGCCGGACTCTTAGGCAGTGCAGTTGAGGACTTTCTTTACCCAACAGTTCTCGACTGCTCAGAAACAGACTTAGGCCATCAAACACATCCTGCCCTGTCGACCCGCTACTGCCCTCCACCCAGTCGACCGGGCAGGTGCCTCAATCTGTTCGCTACCAAGGGCGCCCTCCTGCGGCTCCTGCCCCTCCCGCCCAGCCCAAGCAGCAGCTTTCACTTGGGTCCAGTCATGTATGAAGTCGCAAGAAGTCGCCCCAGCCCTTTTCAGCCCGGTCCCCCACTAAATGCCAGGCCAAGCGGCGCTCCTGAGATGGGCAGTTCAGGGATGTTGATGGTTACTTCTCAGAAGATGGTAGCAGGACCACTCCTTCCCCCGGTGGAGGGCCAGGGGAGGACCACTCCTTCCCCCGGTGGAGGGCCAGGGGAGAATATTTTGTTCTGCTGCTCACCCCCGGGTGGGCAGCACCCTAATGCGGTTAAAGAAAGAAGTAACACATCCATCCCTGAGCACACAGAGTTCTTGGACTACACGGTGCTCCACCTCCGAGCTGTGCACCCTTCGTCTTCCTCTTTCAGTCCGTGACAGTCCGTGCCGTCCTCAGACCATGCCGCTCTCATCCCCCTCTGTCGCCAGCCCCCTGGCAGAGAATACCCCCATGGAACGTTCGTCCTTCCCTGGTCTCCTCTGTCAGGACACGGTCAATGACTGTGCCCCCACACCAGGCCGCTTTGCTGTCCACTCCCTTCACAACCTGCCATTCAAGATGCTTACCGCCAAACGCATTTTCGAATGTGTGCGGCCCCAGGATTGGTTTGCAGCGATCGACCTGAAGGACTGCTACTTTAATGTCTCCATTATCTCTCAGAACGTTCCCACGGTTTGCTTTTGAGGGGCAGGCATACCAGTACGCGGTTCTCCCATTCGGGCTAGCCCTGTCTCCTCGCGTCTTCATGAAGGTCGCCGAGGCAGCCGTGTTCCCCTTCAGGAACACGGGGTTCGCATCCTGAATTATCTCGGCGACTGGCTGATCCTCACTCTCGAGATCAGGTTTGCGAACGCTGCCCCATGCAGAGGATCTCTTTTCTTGGTATGGATATTGACTCACCATATCTGTGCAGCTTACGAACAAGCGCACACAGTCACTGCTGACTTGAGTGCGGTTCCACTGAAACTTTTTCTGAGGCAATGCCACTCTGATTGCTTCATATGAGACAGCTTCACGACCGGGTCCCGAGATGGGCATGGCAACACGATATTCACAGAGTTTCAGTTACTCCGACCTGCCATCAGACATTCACCCCGTGGACGAACAGTTTTCTATGGGCCAGAGTGGCCCTGGAACGAGCTTCCCAGAATTTTGTTGTAATGACAGATGCCTCTGCCACGGGCTTGGGTGCCATGTGCAATGGACTTGATATCGCGGGCTCCTGGACAGGACCCCAGAGCCTATGGCATGTCAATTGCCTCTAGTTGCTGGCTGTTCATCTTACTCTGTGCCGCTTCTGAGCCGTGCTCAAGAACCAGCATGTACTAGTCCGTTCAGACAATACTGCCACTCTACATCAATCATCAAGGTGGTCTACGCTCCCGCTGTATGTCATAACTCACCCGCCACCTCCTCATATGGAGTCTGAAGTATCCCTGCATGCCATTTAACCCTCTGAGGTCTAGGGTGTATTTGGGGTCCTTGAGATGTTTTGAGATGCCCTGACATTTGTGCTTTTTTCAGTTGCTTATAAACCTATTAATGGCACAGGTGAAATTATACTATATTTAGCATAAACACGGCTACCATAATATGTGAGCAACATGTATGTACTTGTTTGTATTTTTGAGAGAATATTGTTTATGCGTGGTTCTCTCCAAGAATAACTGGAAGCTGTATCCGATTACTGGAAGCTGTATCACCCGATACCATACCAACACTCGGTTTAAATGAAGAAGAGCTTATCGTGCTTTCTCTAAATTTTTTTTTGAACATATTAGTATATTTTGTGAGATGTAGATATTTCGATTCCCATTACACTATGTAGATTTCATGCATGTTTCTTGAGTCTGTGCATTTACCTTTTAATGATTGATTGTTTGAGTGTGGCACCTTGGTTTAGATGAGTGCGTCCTGGGTGGGTAACGCCCCCTTTACGCACAATCACACCTGTTGATGATCCTTATTAATGGTTTCATTACCCATTCTCTCCAAGGACTCTGATGAAGATGTAACTTTACATCGAAACATTAGTCAGTGACTACGTTTACATGCAGCCAATAACCTTTTCAAAACCAGGATATTAGCAATAACCCGGTCGCGAACAGACATGTAAACACTGGCAAAACCCCAAAAATGCTCATATCCTGGATTTTAAAAAACATGGGGTACCCCTTTTCTAACCCAAATTTTTGGTCATGTAAACGCGTATCGGAATATCCCCATAGTGATTTGTGTTCTGCGCATGTTCTATTCGCAAGGAATCTTGGTCTTTTGAGTAGAGAAACTTCTCAGCGCATACAAAAATCCGCGTGCAGTATACCAGAAGTAAACATGGCGAGACAGGCGAGAAATGACGCATATTGCGTTTTAAGGTTGTCCGTACGTCTAGACGCTAACCGCGCATTGCCGTTTACATCGGGATATTTCAATTCCATGTATACAGGAGAAACTCTCTCTGCTCACACATGTAAACGGGTTATTGCTAATGTTTCAGAAACCCGAAGAGTGACCTTAACCTGACCATAACCCGACAATTGGCTGCATGTAAACGTAGTCACTGTTATGTACCTCAAATAAATGTATTACTAAGAAGATTTGTGATGCACTGGCGATTCTCCTTTTCTACTTTGTCTTGTCCTACCCTGGTTGCACTGGATTGTTTGGGAATTACAGAAGTGCACCAAGCCTTCATTTTCATTTTAAAATATATATCTATATCTATATATCTATATATCTATCTATCTATCTATATATATATATATATATATATATATATATATATATATATATATATATATATCAGTGGCGGGCCGTGCATTTCACACTTAGGCCTTCTGTCCTACCTGAATTAATAACTTTTAATAGTGTATCAGCGCAAAGACTCTCTATAATTGTTGTTTTTATTTTGCACCGGCAGTTATTGGATTAATGCGCTGAGTTCGGGAAAGGTCGGTACAGAGCAACGAGCGCGTGAGTTCGGCTGGTGCGTTTGTACAGTGGTTCTTGCCTTCCGAATCCGATTATAAATTCATAAACGGAGCCTCCCTTATCTTGTCGTTCAAGGGTTAGTCCCTTTTCAGACGTAACAATAGTACGAATGTTTGAAAAAAAAAAAAGTTTCGATCATAAATTAAGAAAAATTAAGAAGAAAATCATATTCACCACGGGGGAAAAAAGCATATTATACTCACCAAGATTATTTTTTACACAAAATCCATCCTTATTTCTTTCCTCAAGAAGACTACAGGTTCTATCTGCGTTTCAGTTCCATCAATGTCGTGTCTGTCTCGTCATATTTCTAGCATAAATTTTAATTCGCTTTATGGCTGAGAGTGCCTGTCGACAGAAGAAGCACACAGTCACCGCAAAACATGACGATGTGTACAGCTGCCCCATGCTCTCACACAGAGTTTTGAACGAAATCAACAAGATGTGCGGGACTTTTGCCTTCAGAACCATTCGTGGCATATCAGTTCTGTTTTTACCCGGAGAGTTCCGTATCTGCGTTTAGCTCAGGCTGAATAAGGGATTTTTTTTCTGCTGGGGGTCGAGGAGGGAAAGAAAAATTAATTTGTGGGTTGACAAACTATTACATCTACAGGAATATATTTTAGTTTAAGCAGTTCGCTACAGATGCGGATACTACCAGTAATAGTAAGCGGTCTGTACGCGCATCCAATCAAAGAACGAGAAAATACAGACGTTATTATATGCCAGCTAGATGGCCCCGCTGCAGTCAAAGCGAAATCTGATTGGCTGATTAAATCTGACGGATTATCTGATTGGTTAAAGCAACGGTTTCCTTCCTTCCAAGTTATAGACGCCCGCACTGTCGATTCTGAAGGCCTCCAGGCAGATTTATTTACCCGGCAACGCATGATGGCTGAAATATGATTGGATACAAGCTCATACATAAAAAGACACTACTGGAAGCAGCGCAACCAAGAGAAAAGCTACGAAATTAAAAGAACGAACTATTGGGAATAATTTAATACTCATTCATGGAAAAAATATATTAAAGTGCAAGTCAGTGATTCTGAGTGTTTAGGCCAGCAGAGAAGGCCTTGCTGGCCCTGACGGCCCACCACTGCTGTATATGGTTGTATATGTATACAGGTTATGGCTTGTTCTGTCAGCTCAGGGTCTGAGTTGCAGGGCAACAAGTTACTCAGGGTGTGGCGTTTTCGCACGTGGCCCCCACTGCGTATAGCTATGCAATACGAAGTGACCGTTTGAAAGGGAACTACTCGGTTACTACTATAACCTCAGTTCTCTGAGAGAGGGAACAAGTATTGTGTAGTCGGCCGCACAAGAGAAACTGGTGAAGTTGTCGCTTCAGTCGTATAAACCTGCTATAATGGCAAATTCAGGGGTCAATACAGACTGGATCCCTTGGTGGGCTCTGACATAAGGCTAGCCCATTGGTCGCACGTTAGAGTCGCCCGCACCATTGGATGTGCAGTTGCTGCAGATCAACCTATGAGCGTGTCTGACGCTCAGTGTGCTGGCTTTGCAGCTGGAAATGCGTTTTAAAATAGGCTTCAGTAAATCGAGGAAAAGCAGTTTCCCCACTGCGTATAGCTACGCAGTACTCGTTCCCTCTCTTAGGGAACTGAGGTTACAATAGTAACCGAGTAGATTTTTGCAAATTTTTTGAATGAACGATCAAAAGGATAAACAATGCAGATTTATTTTTTACAGCCATGTTTGATCATATTTACCAGGGGTGCAATTAACTCTGACCACAACTGTAAAACAAACATACTGTCAGTATGTTGCATTTATGTGCATTTATTTTTATTCAAAGTGATTGAAACTGACAGAAAAACATTAGGCCTGAAAGATTTCTTATCCTGACAAACAAGCAAAATTAATATCACAGCCTATATCTTTCAGTTGAAATGGCTCATGGTTTACAATTTGCAGTTAGCATCATACATTTATTTGGGATCCAGTTCACTTTTGGTGCTTGAACCTCCAATAACAAAATATTAACATTTAAGGCACCAAAACACTGTCTATTAAAAACAATTCAACACTCCAAGCTCATTAGAGAAGAGTTTATTAAAGGGGGCGGGGGGGGGGGGGGGGTGTTTATCACAGGTTTCTCGGAATTCTAATCTCGAACTGATACTGCAGTTCGACACATATTTACATCTGGACCGGAGCTCATGACATACATGTTCCGCCCGCAAAGGTAATGGGCGTTAACCTTCCGGACAACGTGAGCGACAGTTTCGCCAATCACAACACACCGGGCCAAACTAACCAATCTGAGCCCACTATGTGTTTCTGAGGGAGTGTTTTCATAGAATCAGGAAGTGAACCGCTCATTCAGGGGACAGAGGAGAGCGCGGCTGACAATAAAGGTGAAGTTTATGAAAAATAAGACTTTTTAAAAAAGAAAAACCACAAATACAGGTTATATTGCACCCCATAAATACAATCATGCAAAGAAAAAAAGCAGTCAACCCCCCCTTTAATATTATGTAGGCTACTTTGACAATATAATTCACAAGTTTTAGTGCATCAAGTTTAGAGGGGTGGATTACTGCTTTTTTCTTTGCATGATTGTGTTTATGGGGTGCAATATAACATGTATTTGTGTTTTTCCCTTTTAAAAAGTCTTATTTTTCATAAATTTCACCTTTATTGTAAGCAGCTTTTTCCTCTGTCATTTGAACGACTGGTTTACATCCTGATTCTATGAAACCACTCCCTCAGAAACAGACAGTGGGCTCAGATTGGTTAGTTTGGGCCGGTATGTTGTGACTGACTAAACTGTGTAGTTGTCACGGACACACTAACACCAGCTTCAGCGCCAGACACCTTCACTCCGCCTACTCGATCTGCTTCACCGGAATTCTAATCATCGTCACCTGTCACCACCTCCCGCCTTCAATAATCATCCAATCTACCCTCACTATTTAAGTCACCCCAGTTCACTCATTCATTGTCTGGTCTCGTCGATACACACGACAAACGGACTCCCGCTCACCTGATGATTCACCTGATACTTACCTGCTCAAAGTCCTCATCCAGTTAACCATCTGCCTGCATTCCGGTCCTGATCCATTCCTCATGATTCCTTTCTTCGGTCTACCTTCAGTTCTAGTCATCCTGCATAAAGATAAGAGACTCTGTTTACAATCTGTTCATCCTGATCTGCAAATCTCTGGTTCCAGTGACTCACCAGTTTATCCTGATACATCTGTTTCAATAAACTCATTGAACTTACCTATCTGTGTCCTCCGGATTTGTGACAGAAGACCAGACCAACAAGATGCAAACACCGCCAACCACGACCGCTATTCCAACCCTACCGTCATCCTCAACTATACCACAGATCGTTTCATCCACCCCTGCTACTTCCACCATGCCAGTTTCTTCGTCTGCCTCTGTCAGTCCCATGGCCCAGCCAGCGCCCTTCTCAGGCGAGGAGGGGGAGTGCAACGGATTTATGTTACAGTGCGAGCTGTACATGGAGAAGAATCCACATCAATTTCCAACGGAACGATCTAAGGTAGCGTTTGTCATTTCCCTGCTCAGTGGACGAGCCCTTCGCTGGGCCCACGCTCTTTGGAAGGATAATGGTCCGGTAGTCCAGACTTTTTCCGCCTTCTCAGCCCATTTTATAGAAGTCTTCTCTCAGTCAACCAATGCTATATCCATACAAGATCAACTGTTCCGGTTAAGACAGGGAAAATCGTCAGTTTCAACATATGCTCTACAATTTCGCACTCTAGCGGCCACCGTTGGATGGAACGAGTTGGCGTTGATTACTGTCTACCGACATGGTCTAAATCCTGAGATCTGTTTACAGCTAGCGATCTATGATGATGCTGTGGGTCTAGAAAATATCATCCAACGATCCATCCGTGTTGATCAACACCGCAATGCCTGTCAGGTCAACTGTCTTGCACCTCCTCCTCCTCGCCCATCATCAGGCCCAAGCTCTCCAGCACCAGAACCCATGGAGATTGGATCCAGTCATCTATCTTCCGCTGATCGTCAACGACGGATTTCGAACCAGCTGTGCTTGTACTGTGGAGCCTCCGGTCATCAACTTCTAAACTGTCCTGTTCACCTCACCGCCCATGGGACTGTGCGATCAACCTGCTGCCTGGGGCGGTACTTCCGCACAGTAAGATCTATCCTTTGTCCATCCCGGAACAGAAGGCCATGGAGGAGTACATTCAGGAGGCACTACAACAAGGCTTCATCCGTCCTTTAACGTCCCCTGCCGCTTCTAGCTTCTTCTTCGTAGGGAAAAAGGATGGAGGCTTGCGCCCCTGTATTGATTACCGGACACTCAATCAGTCAATTGTGAAGTTCCGTTATCCCCTTCCTCTGGTCCCTGCTGCTCTAGAACAACTTCGAGGTGCCCGTATATTCTCCAAGCTAGACCTCCGAAGTGCCTACAATTTTATCAGGATCCGTAAAGGCAACGAGTGGAAAACTGCATTCATTACACCAGCCGGACACTATGAATATCTTGTCATGCCCTTTGGTTTGTCCATCTCGCCAGCCGTTTTCCAAGGCTTCATGAATGAAATCTTTCGGGATTACCTGAATCAATTCGTCATCATCTGCATTGATGACATTCTCATCTACTCGGCCAACCTGTCAGAACACGTCCATCATGTTCAACTGGTCCTTCAGCGTCTGAGAGAACATCATCCCTATTTGAAACTGGAGAAGTGCGAGTTCCATCAATCCACCATACAGTTCCTAGGCTGTCATCACTCCTCATGGTATAACCATGGATCAGAGGAGGGTAGACGCTGTCACCCACTGGGCACAACCCTCCACCTGTAAAGAACTGCAACGATTTCTGGGGTTCACCAACTTCTATCGCCGCTTCATCAAAGGTTTCAGTCAGATCAGCGCACCCATCACTTCACTACTCAAACATGGGGCCAAGTGTCTGTCCTGGACCACGGATGCCATCAATGCTTTCGGAGAGCTGAAGAGGACCTTCAGTTCAGCTCCTACGCTCGTCCTTCCGGATCCAGATCTTCCCTTCCTCGTGGAAGTTGACGCTTCAACATCAGGGGTAGGAGCTGTCCTCTCACAGCGGCAGGAGAATCCACCTCGACTCCATCCATGTGCCTTCTTCTCCAAGAAACTGTCCCCGGCGGAGCAGAATTATGATATCGGAAACTGGGAACTACTGGCCATCAAGCTTGCCTTGGAGGAATGGAGACACTGGCTGGAGGGAGCTCAACATCCCTTCGTGGTCATCACCGACCATCGTAATTTGGAATATCTCTGTGAAGTTCGTCGACTCAACCCTCGCCAAGCCCGATGGGCGCTCTTCTTCACTCGCTTCAATTTCACCATTACCTACCGCCCAGGATACAAAAATATCAAAGCTGATGCTCTATCCCGCCAGACTCAACCGGACTCGAGTCCACTTGTTCCTGAGACCATTCTCCCTCCAGCCATAGTAGTCAGTCCCATCCAGTGGAGCCTGGACGATCACATCGCCGAAGCCACCCAAACGGAACCTGCTCCGCCGGGAGGTCCTGAGGGACGGGTATATGTACCATCACGACTCCGTCTGTCCCTCATGGACTCAGTTCATACATCCGGGCTCTGGACACCCAGGCAGCCACCAAACCCTCTCGCTCATACAACAACGCTACTGGTGGCCTAATATGACCCAGGAAGTCACCCGATATGTCAAGAGCTGCTCAGTCTGTGCCATGTCCAAAGTACCCCGCCGACTCCCAGAGGGGAAACTCGTGCCACTACCATTACCTACGCGACCCTGGTCCCACTTAGGAGTGGACTTCAGCACCGATCTGCCTGTTTCCGACTCACACACTTGCATCCTTGTGGTAGTAGACCGTTTCTCAAAAGCTTGTAAACTCATTCCACTCCCTGGGCTACCCATCGCCTTTGAGACTGCTGAGCAGACACCTTCACTCCGCCCACTCGATCTGCCTCACCGGAATTCTAATCATCGTCACCTGTCACCACCTCCCGCCTTCAATAATCATCCAATCTACCCTCACTATTTAAGTCACCCCAGTTCACTCATTCATTGTCTGGTCTCGTCGATACACACGACAAACGGACTCCCGCTCACCTGATGATTTACTGCTTACCTGATACTTACCTGCTCGAAGTCCTCATCCAGTTAACCATCTGCCTGCATTCCGGTCCTGATCCATTCCTCCTGATTCCTGTCTTCAGTCTGCCTTCAGTTCTGGTCATCCTGCATAAAGATAAGAGACTCTGTTGTCATGATTCTGCCATCATGTCTCTGATTTTTCCTGGTCTTGTGGCAGGATCATGGCAGAACCATGTTCTGTGTAAGCACATGGCCATTTGTTTGGGCTGTGTGCTTGCGTTGTCTCGTCTCATAACCCCGCCCCCTTGTTATCCTTGTTTAGTCATGATTGCCCTGTTAGTGTCAGCTGTTTCCCTCATTAGTTTCTCCCTATTTAATCCTCTTGTGTTTGCTGTGTCGGTACATTGTCGATCTTACCTTGTCTAACTGTGTGAAACCTGCTGTGAGATCTGTTTGATGTTTTGTGAATTTTACAGTGAGTAAATCAGTGAGAAGATTGTTATTCAAGAGTCTGCTCTTGTCTAAGTATTGTTCCTGTCTTAACCTCAGTCTTAGTTTAGTGTTTGCTACCCAGTCTTGTTTTTGCCCCCTCGTGGGTTTTGTTTTCTGTTTTGTCTTGAATAAATTCTGTGTTGAGCAATCAGTCTGCTTTTGGGTTCGTCCATCCTTCCATCCCATGACATCTGTTTACAATCTGTTCATCCTGATCTGCAAATCTCTGGTTCCAGTGACTCACCAGTTTATCCTGATGCATCTGTTTCAATAAACTCATTGAACTTACCTATCTGTGTCTTCCGGATTTGTGACAGTAGTGCACGTTGTGCACGTTGATTTCTTGATGAATGTCAAATATATCCATAGTGAAAGTGGATTAGTCTGAGAATTTGCGCAGGACAAATATTTAAAAGTAGAAGACACATAACATAATAAATAATGAGAAGCGTTGTGAAAAACAATACTATACTCAAGTAATTGAAACAGTCCATTTGCTTGTAAATTTGGCTACACTGTTGTTCTACCATAGTACGATGCATAGTTGAAGAAATCGACCAGTTTGTCGTACTGTCACAAATTGGTCGTTTAACCATGTTAGTTAACTTTCATGCAGGTGGTGGACTAATAACTACATCTAGCATTGAATTGATAGTAGATGCTATAAATTATGGCCATGGCATCTTAGGACTATTTCTGATGTTTCTCAGTTATTTGGCTTTATTTCCAGATTCAATATTTACATAGAGCATGTTTGCATTTTCAAGAGTTGTCGTACCAACTTCACAACTTCATGCTGTTTTTTAGAACTATGGTTTTGGAAAACACAGACACGTTGAACTTTGCTGATAGCTTTTAGATACATATATATATATATATATATATATATATATATATATATATATATAAATAGTCTAGGTCGGGTGTCTGCTCTAGGTGCTGCTGGTCGGTGCAACTGGCACGCCCTGTTGGTATAACCAATATAGACTTTGGCTGGAGACACAGTGGCGTGCACACCTGTGTGGCATAGGCGTCTCAGCTGCGTCACGTGTCCGTTTTTATTTCGGTTCCCATGTTAACAGGTTAGAGCTTGCACACTGCCTGCGTGACATTTGCCGCTTGGAAAACGTGTGCATGCTAGAAATAGAACCGACGCCTATTTTTCACGTGACACACAAGCGTATTGGAAGCGTTTCCATGCAAAAAAAAAAAAACAATAGGATACGATGTTTATATGTCATTTTGTACACAAATACATATTAAGAAATAGGCTTTATGCACAACTTACTTCCGCATTCTCTGTAAAACAGGTCTCATCGCTTCCGGTCCAGATCTTTTGTATGTGCTTCATGAATTTTTTTGCGGTTTTACTCAAGATAACTTAAAAGAAGCGAGCAAAGATGAACATAACCGATATCCCTCACATGTGCAGATTGATATTTAAACATTTTATATTTTTTATTCTTCATGGTAACGTTTAGATATTTAAATGGAATAAAACGCCAATAACAAAGTGAACTAGGTAGGTTAGCTGATTACCTTACAAATCCATAGATATCGTAGTCAGTTCTTACGGCCGTTAACACTTTCTCTGACAAGCGGATGCGATGAGACCTGTTTTCCGGTTTGGTCACGTGATGCGCAGCATAAAGCCTATTACATTTTGATGTTTGAAAGTCTAGGTTTTGACATAAATTCAGATATCAATGTAATTTAAACAAATAATATGAATAATAATTATTGATTTTCAAATATTGCCATTATTTTTGCCTATATATAATTTCATTTGATTTTTATTTTTTAAACAATTGAGTCTTGATGTCCACTACAGAGGTCATAGCATAACATATGAATAAAATATATATAATTTTTTCATTTGTTTCTTATGTTCTTAAAAATGTGATTACATGAAGAAGAAAAAAAACTTTTGAAAAAAAAATGTTCTGGGCCTCAGGAGGAAATAAAGATAGGATAGGCTACAATAACAACATAGTGTGTCTTAGCCATCAGACTAAATATAGGCTCTTTAAAGTGACACAAAATTTGTAAACGTTATTGAAATAAACAGACAGCCCACTTCCATATTTTTTGGATTTTGGAAGATGTGATTGGAACAGTTGAAATTGTTGTCATAAAGAAGAGCAACACACCACTAATCCAAATGTAAACTGTCCCTCTATGTCACCTAGCAGCAGCAGTGCCACATCAGACACTTTGCACACCAGAAACACAGAAAACATGACGCAGCCACCACGCAGGTGGCACGCAACAGAAACGCCATACTCACGCCTCAGCCTTAGTGTACTTACTCGGCCTCTAGCTAAACCCCTCACTCACGGCTGTTTCACACCACAAGCGGCAGCGCCGTGTGAACAGTGCGACATCGCAACTACATCACTGCATCTCCAGATGCGCAAGAGCATTCACACTGGAAACATTTGTGCAGCATCACAGCAGCAGCTCCAAACCGACAGAAGAACAATATTAAACAATGTTCTTAAACATTGGGTTCTCAGACAACTTTTTGGTTTTTATTCATTATATGCCTGTATTTAACTTGCAGAATATTTGTAATAAAATTGTTGACTTACCATCTGCAGAAATAGCAGAAGCAATTTCATCCCACGTTTTTTCCATAGAAGAAAGCACTTTGTGCTTCTTGGCCTTAACGATCAGACTCGTATCATCTATTGCTGTACAGGTGTACATCATCATCATCATCCACATGCATAATTTCATACATCATACTTTCACCTAAACGGAATGATTAAAACAAGTTTAAATGGGTAATCTTCTACATTTTTTTGAAAAAAAACTTCAATTTCTTTTTTTGACATAGTCCAGTTCTTGAAACACACCACACATGCTTATTCTGTGCATTTGGAGCACTTTTTGTGTGAAATCACAAAAAGTGCTTTTTCATTTTGTCCATCAAAAGTGTGCTGTCACTTTAATTGAGCGTCAGCAGCGCAGCAAAAATAGACTCTCCGACCCCCGCTTCAGTGCTGCTCACGCTGCTGCTGCTGCTGCTTGTGGTGTGAACTCACTCATTGATTAACATGCACGCTGAAAAAAATACGGGCTGCTCACATGCCGCTGCCGCTTGCGGTGTGAAACGGCCGTCAGGTAAAATAATTCTATTGAATTGATACCTGAGCTGGATGTGATGTCTCTTGCTCGGGAGCTAACTAGTGTACACCTTGGTCTAAAATGGTGTCATTAATATTACTACTACTATTGTACTATTGTTGTCATTAATATTATCATTATGAATACTATCATTGATACTACCACCACTAATACTAATATTAGTATATTATTGTTGTGTTTGTTAAAGTCACTATTATATTCCTATTATATATATATATATATAGTTAATATTATGTCTAGAATTATACTGATACTACCGAATTGTGTCACAGAAAGGATCTCGTGTGCCTACATACACCACTTTGTCGATGACTGTGTGCGCTGTTTTGTATTGTTCTGTTCTTTGTGTTCCCCCCCCCCCCCCCCCTCTACTGTATTGTAGATGTGTGTCACTGATTTCTTACCTTGTATGTGTTACTGTTTTGATAATTTGCAATAAAAAAATAAAATAAAAAAAATAACGATGCTTTTGGAAAACGCAGCCCTGGTTGTGTTGTGTCTTTGACTCACCATCAAAAGCATCAAGTGTCTTGGTGTTTTTCCGCATTACATGTGCCCTGGTTGTGTTGTGTCTTTGACTCACCATCAAAAGCATCAAGTGTCTTGTTATTTTTCCGCATTACATATTTTTTTGTCATCACATTAGCACAGTTGTTGCAACACTTTATACTCGGATAACTTTTCGGTGATCTAATGATTCAAAAGATCAGATTATTCTTAACAGATATCAGACATTGTTGTAAAAAGAGCTTCTCTTTATGAAACACTTGAGTTTAAAATACTTACAATAAAGTTCAGACTCTACAGTTTCATTGGATGAGTTAATTTCGTTGTTTGAAGCTGTCTTTTAAAAAAGAATCTGATATTTTCAAAACATAACTTTGTAATAATGCATCAAATGATTCTCAGAAACTGTATGTTTTGCTCAGTGGTAAATACAATCCCACTTACAACTACAAGAATACATGCTAGTGTTGTATAGCAAACATGTTTTTGAGACATTATTTACATTACCATGATGTTTTGTGGCCATAATATTCCCTTTCATCCCTCACGTTTTGAGGACGCAGATATGTGACGATATGCTGATATGTGCTTTACTGTCTTCATTTTTTTTCTGCTAGCAAGTATTTAATTGACTGGCAATACTCTCACTGACGACCTCAGGAAACTGACGGGATTAAAAGCGAGACTCCCTGCAGCACAACTGCTTCACAGAGGTGCATGTTTCTGGCACGTGCCGTCATAGACGATAAATCAACAGGAGCTGGATAATGTGGCTGAACGAGATGCTTGGCCTCCTCGCTCGTTCCCTCGTCTCCTGGGAGGGGCATTAATCCTCTTAAAACAGTCTTAAGCAGCCATTTGTCATTCAGAATGTTACTGGCACATCCTGAGGCCCTAAGCATGCAGCGTCACATTTTCACCTTCTTCACTGCAGTGTTTCTTGTCAATTGAAGCTTAGTGCATGCTACAAGACAGAATCTTGTCGCATTTTTTTTTTGTGTCATATTTTTGTTTCATAGTTTGGTTTCTAGTTTGTGAAAATAATCTCCAGAATGCAGCGCATGCCCGTCACTAGTGTATGTGAACAGTCTCAGGTGCTGTTGTTTTCAGTATTGTTTTCCAGTAAATTAAGATGCACTTAAATGTTTTATTTTTCCAATTCAAATATATTAAGTCTTGTTTTTTCAATAATCTTGTTTTCAATAAAAAAAAAATGTTTAATAAATGTATGTATTTTTGTTCTCTCGTTTTAAGCAAAAGCTCAAGTAATTTAAAAAACATTAGCCTACATATACAATTAAAAGTTGTAAAAAAAATGTCATTAATTGATGTAAGATAAAAGTGGTCAGTTTTCGGCTTTAATAGATAATCTTGCCCTCCAGTGAGATCCAACCAGATCAGATTATGTATGAATCATTTAAAATTGTACTGACTGACTGAATTATTTCGAAAATATACCTAAAGCCACATGGATTACTATCTTTATGTCAATATGTTGCTTGACAGCCACTCTCTTTATTTACTTATATTCTTTGAAAAGAGTGGCCAGAAAATTCGTCAAAATCTAACATTTTGTCTTTAATTGAAGAAATAACGGTTTGGAGTGATTATAGCATCACCCGGTTTCCCTTTGACATACAGTGGGTACGGAAACTATTCAGACCCCCTTAAATGTTTCACTCTTTGTTATTTTGCAGCCATTTGCTAAAATCATTTTTCCCTCATTATTGTACATACAGCATCCCAACGAAAAACACAGATTTGTTGACATTTTTGCACATTTATTAAAAAAGAAAAACTGAAATATCACATGGTCCTAAGGATTCAGACCATTTGCTGTGACACTCATATATTTAACTCAGGTGCTATCTGATCATTTCTTCTGATCATCCTTGAGATTGTTCTACACCTTCATTTGAGTCCAGCTGTGTTTGATTATACTGATTAGACTTGATTAGGAATGCCAAACACCTGTCTAAATAAGACCTTACAGCTCACAGTGCATGTCAGAACAAATGAGAATCATGAGGTCAAAGGAACTGCCTGAAGAGCTCAGAGACAGAATTTTAGCAAGGCACAGATCTGGCCAAGGTTACAACAAAAATTCTGCTGCACTAAGAGCACAGTGGCCTCCATAATCCTTAAATGGAAGACGTTTGGGACGACCAGAACCCTTCCTAGAGCTGGCTGTCCGGCCAAACTGAGCTATCGGGGGAGAAGAGCCTTGGTGAGAGAGGTAAAGAAGATCCCAACGATCACTGTGGCTGAGCTCCAGAGATGCAGTTGGGAGATGGGAGAAAGTTGTAGTAAGTCAACCATCACTGTATCAATCCACCAGTCGGGGATTTATGGCAGAGGGACCGACGGAAGCCTCTCCTCAGTCAAACTTTCTAAAAAAAACACCTGAAGGACTTTTTGGCCTTAATTCTAAGCGGTATGTGTGGAGAAAACCAGGCACTGCTCATCACCTGTCCAATACGGTCTCTCAACAGTGAAGCATGGTGGTGGCAGCATCATGCTGTGGGTGTGTTTTTCAGCTGCAGGGACAGGACAACTGGTTGCAATCGAGGGAAAGATGAATGCGGCCAAGTACAGGGATATCCTGGAAGAAAACCTTTTCCAGAGTGTCCTGGACCTCAGACTGGGCCGAAGGTTCACCTTCCAACAAGACAATGACCCTAAGCACACCGCTAAAAAAGGCGTGGCTTCACAACAACTCTGTGGCTGTTCTTGAATGGCCCGGCCAGAGCCTTGACTTAAACCCAATTGAGCATCTTTGGAGAGACCTGAAAATCGCTGTCCACCAACGTTTACCATCCAACCTGACAGAACTGGGGTGTGTTCCAGAAAGCTCGGTTAATTAACCATCAGATTAACCCTAAACTCTGGGTTGATTAACCCAAAACCTGCTTACTCGGCGTATGTCAGTTCCAAAACACCTGTGTTGAGTTAGTTTAATCAACCTACTGCTAATAACCTCGAGTTAATGCGCGCGCCCGGCGAACATATAAAGGCATTTTCAATGGATCACTGAATTCAGGAGTCACCATGGAAACTAAGGTTGAAAAGTCACGTGCCGCGTACTTCTCTGAAGGGGAATTGGAAGTTTTAATGTTGGCTTATGAGGAGTTCAAGCCCATTATCATGAAAAAAAGCAACACAGCTGCATATGCAAAGGAAAGACAATTGGCTTGGCAAAAAATAACTGACAGAGTAAATGCGTAAGTTTTTATTTTCTTTTACATTTTAAATATGCTTGCCTTTCTTTTGTTCATTTGCAAAGTTGAACAATTGTCTTTTTGAGCATGTGGCATGACTCGACAAGCATTTACTTTTCTTTACATCAGTTTCTTAAGAATACAGTACAATGTATATCGTCAAGAAATATCTAGGCCTCTTGTTTTATAAGGTGTAATCCTTCTGGCGCCAAAAGAACTCTTTCCCAAGTCAAAATGAAACAAAAACTTTATTCAAAACGGTAATATTTCATTTTAATTGTTTTAATATCAATGTCTAAAGTTACTTTTACAGTATTCTTTATATATAGCTAATAGAAAGAAGGCTGAGGCCCGTCTAACTGGCGGGGGTCCAGCTCCACGCTCCACCTCCTCTCACTCCATCGGAGGAGTTGGCTCTTTCTCTTAATAAAGGTCGCCCTGTGGTCGATGGTATTCCAGAGGGCACTTCGTCAGAATTTGCTTCTTCCCACAAGAACTCAAGTGACTTGGTACAATGTAGGTATACCATAGTACTTATGATTATTTAATCATATGTTTGGACAAAACAATCCTTAACTCTTGTCATTGGAAAGAAGGCTAAATGCTTCCCAAATGCAGTCATTGTTTCACTTGTGCATTATGGATACATATTCTCTTTTACAGCATATGCTGTATACAGTAATCTGTTTTTATTCTTGCATGTTCCTAATGCCTTTATTCAGTGTCTGTCATACTTTAGTCATTTACACATTAAGTGTCTTTTTTTTTTCTTGCAGTTGCTGATGGACGCATTGTATTATTGGATCCTTCTGAAACCGCACAGTCTGTCACAATTGTTAGTGGTGCATTTTAAGAAGCAGCTTTTAGATCTTTCATGCCAGACAAAGTAACCTTGCATATTTCCAGTCTAGGATGATGATGATGAAGAGACCACATCTGCTGTGACTGAATTAGAAGGTGCTGGGAGACCCACAGAGGTATGATGCATATATTGGACAATGCATAGCTTTTTAGATGGAGTGAAAAATGTGTAATTTATCCGTTGACAGAATGTAGCTGGGGATGTAAATGCAGATGAGGGTCCATCTACCTCTACATCTAACCTTAGCAGTGTAAGAACTTGTCCCTGGTTGTCCTTATCACATAATGTTACTATGGATGATGTTACTTTTCTTTTTTAAACATCTTATTTACTTTGCCTTCCTAGTTGTCTGCAAAGGAGTTGTATAAGGTCCATCTATTAAGGCAAATTAAAAAAAGTGACATGGACATGGACCTTATACAGCTTCAGCAAGAGGAGAAAAGGCTGGCCATTAAAAAGGCCAAACTTGAAATCAAATTACTGGAGCATCGCCTTAAGGTGAGAATCATATGTGAACACGAATGTTTTTTTTCATGTGTGTATAAAGCAATTAATACAAATCTGTCATGTCTCTTTATTTCAGGATCTGGAGAAATGAAAAAAATTAAATAAAGTGATTTTGACAAATCATGTCTCTGAGCATTCTGCCATCTCTGTGGTCCGCTACATTCAGTGGGTGTTGTAGGTCATCTTCATCAGGACAGGGGGGATGCCTCTCTCCTCTTATTGTGGCAATGTTGTGAAGTACCACACAAGCGACTGTGATGTCACATGCCCTATTTGGAGTGACCCTGAGCCCACGCAGACACTGAAACCTCGCCTTCAGAATGCCTATTGTCATCTCTACCTTGGCCCGTGTACGGCTGAGAGACTGGTTGAAGCGTGTCTGTGGTCCGGGCTCAGGATCAGGGTAGGGTGTCATCATATAGGGGAGGCAAGGGTATCCTCTGTCCCCCAGCAAGTAACCATAGAAGTGTCCTGTAATGTTTGTGGTGTTTTGTAAATGTAATAAAGACTACAAGCATTTGTGTAACAAAACGTACCCTGCTGAAATTTGTTGCACAGAGATGACTCTCTAAACATTCTGGCATCATGTACAGAACCAGGCCATTTTGCCTCAACATTAGTGATGAGGTGGGTTGCATCACATATTACCTGTGGAGATCAACAAGTTTATTATTGGTAACCTCAATATTAAGTAACAAAAAATAGCTATTACCTGCACATTGATGCTATGCACAGACTTCCTATTAACATAGTCTCCCTCATTGATAGAAGGAGCTTTAATAGGAATGTGGGTGCCATCAATGCACCCAATCACGTTTGGGAACCCTGAAATTAAGATTAATTACAGTTTAAGAAGACTGTGTAACCTTTTATGTGCGTGTCCAGTCAAAATAAACCTATTAACAAATGTAATTTTATTGAAGTAGATGACAGACTTTCTGAGAGTGTACCTGCCACCCTGTGGAATTCTTCTTTAATAACGCGCACAGGTTTATGGCCAGGGAACTGTACAAAAGTGTGTAGAAACCGTTTCAGTGCCATGCATACTGTACGAACGGCCCTACACACTGTTGCCTTTCCCACGTGCTCTGCATCGCCCACATTGTAGAGAAAACTCCCCGTACCAAAAAAGCGCAGAGCAATACAAAGAATATTCTCGGCGCTAATCGCTGACCCGCGGTTTGTCACATTGGCGATGTGTGGTTTTAGTAGGTTTGTTAAATAAATTAACGACTCCCTAGAAAAACGATAGCGCTCATGCAAATATTCGTCAGGATATGAAAAGACATCGATACGTGGTCTTATCACCCTCTCACGGCGAAAAAAACCCCGTATAATCTGTGCCTCTACGTCCACAGGATCCTCGTCAAAAGGGCACGCCATGCTCGGAAACCTCTCTGAAACAAACTAACCCTGCAACATAACCTGCTCCTGAGCAGGTTATCCTCAGAGAGTCAGTTGCTATGGTTACATACATAACCCGACAGTTACCTCCGTTTTTGGAACCGAAAGCAGAGGTTATCTGCTTACTTACTCCTAAACTTACCCGGGTAAGTCACATAACCTGCTTTCTGGAATACCCCCCTGGAGAGGATCTGCAAGGAGGAATGGCAGAGGATAACCAAATCCAGATGTGAAAAACTTGTTGTATCTTTCCCGAAAAGACTCATGGCTGTATTAGATCAAAAGGGTGTTTCTACTAAATACTGAGCAAAGGGTCTGAATACTTAGGACCATGTGATATTTCAGTTTTTCTTTTTTTTACTAAATGTGCAAAAATGTCAATAAATCTGTGTTTTTCTGTAAATATGCAGACTGATCTCATGAAGTAGCGTGTGTATGACACGGCAATACCTATTTCCATTTTTGGCGTGCTATGAAGACGCATAATCGCTTTTCAGCGTGTTTATGAACGCCGTTGACTTAACGTTATATAAATATATGACTTACCTCAACCCCATCCCTAAACTTAACCGTCACTGGGGTTAATGGCATTTATGACTGGACATTTGACGGCGTGTGCGGACACGCGAAATGACGCGTACGTTAATGGCGTAGACAAACACGCACACACGCGGATAGCTCAAAATGTGTAGAGAGAACACGCCACTTGACTCGAAAGTGGCGTGTATGTTTACGCAAAAGTCATGATGTCATGTTGAAATATGGGATGCTGTGTGTCCAATAATGAGGGAAAAAATGAACTTAAATGATTTTAGCAAATGGCTGCAAAATAACAAAGAGTGAACAATTGACCCTTCGCTAAGCCACGCCCGAAAACCGCCACTGGCCAATCGTGTCTTAGCAACCGTAACTATGCGCGGGAGGTCTGTCAAGCTTTCGAACGAGGGAACATGCTGAAGCATTGTGCGTGTGATACCGGTACACTAAAAGTTTGGACGGGGGAGAGGAATTGTTTTCCTTCCAGAAAATCTAAAAGCCAAGGGGAGAAATGATTGGCATGATCTAGCATCTATGTGCGAGATCCATTCTGGTAAATGTCGACATGCTTAACAAAAACACCTATTGCTTGGAAATATTGACGGTTCTTTGGTCATAATGATATAACGTAAAATAAGACGATTAAAGAGACAAGACAAAGGCTCACTGACATACTTTAAAATATATTTCAGCATTTTGTTAATCAACGTCCTACTAACGTTACCCCTTACTAACTAACTTAACCCAATCCGATCGCGGCTCTCCCGGTATTAGTGTTAATATATGCGAATAAGTGATAAGCTGTTTGATTTATAATTATTAAGATTATTTTCACATACCCTGCTGTGTATGAACATAGCTGTTCCTCAATTTGTGTTTCCCATTTGAACGGTCAGCGTATGAGGCGCTGCTGCTTGCGCTGGGACTATAACGTTAGGCTTTAACTTCAATTTTTAAGAAATTATTCTCTAATCGATTGCATATAATGTCGTGAATATATCCCTCGAATGCATACTGTAGTCCCTTTTGTCTTGCTCTCTCAAATATTTCACTTGTTCGCCGAAAATTACTAATTATCTCATTGGGAATGTCTGACACCGGGTGCATCCACACTAGAATAGATGGGCCAGCCGCGAAAGCTTGACAGGCGTAGCAACAGTAACTAGGGAGGGCGGGGCTTAGCGAAGGGTCAATTTAAGGGGGTCTGAATACTCTCCGTACCCACTGTAAATAATGTTTTTTTTTTCCTTTGGCTTTTTGAATAATGCAGAAAAAAAATCTGTGACAAAAAATAAATAAATAAAAAAAAAGAATTTTAAAAGTGCCCTTCATCATGATAATCTTCACAAAAAAAAAAACACATTGTGTTCTTGGGCACAGTAAGCAAGCTTAAATTCAGTATATTCTATATCGATGATTTTATATAAATTTTAATTGATATATTTTTGCATGTCAGCATCAGCACCCTTTTTTAGGAGTACATAAATATATATATAAATATATATGGGAACCTTAGTATGATGTATGAGGGAACCCCCGATGAATCAAACATCAAATAAAGCAAAACGACAGGGAACAAAAACAAGTCCTCGCGGGTAAAAGGGGGTGGATTCTGGAATCCACTGCTGCTTCAATGTATATCTAATGAGTGATTATAATCAAGGTATTAATCAATATTTTTCCTTCTAAACATAAAATGACTTGAATGACTTCTCTAAGGCTTATGAGATTTTACTTTGTTATAGAAGATACCACTGTTATTACTGAAATGTTCTTTTCATGTATTCTCTAATGTCTGTATTTGATGAATGCAGTAACAGTGCTTGTTCATTTAGGATTATTGACAGACTGGGAAGAGATGTGCTGCAACAATGTCAAATATGTGAAATATATATATATATATATATATATATATATTTTTTTTTTCACATTCAGACATAAAACCTATTTTAGTCACCTCCAAAAACAAAAAAAGACTTTGCAAGAGGGCAAAATAGGTCTCCTTTAACCAAAAACTTATTCAGAAACCCAAGCGCTAAAATGCAACCAGTTTCTGTGTTTTGGCCAACAAAAAAAATAATTCCTGCTGCAATGACTGTGAGTAAATGATGACCAATGTTTAATTTTTTGGTGAGCTGGTCCTTTAAATGTACACAGGTCCGTCTCGTGTGCAGTTTGCCTGAGGTGTTTTCAAACATTGCTCATTCCACTGTTTTCTTCTCTAATCAGGCCACATTTTCTGCATGGAATTTATATTGACCTGTATGGAACACTGGTGTTTAAAACACAGATCATCATCATCACTCTGTGATTAAAAGGAGATTGTTGTGTCTACAAAGACAAATACCAGGCAGTTTCATGATCTCATTGAGTTTGGCCACTAGTTTGTGTCTCAAATGACTTGGGGAACCAAATGTGGTTAACCGTAGGCGTCGCCCAGCCAGAGTTGACTGAAACCCACAACGTCTTGAAGGCACGAGAGGCTACCAGCGTTTGTGCTAATGACCATTCTTTAACTGAATGAAAGTACACAATGAGAGAATAAACAATGGGAGCCCAGGGGCACGTGACTCTGCCAGAGTTTATTTTTTTATGGTACAGTTCGGTTCATTGGAACGCTCTCGCTGGCTTTTGCCAGATTTCAATAGTGTCAACAATGCAGCTCTCGGGCAACACAAACAGGCAGCGCTGCAGATAAGATTCGGTAATCAGAGCAGCACAGCCTGCGTGTAACACGATTTAACTCAATTTATATGTAAATGAAATATTTTGATTATAATGAGCTTACTGTTCAAGTTGTATGGAATGGAGTTTGTTTGTCTTCCTGTGCAAGAAGCATGAGCAAATTTATTGCCTGAATCTCTCTCACTATCTCTCTCCTTTACAGACTGACTTCCCAAACTTGGCTGGTCGGAAATAAATGGGAGGTGAACACAGTAAAATTGCCTGGAACAGAGGGCGAAAGCACGCTGCTATCGCTTAGCCTGCATGTTTTTAATTGACTTGCGGCGAGATCTCAGTGTCTTCCGTTTGCAGTAGATGCCACATGCGGCGTCATTAGCGCAGAAGCTGTCAGATTAGTTTGAAGCGCAGAAATAATTTGGTTTTATTTTTTCTCTCTCTTGACGTTTGCATGCAAGCAGAAAGGCTCTTGCACATTTCATCAGTAGAAAACAAAACAGCCTGAAGTAATTTCTTTTTCAATAAATGCTACTTAACCTGCACATCCAAATACATCAAACTTAGGAGGTCACACCAAATATTACACTGACCTGTTTTATTTTCCATTTTAAGTTTTTGCATTTCAAAATTAGGGAAAGTCTTACTGATGTTGTGTGAATTATGTGATTAATAAAAACATTACAACAAATGTAATTTAATGTCAGTTAATGCTTAACTGATAACAATTTATCTAAAATTAATTTGGTCACAACCACTAGCATTTTTTAATTACTAAAATGATAGTTTTCTAGTATTAATTATAGATTTTGCTATATTTATTTTATTTTAGGGTCACATCTAATAGATTGGCTGCAAAAATCAAACAAACGAAAAAAGACTGGATTGAAGCATTTTAAAAGACACAGGACTCCATAGTGTACCGCAATGGTGGAAAATGCCTGTACAGAAATAAGCGAGTAAATAAATTTGGCTGGCGCATTATTTTGTAGGCGCTCAGTTTTAATTGTTAGTTTGCAGGCACTGAATATCTGCATATGCATCATTGTGCTACAAACTAATGGTGTGTGACGTTACTGCTGAGTCAGCGCTTCACAGCATGTTGGAATCACAATAGTGAGAGGACACGAGAGGGAATGGCCTTTTGCCAAGCATGAAATGAAAATCGAGTTCTGAGAGCAGGTTGACACGCTCTTTTCATCCATTTCCGAAACAGGAAAAGCAGCATAGAGCAAGCGAAAGCAGCACAGCTGTTCTCAGGGGAGATTGCCAAATGCTTTGCACCCATTTCAAGAGAAAAGTCGTCAAATTCATTCACTGCTGTCAAACATCACATGACCATAAAACCTGGTTCACTTAACTGATTGACTCTATAATAAAACCAAGGGATCATGAGACATCGAAAATATCAATAAATAAGAAAATGATTAATAACAGATCTACTAGAATACATTTCCCCTTTAAAATAAAAAGAGAATTCATGTTGGGCAGTGTGAAAAATACACTATAATAGAAAAAAAAAACTATGAAAAGTACCTCAATCATTAATTCTTCTTTTAATAATGTTATTTGAACATGTACTTGTACATATGTTTCTTTTTATACTCGTATTTTATTTCTGTTTATCGAGTTTTGGATCATCATGTTCCATTTGGCAAGTTAAGGTTTTTGTACTGTATTTTCCTATAGATTATATCTTCTTTCAGTTGTGATCATCTGTTGCTCCTGTATTATTTTATTGTATTAATGTTGTAAATAGCTGCACTTTTACCTGAAGCAGGTCTCCTATACTCTTGCCACCGCAAAAGTATGTGCTACGGTATTATTACCATGTAACAATGACAAAGTTGAGATATATTTAACTGCAGAGATTGTTTATTTATTCATTTTTTGCAGTAAAGGGAGTAAAGTTTACTAAAAATAACATTTAAGGGTAACACTTTAGAATACGGTTCCTTCGTTAATGAATAACTACACAAGAACTAATGAGTAACACAATATTAACAATCTATTAATTAACAAGAAACTCTGATTAACGAACTAGTAAGTAATTGCGCACAGACGAAAGTAGTTCACTATTAAGTAATCAATAACTACTATTTTTTAATACTTCCCAGAGAACTACTGAAAAAGTTTATTAACAATCTAGTAACTACAAGAAATTCTTATTAACAAATTAGTAAGTAATAGCTCACAGATGAAAGTGTTACTAGATACTTCTGTGGGAATTACTAATTATTTGGATTCGTATTATAAAGTGAAGATCATTGGAACTAACTAGTAATTACTCAAGTGTTACTAAAGACATTTTCTAAAAGTATACTAAAGTTCACCAAAAATCTCAAACGTTTGCACAAATCATGACTAGATCATGTAGTAACACTTGAGTAATTACTAGTTAGTTCCAATGATCTTCACTTTATAATACGGATCCAAATAATTAGTAAGTAATAGCTCACAGATGAAAGTGTTACTAGATACTTCTGTGGGTATTACTAATTATTTGGATCCGTATTATAAAGTGAAGATCATTGGAACTAACTAGTAATTACTCAAGTGTTACTACATGTTTTAGTCATGATTTGTGCAAATGTTTGAGATTTTTGGTGAACTTTAGTATACTTTTAGAAAATGTCTTTAGTAACACTTGAGTAATTACTAGTTAGTTCCAATGATCTTCACTTTATAATACGAATCCAAATAATTAGTAATTCCCACAGAAGTATCTAGTAACACTTTCATCATTGAGCTATTACTTACTAATTCGTTAATAAGAATTTCTTTTAGTTAATAGTAGTTACTAGATTGTTAATAAACTTTTTCAGTAGTTCTCTGGGAAGTATTAAAAAAATAGTAGTTATTGATTACTTAATAGTGAACTACCACTTTCGTCTGTGCGCTATTACTTACTAGTTCGTTAATCAGAGTTTCTTGTTAGTTAATAATAGTTACTAGATTGTTAACATTGTGTTACTCATTAGTTCTTGTGTAGTTATTCATTAACTAAGGAACCGTATTCTAAAGTGTTACCCATTTAAGTATTTCTGCCTAGTTCAAAAATATATTTTTTTAGGCACAATAAGTTTTGCCACTAGATGATTGATGCTTATGTTACAAACCAGTAAGATATTCGTTCATCTTTGGAACACTAAAGAACATTGTTTTGATGAAATCTGCGAGCTTTCTGTCCCTTTGTCCCTTTGTTGCATCATTTTATTATCCATGTATGTGGTTACAGTCAAATCATATAAAACAGTGAAATCATCCTCAAACTCTTTCTGTCTTGCCTGCACTTGAGACGGTGACGTGAGCCCCACTGAAAGTCTTTCCTATTGATTGTCACTCGCGAAAATCGCTTCTCATTTGCATAAAGTTGAAAATTCTCAACTTTTGTCGCTTGTCTCTTGTTTCTTGACACACCCACATTCTGTCGCCAACAGTCACTGTCGCTCGTGTCGGCGGATGTCGCCAGCGCTCCGTTCCCCACTACTGGTTGCCTAGTAATGTTTGTGAATGACATTCCCGGATGTTAATCTATGTTAGACAACAAATGCATTTTATTGCTGCTACAAACAAATATTTTGGAAGGAAAAGTCTAAATATAAATGGAATCAGTGCATAAAATGCATAATATTAAAGATGAACAAGAAACAGTAAGTGCTCTTTGCCATTGCGGCTATTTAACTGCAGCAAACGTGCAAATACCGGTCTATCTGCACTCTATAACGGATGTGTTAAAAACAACACAACCTGTGTTATATCTTAACACACCTGTGTGTCTAGTTAAGGACAACACATTTCGTGTTACTTTTAACTCAACCAGTGTGTTATTGTTCTTAACACAGGTAGTGTGATTTCACTAAGTTTGCACTTTGAATTAGATTAAAATGTAGCAACTGACAAAATATTGTGTGTAAATAAGTTTTATTAACTTTGCGATCTCACTTTTTTCTATTTAAATAGTGTGTAGTGTTGCTGTTGGTGCATGAACAGTATCTGCAAAGTTGCAGCGCTGAAACTTCAATGTAAGCAGAGATATCGTCTTTTAAAAATCAGGAAGTTTAATGCCTACAAAAAGGACTCAATTGGGACTACAGCTGGGTTTTAGACGTCACTAACCCATACATATACTGTACATCAACCCCTCCCTCCGGAAAATGCAAAAAAGGGCATGGCCATATTTCAGTGGCTCATCGAGTGTGTTATGTTCACGCAGCTGTCAGGTCTTATGTGTGCGTTTTGCCCATAAAGGTAATGGGCGTTAACCTTCCGGACATCGTGAACTATAGTTTAGCCATTCATAACACTTCGGCCCAAACTAACCAATCTGAGCCCACTGCCTATTTCTGAGGGAGTGTTTTCATAGACTCCACCAGTCGTTCAGAGGACAGAGGAGAACGCGGCTTACAATAAAGGTGAAATTTATGAAAAATAAGACTTTTAACAAAAAAAAAATAACACGAATACATGTTATATTGCACCCCATAAACACAATCATGCAAAGAAATAAAGCAGTAAACCACCCCTTTAAATGGTAGGATAACACATCACAGTTTGACTTGGTCAAAACAATCATACTAAAAAGTAACCGCGGCGTCCTATGTGAACCATCAGGGTGGGGTCAGATCCAGAAACCTCTGCAATCAGACAGAACAGCTCCTCATTTGGTCTCAGTATCATCTTCGCTCGCTGAGAGCTGCTCATGTGCCAGGCCACCTGAACGACGGCCCAGACAGATTGTCTAGGAACAATGTTCCCCCAGGCGAATGGTCTCTGCACCCCCAAACAGTTCAAACACCATGGATCGTTTTAGGCAGAGGGGAGGTCAAACTCTTTACGTCAGAAGACAACACTCCCTGTCCAATGTTCTTTTCAAAGAACAAGGACGCGCTGGCCCAAACCTTGCCCAGCCGCCCGTTGTATGGTTTCCCTCAAATTTCACTGTTGCCACAGGTAATCGAGAGAATCAGGGAAACGCGCCACTTGGTGCTTCTTATAGCCCCGCGTTGGGGGAATCAAATTTGGTTCCAGGAGCTGACGCGGTTGTCACTTACAGCCCCATGACCTATTCCGGGGAGAATAGATCTCCTCTCTCAAGCTTGTGGCACGATCTGGCATCCCCATACAGAGCACTGGTCTCTGTACGCATGGTTGATCAATGGATACCCACTGTCCTGCCAGATGGAGTGATGAACACGATTACACAATCCAGAGCTCCCTCTACTAGAAAGATCTACACGTCTAAGTGGTCTGTGTTCTCCAAATGGTGAAACCCTTTGTGGCCCCCAACCTCTGCGGCCCCCATCGGTTCCTATCTGGGATCTTTCTTTGGTCTTGGAGGCCCTAAAAACATATCCCTTTGAACCACTAGATTCTTTGGATCTGAAATACCTCTTGCTTAAACCCGTTTGTCTGACAGCACTGTCATCAGTCAAACGTGTGGGGGATTTACATGCAATTTCTGTCAGCGCTGCATGTCTCGAGTTTGGGCCAAATGACTCTAAAGTCATCCTCAAATCTAGGCATGCCTTTTCAGAGTGCTGAGGGTTTACATTGCACGCTCTACCCCTTTCTGGTCCTCAGAGCAGCTTTTTGTTTCTTTTGTTGGGTGCTCCAAGGGTCTCGCCACCTCAAAACAGAGCCTGTCCAGATGGATAGTGGATTATATTGCTGCTGCTTACACATCAAAAGATCTGCAGGCATCAGGGCTCATTCCACTAGAGGCATGGCCTCACCGTGGCATGGTCCAGCAGATTTTTTTTATTCATGACATTTGTACGCAGCAGGTTGGGCCTCTCTGCCTACATTTGTGAGGTATTATAACCTGGAAGTTCCCGCCTTGCAGGCTAAACTTTTGTCAGTCAAATAGTGTGTATGAACTTCCCGCATTTCTGTGTGCAGGCTACTATCACATGACAAAGCTCTTCTGGTTGAGCTGCACTATATTTTTCTACTGAAGTCAAACCGGAACTTGCTACAATGACATGGGACATTACACTGGTTAAAATAGCTGATTGCTTTTTATCTAAACATTGTTGGAAAAATTTGGGAAATTGTGAGTAGGCAAGTCAACAAAAATATATAACATTGTTCTAATGTGCCTTTATTTATATGTTTCTTGCCTTTTTTTAATTTACTTTCTATTTCTTTTCAAGTTAAATCAAATAACATTTTTGTAGGTGAATGTCCTGCTAAATGAGGTGATGTCAAATCACCCTCCATGCCAGTTACATAAAGACAAATCAACATAAGAAAAGCTTGACATTCCGAACAACACAGCTTCTTCATGGTACACAGAAGAAAAAACATTGTTCTCAGATCAGTGTTGAAAAACGCTTGTTTTAATAATTGAAAAAGACGCTAATCAAGGTCATTATGATGAATATATTGTGCCTGCCAATGTGCTACTTAATGGTGCAGATAATAGCGTATAAATGACCCCATCCCAAATAATCATTGGGACGTCAGTCCAGTCACTCCCTCTCTCTGCTTTCAGTCCAGATCAGACGGGTGCATAATGCATTGATCTGACAATGAAAACTCTGTCCATCAAATACAAAATCTAAGAATTGATTCTGTTCTGTGCATTTATTTCTTATTCCAATACAGTAATTGAGCTTGTGAATCCAAAACCTCAGTATTCTATGAAGGTATATTTGGTGCAAAACTACTGAAGGCCTGTGACAGTGGAATTTGTAGTTGTAGAGAATAGCAACACATGTGTATCAGTAAATTTGAAGTCACAGAGAGCAGCCTGGTCTCATTGTTAATACGTAGGTATTTTAAGTTATTTGCAAAGATATAAAACATATACTTTTTAGTATGTTTAGATATGGACGTATCTGCAACATTTAAACGTAACATTATAATGTTTTTACAGCTACAAAACATTAACTATTTACATATGAAGAGTTTAGATGCAAAAGCCTTTAAGTGCCATTTGAAATTTTCTTCTAGAATGATAAATTTTATCAAGCTTGTATATTTAAGTTCAGTAATTTCTCTTAAATGACAATTAATAGGTAATCTTCATTGCCATTTAAGTGAAATTACTGAACTTAAATATATAAGCTTGATAAAAATGATCATTTTAGAAGAAAATTTCAAATGGCACTTAGAGGCTTTTGCATCTGAACTCATTATATATTCTATATCATAAAGATAATTAATTTCCCTTTTTACCATTTTATAGATACATGTAAGATCCCTTAACCCTAATCACAAACCTAAACATACCCATTTTATACAGAATATAAAAAGGATAGAACATAATGGACAGATGTGTTGGGAAATAGCAGTTTTATTAACAATATAGCATTAAAATATATTTTGACGCACCAATCCTACTCTAACCCCTAAACCTACCCATAACAATTCCTTAAAACTATGTAGACTACAAATATGAAGAAAAAAATAACTAACAGACAAGTTTAATCACAATAATCTATTTATTGTGAAAATGTCAAAACCGGTACCAAATGTCGTTCACATGATGCGTTGCAGTCCTCTCTGGTAGTATTGTATGAGGTACATATCAGAATTTTAATTAATAATCCATGAAAATGTCAATCTGGTTTCGGGTTCGCACTGTAAACGCGCGTGTTTCTCCATTTCTAATGAACTACACCGTTACCAACTGAAACAACGCAATCTGTGACGAAGCAGGGAAGAGCCAATGAACGTTTGATATCACTGCCGTAAAACATGACGTAATGCTTCTCAAGGGTGCAATTTTTGAATTTGAATTCATCACCAGGACGGGATTTGATGTGTACGGTCGCTGCTGAGAAATGGAGATGAAGATCACAACTGGATAAAAGGCTGCATTAGGAGTTGTTTCTTTCAAACAACGTAGGCTATGGATTCTAAAAATTTTGGATTACATCAAACTAATAAAAATTGATATCTTTTGTGAATTTATATTGTGTTTTAGGAGAAAACGCTTTCTGTGTCTCACAGTAAATAAACTATATTCCAAAATGGTTAAACAAGGAAAAAATGTGTTTTTAAGTTTTATAGTGTATTGTTTTACACCATGCAGGCGAAACGAGCAAAATGTTAATATTTATGAGTATTATATTAATAAATGCGACTGTATAAAACTTAATAAGACAGTTGAATGCAATAGAGTCAAAACATAATGCTACGATTTTAATATGCATAAATTGTGATACGTACTAATTTGTACATCGGTAGATTTGTTCATACGTAAATAAATTACATTTGTGTGCTGTCAATAAGTAAATATTTTACGCTTTAGTACAGTAAATACATCAGTATTATACGTTTCTGCGTGTATAAAACGTAAATAAATGTACGTATGATAGAACTACACTTGTCCAAATACACACGTATTCTCATGACATCACGTTGAGAACGTGACTTTTTTTTATCTTCCACAAACACAACACAGCAGTTACACCTTCTGAAATTCTTCATTGCAGGTGCACAAATCCTATTCTACAAATCACAAATGAAGAAACTCGTATGCTCATGTTTTTGCTACAGTTGCTGCAGTGAATATGGTGCAAAACACATTTACACACCTGCATAAAAATAATGTGAAGTCAAAGAGAAGTTTTGCTCATCTGCAAATCTGTATGTAAATTCATCCGATGAGAGTTGCACACTTGTAGAATATTTTCTCACAAATGTCTTGTATAAATGTCTATAATTTTCAAGCACAAACACAAGTACATAACTACAGCTGCATGCATCTGCTGCGACAAGTTTCTCGCACTCTACCTTTGACCAAAAAATGTGTGCACTTGGTGAAATATCAGTTGTGCATCTGTAGAGGCAGTGGGTGGAGCCTACATTAATATTCATGAGTTTGCCAGGTGCAACTGCTCATTCTAGTTAACTCTCCTCCTTTCTGAGGATGTTTAACGGATTATTTCATTAACGTATAAGATGATGATAAGGCACACTGTCGTTTTTTGAGAAGATTAAAGGCTTTTAAGTGCACCTTGTAGTGCGGAAAATACGCTAATTGAAAAGCGTATGTACAGCGCGCATCTTCCTCTGCTTGTAAACAGAAAGTTTTGCACTTCCAGCTATATCAGCACATCATCTTATATGGTAGGTGGCGATAATACTCCTAAGCGGTGAGCAACCACCGGTAACAAGAAGTAGTCGAAGGAGAACGTCCTCATCTCAGTTCTCGCGCATGCGCCAATAAGGAAGTAATGGAATAGTCGAATAAAGTCGTTATTTATGTTTTTTTCGCACAAAAAGTAGTTTTGTCGCTTGATAAACTTATAATTGAGCCGCTGTAGGCACATGGAATATTTAAACCTTTTCTTTAATGACTTTTGGGCCGTCAAGAGCCAGTCCCTTAGGCAGTCTATGGAAGAGTGATCCAGCTCTCAGATTAAATCAAAAATATCTTTATTTGTGTTCCGAAGATGAACGAAGGTCTTACGGGGTTGGAACAGCATGGGGGTGAGTAAATAATGACTTAATTGTCATTTTTGGGTGAACTAACCCTTTAAGAATATCTCTATAGATTGTTGCAACACCACCGCCATGACCGATCAGACCGCTGACCGCTCATGCTTATAACCGCTCATGCTTATAACAGTACCGCTCATGCTTATAACAGTATCCTGGTGGACTAGACTCATTTAGACCAAATTACTAATTTGGTTAAAGCCAGGTTTCAGTAAGGCAAAGTACATCGAAACAATTATCTGTGACCATTTCATTTTAGGTGTGAGCGATCTAATGTTTAGAAGACCTAGCTTTAGAAATTGTTTTTGATCACTGAGATTTTCTGGTTTAATTACAATAAGATTTTTCCTAGATCCTACTGTAGCTTTATTGTTTGGGCTCACTAAACTGGCTCGAATAGACAGTTTCTATTTAATGTTCTACACTACTTATATCAATTAAGTTGGCGACTACTTATATCAATTAAACTGTGGAGACTGACATAACGTCAATGACGTCGTCGCGTTCCAACTCGCGAAGAGGGGAGAAGCGGTTCCGGGTGGAGATCTCGAAGATTGGATGGGCAGAGAGGTTCTAGCTCTGGTCCTGGCTCGTGCCTTCCGCTGTTGAATCACCCAGGATCCATGGTGTTGTGTCGGTGCGGAGTGAATGAAACCAGAGATGATCGCATCCTTCTCATGTCGCTCCCGATTGTTTTTTTTTTTTTTTTTTGTAGGTAATAGTATCGAGGATAAGTTCAGCAACTTTCCTCATGGCGCATGAGGAGGCATGGCGCATGCGTCGGCGTGCGACTGGCAGCGAGTGAGTTCGGCATCCGATTTGTTTGTTTTAAGCGTCATTAAGCATTTCAAGTTCTGTCTAAGTTTGTCTAAAGTTATGTACAAAGTCTGTCTGAGATTTCCAATCGAGCAGCCAGCCTCCAACTGAAGATATTAACCTAAAAATGGAACTTTTTTCTACCTGGTTGTGATTTGGACTCTGTCATGTCTGCTGCTTGCCCGGGATTCAAAGCAGGCCAAGATAACCAAGGAAGAACACAGTACAGCAGAGACCAATTGCTTTATCTTAATGCTGGGAATCCTCTGCCCGGGGAAGCTCTTCGGCTCGCGGCCAGGGTGATCTGACGGTGACGGTGTGGAACAAACCCCCGACGCTAGCTCCTCGGGCCACACCCACCGCAACAGTGTTGCAGCCAGCGAGCGCCGAGACGGTTCAGACGTCTGCCTGTTCGCAGGTACCGTCTGTTTCGCTCGGCGCTCCAGAGGATGATGCGATGTCGATCGCGGCATCACAAAGCGGGCTTGATTCCTCGGGAAGTGAGGATGCGGCTGCGCTGCCTCCCTCGGGAGCGCCGGCGTTGCCCGTATCTGATCCCGAGATGACGGCCATGCTCTCTCGGGCCGCCGTGAGTATCGGGTTGGAGTGGAACCCTCCGCCCCACCCCGATCACTCACGGATGGATGAATGGTTCTTGGGAAAAGCTGCCGCCGCGAGGCCACAGCCGACCCCAATACCGTTCTTCCCCGAGCTGCAATGCGGAACTGATGAAGACGTGGCAGGCCCCCTTGACCTCCCGTGCCCGCCCGTCAGCTTCCCCCGCCTTTCCTCCCCTCGACGGTGCGGCTTCCTGTGGGTATGCTGGGGTTCCTCCGGTGGAGCGCTCTGTTGCGATGCAACTGTGTCCGCAGAGCGCCACCTCTCGGGGCCCCCCAAGCATCCCTCCAAAGCCTATAGGTTCTCGTCGTCTATGGTGGCGCGATCCTATAGTGCGGCGGGACAGGTGGCCGCCGTGTTGCATGCTATGAGCACTTTGCAAGTCTTTCAAGCCAAACTGCTCAGAGATATGCACGAGGGCGGGACTGACCAAGGGTCGTTCAATGAACTGGATAGTGGACGCCATTGCTTTGTCTTACCAGCAGCAAGGTCGACCGTGCCCCCTTGGTGTGACGGCCCACTCCACTCGGAGTATGGCTTCCTCTTGGGCTTTAGTGCATGGCGCCTCGCTAACAGACATTTGCAGAGCTGCAGGCTGGGCGACTGGCATGGCGTGATGGCATAGACCCCCATTCTCCGTCACTCCTTGACGTAACTCGGAGTGACTACGAAAGGGAACGTCTTGGTTACGGATGTAACCCTCGTTCCCTGAGTAGGGAACGGAGACGTTACGTCTCCCTGCCACTTCTGCTGTACCGCTGGGTGACACCTGAGTTCAGTCTTGGCTCCTCAGCGAAGACATACTGCGGTTGCGTTCACTTCCTCCTTTTATACCCATGCGGTGGGGCGGAGTACGCTATGCAAATTCCGCAGACCCATGGCATTTTGATGCCATTGGCTTGTTGTTGAATACTCGAAGAGGATTGGCTTTCTATGCGAAACCCCCATTCTCCGTCACTCCTTGACGTAACGTCTCCGTTCCCTACTCAGGGAATGAGGGTTACATCCGTAACCAAGGCGTTTTATTTAGTTTCTGTGCTCGGCTTCCTGCGGCGCTCTCCGGCATACAGCAAAAATAGAAACTCTGCGTATCTTCTCCGGAGGGCTGTGCGTCACCAGACCTGGGACGGAGTCGGAATGCAGCCGTTCCACAGTCAGTGAAAATGCACACATTGACTTTAATGGAAACCTATTGACTCTGCTGCCGTTCTGCAGTTGGTGGAAATTGGGGGTTATGATTGTACAGATTGTGATATTTTTAAAGATTCTTGTAAGGATTTGGATGAAATGACTGATGTTGTTTGTTCATATGTGGCCTTTTGTAGAGACATGATTATACCCTGCAAACAGGTAAAGATATACCCTAATAATAAACCATGGGTGAATAGGTCTATGAAAGAGAGTATACAGAAAAAAAGACAAGCTCATAAGCAGGGAACTGCCTCTGATCTGCATGTGGCCACTAAAGAGCTTAAAAGTGAGATATATAAAGCAAAACAGAGATATAAGTCTAAACTTGAAAAAATAATGGCTGAAAATAACATTGGCTCTGCCTGGTCGTGTATGAAAACGATAGCAGGTACCCAGAAGCACAGTAATAGTAGCCATGTCTTTCCAGAAGGTTTTGGATCTGATACAGAGCTTGCCAATGCTTTTAATTCTTTTTATATACGTTTTGATAAGTCTGATTTTAGTCAAGAGTTCCAAGGACTTCAACATAAGTTCAAAGATAATCAACATTTTAACATCACATATAAAGATGTTGAAAATGTCTTTAGAAGGACAAAGATTAATAAAAGTCATGGACCTGATAACATTTGTGGGCATGTGATTAAAACATGTTCAAGTTGAGTCACATATTTCAATTTATTTTTAATAAATCCCTGCAGACGCAACATGTACCAAAAATTTGGAAAGATTCCGTAGTGGTCCCAGTTCCAAAATGCAGTAGTTCTAAAACTCTAAACGATTTTAGACCGGTTGCTCTCACTTCAATTTTAATGAAGAATTTTGAAAAATTGATAAGACAACATATTCTAAAGATAACCGAACATGCATTGGACCCCATGCAATTTGCCTACAGGCCACGCAGGAGTGTAGAAGATGCTACTCTCACTCTGCTACATTTGCTTCTCAAACATCTTGAAGGAAGTGGGTCACATGCACAAATTCTTTTCATTGATTTTTCATCTGCTTTTAACACAATTCAACCGTATATTTTAGCTAACCGTCTCATTGAACAATTTGATTTTGGTCCTAGTCTCGTGGGTTGGATTTTGGATTTTTTAAGGAATAGGACACAGAGAGTAAAGGTGAATGCACTGTCAGAAAAAAAAGTACAAAACTGTACCTTTTAGCGTACAAGTGGCTGTCACTGGGGTGGTACCCTGGAGGGTACCCTTTTGTACCTTTAATATGAGGTACAAAATTGTACCTTATAACTTTGTACCATTTAAGGGACAATTTTGTACCCCAAGGAACAATTGTTCATACTGCAAAAAAAGCACAAAATTGTACCTTATTAAAATAATTCCCAGGGTTCACCCCAATGACAAATAAGTTTTTACCCTATGGGGTGCAAAAAAATATCTTAAATAAACTGGCTTACAGATATGCATATTTAACAGGTTTTATTTAGAATTTTTCTTTTACAAAGAATTATTACACTGCAGAGACGTCACAGCATTAGGTGTGAGTCGAGAGAATTCATTGATAATGGCAAAGAAAAGCTCAACAAACATTACTCAGGAAACATGAGTTATGGAAAGGTTCTTTAAATCATAACACCTTTAAAAAAATAACAGGAATACAATACATTTTATTGTCTATAATGAAGAATCCTTACAAATAAGGAATTGTTAAAATGAATAGTACTGTTATAAATTGATTTCCAGCTAATTAAACAGTCTATATCATGTGCTGTACATTGGGGCAGTTGTTATTCAGCAAGAATACCTAGTGCTAATAAATAATTTGTCATCAACACTGTAGGCATCTAAAGCCTGGTAATCAACCTCCTCACCTGGTGAGAGGACAGTCCATTCATTCTCATATTTCACACAGTATGAATAATAATGACGATAAAAGGATTCAGGAATTAACAGCTTGCCACACAATAACCAGTCTGTGTCCATGTTAAGAATGTACTTAATCTGGAAAAACAGTGGAACTACATGCAGGTGACCCACAGTAAACACATCTTTAACACAATATTTCACCTCATTTATCTCTACTTCTGTTACTCGCTGAAGCTGTTTGCCTTCAAAATTGACATGGCTGTACTTCGTGTTCACGCTTATTGAATGCTGTAAAGCTGAAGGTAAAGATTGAAATGGTGTGCTCACACAACATCCAGTAACTTTCTCATATTCCCCCAACATATTAACAGAAGACAATTCCCAACATTGTCTATGCTGATGTCGGTTACTTAAAGTGGCTGAAATGTTAATAAAATTTTTACAAGTGCTAGCAACCTCTTTGAAATATTGATGTTTGCCTTAAAACCTCAAACACCATAAAGAACGCAAAGGTCCATAGCATAACATCAAACGAGGGTAATGGATTAAATAATGACATTTTGGAGTGAGAACATCACCAAACTCTTCAACTGTACATGACAAAAACTCAGAAATTAAAAGATCAAGAGTCGGAAGCCATTCTTTTTTTACAACTGGTGCCATTACTATGTCAGAAATTTCACGACAAAGTAGGTAGACATGCCAAAAGCTACAGCCCTCCGGGATTCTGTGCGCGACCAAAAAGGGCAGTAGGCGAAATAAACACCATTTCTGTGAGGCAGACCCTACTAGATTCCAGTTATGTAGAAGTTTTTCAGAAAGAGGAACAGGCTTGTTTTTTTTATCATTCTGTCCTAAAGAAAGTTTTCTCAGATCCTCGTTAAACTCTTGTATGGTTATGATTTTTTCTCTGTGAGCTTTACTTAAAACAAGGCACAACACTAGAGGAACTACACCTTCTAAAAAATCATGCATCACATCCGGTGGAAGTGAGGTTGTGACACCAAAGTAGTCAAGTTTGTCAAAAGGACAACCTCTGTTAACACCATAAATGGATTTCATGTCAGGATTTTCCTTTACACACTGCAAGTGGTATCTGTGAACATCAGTAGTTCTTAAAACAAACTCAGATTCACTAAAACATCTCTTAATGTTGCTGTGTGTGGCCATGCAATACCTACAAATCCTACCAACATTAAATGACATGCTGAAGCCACCTATTAAGTGAGACGAAAGGCTATCAGCAGATATAACTGCGACAGCTGCACAAACATTTTTTTCAACACCATCAACAAGTACAGTAATTCCATCTGATGAAAGCTTTTTAAGATCATCTATCAATGGCTTCAAAATTTCATCTAATCCAAATTGCTTCACAAGGCTATGGCGAACAAGTAGAGCTAAATGAATATGTTTCAGCTGAGAACAATACTTTGTACCCATATTTCCAATTGAATAGTAAATTGCGCACAGTTTGTGCTTGTTGCGCTTCGAACCTAGGGGATTACAAACTTCAAATTCATCCTCATAAATATGTAGCCTTAGGGCTTGTGGGTTAGAGGCAAAGAATTTGTGGTTTTTGAAATGAAGTCCATCTCGATAATCTTTTAGAACAAGTTCATCTTTTTCTCTGATCAACTCCGTTTGCATTTGATCCCAAATGTCCTCATGAGAACAGTATGTCCTTAATACCTCACATATAGGAACATACGAATAACTTCCAACCTTGTTTCCACTGGAGTCTCTTAAAGTGTACTGCACAGGTTCAGTCATCTGAAATTTTGACTTACAAAACTCTTTGAACATGTGTGGAGATCTAACAAGTCTTGAGGCCTCTGAAAAAAGTTAGGGGACTGTAGAACTTCTTGTAGTTCTGGACATGCATCAAGGTCAAATCCATTTTTGTTTAGATGATATGCAAGAAATGCATCATAGTTTTCTTTGAAAAAAGTAAATAAGAAATTCACATCATCCAAAATTTCTTGCTGCACTGACTGAGGCAGGTGATTTTTTTTTCCCCTGCATTTCAGGACGAAGGCACATAAGTTCTCTCTAAATTGCTGAAACAGCTCCTTCATGTTTGGGGGGGGGGGGGGGGGGGGCAGAAAAAGCAACACTATCGTCAGGACAAACTTCCTCAGCGTCTTCAAACGGAACAAAAGGAACAGGAACGTCTTCAAAAGGAACAGGAACATCTGTAGTAGTCTGCTGTAACACTGTGTGTTTATGTTTTCGGTAAACATGACATCTAAAGGAATCGTACTTCGAAAATGTCCTCTGACAATCATTGAGACCACAAGTTATTGAAAAATTTGCCTCATGTGCATGAATGAGACCAATGTGCTGGATTAGTTTGACAATTGTGAATGTTCTACGAGAACATTTGGGACAACAGAATGGCCGAGGCATTTTTGAAGATGTTATTGTAAAAGGTTAATTACTCGGGCAACTGGGGTAGGTAGAGGCTTGTCACCATCCACAGTAAGTTTCAAAACATACCGCTGAAGAAACACCAGGGTGTTCTTTAAGTAAGATGGATATGTCAAATTGAAGACAAAATAGGCACAAAATGCAGCAAGAGCTCCTTCATCTACATCAGTAGCCCGGCAGATCTCAATCCCATCAACTCTGACGACTGCAGTGGCTCTTCTTGTAAGCACATTCTTCCAGTCAGTGGCTTCCTGTACTTGAACAGTTGGATATGGTGAAGATGGTTCACTCTAAAAGACAAAAGCACAAATAAGATTTTATCGCAATCAAATTTTATGATCATATGAGTTGTGTAAGGAGTGCATGCAAGGAGTAGGATGATTATTATTCACCCAATTTGTATGTTGGCAGTAAATATATTGCAAGAATTATAAAATGCATTTATGATAGACATTCAAGTCATAGACAGAAATATGCTCACCTCCCCAAGCACAATGAAGTGTTCAAGCTTCTCTCTGAACAAGGCTGGCAACATGAGAAGTGCTGCTTTGAAATCAATTCCTGAAACAAAAGATATCACATGATAGTGACATATTACTACTTCTCTAGTTAAGTACCGGTCAATGGAGGGACAGAAAGCTCTCAGACTTCATTAAAAAAATATCTTCAGTTGTGTTACAAAGATGAACAAAAGTCATACAGGTTTGTATAATCGAGAATAATCGACGACAGAAATTTTCATGTTAGGGTGAAAAAAGTTCATTACCAAGATGGTCTTCAATGAGAGATTCTTCTCTAGCTTCTTTGTGGGGCTTTGCTAAAAAAGATTTCCCTTGAGCAAGTTGCAGCACACTGGGTGCAATCTTTCCAAAATTTTCTTGAAAGTGCCGGCAGAGATTGACAGACTTATACAGGAAACCAATTTCTCGATAAAGCTAAAATTAGTTAAAAAGACACAAGAATAAGGAAAATCAGGTTTTATACAGTTGCAGTGTCTCACATGTTAATGGGTTTGTGTACTTTTATCATTTGAACACTAACCCCTGATGGACTTTTCAAGAACGGATATTTGTTGACAGCTTCTTCAACAGTCATCCCACCAGTAATCTCTGTCCTCCTTCAGGCAAAGGTCCTCCTCATTCGCTCTTCAACAATGCGAGTATCTGGCTGTGTCTTTTGATATTGGTCCTGACTTTCACATGTCCCTCTATTGAGGTAGCATCCTCTCCAACACCAATGTCCTTGAGCACAGACAAAAACAATTAGGTAGATTATCATTTCTATATTCTAGGCAAGAAAATAATAAAAATGTTTGCATCTTGTCACTTGTTATAATGATAAATTGGTAACACTTTACAATAAGGTTCATTAGTTAACATTAGTTAATGTATTTACTAACATGCACTAACAATGAGCAATACATTTGTTACTGCATTTGTTCATCTTTGTTAATGTTAGTTCATGAAAATACAGCTGTTCATTGTTTGTTCATGTTAGTTCACGGTGCATTAACTAATGTTAATAAGATTTTAATCAAGTATTAGTAAATGTTGAAAATAACATTAACTCTTTCCCCGCCAGCGTTTTTAAAAAAAGTTGCCAGCCACCGCCAGGGTTTTTGACGATTTTTGCTAAATTTCAATGGCCCGTTAAATATTTTCTTCCATGAATATATGAAGAAGCTATATATCAAAATAAAGATCTGAGCCTCTGCTTTTAGACAAAAAAAACTATTTTATTTTATCTTCATTTGTTCTTTTTTTATTGCCACTTGAACGGATGTAGGTTTTGTCAAAAACACAACATTTTGTACAAAAAACAGAGAAAAAGGCATTTTTATCAAACAAGTGCATTTTCAAGCAGAATACATTCAGATGTTGTTTTCTTCATATATAAAACTTTCCAAAATAAATTTAAAAAATAAATAAATGTAAAATATATCAAATTTAGGAACTGTAATTTGCTTTTGAGTGGTAAACAGAGTAACATTTCCCAGGATGTAAGGGGACACGTCAAGTCAAGTCACATTTATTTATATAGTGCTTTTCACAGATTGCATCAAAGCAACAATGATAACATGAAAGAAGTACAACACAGATCTATTGTTAAATATTAAATATTAAATAACCCCAACTAAGCAAGCCAAAATCACCACAACTTTTGCAGTCTCCTTCCGCAACCCCTTACCTACACAAACTCTGCATGCACAACATGCATGCACAACATGCATGCAACATGCATGCATCTCTCTCACTCACTATTTCGTCCCGATCAGATTCAGAATTATCAAATAGTGATCGGACTCCGAGACCATCAACACCTCCAGCACTTGATCAGCCATGCCATATACCTCTGCATTTGTCTTATACATATCTGATATTATTGATATTTTGAGCTACATTCTCACAACTCCACTTCACGTTTGAGACGCGATTGCAATCTGTTTCTTTGATCAAAGAGTTGCGTACTCTTTCAGAGCATGTGCGCGGGCCTTCTTTACCGTATACCACCTAAAACACGGAAACCCGGAAAATTCCGTGTTTGGCGGGGATGCGTTTTTTCTTGAAACACGGAAAATTCCGTGTTTGGCGGGGAAAGAGTTAACAAAGATTAACAAATGCTGTATGTGCTGTTCATTATTAGTTCATATTAACTAATGTAGTTAACTAATGTTAACTAACGAACCTTATTGTAAAGTGGGTAACACTTTACAATAAGGTTCATTATTTAACATTAGTTAATGTATGAACTAACCATGAGCAATACATTTGTTACAGTGTTTGTTAATCTTCGTTGATGTTAGTTAATTATAATAAAGCTGTTCATTGTTTGTTCATGTTAGTTCACAGCGCATTAACTAATGTTAACAAGATTTTAATAAAGTATTAGTAAATATTGAAATTAACGTTTACAAAGATTAATAAATGCTGTATAAGTGCTGTTCATTATTAGTTCATGCTAACTAATGTAGTTAACTAATGTTAACTAATGAACCTTATTGTAAAGTGTTACCGTAAAGTGTTACCGATAAATTTCAGAACAATACACATAACATGTAAAATTGTAAAACAATAATAAATATGCTCTCACCACAGGAGTTGTAATTTCTTTGCTAGTGTTTTTTTCAGGTTGCAAAGACTTTTTTGAATGTCCAAACTTCTGTTTAAGTCTTTTCACTTCTTCAACATCAGCCAAAGGTGTCCGCTCAAATTTAAACTTGCGCTTCAGAGACATGTGCCATGTATGCTATTTAAAATAATATTTGGTTAAAATAATATATTTTCTCTATTCAAAACAACAACCTGTATGAACAGAACCATCTACTTACATATCCATTGCCCTCTTTGTCCTTTAAAAAGGGGTACCTCAGAATCAGGGCCTTAGCTGCTTGAACATTAGTCGGATACCTGCAAAAATAATTTAAACATGAGTTTAGTGATACATTGTTTAAAATTTAATTTAAAACTGTAACCCATTAAGACCGTGGTACAGTTAAAGGACAAGTTCGGTCTTTTACAATTAAAGCCCTGTTTTAAGATCGTCCCTGATGAAATAGAATAGTTAAGATTGTTTTTGAGACAAATGCTCCTGTCACGAGAATTTTTGGATTGTGTGTTAGTACCCCCCCACCTTTATAATGAAAGCATAGGTGCACTCGAACAATCATTCATAAAAATGCATAAAACTTTAGTTTACAAAGACGTGAAACTCACCGAGTGGTCTGGGGTGTTCACTGATATGCCCACTTAAAAATCGCTGCAAAAGATGCTTTCCAACAGGTTTTATCGTAGTTTATGTCCAAGTCCACTTTCTTCCTGCTTTCGGTTGAAGTCCACAATAGTCAATTGTCGAGTTCACATGCGCGATCCTTAGTTATCTAGTTACCAATGATCGCGCATGTGAACTCGACAATTGACTACTGTGGACTTCAACCGAAAATAGGAAGTAACATGGACTTGGACATAAACTACGATAAAACCTGTTGGAAAGCATCTTTTGCAGCGATTTTTGTGTGGGCATATCAGTGAACACCCCAGACCACTCGGTGAGTTTCACGTCTTTGTAAACTAAAGTTTTATGCATTTTTATGAATGATTGTTCGAGTGCACCTATGCTTTCATTATAAAGGTGGGGGGGTACTAATACAGAATTTAAAAATTCTCGTGACAGGAGCATTTGTCTCAAAAACAATCTTAACTATTCTATTTCATCAGGGTCGATCTTAAAACAGGGCTTTAATTGTAAAAGACCGAACTTGTCCTTTAATGAGTAATACTTACATACTGTACTGAGCCATCTTTTCATACAGTGTTCTTACAATTTTGATCATTTCTGATGCTGAAAGTTTGCTTTGTTTTTGGTTCAACTTAGCCTGAACATCAAAAGGGAACTTAGGAACTTCAAAAAGTGTAGGAAAAGCTGCTGATGAGCTGATATTGGTAGCCTATACGGGAAAAGAGAAAGTAATAATTAGGCAATGCAGTGTAACAGGTATACATAAAGTACAACAAATTCTGATGTATTTGCAAATACAAAAAATCTTACAACTGAAAAGTTAACTGAAAACAATCAACACTAACTTCAGGATGTTTCCAAACAAGTCTTAGTAATATGTGCCCAACACTTTTCTTTATCATTGTAGCTATACTCATACACTGTTGTCAATTCATACAACTTAAAGGGTTAGTTCACTCAAAAACTAAAATTCTGTAATTATTTACTCACCCTTATGCCGTTCCAAACTTTGCGTTCATGTTTAGACCACAAATTAAGATATTTTTTAATGAAATCTGACAGCTTTCTGATCCCTCCATTGACAGCTACGCAACTACTACTTTCACGGCCACAGAAATGTAGTAAAGACTAGGGGTGCCCCATAATATACAAATAATAAGTAGTCAACATAGCAGACTAACGGTTTGAGGGGAGTGGTTAAGCGTTTCCCAAACCGTCAAACCTACGTCATCAGAAAAAGACACCATTCCAGACCGGAAGTAACTTTTCCGACTTTGATTAAAGATTACCATGGTAAAACTTATATATATATATATATATATATATATATATATATATATATATATATATATATATATATGTATATATATATTTACTTGCACAAATTAATTGTTCACAACAAGACTAGAAATATGCACTAAAATTTTGATTTCACAGGGACTTTAAGAATAGTTCCCTGAAACAAACGAAACATCAAATAGCAGCAACAACCTTGCTCCAGCCGAAGACTGCAAAAGGCATTCTGCAGGCACAGGTTCAAGCGTTAACGTCACCGTTTCCTTCATTTGTTGGACAAATCTATGGAATTTTGCCTGCTTCTTAAATGATCCCTCAAACAGGAATGCAACCATAGACTCCGTCAGACCAATGGCAACAGTCTCTCCATCCACATCATTGTCCATAATATAAAAGAGATAATGAAATGTACAATTGAATTACCAATCAATAAGAAACATGCACTAAACCCATGTTTTTGAGGGTGAAACACTGCACCACTGCCTGTAAGGTAAAAAAAAATAGTAACCTGTGGGGAACACTTTACAGGGCTAACAAATAAATAATTAAATAAAACATGAAACATACATGAACACAGAAGTAAAAAAAAACAGCTGAATATAATAATTGCAGTGGCTGTCACAGAACGCTCAATGACGCCTCCTCCTGGTTTCATCAGATCCCTTTCTCCTGCATATTAGGACTTCATTCCCTGCTCATTATCCCCTGATTAATTGCCCATCATCTCATCAGCCCCACCTGTGCACCCTTCAGCTCCCCTTTATCTGGACTGCTATGTTCTTTGTTCATTTGTGAAGTCTTGTTTTACCGTTACTCTGTTTCATGCTCGTTTCCTTGTTTTTGATCTGGTATTTTTGACTTGGACTGTGTTACTCGCCTCTGAACCTCTGCTGCCTGCCCCTGACCTTAGCCTGTTTGATATTCGCCTTTGGATTGCCCTATTCAGTGTCCTGAGTTTGTGTTTGCTGCCCTTCCAGTCTTGGGCCGTGAGTTTATGACTGCTTACCTCTGTTGGCTTACCTGTGTTAATAAAGTACTGCAAATGGATCCGTCAGCCTCTGCCTCTTCGTCACAGAAGACTTCACCAAAACAGGATCCAGCAGATTTCCATCGACTGGCCTCTGAGGTATCCACTCAAGCGAGCGTGTTGGCCGCTCATCAGCAGCAATTAGTGAAATTGACTAATCTCACAGAGGAGCTCGTGAGATCCGTCCGAGCGCTAACCCCACCGAGCGCGCCGGATAATCAAGCTCCGAATCCAGCGGCACCTGCTCCCGCTCCACTTGCCGTGAGTAATCATTCTAACCAAGCCAAATTATCCCTCCCTGAGAAATTAGATGGCTCACCCTCTACCTGCAAGGGCTTTTTGTTGCAGTGCGAATTGTACTTCAATCAGCTGGCTCATTCCTTCTCCACTGATGAGAGCCGAGTCTCTTTTATGTGTTCGCTACTCACCGGCCGGGCATTGGAGTGGGCTACTGCACTCTGGTATGGTGGTCAGCTCTCTTTTCCCTCCTATACGGAGTTCTTAACCCAATTCAGAGAGGTGTTTGAACATACTGCGGGAGGAAAGGACCCGGGAGAACTGCTGCTAACGTTACGCCAGGGGAGTTCTACCGCAGCGGACTACACACTCTCGTTCCGGACTCTTGCAGCTCAAGCTGGATGGAAGGATGAACCGTTAAAGGACAAGTTCGGTATTTTACAATTAAAGCCCTGTTTTAAGATCGTCCCTGATGAAATAGAATAGTTAAGATTGTTTTTGAGACAAATGCTCCTGTCACGAGAATTTTTGGATTTTGTGTTAGTACCCCCCACCTTTATAATGAAAGCATAGGTGCACTCGAACAATCATTCATAAAAACGCATAAAACTTTACTTTACAAAGACGTAAAACTCACCGAGTGGTCTGGGGTGTTCACTGATATGCTCACACAAAAATCGCTGCAAAAGATGCTTTCCAACAGGTTTTATCGTAGTTTTTGTCCAAGTCCATTTTTCTTCCTGTTTACGGTTGAAGTCCACAGTAGTCAATTGTCGAGTTCACGTGCGCGATCATTGGTAACTTGATAACAAAGGATCGCGCACGCAAACTCGACAATTGACTACTGTGGACTTCAACCGAAAATAGGAAGAAAAATGGACTTGGACAAAAACTACGATAAAACCTGTTGGAAAGCATATTTTGCAGCGATTTTTGTGTGAGCATATCAGTGAACACCCCAGACCACTCGGTGAGTTTCACGTCTTTGTAAACTAAAGTTTTATGCGTTTTTATGAATGATTGTTCGAGTGCACCTATGCTTTCATTATAAAGGTGGGGGGGTACTAACACAGAATCCAAAAATCCTCGTGACAGGAGCATTTGTCTCAAAAACAATCTTAACTATTCTATTTCATCAGGGACGATCTTAAAACAGGGCTTTAATTGTAAAATACCGAACTTGTCCTTTAAAGCTTCTGTATCGCAAGGGACTCAACCCGGACCTCCAGGGAGACCTGGCGTGCCGCGACGACGGTAAATCTTTGAGTCAGATCATGGAGCTCGCCATCCGCCTCGACAATCTGATTCGCGCCCGACGCACACCCCTCAGATCCAGTCACGTTGAGTGTGCTTTTCCCAACGCGGAGTCGGAACCTATGCAGATTGGTTACACACGCCTTTCTACAGCGGAGCGGGAGAGGAGATGCCGTAATCATCTCTGCATGTACTGCGGAGAGGCGGGTCATCTGAGGGCAACCTGTCCAGTGAATCCAGCGCTCAAGAATTCTTCTGCGGTGAGTTTTCAATCCTCCAAATTATTCTCTGTGGACAGTTCCTTAGAATTTAATGGACAGACTTTAAACATAAGAGCCTTGATTGATTCGGGAGCTGCTGGGAATTTTATCGACCTTGCTTTTGCCAAAACTCATCGTGTTTCTCTCCTCGCATGTGAGTCTGGTGTGACCGTGGAAGCGCTGGATGGACGCCCCCTGGGGTCTGGAAAGGTGCAGTACACCACGCAGCCCCTCACGCTCAGCTTCGGGACTTCGCATTCAGAAACTATCCAATTCTTCACGATCCACTCACCTGTGCATCCTGTAATTCTGGGGCTTCCTTGGCTAGTGAAACATAACCCTCAAATTTCCTGGTCTGATGAGAGAATTTCCAGGTGGTCCGAATTCTGCCAGATCCATTGCTCGGCAGCTGTCCATGGTGCTGAAATCGCCTGTGCTGCACTCAAAGGGGTGGATCTTCAGGAGATTCCCCCCGAATACCACGACCTAGCCCTGGCTTTCAGCGAGCCTGAAGCTTCTCATCTCCCTGATCACCGTGCTGGAGACTGTGCTATTGAACTGTTGCCTGGGGCCGTTCCACCACGCCGGAGAGTTTACCCGTTGTCACAACCCGAGACGGAGGCCATGAGAGCGTATATTGACGAACAGTTGGCTAAGGGTTTCATTACTCCCTCCACATCTCCCGCTTCTGCCGGGTTCTTCTTCATCAAAAAGAAGGATGGGGGCCTTCGGCCTTGCATAGACTATCGTGGTCTCAATGAAGTGACTGTCAAATACCGCTATCCTCTCCCACTGGTTCCCGCTGCTCTGGAGATGCTCCGCACAGCCCGCTACTTTACCAAGCTGGACTTAAGGAATGCCTACAACTTGATTCGCATACGGAGTGGTGACGAGTGGAAGACGGCGTTTTCCACTACATCCGGGCACTACGAATATCGTGTGATGCCGTTCGGTCTGTCCAACAGTCCTTCTGTGTTTCAAGCCTTTGTTAATGACATTTTCCGGGATCTGTTACAGCAGAAGGTTATCGTCTACATTGATGATATTCTAATTTATTCTGATTCCCTTGAAGAGCATGTCCAGGATGTCCGTGCAGTCCTTAAACGCCTGATTGAGAACCAGCTTTATGTCAAGCTCTCCAAGTGTGAGTTCCACCGGACACGCATCTCCTTTCTGGGCTATATCATCAGCGCCGACGGAGTCCTGATGGATGACAGCAAGGTCGGTGCCGTGGTGAGTTGGCCCCAACCTTCGTCAGTTAAGGAACTGCAGCGCTTTTGGGGCTTTGCTAATTTTTACCGCAGATTCATACGCAACTTCAGTGTCATTGCAGCCCCTCTCACATCTCTGCTTCGAGGAGGAGGCAAATATTTTAGATGGACTGCGGATTGTACTGCGGCCTTCGCTCAGCTCAAGGAGAGATTCACGTCCGCCCCCATTCTCCGTCACCCGGATCCTGAGAGGGAGTTCATCATTGAGGTGGATGCATCTAACACCGGAGTGGGGGCTATTCTGTCTCAACGGTTTGGGGATCCGGCAAAGATGTTCCCATGTGCCTTCTACTCTCGAAAGCTTAATTCTGCTGAGCGCAACTACGACGTGGGGGATCGTGAGCTTCTGGCTATGAAGTCCGCCTTTGAAGAGTGGAGGCACTGGCTGGAGGGAGCGCGTCAACCCTTCACAGTGCTCACGGATCACCGGAATCTTGAGTACATCAGGTCAGCTAAACGTCTGGATGCTCGCCAGGCTCGCTGGTCCCTGTTCTTTTCAAGATTCAATTTTAAGATCACCTACAGGTCTGGCTCCCAGAACGGCAAAGCTGACGCCCTGTCCCGCCTGTTCGACGGTCCTTCTGAGATATCTCAGCTTGAACCCATTGTTCCCACCAGTCTGATCGTGGCTCCAGTTCAGTGGGACATCATCTCGGAGATCACTGCAGCTCTTAATGACCATCCCGCTCCACCTGAATGTCCTGCCGACCGCCTCTTTGTTCCTCCTGGCCTCCGCCACCGTGTGCTTCAGTGGGTTCACTGCACCCCCAGCGCGGGTCATCCAGGTATCGCTGCTACTACACAGCTAGTCTCCAATCGGTTCTGGTGGGCTTCGTTCAGATGTCATAAAGTTTGTTCATCAATGCCCTATTTGTAACACTGTAAAATCCTCCCATCTCAAGCCTGCAGGACTTTTACAACCGCTGCCTGTTCCACAGCGCCCCTGGTCGCACATCGCAGTGGACTTTGTTACGGATCTGCCTCCCTCACAAGGGTTTACTACCATCATCTCCGTGGTGGATCGCTTCTCTAAATCCTGCCGGTTCATACCCCTGAGTGGTCTGCCCACAGCCTTACAGACTGCTGAAGCTCTGTTCAATCAGGTGTTTCATCTCTTCGGGTTGCCCGAGGACATCGTAACTGACCGTGGTCCCCAGTTTACCTCCCGCGTCTGGAGAGAGTTGTGTTCTAAGCTTAATATCAACGTTAGCCTAACGTCTGGTTATCACCCTCAGGCCAACGGGCAGGTTGAACGGTTAAACCAAGATCTGATTCGATTCCTGAGAACATACTGCCACCAAAATCAGCAGGACTGGAGTCGCTTTCTGGCCTGGGCGGAGTATGCCCAGAATTCCCTGTTAAAGCCTGCTACTGGTCTTACTCCTTTTAAATGTGTTTTAGGTTACCAGCCTTGCCGTGGGCCGGTGAGCCGTCCGACCTCCCAGCCGTAGATGCTTGGCTCCGGCGCAGCGAGGCCACCTGGGACACTGCTCATGTTCACCTGCAGCGCGCCGTCCGCCGATATCAGCATCAGGCAGATCGGAGAAGGCGCGGGGATCCCAGGTATCGACCCGGTCAGTGGGTGTGGCTGTCGGCGCGAGATCTTCGCCTCAAGCTCCCGAGCAGGAAACTGTCTCCTCGCTTCGTCGGACCATTCAAGATTCTTCGTCAGATAACACCAGTTTCTTTCCATTTGGCTCTTCCTGCTCATTACAAGATCTCACCTACATTTCATGTGTCCCTTTTCAGACCCGCTGTCGCCCCCAGGAGAGAGGGGAGCCGGGAGGAGGCCGTTCCTGTGCAGACCCCTCCTATTGAGGTGGACGGTGCTGAGGCTTTCCGGGTGCGCGAGGTCCTGAACTCCAGACGTCACGGCGGGGTGTTACAATACCTTATTGACTGGGAGGTGTACAGCCCCGAGGAGCGCTCCTGGGTCCGGTCTCAGGATATCTTGGACCACATTAACGGACGCTTTTCACCGGGCTCATCCTGATCGTCCTGCTCCAAGACCCCGTGGTAGACCCCGTCGTCGACCAGGTCCTCGCTTCCGGAGCCGCTCGCAGGGGGGGGGGCTCTGTCACAGAACGCTCAACGACGCCTCCTCCTGGTTTCATCAGATCCCTTTCTCCTGCATATTAGGACTTCATTCCCTGCTCATTATCCCCTGATTAATTGCCCATCATCTCATCAGCCCCACCTGTGCACCCTTCAGCTCCCCTTTATCTGGACTGCTATGTTCTTTGTTCATTTGTGAAGTCTTGTTTTACCGTTACTCTGTTTCATGCTCGTTTCCTTGTTTTTGATCTGGTATTTTTGACTTGGACTGTGTTACTCGCCTCTGAACCTCTGCTGCCTGCCCCTGGCCTTAGCCTGTTTGATATTCGCCTTTGGATTGCCCTATTCAGTGTCCTGAGTTTGTGTTTGCTGCCCTTCCAGTCTCGGGCCGTGAGTTTATGACTGCTTACCTCTGCTGGCTTACCTGTGTTAATAAAGTACTGCAAATGGATCCGTCAGCCTCTGCCTCTTCATCACAGTGGCATAACGTAATCCCAAACAGAAGTCCAAATGGCAGTGATATTATCAGTGATTTAACAAGACATAGCTTTGGTATCACTGTTATATTTGTTAGTGGATAATGTGAATAAAAACAAACTTTAGTTAAATATATATATGTAACAATGCAATAAATATTCTTACCGCTTCGGTGTTGTCCATTTTACTTCGTAATCAATTGATTTTCCGTTTGATAGCCGTGTGTAACGTTAACGTAATATCAGTCGGAGCGCTGCTTTTAGGCCGCAAAATGTCGCAATCCCAACGGTCTCAAAATGTATAAACTGAGATAACCACTAACGTTAATTAACGTTACAATGGCTAGCCCTGCAAATAATGTTTGCCACAGTTTTTTTTCTTTAATAAGGTATGAGACGAGTCTATAAGGGAAGTGTATAGACTGCTATGGATAAAGGCCGTTAAGAAGAATATTCTAGAAAAGTCTCGAAGCCTAACATTAGATTAAAAAAAAAATCTCAACATGTGACAACTAACATAACTATAAGTTACCCTCAATTTTTTTCTTTTCCTCTTCAGATATTTCTATGCCAAACTGCAATAACTCCTTTATTAGTTGAACGGTAGACATTTTCCCCAACTCCATTTTTAACTTCTGAGGGCTATTCACAATCGGTCAGTACACACCACAGCAAATATTCGCGGGCTTTAAGCAGGGAGACATAAAATTAGACAAAATCAACAGATCTTGCCATCATACATGAACAAAGAAGACTAAATAACATCATCTCGCATTTACCTGAAAACAGTGTCCTCCAAAACGCTGGAAATCGTGTTCTGAAGTTCTGTCAGTGAACCGGTCCGCACCGAACGACTCACTAAAGCCAAGCGGGAAATTTTCTTAAAGCGACAACAACCTGCTTTAGCAATAAATATGTTTTAAATATGCATTGAACGTTTTGTTGTCGTCCATCGATGCAACAGTAAATAACAAGCAAGATGCAAACATTTATATATATATATATATATATATATATATATATATATAATGTTTGCATCTTGTCACTTGTTATAATGATAAGTTTCAGAACACTGTTGTAAAGTAACATAGGCTACAAGTTACTTTACAACAAACATGAATAATTATTTCATGTTTAATATGGGATTTTAATGTTATCCCATTAAATTAATAAAATAAAATGAAAAACTGATTGTTATTCTATTTGGTGCACAACTGTAAAAAAAAAAAGGTACAAAAATGTACCTTTCACATTCAAACCTAAAAAGTTGTACCTTTATAAGTCGTTTTGGGGACGTAATTGTACCCTAGGGACCTATTGTGGACCTTTAAAGGTACAGTTATATATTTTGTACCCATAGGAACATAATTGTACCTTTACTGTACCTTTTTTTTCTAAGTGTGTGGAGCTCTGTCTGGTCAGCTTTGCTCTTCCACAGGTTTACCACAGGGGTGTGTACTTTCACCCCTTTTGTTCATTTTATATACAAACACTGGTAACACTTCATAATAACTACACACTAATAATAATTAGTTAAGTATGAGTAAACCATTAATTCATCATTCATAAAGCATTAATAGACATTAATAAGAAGTTTATAAATACAGCTATAAATGCTTTCTTCTTGATTTAAAAGCATATCTATAATTTGTTAAATAATTGTATTTTCATCCTTTATTAATGATCAATGTATCATTTCTAAATGAAGAATTGCATTTTTTATGATCCAGTTATTTGAGAGTTGTCAATGGTTCGTAAGATTACTTAGAGCCTGTAAGTAAATGATTGCTAAACTATTTAAATGTACATTCATACAGCTTATCATTCAAACATATAGTGATGGTTACTTAGTGTGTTAATAAATGCTTTATTAACATGTATTAATGCTGTAATTCAGGGTTAATTTGGGTAGTTATAAAGCATTTAGTAGTGGTCAGTTAACTATGTTCGTGAGCTAATCTAAAGTGAGGACTATTCATGCCTTGTAAAGCATTTTTAAAGGCTGTTAAATATTTCTATGTTCTGTATCACTGCGTTGTGTTTGTTACATTTTACTGTTTAGAAGATTTACGAGTCTTTAAATCGCCTTTATAAATGCTTTACAAAGCATGAATATTCCTCACTTTAGATTAGCTCACAAAAATAGTTAACTAACCACTACTAAATGCTTTATAACTACCTGTATTTACTACATTTACTTACACTTTCTAAGTGATCTTATGAATGACTGACAACTCTTAAACAACTGGTTTGTAAATAATGCTATACTTCATTTAGAAATTATTAATTGATCATTAACAAAGTATGAAAATACAATTATTAAACGCATTATGCGTATAAATCAAGAAGAAAGCATTTATAGCTATATTTATAAACTGCTTATTAATGTCTATTAATGTTTTATAAATGATGAATTAACTGTTTACTCATGCTTAACTAATGATTAATAGCGTGCTGTTATTATAAAGTGTTACCCAAACGCTTGTCAGAATAAATATGTAAATAGGACCATAATCAAATATGCGGACGACTCTGTCATAATAAGTCTGCTCCACAAAAATTATAGAGGTCATGGTCCAATAATTGAAGACTTTGTCCAATGGTGTGAGGAGTCGCACCTTCAACTGAACATATCCAAAACAAAAGAGATGTATAATAATTTTGGAAAAACTCAACGGTATGAGGCAACCACGATAAATGGTCAGTTAGTGGATCAAGTACAATCCTACAGATATCTAGGAACAATATTGACTCTAAACTAAATTTCCAGGAAAACTGTGAGGCTGTTTGTAAAAAAGGACAACAGCGTCTACACTGAAAAAAAAAGTGTGTTGGATTTACATGATTTGATAGTGTACATCGGTCCCACATGAACCAATTAAGTTACACAAACATAATTTATACATGTACTGTATCTTCAACATCATGGAATTAATTCATTTTAAGTGATCCGATTAAGTAGTCTCAAAGTGATTTTAAAAAGCTCCCTGATTGGCTGTTTCAGGTATTCAAATTCTTATATTCATTTATCCAGTTTAGATTTAATATATTTTAGTGTATCACAACTTAATTTCTAGTCTATACACTCTTAGAAGAAAAGGTTCTATATAGAACCTTAAAGGGGGGGGTTGATTGCGGTATCACTTTTTTCATTTTAAATAGTGTGTAATGTTGTTGATGGTGCATGAACAGTATCTGCAAAGTTGCAGCGCTGAAAGTTCAATGTAAGCAGAGATATCGTCTTTTAAAAACCAGGAAGTGTAAACGCCTACAAAAATGACTGGATTGGGACTACAACGGGTTATGGTACATCACTAACCCGCACATTTGCATCAACCACTCCCTTCGGAATATGCAGGAAAGGGCATGCATATTTCTGCAGCACATCGAATGTGTTGTTCATGCAGCTGTCAGGTCTTCTGTGTTTCAAGCTTCCCACGGATGCTATACTTCATCAACAATGGATACAATTTATGTTTGATTATATTCCTGAAAGTGACGATCGTAATCTAGCTCTCTGTGCTGCGCATTTTACGGAAGACAGCTTCCAGAATCTCCACGAGTTCAAAGCAGCAAGAAACTGTTAATAAACAATGAAGCAGATCCAACTTTAAAACCAGAGGCAGCAGTTGTTGGGCCACAACCTGTAAGTAGGTTTTAAATGTATTTGCATGTATAATTCCAGACGTAACGTTAGCCTGTGTTTTATTTATTTTTTATTTTTTCAAAATGCCAGCGCTGGCTTTATAGCCACTAGGCTACTAGTTATGCTAGTATTGTGTCTACGACAAAAGCGTACAAACATTATGGACCTGAATTTTGTATAAGTACTAATGTTGTAAACGTATTTTTCATGTATATATGCTTTATGACGTTATTTTCGATTTGATCAAGAACGTAAACTTGCCAACGCTGTTTGAGTATGACATTAGTAGCCAGTCAGTTGCTATTGTTGCCAGTCAGATGCTATTGTGTAAAACAAACGTGTATATGGTTAAAAAATATGTCAAATTATCATTCAGAAACGTTTAGTAAGAGCCGTGTGTGGTGTGGTTCTGTTTGACTCGCTTCGTCGCGGCTTTCTCAGTCTGATTCTGCCTCAAACTGATACTGCAGTTTGACACCATTATTTACATCTGGACCGGAGCTGGCGTTTCCCCGTAAAGGTAATAGGCGTTAACCTTCCGGACAACGTGAGCGACAGTTTAGCCAATCACAACACACCCGCCCAAACGAACCAATCTGAGCCCACGACGTGTTTCTGAGGGAGTGTTTTCATAGAATCAGGAAGTAAACCGCTCGTTCAGGGGACAGAGGAGAGCGCGGCTGACAATAAAGGTGAAGTTTATGAAAAATAAGACTTTAAAAAAATGAAAAACCACGAATACATGTTATATTGCCCCCATAAACACAATCATGCAAAGAAAAAAAGCAGTGACCCCCCCCCTTTAAAAGGTTCTAAAGCGCTACGTATTTGGAACCCCTAAAATTTTCTATATCAAAATTCAAGATATGGGGGTTAGAAAATGTATATATTTATATCATTTTATGTAGTTAATCAATATACCACGAAGAGTGCCATTTAAGATTTTCTCCTCCAAAAATCAGCATGATTAAAATGTGATATTAAGTTTAATAAACAATAATTTAATTACAACTACAAAATAATGGAGAGTAATGTAATATATGAATGAAAAATAGCCTATAACGAACCTTTGTGCCAAACGGGTTCTTTATTGTCATTATAGAACCTTTTTTAGCATAAAATGTCATTTGGAGTTGATAGAACCCTTCTTTCTAAGAGTGTAGCTTGAAGTTAGCTATAGTACTTGTTAGCATACTGAATGCTAAGGTATACATACACCATCAGCAAAAAGCAGTTGCTATAAGTATAATTGAATCGGTCCACATCCTAACCAAATGATCCACTCTTCTCCACAATGGTAACCAACTGTTATTTAAATGGTTCTAATAATTCCAATGTAATTGAACATTAAAGGGTACATATCATGCTTTTAAATCATTAAATTTTACTTATAAATCATACATTTGTGGTCTATATAAAGCATAACTGCAATGCTTGGGTCTGAATTCCACATTATTATAGCTCAACAGGCCCCTTTTCTACCTCTTTTCTGATGTGCTTCTGTGAGCAACCCGTTTCGAAGCGTCCCCTTTAAATAAAAAGGAGTTGCGTCTTTCCCCGCCCGCTCTCCAGGTCGCTGAGTTCACGTTCGGTTCAACTCCCCGCGTTCGGCCATTATTGTAGTTTGATAAGAGATAAACGATTACTATAGTTTCAAAGAACATTTTTATTCACACGTTAACAAAATGTCAACAAAAGACTTGTCCATCAAGCGTTACGTATTCGAGCCAGAGCGAGCGATTTGAAAAAGACGACGACAAACCTGCAGAACAACGTCTTCATATGGATGCAGTGGTATGTAAAGTTAAGTTAACTATGTTGTGTTATTAGTGAAAGTCGACTATTTCTCTTGTTAAAACAAGCACTCTGACAAGATAAATGACTACAGTCTAATCTTACCACTAAAAATCTGTATTGATAATAATATGATAACTTACGTTTAGAAAAGCATCAGCAAACACAGCAGCTAAATGATAGAAGGAATTTACCCCTCATTCAGACGAAGTCGATCGGCAAACCATTCTTTATACTGCCGGAGGTTGTTGAAGTGGGAATCCTTGAAATGCTTCAGGTCACTACATCCAACAACCGAACATTTTGACTTGCCCTCTCGTAACTTCTGCATCATTGAGCTTGGACTACAAAATCGGAGCGAGAAATAATAATGGCGGATTGCTCGAAGTGTTGGACCGGTAGTCGATGTCCTTATTTGGCAGTTCCGCTGCAAATCCTGTGACGTTATTGTTCAAAAAACATCATAGAAAACAGAAAAATCTGAACAGGTTGAAAAATATGATCAAAACAGAATATAAAGATATAAACGAAGCACCTGAAGAGAATAATTTCATCTTTTCTGTACTTATAAACACTCCAAATATACAACAAAATGCATTTAAGGGCTTAAAAAGTGGATTTTGCATGATATGTCCCCTTTAAACACAATTACACACTAACTTTTTCTTATTTTCTCAAAAACATATAAAATAACACTTCATTTCAACATTTATTCTCTCGTAATTCAGACATATGCAAAGCATGCTGGGAATTAACATGCACCGCCAAGTTTCAGTTAATGCAACACAAATCAATCATGTAATCCAACACAAACGGATTAAGTAAACTTAAATTGTACATTTTTTAAGCAGATTGGACACAATCAAATTAAGTTTGGAAAAATGTAAAGCAATTATGTTGCTTAAGCTAATTTTAATCAAGCAATTTGAACAAGCAGCAAAAATCATTTTTTTCAGTGTATACTGTTTAAGAAAATTGTACCATTTTAACATAGATAAGACTATGATGACATTATTTTATCGTGCTTTTATAGAAACCGTCATTCTTTTTCCCTAGTGGTATGGTTTGGTTGTGTCTCGGTCAAGCACAAGAACAGCCTCAACCAGATAGTAAAATGGGCAAGTTGACCGGGGAGCCCCAGCTGCACCCCACATCCCTGTATGCTAAACAGCTACAGCGGTTAGCTATGGCTATTGAAAAAGATAGCCTTCATCCTTTGAATGGGGAGTTTTTGTATCTTCCCTCTGGACGGAGGCTAAGAGTTCCTGACTACAAGACCACTAGATTTAAAAAGAGTTTTATACCTGCAGCAATCACTATGCTAAATAAACAGTAAACGTATCTGTACAAAAAGCAACCTGGTCATGTACTTGGTCCTTCCTTTTTTATTTTATTTTAGTCTTTATTTTAATTATTAATATTTTTTTTTCTGTATTTATCACCTGCTGTTTTTATATGTTTTTAATGTTTGGTACGTTGAATGTGATGTTTGGGGTCAATGAAGGGTGTCGATGCCACTCAGACTGTAAAACTAGTTTACCCATGGGTACCAATAAAGTAAACCTAACCTAACATGATATAAAAATAGAAAGTGTTTGTTGATAAATGACTGGTAAAGAAGAAAATTGAGGATTAATAAATCAATTCAACAGAGCTACAAACACAGACCGCACGCGCATGCATGGACTTTAGAAATTGATGAATTTTGGAAATTCTTAACTTGTCAGTGTGTAAAATTTCTTGTTTGACAGGGTTTCCACGATGAGAGTCTGCTTGGCTCTGATGAAGATCTATAGATCATTGATCCTTTGCCAGTGCAACTTGTTTTTGGTTTAGAAGGAAGGTTAGGTTGTTGCTGTTTGACAGCTATTATTGCTCTGTCTGCACACTGCACTGCATACGTGCACACACTGATGACTTATTATGTCTGCGTGAACAGCCTGCACAGTGGTATGCAAATACATGTTGACTGACAGGAAAGTGGAACACAGGCTATAGGACCACTCGGATCGAAGGCATTGATTGAACGAACATTTAATGGTCCTACCATACGACTTCTTCAGAAGACATATATTTATAAAAAAAAATACATTTAGACCACTTAACAGAGTGATGGCTATTAGGCTATATTTTTCAACCAGCATAACAAAAAAAACAATTCTGCAGAGAATATCTCTCTGTTTTGGGGATCAAACAAACTCTGGTGTTAACCCACGGTTTTTCTTGTGCAAGTCACGGTGTCACATTCTTTTGACCATTAGTCTTGGTTTAGCTGCCAAACATTGACAACATTCTTCCTTTAGCAAGGATCATCTCTTACAAGCTTGCATAGCCATAAAGTTCTTAGCTGTTTCAGGGCTGAATGGCATCTTAAATGGCAGATCCTCTAATTTAGGGTCCTGAGTGCTGACTTGGAATTCCTACATAAGTTTGAAATTGTGGCTAAAAAAAAAAAGAAAGAAAAATAATCGGTATGTGAAGCTGCCAAAGCTGTTGCCTGCCTTAAGGTATTAGATGACCCAACATTTAACATAATTTATTAATATAGCTTAAGGTGGCACAATTTAATCATATTGTTTTTCAGATGGAATATTTAAAATCATACAAAAATTTGGCATTTTTAACATTTATTCATGGTCATAAACAGGAAAATAACAGTGTTAATGTTAATTAATATTAAAATTTAATATTAAAATAAAATGTAATATGATTTAATTTAATTAAATTCATAATTAATCTATTATGAAACAAATTAATTTTCAGCAAAAGCAGCTCTATACAGAAGACAATAATGTAATTATTTGTAAAAATTTAGTTGTTGATTCAGTTCAATAGTGTAAATGTTGCAATGTTTTATCAATAATGAAATTTTAGCTGTGAAATGCTCAATTCAGTTAAAATTGTATTGTCATCCAATAGCGGCAGTGCACTTAACTATTAGCCTAACTGGATAATATTTCATTCAAAATGAATTGTCTTTAAAACGCCTCAGGTTTGTACGTATGTAACCCTGGTTCCCTGGAGGGGGGGGGGGGGACGAGATGCTGCGTTTGAGATGTGGTGGGAATGCTCTGTGTGATTGCGTCATTAAGCATCTGTATAATCAGTCCAATGAAAGAGCGAGACGTCATAGGCGGGTGACGTCATAGACCAGGAAACTATAAAGCACCCCCGAAAACAGACCACGACAGCTTCCGAAGAAGCCTGAAGCAAGTCGATCAGGGCATGCAGGGAATTCCCTCTCAGGGAATCAGGGTTACATACGTAACCTGAGACGTTCCCTTTCAAGGAAACTTCTACCTGCGTTTGAGACGCGGTGGGAACCCCATTCCCATTACGCCACACTGAGAAATGCCCATTCTGTGAGAAGTCTCTTGTTTCTTAGTCACACTAAGAAACAAGCAACCTAGCCCGGAGAGTGGAAAGGTCTAGGTCAAAAAATCTGACAAATGAATGCAGTGAGGACCAACCTGCCGCATAACAAATGTCCTGAAGGGAAACACGCGAAATTAAAGCCTTCAAGGCAGCCATACTCCTAGTAGAATGGGCACAGACCTCCATAGGTGAGGACCGTCCGACCGCCTTATAAGCAGTAGAGAGAGTCTCAACTATCCACTTGCTCATTACTTGTCTCGATGCAGGGCAACCTTTCTTGGTTGAACCAAAGCAGACAAATAACTGCTCTGATCTACGCCACAGAGCAGCTCTGTAAACATATGCATCCAATGCCCGAACTGGACATAATAGATTGAGACTTTCCTGATCTGGGGTATTAAAAGGTGGAGGACAGAAGGCCTGCAGCACAATAGGACCCATCACTTAGTGGGGACCTTAGGAATGTAACGCGCCCTAGGGTGTAAAAATGCCTTAACCATATCAGGTGCAAATCCCAGACATGAAGGAGCAACCGACTTGGCTTGCAAATCTCCAATTCTCTTAATGGAAGAAATAGCGAGAAGAAATAAAGTTTTCAAAGTGAGGAACTTTGAGAGAGAAACTTCTAAGATGGGCTCGAAGGGAGCCAAAGCCAGACCCTCAAGTACAATGGCCAAATCCCAAGCCAGTGCTATGGAGGGCAAAGCGGGCCTCAGCCTCAATGTTCCACAGAGAAAGCGAGTGATGAGAGGATCTCTCCCAAGAGAAGAAGCCCCCAGAGGGGACTGAAAAGCAGATATAGCCCCTACATACACCTTTAAGGTGGAGGGTGATAATCCAGCAGAGAAACAGTTTTGTAGGAAATCGAGAACTGAACCAACCGGGCAGTCAACAGGATTCAAAAAACGTTCTCCACACCATGTAGAGAAAAGTTTCCATTTCAAAGAATATAATTTTCTCATGGAAGGAGCTCTGGATTGAAGGATGGTTTCCACAACCTCAGTCGAGAGACCGGATCCTATGAGCTGGGCCCCCTAAGAGGCCAGGCCCACAGTTTCCACAACTCCGGGCGAGGGTGAAAGATCGTGCCCCTGCCTGGGATAGTAAGTCCCTCCTGACCGGAATCTCCGGATATGTGAAGGAGAACCAAAGTGGACAATGGGTTGTATCGTAAAATGCGACCTGGGCTTGACCGAAGGTCTCCCAAAGGAGCTCAACCACCTCGGGGTGAATTCTCCGCTCCCTGGGCCTCAGCCCCTGTCTTGACAGGATATCTGCTCCTACATTCAGACACCCTGGAATATATACTGCCCTGAGCAACAGTAACTACCTCTGGGCACATAGGAGGATCTGTTGACCTAACACAATAATCGCGACCTCAGACCCCGCTGATGGTTGATGTAAAAGGCCACTGATGTGTTGTATTTGAGAGCCTGAAATACTGCCATCATCTCTAGTCGATTTATATGCCAAGATAGCTGATGGTCCTGCTAGAGACCTGTCGCTGAGCGGCCACTCATGACTGCACCCAGCCTGTAAGGGAAGCATCCGTAGATAGCGTGACGCGGTTCCCCTGATTGTGGAGGAGCCTGAGCGGCGACGCTTTGTTTTTGATGCACTCTGTGATGTGAGGAGCTGATACTCGGATGAGACTGCTCGGACTTATTAAAAGTTATGCACCCATAGGGTTGGGAATCGTGAGAAATTTTCCAGTTCCGATTCCGGTTCCTCCAAACGATTCCGGTTCCGGTTCCCATTAAATTAAAAATATTAATAAGAGAAAAATCCACAATCCCTTTTGTGTTTATTTCTTATAGTACTTGACAAATTAGTTTAACAGACTGGTAATGTAAACAAATTCAACATATTATTAATCAATCTTTGCAAATAAATAAATAAATAAATAATTAAATAGGAAATAAAAAATTCTGCATTCTCTAGAATAATTTAGGACCTCTCCTTTATTGTGATAGCCTCTCAGAAGGGGTAGAATATGCTTTAACACACATATGTGTGTAAAACAGATTATTTTTAAAAACGGTTTGAATTATTGATTCATAAAGACTTTAATTATTGCATTATTACTGGATAAATCAGCCCTAAATAGCAGTTAATAAACATGCAGTGCATGCGTCTTGCGGAAGAACATAGTTGCCGGAGCTATTTCTCTCTGTTTATGTCCATGACGAGTCACGCACAAAAACACGGTTTAAAAAAAAGCATTCATGATGCACTCGCTCATTGTATACATGTTGTAAATTCTGAACACAAAACGTTACGGACTGCATCTGTTTTGACTACTACCGTCAACGTAGTTACGCCTTGTGCTATGTATGTTAATCATATGTGTAACATAAATATTGATACTGTGTGATTATAAAGCAGTTTCATATCGACAACTGCTCTCTCTCTCTCTCTCTCTCTCTCTCTCTCTCTCTCTCTCTCTCTCTCTCTCTGAAGTGTGTGTGTGTTTACATTAAATGCAGTGCTTGTGAGAGCAAATCGCAACTTCAGTGGTGAAGTTTTTGTCATTTAGGAATAAGACGACGAAGGTGTTTGAATCGAAATCTATTAAAGATTAATCACTCAGCTCTACTCTCTCTCTCTGTCTGGGCCTGGAGGTGAGACGCTAAAGGATAATCTACTCCCAGGACTTCGCCCTTATATCGCACCAGAACCGTTTTAGGAACCGAAACTTAGGAATTTTGCATGGTTCCGGTATTTTTTCAAAAACACTACCGGTTCTGGAAAAGAACCGGTTCTCGGTTCCCAACCCTATGCACCCAGCAGTCTTGAGGACATCGAAACTTCGAGGAAGAAACCTCTGGAATGCAGCAGATTGCCTTTTTGCATCCTGAAACCTATCACTGACAATAACAGCATCGCCAAATAAACTCAAAGGCGAAAGCGGGGCGTCCAAAAGAACAGACCTGTCCTTATCCTTTATATCAGACAGATTTAACCAAAGGTGACGCTCCGTGGCCACCAGGGCTGCCATAGAATGGCCCACTGACTTGGCCATCTCCTTAGTGGCCTGGAGCGACGGGTCTGTTGTGCAACATAATTTTCTAATCACGTCGGCGCTGACTTCCTCACGTTCATCAAAATCACATCATGCCTGCAGTATAGACATTGTGTGCAGGCATGACGCAGCCTGATCTGCTACCGAATAAGCTTTACCCACCACCGGAGAAGTAGACTTTAGAAGCCTGGTGGGTAACGTCAGGGCTTTTAATGATGACACTGACTCAGGAGAGAGATAGCTTGCGAGCGTCTCTTCAGCTCGAGGCACTGTCACATAACCATAATCAGAGGCACCTAATGCCTAGTTCACACTACATGATTTTAAAACATCGGGCTGAACTGTGTGGTTCACACAACATGACTTGCTCTCAGTGAAATCAGGAGTGTTCAAGTTGTTTGGCTGTTCACACCACACAACACAACGTGATTGATCCACAACAGGAGGTAACTCACTACACGAGTTGACAACGCACTGCATAGAGATACAACCACGATCAGATGATAAGAGCAAATCATTTGTGACTCAGTGAGAGCCAATTCAGTACTATGTTACGATCTAAATCCTGAAAATAATCAAATAAATAACGAGTGGACAACAACTCTGTCAGCAAACGATTCTATCTGGTCTACAAACCACGTTTTGTCACGAAAAACCACGCAATAAATAAATAAATAATTATTGCGCCCCAGCAAAGAAGAGAACACAACACGTGAATATGGACGTCAGACAGAAACTAGTGCTGCACACTGTTTGCGCGACGATCTGCTCTGAGGGAAATAATGCAAAAAAAGAAGAAAAACTAAAGATTTACCTGGTGTCATCAACCCATGCATTGCTATGATTGGCTGTTCTCATGACATCACTGAGTTTGAGTCGCGCGACGGCTCTGGACATCTAGCAGGCTAGATATTTTTCTGGGCTCGGCGACGCATCTGCGAGGCGTCTGCGAGCGTTTTCGCTGCATTGTTGGCTCTTTCATACTAACAGATTGGCGAGTGTTCATCGTCCGCTAATCGCCCGCGATTTGCACGCGATAACACCCTGACTTGTCGGCGACTCAACGATTTGCAAATCGGGCTTAAATCGGGCTTAAAATCATGTAGTGTGAACTAGGCATAACACATTACTATAGTTAGATGTCTGGGGGTTGAACACTCTGTATGAAGCCGGCTTATTCCACGATCTCAACACCTCAGTGTGAAGATCGGGTTAAAAAGGCAGTCCCCGACATGGAGGCTGTGTTCTAGATGGTAAAAATCTTTCATCTAGCAAACTCTTTTTCATAACACTTTCTGAATCATCAGCTGGCCATTCAACATATAATCTAGCCACAGCACGAGATAACACCTCCAAAAGCTCCTCATCACCGGAGGTATGAGCTGGCGAAGATTTGTGGGCTGGCTCCTTCCTGGGCAGAGGCACTAGATCCAGCAGGTAAGAGCTGAGAAAGGCCGGGGCCCATCTCAAGCCCCGCTACCAGATCCATATGCGAACCCCAGAATGAAAGCCACAGGACCCACAACATGGGAAATGCAAACTGAACCGTCCTCCTCAAAGAACGCCCGGCGGGAGCGGAGCATCCTCATAGACAGCTTCTCACAATGCTAACAGTCAGCTCCCTCGAGAACTGAATGGGCATGCTCCACTCCCAAACAAGCCACACAAAGCTGATGTGTGTCCCCGTGAGAAAACGAGGGCAAGGGACAACAAAACGCTTAAATTCTTGTTTCGCCATAGTAATATAAATATATAATGTGTGCTTAACAATCAACAGTAAATAGACAAGGACAGAATACAGAGTTCGCTTGCTGAAGGCAACAGAAGCTGTCGCGGTCTATTTTTGGGGGTGCTTTATAGTTTCCTGGTTTATGACATCACTCGCTAATGACGTCTCACTCTTTTTTTGGACTGATTATTCAGATGCTTCACGACGCAATCACACAGAGCGTTCCCACTGCGTCTCAAACGCAGCTCAAAGTTCCTTTGAAACCCTTTTAAACGGTCTGTTAAAAAACACCTGTTTTATCAAATGACCTAGTAGCATTTGTGCATGTTTTGATTAATAGTACACTCTTAGAAAAAAAGGTACGAAAGCTGTCACTGAGGCGGTACCTTTTCAAAAGGTACACTTTTGTACCTAAAGGGTGCATATTGGTACCTTCATGGTACATATTTGTAGAATTATGGTACCAATATGCACCCTTTAGGTACAAAAGTGTACCTTTTTGAAAAGGTACCGCCCCAGTGACAGTTTTGTACCTTTTTTCTGACAGTGTACATACAAATGGAATTTAATTAAATTACAAAAAAAGATTTCTGCACTTTTTATCCTGCAATTCCTCACAATTGTGAGTTTATATCTCGCAATTCGTACTTCATATTCTCTTCATATGTCTCTCAATTCTGAGAGGAAAAAAAGTCAGAATTACCAACAATTCAAACTTTTTTTCTCAGAATTTTGAGATAAAAAATTCAATACCTTTTTGTTTTTTGGTTGTCTTGGCGGAAATAAGCTTCCTTAGGTGAGTAGATGGTTAGCATGTTATCTCTGATAGTTCAGGAGCGACGGACACACAAACATGACATTTAGAATGCAAAGACACATCCATCTTTCAAATGCTTAAAATATTACCACCAAATAAGCGCAGGGTTTTTTTATGAGCTCTGTTGTTAGTGACTTTTCTCACACTGGTTCAGATCCATCCTAACCGCCGGCAGGAACCCCAATAGATTTATGACTGCTCCATTCGGCTCCACATACAGATGGAGAAACTCATCGCAACCGCTTCAGCTCCGCTCACAGGCCAGCCATTTATCAAAATTGGCGAGCGGAAAATACGTTTTATGAGGATGGAGCATATCAGTATTGGTTATTTTAATTGCGGCATTGCACCAGTAGAAGGCAACAGTCTTTATAATGGTGGGTATTGTGTTTGCACAGTAGGCCAACATATATATATATATATATATATATATATATATATATATATATATATATATATATATATATATATATATATATATATGTCCTGAGAGTTTCTATTGACCACGTTATGTTGCAATATTTTAGTAATCTATATTTTATTTTAACATCAATACCATTAACATCATAATTGATTATTGAGGTTTAGGCAATTTAATGTTATATGTTAACAATAAGTTACATATATAGCCCTATCAGTCAAAAGTTTGGAATAATTAGGCCTATGATTTTTTAAATGCTTTTAACGTCTTTATTTATCAAGGCTGTATTTATTTGATTTGATTTTGATTTCTTTGATTTTGATTTCTTCCTGTCATGCAAGCTGAATTTTCAGCAACATTACTCCAGGCTTCTGTGTCACACTTTCTATGTAAGACACATTTCTGACTATCAATGTTGAAAACAGTTGTGCTACTTTGTTTTTTTTTTTTTTAGATCAATTACAGTTTTTTAAAGTTATATTTAGTGTTTTCATCTAATGCAGATAGAAAGTCTGCTGGTATGTATTAGAAAAATCCTTACTGAAACATTTCAAGGATGCAAATTATTGGATGACAGAGGTGCAGAGATTAAAATGGATAATTTTGTCTCACTGTGTGTTTGTCTGTGCAGGCAGACTTAAAATTCAGCATATCCCATTAAAATCATGTACCATTTGATTGTTAATAAAATCAGAATGCAAAGACCAACATCTTGCAACATCTTGTTGGTGTGTGTGTGTGTGCATGTCTGTGTGTGTGTGTGTGTGTGTGTGTGTATGAGAAAGAAAGAAAGAAAGAAAGAAAGAAAGAAAGAAAGAAAGAAAGAAAGAAAGAAAGAAAGAAAGAAAGAAAGAAAGAAAGAAAGAAAGAATCCGTCACAGAGCACGACTGTTTGACTCAGATAAATGCAGCTAATAACCAGTTTTGAGTTTTGATGTCCAACCTGTTTGGAATCATTTAATTACAGTAAATTTCAAAAGCTAACAACATAAAAAAATGAAAACAACAATACATTTATCTATCCATCAATCATTTTTTTTAATCTATCCATCCATCCATTTTCAGTCTTTTGTTGAAATCATAAAATCTAACCAATCACAACTAAAAGCAGATTGGCTCCCCTTCTTTTGGTTAATTTTCTACATTTCCAAGTCATCCATCATCTTAGCCTCTTAAAGGTGCAGTGTGTAGTTTTTGGCGGCATCTAGTGGTGAGACTCGCGAATTGCAAACCGCAAGTCACTCGCGGCCTCTCCCTCCAATTGCAAACTCTATTTTGAAGCTACGGTGGCCAACGTAGGATAATGTCAAAGCGAATAAACTTTGTCGTCGTCTGAATCTGCAGAGAGTAGCAAGACAAGCAATGAGGTCTTTTAATATTGTATTTATTAAATTCTATTTACTTAATTATTCAGTAAATCAACATGTTATTGCGATTGTTATTTGATCATCATTGTGTTAGTGTTTTAATTCACTGATTTTACCATAGCTTGTTTCTATGCTAAGATAAGAGCTAAGGATAAGAGCATCAAATCAGCTGCGTAAGGGGAAATAGTTACAACCTAAATACGCACCAGAGTTAACTAAGAGGGAGAGGTAGGGAGAGGACGGAGAGGCAGAGGTGTTGTAGGTGCAGTCAGGGAAGGGAGAGGCAGAGGAGGACCTACCCGCCGGATCGATGGCTCAGGGGATGAAGAAAGAGTGTTAGCCCTCCAAAGGAACCGGAGAGCTGTTACCGAGGTTTGTATTTATGAATTTATTGTAACGTTATTATATCCTGACCGGTCTGCACTTTATAACATCCAAGCACACAGTGATAACGTTATTTACATAGTAGCTCTGTGCACTTATACCCCTGTTACTGTAACGTTAGTTAGTAGTTGAATGTTTTCATAGTTTAACCTGTCATTTACTGGGCAACAACGATTATATGAAGCCATATTACACAAGTTTAGCAAATATTGACCAGACTTCAAACCCCAATATGTTACCATATTGTCAACATATTTAATATTTAAAATATGTACATATTTTATCAGAATCAGAAATTATGTATTGATAACCTATGGAATATTCTGGGTCACATTTGCTAAGCTTGCATGTCAAGATACTAAGGAAAAGAAATCACTATATAAAGTAGGTAAGCAGGAAATATAATACTGTAACCCTCCTACACAATTCTATTTTTTTCTGGATTTATCTTATGCATGGGAAAATTAATTGGTGAAAGGTTACTAAAATTTAGAATCAGGATTTAACCACAAAATTTAAACTTCGGGCATGAAACTCTGTCTGGAGTGCAGAGAGGCCTGGTTAGCTTAACTATAGCTATACTGTGTCTTTTGTTCGTTTACTGTGAGCATAAAACTCCCATGTACATATACATAGCCACTATAACCCTTATTTAGAAAAATAAATGAATAAAATAAAAGATATCAGACATAAAGATTGAAAGTTGTACTCAAAGAGTATTTATATTTCAGAACTAGGTGAGAGAACCTTTCAAAATGTCCTCATGTTTCAAATTAGATGACAAGGAACAATACCCCGGGGTTTTTTTTTCCTCATAAATGTCTCTGATTTTGTGGTACCACAACGTTGGCGCGCTTGTTGGAGCTCAGTTGAAAAAAAAAAATATTGTCTGCTACGTTACTCACGGTTCCTCAGTGACTGAAAGATTATAATGACCGTCAATCCGAACCGTTGGGTCCATCGGTGAAATCCACATTGGAGAAAACCCGTCCTGAAACGCTGTCCGTCCGTGTGCAAAACACTGACATCTCCTGCCTACAACGCGAATCCCGAGCACATCTATTGCAGCAACATGGATGGCAGCATCTGACGCGCACACTAGCCAAAAGTTCACAAAATCGAATGAGCTTAATTTTATATTGTCCAAAAATGTCAATTTCATTTTAGTTCACAATGTCCATACTCACTCAAAACTCGGTGAGCAAAGAGGGTTTCAGGCTATGGCGTCGCAGTTCGCACATGGCCATGGCGTCAGTTCACACATGCCATACAGCTCAACTTCAGTAGAATCTCCGTTGCAGATTCAACCAGCTCCAAATAAAGCTCACTCTACCGTTTTAACATGGTTACAGGTTTACAAAACTCAAAAATACCCCACAGGTTCTTAACTTTGATGAACGGTAATATATCACTCTAACAGACTTTCAACTCACTCGTAGCTATTTCTCTCTGTTTCTCTTCCCCGCACTTTTGCCGTCTCCCAGTTTAAGCCCCGCCCCTGAACAATCCGGTAGGCTGTCAACTGCTCTCTGAATGGCACTGATTGGATAACTAATGAAACTGACACCTGACCATCCAATAAGAAATAGAGTGACAGAGGGTTCAAAGGTTACTTACAAAAGACGATATTTCAACACTTCACTATTTATAAATGAACACATGTATTAATAAACACACACCAGGGCAATTGAACTGGCCCATATTCCAGAATAGTGTATTTGTTAACAGAACAGAAAATAAACAATATATAAATTTAGCAGAGTGCTACATTCTCCCCCCACAAAGAAATGGTCATGCCCTCATGACATGGCTAACACCATAAATCACCATCAAAGGGAAAACACATTTTCTTAACAGATTGTGTTAGAAAAATTAACATTCCCTTTAACCTATCCACTTGTAAAGATAACTTTTGTATTTCTTAATAGGAGATAGGGCTAAAGAATCTTTCTTGTCATTAATCTCAACTACAGTAGCACTATGTGTACCAACTGCCACTGACGTTGGGATCCCTAGAAAGTCATAAGTTAGTCTGGTAGGAGCTTTCTTTAGTCTCTGAGGTCGAATTGTCTTGTCAGGACTTTCTGTTTCACCGTTTAGACTTTCAGCTTTTTCATCTACCGTCTGTATTTCAGTGTCTCTTTCTCGTGTCACACTTTCTGCAGTCACATTTTGTACCACATGGTCATCCTCCTCCATTGTGGTAGGTTCTTCAGCTGTCTCATCCATTCCTGAGTTACTTGCCAGATCTAAATCTAAATGAAAAGGCTCACAGTGATCAATGCTTTGAGGGTCTGGTCCTATTAACTCTCGTGGTACATAATAGTCATGCCATATACCCATCTCGTCATCTTCAGAATCAGATGTTGCCTCCATCTTATCCTGTTCAGGCGCTGGTAAGCAAGGAGCATCATTGTTCTCTTTTCTCTTGGTTTTGAGCCGCCTGCTGGCTCTCCTTCTTTTCTGGGGCTCCTTGTTCATCTCAGACCGCAGCTGTACTTCCAGTCCAATCGGTAGAATGTGATTGCGGTGCAGTATCTTTTGAGAGCCATGTCCACTCTCAGGCTTCAGTTTGAACACAGGCAGACCAGGCAATTGGCTCTCCACAATGTAAGGAGTATCTTTCCACCGATCAGCAAGCTTGTGCTTTCCTTGTAAACCCAGGTTTCGGATCAAGACTCTGTCCCCGGAATCTAATGGGCAGAAACGAACTCGCTGATCATAGCGTTGTTTGTTCCCTTCATTTTTCTTTTCTGCCATCCTCCCAGCCAATTGATAGGCAGCTTGAAGCTCACATTTCATGTTTCTGACATACCTCAAGTAGGACTTTGTGGAGGTGCCATCACTTGAGACCCCGAACGTCACGTCTACTGGCAGCCTGGCTTCTCGTCCAAACATTAGAAAATATGGAGAATAGCCTGTTGACTCATTCACTGTGCAATTGTATGCATGTACAAGATGGCTGAGGTGTTTACTCCATTTACTTTTGTCTTGTGTGTCCAAAGTTCCAAGCATGTCCAGAAGAGTTCTGTTAAAACGTTCAGGTTGTGGATCACCCTGAGGGTGATAGGGAGTGGTCCTGGATTTCTTTATGCCAAGCATGCTCAACAGTTCATGGATAAGGCGACTCTCAAAATCCCTGCCCTGATCTGAGTGTACCCTTCTTGGCAAACCATAATGGACAAAGTACTGTTCCCACAGAACCTTAGCGACAGTTGATGCCTTTTGATCTTTAGTTGCAAAAGCTTGAGCATATCTCGTGTAGTGATCTGTAACTACGAGCACATTGCAGATATTTCTGGTGTCAGGTTCAATCGTCAGAAAATCCATACAGACGAGATCCATCGGTCCATCACTGTTGAGATGTGACAACTCAGCAACTCTTTTAGGCAGCGTCTTCCTCTGAATACACCTAGGACAGCTCTTACAGTACCGTTCAACCTGAACTTTCATGCGCGGCCAGTAAAACCTTTCTCGTATCAAGCCGTATGTTTTGTCAACTCCCAAATGGCCCGATTGGTCATGCAACGACTGGAGCACAGTTGTTCTGAATTCTTGTGGAAGCAACAGCTGCTGCCGAGCAGGTTTGTTTGGTGGATGGCTCGTTCTATACAACACAGAGTCTTTGACCATTAGCTTATCCCACTCTTTTAACAACAATGACACATCAGGATGTTTATCTTTTTTTGCATGGTTGGCACTTTTCTGAATGATAGCGCGCCACACTTCTCCAATACATGCATCTTTCTGCTGAGAATTTGATATTTCTTCTGCACTCAATTTGGGCAACGGCTGAGTATTCAGAAAGGACAAGTTGCAATAGGCCCTGGGCACCCCACCTTTGGATGAGCCCATGAGATCCACAGCTCTGTACCTGTGACAGTGAGGTACTCTGACTTTGGACATGTGACAAACAGCTTGGACAGTGGTGGCAAGCAGTGTTTGCTTCTCATGTGAGGCATTGTGACTTGCATGAGGACGGCGTGACAATGCATCCGCATCCACATTTTGCTTTCCGGGCCGATACTTCAGACTAAAATCATATGTTGACAATTCCGCCAACCATCGATGCCCTGTTGCGTCCAATTTAGCTGTTGTTAAGACATAAGTTTAAGGATTGTTGTCCGTGTGAACCTCAAACTTGACTCCATAGAGGTAATCATGCAATTTGTTGACAACAGCCCATTTTAATGCCAGAAACTCGAGCTTATGCGTGGGATAATTCTTTTCTGCTCCAGAGAGGCTTCTGCTGACAAAAGCAACTGGGCGCAAACCTTCTCCCTGATCCTGATAGAGGACACCTCCCAATCCTTCTCTGCTCGCATCAACATGCAGCACATATGGCAGTTTTGGGTTGGCGATTGCCAGTACAGGCGCCTCTGTAAGACTTCTCTTTAGAGCCTCAAAAGCCTTCTCACAGTCTTTATCCCACCTAGCTCCAAAAGTCTCAGAAGGATGGTACCAATCTTTTGTTGCTGTGCCTGTTTGTGCTTTCCTCTGCTCTTTGATGTCCTCCTTTTTCTTTACCCCTTTCCCTGTCTTTCCAGCCACAATGCAGCCCTGAAGCAGCTGGTTGAGTGGATAACAGACTCGGGAGAAATCCTTTACAAAACGTCTGTAATATCCACAGAAGCCAAGGAAGGAACGAAGAGCAGTAATGTTTTCTGGACGTGGCCAGGATTTCACCGCCTCAATCTTTGCAGGGTCTGTAGCAATGCCATTTCTAGACACAATGTGGCCAAGGTAGGTAACAGAGGGGCAGCAGAACTGACATTTATCCAACGATATCTTTAATCCTTCCTCCTTCAACCTGTCGAGGACTTTAAGAAGGCGCTGCTCATGTTCCTCTAACGTTCTGCCGAAAACGATAACGTCATCCAGATACACCAGCACTTCGAGTAGGTTCATATCACCAACAGTCCTTTCCATAATTCGTTGAAATGTGGCCGGGGCTCCACAAATCCCCTGCGGCATCCGCTCAAACTGATAGAACCCTGCTGGGCAAGTGAAAGCTGTCTTTTCTTTATCAGCAGCAGCTAATGGGATCTGATAATAGCCGCTTCTGAGGTCAAGCACACTGAACCACTGACTACCACCCAGGCAGGACAAAGCATCTTCCACACGAGGGACTGTATACTGGTCCGTAATCGTTCTCCTGTTTAACGTTCTATAGTCCACGCACATTCGTATGGTGCCGTTTTTCTTGCGAACCACAACTATTGGGGAAGCATAGGGGCTTCTGGATTCTGAAATGATTCCGGCCTCTTTGAGATCATTCAGATGCTTCCTCACATCCTCCAAATCACCCGGTGGTAAACGTCTAGAACGTTCTCTGAAAGGTCTATCATCTGTCACCCGAATGCTGTGTTGTGTGCTCTTTGCACAACCCACATCAAACTCACTGCAGGAGAAAACCTCGCTTCTCTCCATCATCTTTTGACACAGTCGCTCCTTCCACTCAGAGGGCACAGGAGAATCACCAAAGTTGAAAGAGGATGGGGACAATTGAGGTGTTGGCAGCTTAGGGCCTTCCTTTCCACCGACTGTATTTATTACATCTACAGGGAATAGATGAGCAATTGGAATTCCACGTTTTAATGTCACATTATGACTGGACACATTCCTCATGGTGACTGTGATGCTACGACAATGGACAGCAGTGCACTTTTCAACAACTGGCATAACCAGCAGCTCTTCAGGAAAACAATCCACCTCTGGATGATCTATTAGAACAGCTTGGTGAGGGAGACCTCCAGGAAACTTGGGAATGCCAACCACTGTTGCAACGCCGCCAGGAGGCAGAGTGAAAGGCTTGTTTCGAGTGAACCAGACTGTTCCTCTTTTTGTCTCAGCTGTGTCCTCAGGAGTTTCCTGAAACTTTTCATAAGCTTCTTTTATTACTGGATGAACAGACAGGGTGTTAAGAAAATGGTCTCCTCCATGTGTTTTGCATGAATGGAACAGTCTTCGTACTATAGAGGTGTTTGTGCCGACCACAATGGAAACATCCCCTTTCATGACCGGATCTGGACACACAAGCACAAGTGTTTCTATGGTCTCAGCTACTCCAACTACATCTCCAGTAAACTCAAGCTTCAAGCACATATAACCATTATATGGATACTCCTTTGCACTGAGGCCCCAAATCTCCAGACACTCAATAGGGGTCAAAGGTAAGTGCTTCAGATACTTGTCGTAAAAGGAACGATACAGTAGGGTAACTTGAGACCCGCTATCAAGTAAAGCTTTGGCATAAATGCCCTCAATTTGTACTGAGACAATAGAGCTAGGTCCAACTAAACCCTCTGGCAAGTTAGCCTTCTCTTCTGGTAGCGTGTCACACTTTGTGGAACGTATCTTCTCCGGAGCGTCAGGCCGTTCCTCTACTGAGCCCCTGGAAAGTTTCCCGTCGGCTGTTTTATTTTCAAGAGGCGCTTGTTCACTTTTCGGAGATTTTCTGGGTTTTGACACTCCCGCTGGAAATGACCATCTTCACCACATCTGTAGCAAAAGATATCAGCACGATACTGTGGTTTGGGAGGCCTCTCCTTCACACGTGCATACGAGTTTCCAGTACCTTTCTGGCTGGGGTTCTGGTCTACCTGCTGCGCCACACTTGCTGATGCAGTCACAGAGGCAGAAAGGAGGCGTGCAACATCAGTCTTGAGACCTTGAAATTCTTTCCTTAGACTCTCTATCGCAGGATCTTTCTCTGCTACGTCAGGGACTGGCGCAGGCTCTGGCAGTACATGTACAACTGAGGCTGTAGCACACTCTGCACGTCTACCAATAGCTAAAGATGCACCCTTCTTTACAATCGGTCTTTCAAGTATCATCTCCTCTTCTTCTCTTACATCCCGAAGCAAATCAGTAAAGCTGGGAGGAGGCTTGAGTTTGTAAGTCAATCTTATGCGAAGGGCAACAAGGTCATGAGGCAGAGAGCCTCTAGCAACTTGATCAATGCGCGCTCGGTTCATGTCAATCACGTCAACACCACCTTTACGATGGACTGCATGTAATAGCTTGTCTAATCTGAGTAAGTAAGCTGATAACTTCTCACTGTCTTGCTGGAATGTATTACGAAACCTTACCATCAGATCAGCTGCACTGTCTGTGGTTCCAAACGCTGTTTCAAGGACTTTTAAGTAGTCATCGGCAGTGGCCTGGGGATTAGTGACTCGCAACCCTCGGACAATATCTGCTGCTGGCCCTTTAAGACTCTCAGCCACTCTCTGTCTCTTGACAACATCAGAACATTGCCACTCACCCAACATGTGGGTGGTCTGTTCCGCCCACGCATCATACTCCTCTTCTCCATGTGGAGTGGGTTTCATACCTGAGAACATGCGTAGCTTGCGATAGCCCGGTCCATCTACTGGTGTGGCTTGACATTTTTCAACTAATGAGGAGATGGCACTCACCAGTTTTGTGCTCAGGTCTGGAGCGGTGGGTGGAGTAGGAGCAGAGGTAAGTAAGCCTGTAACATCGGCTAGTGTCTTCCCTTCATTTGCTAAGAATGAGAGTAACTTGGACTGGAAGTCTCCTTTACCAGTTACAGGAACACTCTGGGTCTCAGTGACATTCACTGTCCAAGGTCCAGACTCATCTCCAGCTAGTAACTCTTCAGGTATGTCAGTCTTAGTCATATCATTAACAGTTTCAACTAGAACTAACTGGCTTTTACTGATGTGTTCTACACACCGTCCTCTGATTTTACAGGGACCAAAAACTTCAGCCTCATCAAGTACCTTATATATCGTCTCATCAGTAACATCAAGAGGAATCTTGCTAAGCACAAATGCTTTCCTTGTGTCAATACCTTTGTCTTTACACCATGTGAGAATCTGTTCTGACTCCATGTTGTATTAGCTTTACATACACAGAATAAAGAGAAAAAAAAATAAATCTCTTAAACACATAGTGGCTAAAGGGCTATTACGCTAACTCATTTAACACTGACTTTCCTATTACTGTCAGTGATTTTTTTTTTTTAATTACCTGCTCACAAACAAAACAACAGTAAACATAAATCCCGGACGAGCCCCCACGTGTAACCCTCCTACACAATTCTATTTTTTTCTGGATTTATCTTATGCATGGGAAAATTAATTGGTGAAAGGTTACTAAAATTTAGAATCAGGATTTAACCACAAAATTTAAACTTCGGGCATGAAACTCTGTCTGGAGTGCAGAGAGGCCTGGTTAGCTTAACTATAGCTATACTGTGTCTTTTGTTCGTTTACTGTGAGCATAAAACTCCCATGTACATATACATAGCCACTATAACCCTTATTTAGAAAAATAAATGAATAAAATAAAAGATATCAGACACAAAGATTGAAAGTTGTACTCAAAGAGTATTTATATTTCAGAACTAGGTGAGAGAACCTTTCAAAATGTCCTCATGTTTCAAATTAGATGACAAGGAACAATACCCCGGGGGTTTTTTTTCCTCATAAATGTCTCTGATTTTGTGGTACCACAACGTTGGCGCGCTTGTTGGAGCTCAGTTGAAAAAAAAAATATTGTCTGCTACGTTACTCACGGTTCCTCAGTGACTGAAAGATTATAATGACCGTCAATCCGAACCGTTGGGTCCATCGGTGAAATCCACATTGGAGAAAACCCGTCCTGAAACGCTGTCCGTCCGTGTGCAAAACACTGACATCTCCTGCCTACAACGCGAATCCCGAGCACATCTATTGCAGCAACATGGATGGCAGCATCTGACGCGCACACTAGCCAAAAGTTCACAAAATCGAATGAGCTTAATTTTATATTGTCCAAAAATGTCAATTTCATTTTAGTTCACAATGTCCATACTCACTCAAAACTCGGTGAGCAAAGAGGGTTTCAGGCTATGGCGTCACAGTTCGCACATGGCCATGGCGTCAGTTCACACATGCCATACAGCTCAACTTCAGTAGAATCTCCGTTGCAGATTCAACCAGCTCCAAATAAAGCTCACTCTACCGTTTTAACATGGTTACAGGTTTACAAAACTCAAAAATACCCCACAGGTTCTTAACTTTGATGAACGGTAATATATCACTCTAACAGACTTTCAACTCACTCGTAGCTATTTCTCTCTGTTTCTCTTCCCCGCACTTTTGCCGTCTCCCAGTTTAAGCCCCGCCCCTGAACAATCCGGTAGGCTGTCAACTGCTCTCTGAATGGCACTGATTGGATAACTAATGAAACTGACACCTGACCATCCAATAAGAAATAGAGTGACAGAGGGTTCAAAGGTTACTTACAAAAGACGATATTTCAACACTTCACTATTTATAAATGAACACATGTATTAATAAACACACACCAGGGCAATTGAACTGGCCCATATTCCAGAATAGTGTATTTGTTAACAGAACAGAAAATAAACAATATATAAATTTAGCAGAGTGCTACAATACAATAAACAATTTTTAAAATATAATTCTAAATAAAGTTAATGACGTTGACATTTAACTTAGAACATCAGCAGAAGTGTAATGATAAATAGCGCAAGAGCATCAAATACTAATCGTAATAATGAGTACTGCTACAGTTCATTTTGATTGGATACAATATTAAAAACAACATTGTTGAAACATAGTAAATAGAGTACATAAATAGAGAATATTGCATATTGATTATTTTTCCCTGTTTCTCTTTTCTTCAGAGACTTCTACAGGAGATGACTCTAGAAGAACATTGAGAGCTCTCCAACCTTCTGCTTGAGAGACAGACTGGCCTGGTCTTTGATGCCTTGATAATGCGTCAGCCTAGACACGGTGCCCCACCTTCTGCTGGAGTCCCAGAAGTACCTTGGTGTACTTGTGGTAACTTTCACTGGAAATACCACCGTAAACACGGGGGTATTTCCGGTGAAGGTGTAAGGATGCTCGATAACTTCCGCCGATCGTAGAGTCCAATGCAATATCGAGAATTTATATTGAATTTTATACTCCATGGTTACACTAAAGAAACGTTAGTCACAAAAACAGATAAAACAGACACCCCTCGTTGTGTTTAAGCTTCTTTTTAAAATTATATTAAATCAACATAACTACATATAAAATTACATCTAAACATATGTACGTTTCGTTTCAAAGACAGGAGGACAGTAAATTTTGAAGAGTCTGCCATAATCCCGTTTTCTTTGGTTTTCCTCCGCTTTAATCTCCACAAACGGAAATGGTCGAGCATCCTTGCGTCAAATGCGGAACTTATGCGTGCATATAGCCCATTCCTGGACTATGATGAATTTCATTCCAGGCCCTCTGGCATGTTCATACAGTTTCCACAAGTACTACCAAATCTGCCTCAGCATCATCAAGACATCAAACAAATGTACATATTTACTATTTGATTTATTACTTTTCTATATATATTTATTACTATTGTTCCTGTTTTTATTTAATTTTAATTTCTTTTATAGTTATATATTTTGTTATAGTTATTCAGCTGTAATTCTATGTTATTAAAAAAAATTAAAGTTACGAAATAGAAAAACATGGTGTTTTATTTTCACAAAGGACATTCAGAGGTTCTTGGAAAACAAGGTCATTTTCCAGAGTAAAAGGCTCATCAAGAGGGTCTTCATGTGCAGGCATATCATGCACAGTCTCATAGATTCCAATAACAGGAAGTCCATAGATAGAGTGTGTTTTCTTCAGTGCTCCACCCATTCTGTTGAGGCACAAAAATCTGTAGTAAACTGACAACACAAAACAATTTCAAAAACAGAGAATGACAAATAACACATCGTATCGAAATTGGTGGAAGATACTCTTCATCCGGGCTGAAACCATTCTGCCCATCATCTCTTTGAAGGGAGTAAGGGGAAGCTTCATCTGCCCAATCAATTCTGTACATAATGACAAATTCCAGTTAAAAAAAATTCTCAAGTAATGTACATGAAAAATGTTACATTTAATTATAAAGTAATACTTACTGATCATTGGGTCATTGACAACACTTTCCTCCAATTGCTCCTCCAAAATGCTTATGTTGTGTAAGCTGGAAAAAAAAAAAAAGAAATATATGTTAAGAACATTTGGAGAAAAGCAATACATGGCTAAAATATTAAAATGTAATGATGTGTACATGTTACCTTTGTTCAAGGCCCTGAATTTCAGTGGCTTCTACAATGACATCAAGATGCTCATCTCTGTAAATAATTAACAAAGAAAGTTGTGTATATCCCACATATGCACATTCAACAATAGATATAGGCCAAATATAAATTGAAATTAATCAGTAATCATAATAATCATGTTAATAACCAAAGACATTAGGACAAAATTAATACATCATAATGCATGTTTTACCTGTCTGTTCCACTGGAAGCACCTATACTGGACAATGCTGTAGCTAGGAATTGAAAAGGTTTTGTCTTCAAGGGAGTTGATGTTGTAGGACCTGTCTCGTATCAGGAGAAATAAGAGCAGCATCAATAAATGAAGTGCTACATGGCACAGTCTTCTACGACTATAATACATTTTTGTATGGTAATTCACAATGTGTAACATCTTGTTATGGTTTGCTCATCGTGCATAATAAAATGAACATCCCAAAAAATGTGACGTTTAGTGCAAGTACGATCACCGACAAACAACAGCAAACGTAAGCCAAGCGTGTGTAACATTATCATTGTTTCTATAAAACAGTCCATTATAAACCACATCCTAAATAATGTTTACAAATGCATAGTCAGGTAAGGATCAAGGTCCTTAATATGTTATATAATTATATTAATCAGCTAATTGTCTCACCAACGTAACCAGCTAATTTTCTTCCAACAAAGCAAAACACATAGTGCTAATACAGGTAACGTTATGGAGATGAACAAAGTTAACGTTACATGAAACAATCTAACTACATATTTTATTATACTGAAACACGGTGTCTGTGCCTAGCTATGTCTAGGTATTGCTCACATCATCAAACAACAGTTTTAATTTCGATTGTTAAAGTTTGAATATCTTACCTGTCCAGCAGAAAATAGGCAACCTCGGCGTCGCTATGAAAGCCCTTTTCCCTCATAAAATCCTTCCATCTGGGAAAAGCCAAACAGATGTTGATCCGTCGATTCTGCCTTATTTTTCTAGATTCATCATACTTTCTCTTCTTTGAAGCAGATTTACCCGTTTTCGGATAACTGAACAATAAGTTTGGTCCATCTTTCTTCCGGAAATTCTGCCGCGTCTTTTTCTGCTGCTTTCTATTCCGGTTATATACGAAACGCACTCTGTAATGATGTTTGTCCACTGTCGGCTACGGTAGAAATATGACGTCACAACATGGCTACCTTCATAGAAGGGGATTCCCGCGCCTATGGAGAAATAAATGACTAATTCTAACGTAATATAAACTTTACGGTTCATTAAGTAAGGTCTTTATACACCACAAAACACATAGTTATGTATTTTATATTGCATTTTTGTCAATAGATCCACAGAAATAATACACATTGCACCTTTAAACCCGACGTGTACCACCGCCGGTGAATGCTGTAACTTTTGATACCTTTATGCAATCACTACAAAATGTTATCCAGATGCAGCTAAAAAAAATGTATAGATATAATAAAATATATATTATTTTGTCTTTTTGATACCTTTATGCAATCACCAAAAAATGATATCCAGGTGCAGCTCAAAAAATGTATAGATATAATAAAATATGTATTATTTTGTCTTTTCTCAGTAGTTTCTTAGCATCAGAATGTCCAAATGTAATGTAATGTATATTTTCAAAAAAATTAAAAAGTGTTCAATCAAACAATATAGCTTTTGACTCTGCTTGCTATAGTTTTGTGGTTATGAGTCTTTAGTTTTGTGTGTGTCACTCTGATTTTTTTTTTAATAAATGCCATCCAAATTTGTGAGGATTAAACAAAACAGCACAAAATTTCACCACAAAATTTCATCCAGATCCAGCTCACATTTAGGGGAACAACACCAAAAAAGAATCCCCCCATACCGTATTTCCTTCCCAAGTTATTGCATGTCAAATAAGAAAGATATGCAAAATCACAATATATATATATATTAGGGCTGTCAAATGATTAATAGCGATTAATCGCATTCAAAATAAAAGTTTGTGTTTACGTAATATATGTGGGCATAGTGTGTATAATTATTTTGTATATATACACACACATGCATGTATATATTTAAGAATAATCTGAAAGTACATACTTTATATATATTTATACATAATTAATATTATGTATAAATATAAATATTTTATATATTAAGAACATATTTTTCTTAAATATATACATGCATTTGTGTGTATTTATATATACAAAATAATTGTACACACTACGCCCACATATATTATGTAAACACACAAACTTTTATTTTGGATGCGATTAATCGCGATTAATCGTTTGACAGCCCTAATATATATATATATATATATATATATATACGTATCAGGCTTGTGCAAAATTCAGAATTTCAGAATTGGCCTCCATTCAATTCATGAATTGGAATTTGAATTGAATTGACTCCGCCCCCAAGAAGTTGAATGTGAATTTGAATTGGAATGACAGAAGGTGGAATTAAATTCATGGCAATTCAAAAAAATTCCACACAGTCACACAACAGAAAGAATCTCTCATAGGGGAAAATGGGGTACAACGTAATGCTCTTTGACTTTCTCAGTTTGTGCAAATCTATTTAGAGAATTTATTTTTTCCCCACATTAATTTCCCACATGTCTAGAACAATTATGTGGTTTTGTTTTATTAATACAGTGTATACTTTTTTTTGATTTACCCTGAAAGAAATGTTAAATGTGACAACATGCCCCATAGGTGGGGAACATTGTAACATGAGGAGCACATTTAAACATCACCATATAACAGCTTAAAATACTGTTATATGGTGATCTAATAAAAAAATGCACAAGTCAATCCAAAATATTTTCTTAATAAAATAAAATTATTAACTTTTTCATATAAAATAATGGCATTTTTTAATAATTAAAAATAATCTAATTTTTGATTTTGACAACAAACACACAGGAAAACACAACTATACAGCATAGTTCAAAATAATAATTAATCATTTCTGAACATTGATTTCAGTCTTTATTACATGTTTCTCATGTTTTCTCAATATATAGAATATAATAACATATTCCTAATAGGGGCACAATGTAACGCAGTGTGACAACATGCCCCTAGTCTCAGCCTCAGACGTCACGCCCACGGAACGTTGGCTAAACGTCTGATGCATATGGTACACTTAACTGGAAACACTTCAGGAATGTCGAAGTCATCATCTGATTGGTTGAATTTTATCGGATTTCCGGGGGGCGTCAGTGTCGCATTTATTTTCAGTCCGCCGGGAAACAAAGCGCAGACGTGTGACATAATTTACATTCGCAGCCTGACTCATGTGAGTATTCAATGTGCGGCGGCTCACTCACAGCAACAGCTGGCTGATTTGAATGAGACGACCCGGTTAATGGGGAGCGCTTTATGAACATTTTGTGACGCGCGAGCAACCCTGTGTGTCTGTTAAGAGTGAGCACTCGTGAGTGGGCACGTGATTTACACACATAACGTGATTTATACGTGGTTGAACTGGCTGTGTGACAAAGCGGGCATAAGATGGACATGAGCGCGAGTTCGTGGGCGAAATTAATAACGCAGAGCGTTGTTAACCAATTGATCCATATAAGGCGCTCGGGTGACTGCTGCCATAGACAGTAAAAGAAATGGACACAGCGACCCCGTTGATTTCAACGGAGAGAGCTGAAGCTCAACATGGGCACTCACTTCCTGATAGCAGGGCGTTCTGCGCAGGCTCCAACTGAGCTTGACGGCGTAATTGTAACGTAAGCAAACTGACCGACTTATAGTAGCCGTGCCAAGAGAAATTTTAATCGTGCACAGAGACGGCGAATCGCGACCTGGAGCAACTTTTGGTAAGTATTCTGATTAGTTATTTTGTCATTTTGCTTCTATTTATGCCACGGGCTGACTTTTAGACAGTGAAAGATTGCCTGCGAGGCTGTGCGAGCTTCTCTTCCTGTCTATACGGTAATTTTTTACTGTGCGACAGACAGTCGAGTGTTTATGACGCAATTTTTAGCCTATTTTTACAAGAACGGCTTCTACGTGGCCATAACGTAACATACAAAGTAATGGAGCCTTTTATACATTGTCGTGTTTCTTTAGAAATAAATAATGGATACATGGAGTCTTTAGACGCCTCAGATGTAAAGTTATTCGCTGTCAAAGTGACGCCAAAATGAATGGGAGTCAATGGGATGCTAACAGCAGGTGATAGTGGGCTACAATGACAGCCCCCAGAGGGAGCTTCAGCTTCCGGCTGATGGATTACCCCCTTGACTGCTGCTGACTTGTTGCACGCCGGTATGTTGTTGTGGGGACATTTCCGCGCACCGAAACGTGACGCTGAACGAAACGAACTGTAATTGGTTGTTTGACATGTCGGTCAAACGGCCTTATGGGCGGGCCTTGGCCAAAGAAAGCTGCTATGAATTCCAGACCTTCAGCCGTCAGTCTGAAGTTCTGGCTACGCGAGACTAACATGCCCCCAACTGCACAACTGGGGTTTAAACCCTGCTACTGTCTTCTGCTAGTTAGCAAAGCATTAAATAACTATATCAACAGTTAAACTACAGATTTGAGATTTAAAAAAAATATCAGATTTGTCTAATTTTAATTAAAACAAAAAATAGAGATGAAAAATTAACTTAAGTAGGAAATGTACTTTTGCTATGGTTGAATGTTCAGTGATATCTTACTGAAATGCCATCTTGTTGAAATGGCAACTAGTAAATATATCAAGTTTTGTCATGCTAGCGTGTGGAAGTATTTAAAACAAGTGTGTTACAACTAGCCCCTCGATACGTTGTTATTATTGTTATGTGTATTACGTGTGTATTATGTTGTCATTATTATTATTATTAAATGTAATTGCTCACTGTTATAAGTTAACCCATTATAAACATGGTTTAGATTAATTTATTTGGATTACTTTATCAATGTAATGCCCCCCCCCCCCCCCCCCCCAAAAAAAAAAAATAATAATAAGTAGATCAAACTTATTGTTACAGTGGAAGCTCCCGTTCCGCCTCCTCTTCGCCACCAGAGGGAGCCTTCACCCGAGTATTGATCATTGGCGTTAAACTCAAATTCCCATCATGCCTCGTACCTGGGACTGATTGCGTCACACACCTGCACGCCATTAACACACACACATAAAAGCCACGTCCACACACCACACCAGTGCGAAGTCTTGATTTGCCCCGGTGATCATTTCTGAGCGTTATTCCCTGTTTCTGATATTCTGGTTGTGAACTTTGGACTGTCTCTGATTCTGTGATTGATCTCTGCCTGGCCTGACTTTGGACTGTTTCCTGGACTGTGATTATTGCTGCCTGCCCCGAACTCTGCCTGTTATTTGGATCACCCTTTTGTCTAGCCCTCATTGCTCTGTCTGCCCGTCTTGACCCTGCCTGTACGACCACGATCAATAAAGCTGCAAATGGATTCCTCTGTGTTACGTGAATCATTACAGAAGACTTCGCCGTCAACAAATCCAGCAGCCGTCATGCAATTGACCACCGAGCTTACCGCCCAAGCGTCCCGGTTGGATTTACACCATCAACAGCTCTGCCACCTGACTACCCTCACTGAGCAGTTAGTACAGGGGATACAGGAGCTTCGCACCGCTGTCGGGACGGTACCAAGCACACCTGTAGCACCACCACCACCGAGTGCTTCCCCAACTACCGTGAGTACAACAGTAAACCCAAGGCTCGCTTTCCCTGATAAATTTGATGGTACGCCAACGAAATGCAAAGGGTTCCTGCTTCAATGTACACTCTTCGTTGAACAACAACCCACGTTATACGCCAGTCATGAGAGCCGCATTGCCTTTGTTTGTTCATTACTAACCGGCAGAGCATTAGACTGGGCTACGGCAATCTGGAGACCGGAGGGCAATACCTTTTCCACATTTCAAGAGTTCACGCAGCAGTTTCGTCACGTATTTGAACATTCGACTGAGAAGGGTAATGCAGGCGATCAGCTGTTAACACTCACTCAAGGGAAAGAAACCGCCGCTGATTATGCTCTCACATTTCGCACGCTGGCGGCACAAACCAACTGGGTAGAAGACACTTTAAAGACACTGTTCAGAAGGGGACTTACTAATGAGCTTCAGTCTGAGCTGGCCTGTCGTGATGAAGGAAAGAACTTGAACGAATACATCGCCCTGGCCATTCAAGTCGATAATCTCCTGCGATCCAGACGCAAACTCAGACTACCAGTCCAGCCCTCCTTCGCAGTATCCAGTCATCCGGAACCCATGCAGCTAGGGGCTACTCACATCACCCCAGAGGAACGTGAGCGTCGAGTTCAACACCGCTTGTGCATGTATTGCGGTCAATCTGGACACATGAAGCTCGACTGTCCCGTTCGACATACCAGCCGCAACACCTCGGGGAGTCTACCAGTCCTTTCCAAAACTCCCATCACCAGTTTCTCACTCCCAGTTCGTTTAATTGTCCAAGATCAACCCGTTGACACCTCTGCTCTCATCGACTCTGGAGCCGCAGGGAACTTTATTTCACAGGCTTTTGCCGAACAACACAATATTCAACTCAATCCGTGTCCTTCTTCCCTGACAGTGGAAGCGCTAGATGGGCATCCCATCGGAGCGGGCAAGATTCAACACATCACAGAGATGATTCGTTTGCACGTCGGGTCTCTTCACTCTGAGAACATCCAGTTTTATGTCATCCACTCATTGCATCACAACATTATTCTGGGACACCCCTGGTTACAGACTCATAACCCACACATCTCCTGGAAGGAGGGCCAGATCATTCGTTGGGGGGAGGCTTGTAACAATCATTGTCTGTCCAGAGTCACTCGAGTAAGCAGTTCCAAACCAGAGTCCATTGCTCCAGAGCCTGAGCGGGAGGATCTCCCGTCTGTCTATGCGGATTTGACTGAAGCCTTCAGCAAAGAGAAAGCTGCACAACTCCCCGAACATCGATCCACGGACTGCGCTATAGAATTAATCCCTGGTACCACGCCTCCTAAAGGAAGAATTTTTCCCCTGTCAAAGCCTGAATCTGACGCTATGAAACAGTACATTGAGGAAGAACTTGCTAAGGGCTTCATTCGACCCTCCACTTCTCCTGCAGCAGCGGGGTTTTTCTTCGTGAAGAAGAAAGATGGCAGTCTAAGACCATGCATCGATTACCGTGGATTAAACGACATCACCGTCAAGTACCGCTATCCTCTGCCTCTGGTTCCAGCTGCACTAGAACAACTCCGTCAGGCCAAGTACTACACCAAGCTCGATCTACGCAACGCTTACAATTTGATCCGCATACGAGAGGGTGATGAATGGAAAACTGCCTTTTCCACCACTAGTGGGCACTATGAATATCTTGTCATGCCTTTCGGTTTGTCCAACAGTCCTTCCGTTTTCCAGGCCTTCATGAATGATGTGTTCCGCGATATGCTAGACAAGTGGGTGATTGTATACATTGACGACATCCTGATCTACTCCAATTCACTAGAAGAGCACATTCTACATGTCCGGTCTGTACTCCAACGTTTGATTCAGTTTCATCTCTACGCCAAAATGGAGAAGTGTGAATTCCATCAAACCAGCATCTCTTTCCTGGGATACATCATCAGTCAAGAAGGGGTCGCCATGGATGAGAAGAAGGTTAAGGGGGTAGTAGACTGGCCATTACCACAAACCATAAAAGAACTGCAAAGATTCCTGGGATTTGCAAATTTCTATCGGAGATTCATCAGGAACTTCAGCCTTATAGCCGCTCCCTTAACAGCCCTAACCAAACGTCACAGCCATCGCATATCATGGAACCCCGAAGCACAACAAGCTTTTCATGACCTGAAGACACGTTTCACTACTGCACCCATTCTGCATCATCCGGATCCTGAACGACAATTCATTGTTGAAGTCGATGCTTCTAATACAGGGGTAGGGGCCATATTATCACAACGCCAGGGAGATCCAGCCAAAATGTATCCATGTGCTTTCTTCTCTCGCAAACTTTCTCCAGCTGAACGCAACTATGATGTGGGAAACCGGGAACTGTTAGCCATGAAGTTGGCTTTAGAAGAGTGGCGTCATTGGTTGGAGGGAGCAGCAGAACCGTTCATCATTCTCACAGACCACAAAAACCTGGAATACCTCCGATCCGCTAAACGTCTCAACCCACGTCAAGCCAGATGGGCTCTATTCTTCACCAGATTTAATTTCACTGTCACATACCGCCCAGGAACCAAGAACACAAAAGCCGATGCCCTCTCTCGACAATCTGAAGAAACCACCCAGAACCACAACCCCGAAAACATACTTGGTGAGAAATTGTTAATTGCCCCTGTCCAGTGGGATATTATAACTGAGATCCAACAGACTAACCGTCAAACTCCCGGTCCCGTTGAATGTCCTGCAGAGCTACTCTTTGTCCCAGAAACACTACGACCCCGTCTCCTCGATCATGTGCATTCAGCTCCAAGCTCCGGTCATCCAGGAATCAATGCCACCATCCAATTGCTCAGAAACAGGTTCTGGTGGCCTACTCTAACCACCGATACCATCAATTATGTACAAAACTGTGACAACTGTCAAACCTCAAAATCAACCCGGAAACTACCAGCCGGTCTTTTGTGCCCACTGCCAACTCCACAACGACCCTGGTCCCACATCGCCATCGACTTCATAACTGACCTTCCCAACTCTCATGGCCACACCACTATTCTCACCATAGTAGATCGTTTCTCCAAAGCCTGCCGTCTGATACCTTTGAACAAACTCCCCACTGCTTTCGAAACCGCCGAGTTGCTGTGCAATCAGGTATTTCGCTTCTACGGATTGCCCGAAGATATTGTTTCCGATAGAGGACCTCAGTTCACCTCACGTGTATGGTCGGCATTCTTCAAACATCTCAACATCAACATCAGTCTCACATCCGGTTATCACCCACAATCCAATGGTCAAACGGAACGTCTCAACCAGGACGTAATTCGCTTCCTCCGATCATACTGCCAACAACAACAGAACGAGTGGAGCAGATATTTGTTCTGGGCCGAGTACGCCCAGAACTCCCTGGTCAAACCATCCACTGGCATCACTCCCTTCAAGTGTATCCTGGGTTTCCAGCCTCCTCTGTTTCCTTGGTCAGGTGAACCTACCGAACTACCCTCCGTCACTGAGTGGCTACAGAAGAGTGAAGAGGTTTGGGATCAAGCACACACGCATTTAAGGCACGCAGTCCGACGCCAGGAACAGCAAGCTAACCGCCATCGCCGTCCAGCTCCAGAGTACCAGAATGGGCAATGGGTATGGCTTTCCACCAGAGACCTCCGACTCAGACTTCCATGTCGCAAACTCAGTCCCAGGTATGTTGGTCCATTCCAAATTATTAGAAGAATTTCCCCTGTGTCATACCGTTTAGACCTGCCCGCTAACTATCGTATCTCTCCCACTTTCCATGTATCTCTGCTGAAACCCGCTGGTGGTCCGAGAGGAGAAGCGGATGAGGAGCCCGCTTCTCAGAGTCCTCCACCCATCCTGGTCGACGGCGAGGAGGCGTACCGTGTGCACCAGTTGCTTGACTCCAGACGTCGGGGTAACGTTCTCCAGTATCTGGTCGATTGGGAGGGTTACGGTCCGGAGGAACAGTCCTGGGTCAATGCGAGTGATATCCTGGACCCTACTCTCACGGAAGAGTTTCATAGGACACACCCGGAGAAACCGGCCCCCAGACCTCGTGGGAGACCTCGTAGGAGACCCCGACGTCAGTTGCCTCCTCGCGTCAGGAGCCGCTCGCAGGGGGGGGGCTCTGTTACAGTGGAAGCTCCCGTTCCGCCTCCTCTTCGCCACCAGAGGGAGCCTTCACCCGAGTATTGATCATTGGCGTTAAACTCAAATTCCCATCATGCCTCGTACCTGGGACTGATTGCGTCACACACCTGCACGCCATTAACACACACACATAAAAGCCACGTCCACACACCACACCAGTGCGAAGTCTTGATTTGCCCCGGTGATCATTTCTGAGCGTTATTCCCTGTTTCTGATATTCTGGTTGTGAACTTTGGACTGTCTCTGATTCTGTGATTGATCTCTGCCTGGCCTGACTTTGGACTGTTTCCTGGACTGTGATTATTGCTGCCTGCCCCGAACTCTGCCTGTTATTTGGATCACCCTTTTGTCTAGCCCTCATTGCTCTGTCTGCCCGTCTTGACCCTGCCTGTACGACCACGATCAATAAAGCTGCAAATGGATTCCTCTGTGTTACGTGAATCATTACACTTATTATTTGTTCTGTGACTAGAGCTTTTAACATTTATTGCTGGGGGAAAACATTTCCTGGTAGTTCAAACTAATATAATTTATATAATATGCAATTATATCTGACATATATTGTAAAGCTACATTGTTTAACACTTCACTTAAAATATCTATATGAATTTCTTAGAATTTTTATTGAATTGTAATTCTGCTTCCTTTAATTCAAATTCAAATTGAAATTCTAGATCCTTTTTTGACATCAATTGCACAATCACTGAATTGTGATACTATACACACACACACACACACACACACACACACACACACACACACACACACACACACACACACACACACACATACGCATATAATCCTGCATATATAGTTAAAACTCTGAATATATAAATGTAATTCTGAATATATAGTTATAACTCTGAATATATAAATGTAATCCTGGATATATAGTTATAATTCTGTATATATATATATATATATAGTTATAACTCTGAATATATAAATGTAAATATGAATATATAAATGTAATCCTGAATATATAGTTATAACTCTGAATATATAAATGTAAATATGAATATATAACTGTAAATCCTGAATATATAATTATAACTCTGAATATATAAATATAAATCTGAATATATAAATGTAAATCCCGAATATATAGTCAAAAGTCTGAATAAATAAATGTAAATCCCGAATATATAGTTATAAATCTGAATATATAAATGTAAATCCTGAATATATAGTTAAATCTCTGATTATATAATTGCAAATCCCGAATATTTAAATGTAAATCCTGAATGTATAGTTAAAATTCTGAATATATAAATGTAAATACTGAATATAGTTATAACTCAGCATATGAGCTCCGCTCAATATTCCGCTCTATGCCAATGCGCTCCACTCAATCGCTCACGACCCAAACGCTCAAATCCAACTCCGACATGAAATCTCAGTGTAACGTACTGTACTATAGCCTTTGTTGATTATTTTAATTATTGATTAGTTTGATTATTATTGTTGGGGGCTTTTAACTAAACAAGCTTCACCTTACCTTACCTTACCTTACCTTACCTTACCTTACCTTACCTTACCTTACCTTAGGGTCAAGCTTTAGCTTAACCCTGTACAACGAACGCGCCAGTGCATTCTGATGGATTTTTCTTTAATGACAGCAGAAGAAACTCTGTAAATTTTTGGCCATATAGATTAGTGTGTAAGGGGCCGTTTACACCTGGCCACTTCATGCGTTTTCTGTGATCGGATAGCTATCCGATCGTGAAAAGACCAGGTGTAAATGCCCCCCGAAACGCAATCGAGACAGATTTGAATCCGATCGCTCAAACCACTTCAGGAGGTGGTCTGGGCCGCATTGCAGACGAAAGTGTAAATGAATCTGGTTCTTGAAACAACATATGTAAATGTTACTACTCCCAAAAATGCTAAAAAAAAAATAAACGCGTGAGAGCGTGTTACAGGCTATATGTCATGCTATTTTAGTCAGATATGACGACGCTACTGCGACGCGCATCACCTCAGATGAGCAGCTGAACGCCTCTCAAGCCAACGCACCGCATTCTATCGCAAATCAAAGTGAAAGTAAGTCGCAGACGATTAACACAACCATCTCATTTAAAAGTAAAGAAACGAAATGATCTTACCAGTTCTGTTGTCGCTCTCTCTTATCACCGTCTTTGTTGATTTTGAAATTAGCCGATGATCAATAAAATTCGGCTCATATCTGCTTTCGGTGACGTGCACTTTACTAAATCTGCATATAGCGCGTAAATTGAAGATCGAATTTATAGAGCTGGTAAGTCCCGCCCCTTCAGCAAACGCCGCTGGACCTCTAGATTGAAAAATCGTCAATGCAAGTGAATGAGAGAAAATAATTATTTTCTAATCCCGTTTGAATTTTGCAATGAATGTGAACATATGTTGTCTGTGAATTTTTTATATAATGTTTCGTGTAAAGAATGCTACAATTTAGCAGGTAGAATTTTCATACGATTTGTGTGAGAGCACTTTGTGGACTACAACTCTTTCAACGTGTTTGATATACGTCACCCCCACTAGCACACGGATCCCGCTAAACATGCCTGTGTCTTTGGTGCACTTCACTGCCTTCTTTCAGGGAGAGGACAAACTAGTTGAGCGTGGTGAAAACCGTGATTTGTGGAGGGAAAATGTGTTATGCGGCGACGTCACATGTGCGACGTGTAGTCTTTCTCGTTATGTCTATTCCACAACTGCTAGGCAAAGAATCATACAATACGTGTGCACTAATAAGCATTAATTCATGCTTAACTAATGCACAGATAATACTGAATGAATGTGTAACTAATGATTATTTAAGCTATTCATTAATGATTACCACATTAGGGACTAATTAAGAGTATGTAAGGTTAATGTATTAGTTAATACATTAATTGTTATTAATTAAATATCTAATTGTGGATTCATTCCATAATAACTCATTTTTGTAACTAATAGTGTTAATTAATATGTTAATTGCCAGAATGAGCCAAAGCCTTGTATTTCAACTTCCAGATAATATGACAGGTACACTAATATGCATTAATACATTATTAATTACTTCATTGTTACTGCAAATTCATGTGCTAATTACTACAATTACTAAATGAATAGTTAATAATGATGTGCCCCAACAAGTAGTCATAGCATAATGATACCTTAGTAAATCATTAGCTAATGATTAATTAAAGCAGACAACTGGAAGTTGAAGTGCATAGCTTTGACTAATTGTGGTAATTAACACATTAATTTACACTATTAGTTCATAAAATATGTTATTAAGGAATTAATACACAATGACACATTGAATTAATAGCAATTAATAGCAATTAATTAATCTATTAATCATATAGACTCTTTATTAGCTGCTGATGCAGTAATCATTAATTAACGGTTTAGTTCTTCATTAGTTATACATTAACTCATGTTTATTTGTGCATTAGTTAAGCATGAATTAATATATATTAGTGCACCTGTATTGTAAAGTGTTACCGAAATTATATAAAAATTCACAAACAACATATGTTCACATTCATGGCAAAATTCAAACGGGATCAGAAAATAATTATTTTCTCTCATTCACTTGCATTGACGCTTTTTCAATCTAGAGGTCCACTTGGAGTTTTACGGGTGGGCGGGACTTACCAGCTCTATATCCGTTTCGCAAAAACACATTTACAGTATGTGACCAGGTGTAAATGGAGTCGTTTTGATAAATCAGATAGCTATCCGATCTGAGAAAACGCATGAAGTGGCCAGGTGTAAACAGCCCCTAAGACAACTACAAATGGTCTACTTTTATTTGTGTACATTCACAATAACACCAAAACCTTTTGTAAAGGTTTGTGCTTTTGTAAAATAAAGATCTTCCTTAGTTTCAACTGTCTCTGTATCCAAGAGAATTCTGAAACTAATAAAGTTTAAAGAATGGCCTATTATCACACAAACTTTGTGCTGAGGCCACCTATGCAAAATGGTAAAAGCCCCCAACAATGCCTTAAAAATAATAAACAAAGGCTATAGTATAGTAGTCTACGTTACACTGAGATTTCATGTTGGAGCTGGATTTGAGCATTTGGGCCGTGAGCGATTCAGTGGAGCGCATTGGCATAGAGCGGAATATTGAGCTGAGCTCACATGCTGAGTTATAACTATATATACAGTATTTACATTTATATATTCAGAGTTATATATATTCTGGATTACATTTATATATATAGAGTTTTAACTATATTCGGGATTTACATTTATATATTCAGGATTTACATTTATATATTCAGAGTTATAACTATATATTCAGGATTTACATTTATATATTCCAATTTACATTTATATATTCAGAGTCATAACTATATATTCAGGATTACATTTACTGTATATATTCAGAGTTATAACTATATATTCAAGATTACATTAAATTATTTCCTGTTTGGCCCCCCATAGTATTTTTATTTTTTGACTGTCCTAGCAATAGTTTTTGAGTTACGAGACTTTAGTTTTGTGTACGTCAAAAAAAAAAAAAAAAAAAAAAAACCTCTAAAAATAGCCTCAGGATTTAAGGTGGGTTTTAGTAACATCTGTTATTTCCTGGCACTGTAAAGACAATTACAAGCTTCAAATGTTAGTTATCATTTTCCAATCATTAACAAACAGAATTAGATTCTTATTTAGATGCTGTTGTTTCCCTATATACAATGTAAAAATTGGTGGATTAACCTTGAACAATTAAATAATTTTCACTCAGAAATACTTGTAATTTTACTTGTGTTTCACAAATAATTACAAAGAAACAGCAAGTAACATCAAATTAAATTGGAATTTAAGGAACAAGGATTGAAAGCGTTTTTCTTGTAAAACATATTAAAATCTTATTTTACAACTTTGAAAAATAATACATTTTTTTACAGTGTACAACATTGTCCTGATTATTCTTCAATGAAGATTGAGGACATTTAGATTTTTGTCATGTATTCCTTTTGATCAAGCCATTCTGAACAGCAACGTTCAGCCAGGTTTTGTTCTATTCTAATTCTATTCCAAAACCCAGAGAACTGAAATCATGGCATCATGGAAACACACCTGATGTGAAGGCTGATCATACTGGTACACCGCCAGTTATCTAACACTATTGGATGAAAACAAAACTTGAACTGAATTGAGCTGAATAATGAGGCTCACATTTCTGACCTTTTTTCCTGACCAAGTTTATTATATTTTTACTTAAAAAAAACAAACAAACAATAAAAACAGAAATGTGGGATTAAAAAGTCTCAATTACCTTTTTTATTCCATAGTAAAATCAAGCTTCCATAGGTGTCTGACCAACTTTGTCTCAGTCAGTTTTGAATAGTGAACGACCCGTGATATGTTGAGAAAATATGAGCTGTCCTTCCATAAATTTGTACTACAGAGCAGACAATACGATGTTTTGAATTGTATATAGAAGTTCTGGACTGTCTTATCTCCATACCTTCAGCGCATTTGGCCTGAATGTCCTCTAGGTTGCCAGAGCAGCATTGGCAGTGGCAGCGCTTCGCATCGGGTTGCCAGGTCAGTCTCAGAGCACTGGTTCTGAGGTCTGGAGAGCTTTCACACGGTCTGTCCAAAACGGGCGACCACCTAGCTGAATGTGCTGAGGGAGGCAGTGCCAGGTCTGGATGGCAGACTGCAAAAGGACTACAGCTGTGGAGTGATTACATTTTCTTTTAAACAATGTTCGCTTGAAGCTTAAATCCACAGAAAACACTTCTATGTGTGAGACATCTGCTAATCAAGCTTTCACTTTAGTTTTGCAGCTAGGTAAGACATTCAGTTCAGGAAAAAGTATTGGAGATATGAATATTTAACTTCAGAATTTTTACTGCATCTATTAAAATATGTGCCCTGAATAAGGCACAAGAGGCAAACTGATGGGTCCATGGTTTAAAAAGGTCTTCTATTCTGCCACGAAGTGGGTTGACTTAATAATCCAGATTCAAAAGGCTTGACACAGTAAATCAGTGAACGGTAGATGAACGGTAAAATCACATTTATTAAATAAGAGAAATAATAAAAAGAAATACCAGTATGAAACGTTAACACAAGAAAAATAAACAGCGGATGAGTGAGGGTTTAAATACACTATAGATGGCAAAGGACTAACAAAAGACAGGTGCAAGTAATTAGTTGACATGGTAACAAACAAACAAGATAACAACCCAGCTAACTAAAATATGTTCTTAGAATATTTACTAACATTCCCATAAGTTTTTTTAAACGTTGAAAATTTTCTGGGTGTAGTTTGGGATTCGGTTTCGATGCGGGCACGACTCTCTCCGTCCCGCATTGCTTCGATTCTCTCAGCTGTGAAACAAGTAAAGCTGGGCCAGCTACTCACTGTAAAGCAGTTTCAGAGACTGTTGAGGCAGCAGCGTCCAACGTTATACCCTGCAGCCTGTTGTACATGAGACTACAGTGGTGGCTCAGGACGGATGCTTCCCTCACGGGGTAGGGGGCAGTCATGAGTGGCTGTCCAGCCCAAGGTCTGAGGCAGGAAACATCATCTATCGTGGCACATAAATTGTCTAGAGATGTTGGGGGTGTTTCAGGCTCTGAAACACTTTCTAGCAGACCTGAGAGATCATCACTTGTTAGTTCAGTCAGACAACACGTCGGTGGTCTCTTATATAAATCATCAAGGGGGCCTGCAGTCTCGCTGGCTTTACAAGTTGGCCCGTCAGGTTCTCCTGTGGTCCAAAGGGAAATTACTATCACTGAGAGCAATGTATCTTCCTGGGTATTTAAATGTGATAGCGGACTCCCTGTCAAGGCAGAGGCCAAGGCCAAGGAATGGAGACTTCACCCCGAGGTGGTGGAACTCCTTTGGTTGAGTTTCGGTCGCGCTGAGGTGGACCTATTCGCTTACAAGGAGACCACCCATTGTCATCTGTAGTTCTCCATCAGTCACCCAGCCCCCCTGGGGTTGGACGCTATGGTGCAGCCGTGGCCGAGGTCATGTCTGTACGCATTTTCCCCGATTGCTCTGCTACCAGGAGTTCTGGAGAGGGTTCGCCGGGACGGGGTCAGCTTACTATTAGTAGCCCCGTTCTGGCCCGCCCGAGTATGGTTCGCGGACCTGATTTCTCTCCTGGACGGCTCTCTGCTGGAGGTACCGCCCAGGAGAGACCTACTCTCTCAGGCGGGCGGCACGATATTTCACCCCCGCCCAGAGTTATTGAAATTGTAGGCTTGGCCTCTGAGGGGAGATTCAGAGGAGATAGATTCAGGTCTCTCAACCGAGGTTGTTGAGAACATTCTTCACTCCAGAGCTCATCCACGAGGAATCTTTATGCTTTGAAGTGGAAACTTTTCACTTCTTGGTGTGGAGAACACCTACAGAACCCAGTTAACTGCCCAGTGGATTCAGTGCTGGAATTCCTACAGGAGCGTTTCTCTGCAGGGTAGGGCTGTCAAATGATTAATCGCGATTAATCGCATCCAAAATAAAAGTTTGTGTTTACATATATATGTGGGTGCATTGTGTATAATTCTTTATATACGTACACACACACACACACACACACACACACACACATGCATGTATATTTAAGAAAAAAAAATGATTTATATATAAAAATGTATATTTATATATAATATAAATTATATATAAATCTATATACTGTATATACATGAAAATATTGCTTAAATATATACAAGCATGTGTGTGTATTTACAGTATATATATATATATATATATATATATAATTATACACAGTGGACCCACATATATTATGTAAACACAAACTTTAATTTTGGATGCGATTAATCGTGATTAATCGTTTGACAGCCCTTCCGCAGGGTTATCCCCCTCCACACTAAAGGTGTATGTGGCGGCACCAGGGGCGATTCCAGTATTTTATAAATGGGGGGGCACAGGGGGGACCAAGAATCAGTCAGGGGTGGCCAATGGGAAATCAGAAAATTCAACTGGAAATAAATACTTGTTTAGAAAATATTAAGCATGATTTAAAAAATCTTTGCAATGCCCAGTGCCCTAATATAAATGGTATTAAACAAATATAAATGCCACTAAACAAGAGCCTGAAAATCCTTTTGTATTTTACATGGAGACCACACAGTTTTGTTCTAATAAGTAAAAAAAAAAACATCACCTGGGCAGTAATTAGTCATTTAACATGCTTCAACACAAACGCGAATGTGTCGGCGAACGTTCTCCGTATGAAATTTATCTCTGACATATTTTCTTCTTAAAGAAACCTTGGATGTCCTGCAGGGGCGTTTCCCTTTGATGAGGGAACGGCGCCAGTAAATTAGATAACTCCTGCCTCTCATCTGCCTCATATCGTTCATGACTCCTTACTTTACTTTTTAAAAAATGTGTCTAATTCAAAATATATACTGCTTGAGTGTCTATATACCATAAACAGTGACGTACTGTCGAGGTGTCTCTCCTACTGTTTTAAAAACGTGAACCTGTGATTCCGCTTTTCTAATCGCAAATCAAGCAGTGATTGACTGCGCTCTGATGGCGTTGGGCATTGTCAGGTTGACAGTAAATCTAGCCAATGATGTTGGGGGGGCACCAGGGGGGCCAATCATATTCCAGGGGGGGCCAGTGCCATCCCGTGCCCCCCTTCTAGACACGTCCCTGGGCGGCACTGGCTGCTTACCACGTCCCTTTCAGTGGAGTTTCTCTCAGGAGACACCCACTTATAACTCGCTTCCTTCGTGGCACTTTGAGGCTGAGGCCAGCAGTGCGCACGAGGGTGCCGACCTGGGATCTGGCCATTTTTTTTGGAAGGTCTTTCCCTAGCCCCTTTTGAACCTATCGAAGAAGTTCCTGAGAAGTTTCTCACGTTTAAAAAAATTATTTTTCTACTCGCTATCTCTTCTTTGAAAAGAATAGGAGATCTGCAGGCTCTATCGGTTTCACCCTCGTGTCTGGAATTTTCGCCTGGCATGGTTAAGGCTTTTCTTCACCCTAGACCAGGTTACATTCCAAAGGTCCCTACTAATGCTGTTAGACCTACAATTCTGCAGGCTTTCTGTCCTCCTCCATTTCTGTTGTCGGACCAGGAGAAACTTAATTTACTCTGCCCTGTTTGGGCGTTAGATGCCTATGTCCACAGAGCTGCCCGATGGAGGAAATCAGAATAACTATTTTTGTGTTTTGGGCCATCCAGAAAAGGGTGTCCCGCATCTAAACAGAGAATAAGCAAGTGGGTGGTCGAGACTATCTCACTTGCTTATGAGTCAGCTGGTCAGCCTTCAAATTTGGCTGTACGAGCCCACTCTACCAGGAGTATGGCTGCTACTAAAGCTTTATTGTCAGGAGTATCTCTGAGTGATGTCTGTGATGCAGCTGGGTGGTCCTCACCACATACGTTTATTAAGTTCTATGATCTAGACTTAAGTTCTACCCCTGGGGCACAGATGCTCTTGTCCTCTGTGCGCTAGCCTCACATGACGGTCACTTGGTCCTATGGCGACGTGGGTATTCGCGTTCCCCCAGTGCTGACGCAGCTCGAAGTTCCCTTGAAAGGGAACGTCTGGGTTATGTATGTAACCCTAGTTCCCTGATAGGGAACGAGACACTGCATCATTATGCCATACTCCCGGCACTCCCGTTTGCGCTCCTTCAGGCCTATCAGAAGCTGATGCACTTGTGTTTCTGTGGTGCTTTATAGTTTCCTGGTCGATGACATCACCCGCCTTGACGTTCCATCTCTCCATTGGGTTGATTCCATACGTGCTTCATGACGACATTAAATAACATGGTCGAGCATTCAGTACAAAGTCCTACCCTTCGGGCTGGCCCTGTCGCCCCACGTCTTCACGAAAGTCGCGGAGGCGAACCATTGTTCCCATGAGAGAACAAGATGTTCGCATCCTCAACTATCTCGACGACTGGCTCATTATAGCTCACTCGCAAGATGGGTTGTGTAATCACAGGTACATGGTGCTACGTCACCTCAGCTGGTTGGGTCTTCAGGTCAACTGGGACAAGAGCAAACTCTGCCCCGTGCAGAGGATCTCTTATCTTGGTATGGAGTTGGTCCCGGTCTCCCAGACAGCACGCCTCACGGAGGAACACGTCCAGTCAGTGCTCACCTGCCTCCTTTCAAGGCAGGACAGCAGTTCAACTGAAACAATTTCAGAGGCTCCTGGGGCATATGGCAGCCGCAGTAATGCCGCTCGGCCCATGTGGGACTGCTCCTGCACTGGCTTCGCATCCCGAGGTGGGCTGCGTCCCATCTGTGGATGGGGCCCCAGCTGCATTGGTACATCAAGTGCCTAGAGATGCAAGCAGTATGCTTGGCTTTGTGCCGCCTCAAGAGGCTTCTCACAAGCATGTACTGGTCTGTACAGACAACACTGCGACCATTGCATACATCAACTGACAAGGTGGTCTACACTCTCGTCGTATGTCGCGACTCACCTCCCACCTCCTCCTATGGAGCCGAAAGCATCTGAGGTCACTTCAAGCCACTCATGTTCCAGGGTAGCTCAACTGTGTGGCAGACAAGCTTTCACGGTTGCCTCCCCTGCCAGGAGAATGGCGACTCCATCCCCAGGCGGTTCAGCTGATCTGGAGTTTTTTCGGAGTCGCACAGGTGGACCTGTTTACCTCTCCTGACATGACCCATTGCCAGTAGTTTTACTCCCTGTATGTGGGGACCCTCGGCACGGATGCCCTGGCTCACAGCTGGCCCCGGGACCTGTGCAAGTATGCGTTTCCCCAAGTGAGGCTTCTTGCACAGACCCTGTGCAAGGTCAGGGAGGACGAGAAGCAGGTCCTGTTAGTGGTGCCGTATTGGCTCCTCGCAACAGGCCCTCCTTGGCTGATTCCTCCGAGGAAGGACCTCCTTTCTCAGAGACGGGGCACTCTATGGCACCCGCGTTTAGACCTCTGGAAACTCCATGTCTGGTCCCTGGATGGGACGTGGAGGTTCTAGGTGATCTACCACAGGCAGTGATAAATACCATCACTTCTGCTAGAGCCCCCTCTAAGAGGTGCCTCTATGCAGCACGACTCTGATCGGGCAAGAACTTGCCCGATCAGAGTCGTGCTTTTCTTCCTACTAGATGGGTTGCAGAAAATGCTGTCTCCCTCCACCCTCAAAGTGTATGTTGCCACAATAGCCGCAGATCACGATGTAGTTGAAGGTAAGTCCGTGGGGAAGCAGGACCTGGTCATCAGATTCCTTAAGGGTGCAAGAAGGTTAAATCCACCTCGGGTTTTGTACTTTGTACCCTCTTGGTACTGAGAGCTCTCCAAAGTCCTCCCTTTGAGCCTTTACTGACAGTGGAGCTAAACATCCTGTTCATTAAGACAGCGCTCCTATTGGCTTTGGCCTCTTTTAAGAGGGAACCTGCAGGCTTTTTCATTTGACGAATCGTGCCTAGAGTTCAGGCCCGGGCCTTTCTCAGGTGATATTGAGACCCCGACCCGGATATGTGCCCAAGGTTCCTACCACTCCCTTCGTGGATCAGGTAGTGAACCTGCAAGCGCTGCCCCAGGAGGAGGCAGACCCAGCCCTGGCTTTTCTCTTTCCCGTCCATGCCCTGCGGGTTTACATTGACAGAACGCAAAGCTTCAGGACCTCAGACCAGCTCTTTGTCTGTTACGGAGGCCAGCAGAAGGGTAAGGCTGTCTCCAAGCAGAGGTTAGCTCACAGATTAGTGGATGCTATCACCCGAGCGTATGAAGCTAAGTTTTTTTAGTGTTGCCGCCTCCAGGGCTTTAGCTCAAGGTGCCTCGCTGAGAGACATTTGTAGAGCTGCGGGCTGGGCAAACATGTCGCTACCGTTCTATAGCCTACGTGTGGAACCTGTTTTCTCCCGAGTATTTGCTACGGCCAGTGGTGTGAGGGAATAGGTTGTGTCGGCTTGCTACGCCACTCCATGCCTCAGCCAGATACGTGGGTCTTTTTGCTCTGTTGATGCCCTACGTCTGTTAGCCTCGTGAGTTCCTCCATCACCCTTTCAGTGCCAGGCGTGGCAGACCGCCGGCGCCAGGTCTACTACCTCTAAGGGAGTTGTTGTGTAGACTGGGTGTTATGTCCAGTGGTCTTTTCGGTGATCCATTATGCCACGTGCAGTTCAGCCATATCTTCCCTGTTGAGTACGTCCCTGTTGAGTATGCTCCCACTCCCCTTGGATTGGGACTACATCAGGGACTGCCATATGTTTCACTACCCCCCTGGGCTCGTACAAATGTGTATTCCAGGCCTTCATCAGGCGGCTGGCTTCCACAGACTTCCCTTCCCTGTGACGGGTTAGGGCACGTTTTCCCAGTGTTATCCAATGTCCAATGAATGGGTCTTGTGGAACAGCAGTGTGCCTCCCTAGCTAGCTCCCGCAATTTGTGAAACTGCTTTTGGGTAGCTTAGCTGGGCGCTGGAAGGGGCCAGCACCATGGCGTTTTGTTAGGGATCCCAATTCGTCAGGGAACTCCCGAAGACACGTTGGAGTTCCCAGGACGAAACGGAACGTCTCAGTTACGTATGTAACACTCGTTCCCTGAGTACAGACGTTTTAGACGTAACCGAGATGTTTTCTTTAGCACTAAAAGTAAGAATGTACAAGTTTACTATTTTCACCTGGTTAGGGTAAAGAAATGCATTCACCATACCAGGTGCAAATTCTAGGCATGAAGGAGCAACCGACAGGGTATGCAAATCTCCAGTTTTCTTAATAGAAAAAATAGCGAGAAGAAATAAAGTTTAAAGTGAGGAACTTTTCGGAACTTTCATCTTCGATGGGCTCGAAGGGAGCCAAAGCCAAATCCCAAGCCGGTGCTCTAGAGTGCAGTGCAGGTCTCAACGTCAATGTACCACGGAGAAAACGAATAATTAGAGGATCTCTCCCAATAGAAGTATGCCTCAGAGGGGTGTGTTAGGCCGATATTGAGGTGAAGAATAATTTCCATTTCAATGCATATAAAGTCGGGAACATTGATGGTCCTGCCAAAGACCTTGCGCTGAGCACCCACTCATAACCGGCCCCCATCCCACGAGGGAAGCATCCGTTGATAGTGTGACGCGTCGACAAGAAGCCCCCAGCACTGGGCCCTGGACAAGGAATCAAGGTTTCTTCCACATGAGCAAGGCACGTTATTACGTTACAGTATACCCTGCAGGCCAAAAGTAATTACTTTGAACATGCCTGCCATGAGCCCCAACAGTCTCTGAAACTGTGAGTGACTGGCCTAGTTTTATATTCTTTATGGCTGTGAGAATCGCAGAAATATGGAGACAGATGTGCTTGCATTGTGGTCGAAAACCATATATCACACCTAGAAAAGTCGTCCTCTGAGCGGAGAGGAGTACATTTTTTTTGGTGTTGAGCTGCAACCTCAACCTCTTTATGTGGGGCAGAATGACATCTCGGACATTAACACCTTGTCCTGCACCCCACAATAAAGCCACTGAACTTCCCCTCCAATATAATAATTTATTATGTTTTTCTTCTGTGGTTGACTTTTTTTCTGCTTAAGAATTATTGTGGCAATATATTGAATCTGATTGTTTAAATTTAATTATTTGTTGTTTGTTTAAATTTAATTATTTGTTCATCATCTCAGGATAGAAGAACTTGATATTGTGACAGAAACTTTTAACTCTCTCTTGTCCAGCACTTCAGACACAGTTGCTCCATTGCGCTTAAAGAATATTAAAGAAAATAGTCCAACACCGTGGTACAATGAGCACACTCAGGCCCTTAAGAGAACATCCAGAAAAATTGAGTGTAGCTGGAAGAAAACTAAACTAGAGTGTAGCAAGGTTCATGGAAGAAGGAAGCAGGAACCGGATAACAATCAAAAAATACAACTTTATTTAAATGAAATAAACAAACAAAATACCTGCCAACAGTCTCTCATGGAACTGCTGGCTACCCAAAATAAAACCTAACTACTGACCAGCAGGCCCTCACGGACGACTGCTGCCTTACCAAATAAAATATAACAAAATACAAGCAAAAGCAGGCCTGTTCCTCTCTGGATCATCGACTCCGTCGCTCCCCCTTTATGCCTCCGCTCCTCCGTGAGAGATGCAAGACCAGTGTGCTTCGCAGGTGCTGCTCATTAGCAATCGCACCACCGGCCTCGAGACTTTCTCTCACGTCCCTCGGCCGTCTGACTGTGCCTAATCCCCCCCCCCCCCCCCCCCGGCGGCGACAGCGATCCCTGGGAGGTATGGATCGACAAGCCGAGGGAAACGGAGAAGGAAGCATGAGGAGCGACGGACACGAGAGAGGGGAGAGAGGAAAAAAAATTGGTCCGGCTTCCACAACGCGCTGCCATCTTGTCCCTCACCAGCTGGGCGATCTCCTCCGCGGTGCCCAGCGGCGGCGCTGGATGGCCCTCGGTGGACGCCTTGATGCTCCCCCGCCCCCGGTGGATGGCGACGGCTCCTCGGGTGCCTTGGGCAGACGGCAGGAGTCCCCCGCTCCCTGCTTCTCCTATTCACTGGCTGATGGCAGCAGGCTCCGGCCCACAGCAAGCGGCGGTGACTCCTCCTCTCCCTCCCGGAAGGCAGCCGCCCCTCCATTTCCCAGGTGGTCGGTGGCGAGCTCGGGCGTCCCACCGCCAACGCACCCCAGCGCCCCGCCTCGAGCGTCCATGGCCGCAAGTCCCCCGCACCCTGCTCCTCCCCTTATGTGGCGGACGGCAGCAGGCTCCGGCCCACGGCGAGCGGCGGCGACTCACACACCATGCTCGATGGCACCGCGGATTCCCCACAGTGGCGAGGAGCCTCGGACAGCGTGTTCCTCCCTCTTCCCGGGCTTCAGCACCAGTGTAGCAAGGTTCAGGGAAGAAGGAGGCAGGAACCTGATAACAATCAAAAAATAAAACTTTATTTAAATGAAATAAACAAACAAAATACCTGCCAGCAGTCCCTCAGGGAATTGCTGGCTACCCAAAGTAAAACATAACTACCGGCCAGCAGCCCCTCACAGATGACTGCTGGCTTACCAAATAAAATATAACAAAATACAAACAAAAGCAGGCCTGTTCCTCTCTCGATCATCCACTCTGTCTTTTCCCCTTTATGCCTCCGCTCCTCTGTGAGAGAAGCGAGACTGGTGTGCTTCGCAGTTTCTGCTCATTAGCAATCACACCACTGGCCTCGCAACTTTCTCTCACGTCCTGCTCACCACATAGAGGTATTTCGGATTTCATGGAAGGAGAGCTCGATCACATACAGAAATGACTTAAAAACTGCTAGATCAGCATATTTTTCAACCGTATTAGAAGAAAATAAACATAATCCTAGGTATCTATTTGAAACAGTGGCTAAACTAATGAAAAAGAAAGATTCAAGTTCAGAAGTGTCCAAGCAACATAGCAGTAATGAGCTGTAGTTTTGGTTCCTTGCCACTGTTGCCTTGGCTTTCGGCTTGCTTAGTTGGGGACATTTGATATTCAACAATATTATTGATCTGTGTTGTATTATTTTCATGTTATTACTGTGAAGCTGCTTTGATACAATCTGTACTGTAAAAAGTGCTATATTAATAAATGTGACTTGACTTGACTTGTAAGGTATTACAAGTCATGGGGGCCAGTTGTGGCCTAATGGTTAGAGAGTCGGACTTAACCCGAAGGTTGTGGTTTCAGTTCTCAATACCTGCAGGAAATATGAATAAGGTGAATGAACAGCACTATATTCCATCCTCAATACCTATGACTGAGGTGCCCTGCTCTAGGAACCTAACCCCCAATCACTCCCCAGGCACCGCAGCAAATGGCTTCTAATGTGTGTTCACTAACCTGGATGGGTTAAAAAAAGAGGACAAATTCCGAATATGGGTTACCATACTTGGACTTCACGTCACTTTCACTTAAAAGGTAAATGTTCCTGTGTCTGGTGTGTTCTGCTAATCATTTCCTTTTTTTCGACAGTAGAAAAAAAGTCACTTGGTTTTAAAAAACTTATCTATTGTAAAACATGCTTCAATATTAATCACTAGCCAATTTGCTCCACAGTTATTTCAAATATCTTGTTATTTGTAATGTATATCAAAAATGAGCATTTACCCTATACACTAGAGAAGTGCGCTGTTAAATCGCCTCCCGCGGAAAACATAAAAATATAACATGTACACATGAATGATCGCTCACTGAAAGAAAATCTAGTGCCCTGCAGTGTATGTGTGTGTGTGTGTGTGTTACACACACACACAATCTTCTCAGGCTGTGTTTTAGTCCACTGTCTGTTCCCAATAGTCCCTCGACCAGCTGATGTATTGATTTCTCTCTGGTGTAAATTGACAGAAGTTCATAGTCTTCTCTTGTGAAGTGGGGCAGAATGAACCACAGACTGTGCAAAAATTCTCCTCCGGGTAAAAATGAATTATGAATGTCATGGGTTGCCACAACAAGCAATTCCATTGGATGGTTCAGACTTGTGCTGCAAGGTCATTAGATCAGCTCTGATGGAGTGTTTCAAGCTCCAACCAAATGAGTTATTTTGAAAGTGGCCATCAGTATTTAATCGGCCACAGGTGAATTTTTTTATTTGTGTGAAAGAGATTCTCTTAGGGGGCTTTCACACTGGCAGTTTAGTTCGGAACGGGGCACGGTTCGCTTGAAAAATCACTAATGTGAACGCTGTCATGGGACCTGGGTGCGCACTGAGGTACCGAACCCGAGACTACCTGGAGGAGGTGGTCTGAGTTCGGTTGCTTCCGAACCGTGCCGCGGTTCGCGTGAATGTGAAATCAACACAGATTCGGGCGCGCACTTGTTCAGGAAGTAAAGTATCCTGCGCATGCGTTTTAGCTTATTGTGATGTATTTGTAGCACTAAGAATATAAAATGGGACAGATATCAAAGCACCCCCCTTTAAATTTCAAACTGTTCATATTATTGTTAGTTACTTGTATGACTATTTCATTGTGTTCAATTTGGTGAGACTCAGAGTCGCCAGCAGGGGGCACCCGGGAGTTGCGCAGCGCATGAGTGGCTGACTAGTTAGCAGCGTAGAAGTAGTCCAGCACGAGATGCAGCGCGAATGTGCAGAGAAATGTGCTCCTTGTTTGAACAACGCATTTTCTTGTGTTTCATACAGGTAAGCTGACAATAATCTTATACTGGTATATGTATAACAGTATTATATTCTTATAGAGCCATAGTTCGTACCTTAAACGTTAAGAAAAGTGAGGTTTTAACCGTGATTAAGAGTGATATGCGTGAAATGGCGGACGAGAGTGTTAATTACCCAATTAGTAGAAAACTAGTAACTCTTAACTAGGGATGAGTCACGATCTTCGAATGGTCGAATAGTCGAAATGCGTTCGAAATTCGATCATAAAATAGCTTTTTCGAATATCGTTATATTTTCGTGCAATAATTCCAATGTGTATTTAACATAATTGATGCAGCGCCTACTGTCACAGATCGCAGAGCAAGGTATTTTCCTGTTAGGGACACAAGGTGTCACTACCATGCATGAAACCCCCTACTGCGCGATCTAGGATACCAGCATTTTGAACATAGTGTAAACAAACAACAGAAGAAGAGCACTGTCGTAACGGCCGTTAACTCTGCGACCAACCATGCAACAAGCAAAAAGCTCCGTGTGGAACTCGTTTAAAAAAATTAACAATGATAAAATTGAGTGTAAATTATGCCAAGCAAAGCTGGCATACCACCAGTCTACAATGACGATGCATAGCCACCTGAGATCAAAGCACCCGGCAGCTTCATCCTCCTCAGGCACAGGCAGCACCCAGCAGTCAATGGCTAGTTTCTTGGGACGTAAGTTGGATGCTAGGCGCAGTGAGCAGATCACTATGCTAATTACTAAGATGATAGCTAAGGATATGCTCCCCGTCAGCTTTGTTGAAGGAGAAGGTTTTCGGGAACTAATGAAATTTATTGAGCCTGAATACACCATCCCAACAAGAAAGACAATCACCACCAGAGTAGAAAAATGCATGGTGAAAGCACAACTGATCTGTGCGCCCGTTTAGCGAGTGTACGTACGGTCTCATTGACCACGGATTCGTGGACGGCACTGACAACTGAATCATATGTTACGATCACTTGCCATTACATGCATAACTGGGAGATGCAGAGTGCCGTTCTGCAGACCAAAGCCATGCCAGAGCGACACACGGCTGAAAATCTGGCACTTGTTCTTTCTAATGCTCGAGACCAGTGGGGGCTAACTGGAAAGGTCACAGCCTGCGTGCATGACAATGCCAAAAACATGGTTTTGGCAAACGCTAGCGATCAACTTGAATGGGACTCACAGCCCTGTTTCGCACACACGCTTCAACTTGCAATAAACGATGGTTTCAAACTACCGAACATAAAACACATCATTGGAGCTGCTAATCGCCTAGTGTCCCATTTCCATCACAGCACAGTTGCAACACACGCACTTAAGCAAAAGCAACAACTCCAGAATTTACCTGAGCATAAGTTAGTGCAATCCTGTAAAACCAGGTGGAATTCTGTATATGAAATGTTCGAGCGCTTATTGGAGCAGCGTTGGGCCGTGTGTGCCGCCTTGTCAGACTGAAGTGTCACTTAACTATCAGATGCACGCACCCTGGAATTGACAGATGATTGTTGGATTGTAATGGAGGAAGTCTTACCTGTGTACTCGCTAAAATGTGCCACCACTGCGTTGTGTAGAGAATATGACGTGTCCATCTCCATGGTGTACCCAGTGACCGCAACTTTACTGTCCAAGCATCTCAAAGAAATCCCAGGGGAGAACGCCAAAGTCAAGGAGTTCAAAAGCACAGTGTCTGTCTCGCTGGAAAGGAGACTCGGGCCTGCAGAAGTCAGCAACGCGCGAAAGGTTGCATATGTCACAGGTCGAGGGGAGGAACGCTCAGGTGACCAACCACCCTCCCCCCCCCCTCTAACTGAGTCGCCACCGTGAGGAGCCGACACCACAGGCACACGACAGAGGACCCGGAGACAGAGATAAGTTTCAAAGGAGTAACAATCTTTATTAAAACAAGGGTCTCTCACAGTTTAAAATACTCTCGTCGATGCACAATAATGGAGCAGGGGGTTGCAGCTTACTTCTCCCCAGCGGTGCTGCAGACTTCCGGACTCAGACAGTAAGTATGGCAGGTAAGGATTCTTCACAGTACAGGGTACTCTCGTTGGTGCACGGTAATGAAGCAGTGAATTAAAAGCTTACTTCTCCCCAGCGGGGCTGCAGACTTCCAGACTCAGACAGTAAGTATGGCAGGTAAGGATTCTTCACAGTACAGGGTACTCTCGTTGGTGCACGGTAATGAAGCAGTGAATTAAAAGCTTACTTCTCCCCAGCGGGGCTGCAGACTTCCAGACTCAGACAGTAAGTATGGCAGGTAAGGATGCTTCACAGTATGGGGTACTCTCTCGTTGGTGCACGGTAATGAAGCAGTGGATTAAAAGCTTACTTTTCCCCCAGCGGTGCTGCAGACTTCCAGACTCAGACGGTAAGTATGGCAGGTAAGGATTCTCCACAGTACAGGGTACTCTCTCCTTGGTGCACAGCAATGAAGCAGTGGATTAAAAGCTTACTTTTCCCCCAGCGGTGCTGCAGACTTCCAGACTCAGACAGTAAATATGGCAGGTAAGGATTCTTCAAAGTACAGGGTACTTTCTCTCCAGTTCACAGTAGGGCGACAGTGGGTTATACGATTACTTTACCAGCGATGCTGTATGCTTCTGGGCTCAAACAGTAAGTAGAACAGGTGAGGATATTCACAGTACACAGTACTCTCTCTTCAGTTCACAATAGGGAGACAGTGAGTCATAAGGTTACTTTACCAGCGGTGCAGTATGCTTCTGGGCTCAAACAGCAAGTAGAACAGATGGGGATCTTCACAGTACAAAGTACTCTCTCTTCAGTTCACAGTAGGGCGACAGTGGGTTATACGATTACTTTACCAGCGATGCTGTATGCTTCTGGGCTCAAACAGTAAGTAGAACAGGTGAGGATATTCACAGTACACAGTACTCTCTCTTCAGTTCACAATAGGGAGACAGTGAGTCATAAAGTTACTTTACCAGCGGTGCAGTATGCTTCTGGGCTCAAACAGCAAGTAGAACAGATGGGGATCTTCACAGTACAAAGTACTCTCTCTTCAGTTCGCAGTAGGGTGACAGTGGGTTACACGATTACTTTACCAGCGATGCTGTATGCTTCTGGGCTCAAACAGTAAGTAGAACAGGTGAGGATCTTCACAGTACACGGTGCTCTCTCTCTTCAGTTCACTGTATCACTCTGGGCTTCTGACGGAGGGCAGATATAATAACCTACCACGAACATGTAAGCATGGATGGGGGCCACTTCTCAACAAAGACACAGCACACTTGTGTTCACTTCAATTCCACAGCAATAAATCCATGTGTATCAATAAGGCAAAAGCACTGCAATTCACTCACACAATAGAGTTGATCAGAGGCCTCACTCCGTTTGTTGCGCTCGTTTACAGGGGTTTCACTTTTAATTCCTCCTCCACACACTCTGAAACACATCGCTCCTCCAACAGTCAGATCCACATTCACTGTTTCCTCTTCAAGCAGTTAAAATGTTCATAAGATAAAATCAGTTCACTTATCTTCTTTTCTCTCTCCGTCCACAGCACTGGCCCAGTCAATAGCTCAGTCCAGCAGTCTTCCCACAGGCGATCACTCTGATCCAGCAAGCTTACAAGGGCGATCTCCCTGCCCCAATGATCTTCCCGAGGAAGCTTGTTTCCAGCACGAGCACTTCAAAACTCCCCTTTCCCCACATGCACCGTCCAGCATGCGCCGAGCGCCCCCTTGCTCTTAACCGGGCGTCTCTCCCATTCCCCTGTTCCTTCCCCGTCTGTGTCCCCCGTCTGAGCCTCCTTCTCCCTTCTATCTGTCTCCTTTTATCTTGACTCATCAAACAGGAAACCTGTGTGCTCGCCGCTTCTCTCTCTCTCGCACCTGCCGTGCATTAGCGTTAATCAGTGCGGGCATGATTCCATCACACCCGGAACCGCAGTGGCGTGTTACATGCAATCCATTCCCCTAGGAACTCGCAATTCTCAGGAGGGTTCCTATCGCCAAGCGATTTTGTCACCCGTGACACATACATCGCATCATTCCTATACCCAAGGCACAAGCACATGCGATTTGCAACAGATGATGTAAGAGGCGCTGTGCAGGCCAAAGTTAGCGATCTCCTGTCCAGCATTGATAGCGATGGAGACACGGCGCAGAGGTGCAGAGGAATCGGGAGAAATGCCTATTGAACCACCAGCGGCTAAAAATCCACGAAATGACGCCCTCTCTGCTGCAGCGATTGCGGTCTTGTTTGGCGAGGATAACATCGAGCAGACGGCAACAGCGACAACTGAACTCTTGCAATACTGCCAAGACATATGCCCACCAATGAACGCTGATCCCATAACATGGTGGAAGGCCAACGTGAAGAAATATCCCCGCCTGGCAAAGTTAGCAATCTCCTACTTGAGTGTGCCTGCGACATCTGTGCCATCCGAGCGGGTGTTCTCCGCGGCTGGACTAATCGTCAACAGGTTGCGCACGCGTCTCCTCCCAGAACATGTTGACATGCTAATTTTTTCTGAACAAGAATATGCCATAAGCGTTATGCTATGAAGTATATTCATCAAAACGAATTTGTTTAAAAAGTAGGCTGTTGCCGGTTACAAGGCAGGTTCGCATTTAACATTATATTATTTTTTTGATCTAGCGAGCATCTGGTTTGTCGATGCAAATGATTTATTGTGCTTTTAGTTTTTTCTTCTTCCAATTATTCGTCAACAGAACATGTTGAGATGCTAATTTTTCTGAACAAGAATATGATATAAGCGTTATGCTATGAATAGTTTATATTCATTCAACACCTGGATATTATTCAATCTATATAGTTCATTACACCCCTTGTGGACCGAAACTGTGGAATCGCCCTAGAATCAAGTTGAGTGTGAAACCAGACCAACGCTGCGGGGGCGCCGGAAACAACGCGCTCGGGCTTGGACCGCAGCAAACGAGCCCAGTGTAAAAGCCCCCTAAATATCTGTTAGGCTTAGACACCAGGGGCCTCATGTATAAAACTTTGCGTAGATTTCATCCTTAAAGTGTGCGTACGCACATAAGGCAGAATTTGCGTACGCACAAAAGTTTTCAGATTTATAAAACCGTTCGTACGCCAGAACCTGCGCAGAATTCACTTTATAAATCCCAGTCAGCGGGAGATTGCGCGCACATGTGTCTCCTCCCCGAGATAACCATATATGGAGATTACAACGCCTAGTTTTACTATGCATATCCTCATCTGCATATCATTGGCATATGATTATATATCCACGTGATACCAAGTTTAAAGGTACAAGACGTTAGGAAAATATAAAATGCGGATGTACCGTCACATTATTACAAAAATATTTTTTTAGTAGCCTTGCCTTGTTTTTGAATAAATAAATCAAATACTGTTAAATACATTTTAGAGAAAGATTTTCTCAATCTTTGCCACTGGCCAAATAGTATTTTTAATTGATTTATATTTTAATGGAAACAGATAGACATGGTAGTGCATTATTTGCACGAAACAAACAATTTTCTCAGACAATCTGCTATTATCATGATTAGCAATTATCTCTAGTTAAAACATTAAAACACAGCATGCCAGAAGAAAAGTGTTCACAAGCATTGCATCCATAACAAATAGGTCTATTTATTGAATATATATATATATATATATATATATATATATATATGTATATATATATATATATTTGTAACTTCTCAGTAATGATTTCATGTTTAAGTGTTTAACTCTATTAATGAGAATGGCATATATAACATAGGCTAAATGTTTATATCAGAAGTAAAACATAGTTTAAATCATTCTTTTATTTATTTAAACTGATATTTTGAACATGCACTGTATTTATGATTTGGACTCATAATGAAGATTTACGGTTTTACTCCATTTGCCGTTAGATTATAGGCTATGTGCGTCAGTTTCACCAAACGGCCCAACGTGCGTGGTGGCGCGGTCATTTAAGAAGGGATGGATGTTTGCTTCAAGTGATGATAGGTTTGTGAAATTATATTTGAATTATATTTCTGTAAATGTATAATTTTCTTTAGATTCTCTGTCTAATAGTGAGCAAAAAGACACTTAACTCCAGCTCACCATCGGTATCGCCAAAACACTTACTCTTCTAAAAGAGTGCGTACGCATGGTCAAGAGCATCCTTACGGTGCGCACTTATTTACGCCAAGTTTATTTTTTATAAATCCCGATATGTGCGTGGAAAAATGCGTACGCATATTTCTATGCCCATTTTGAGCGTACGCAACGTTTATACATCAGGCCCCAGAGATGAGCTCAAAAGGAAGCCCTCAATATGTTCCCTATCGAGGGAACTCAACACTGCGTCGATAAATCGACTCTTTGGGGACGCTCCCTAAGCGTGCGCCTCTGAAGTATGAATGAAACTAATCCAATCCTGATTGGTGTTGCGTCGTGACGTAACATGTGACGGCATACCCGGAAGTATAAAAGTGACGCTGTCACAACACACACTAGCTTTCACTCTTCAGCAAGCGCTCTATGTTGAAACTGTCTGTCTATTTGGTGTTGTCTGTCATTTATCTAAGAGAAAGAAGTGAATATGGCCACTGAACAATTTAAGAAGTGTGCGCCTCCTTGCCCACGCTATATCACGGGCAGGGACACGCACGCTTTGTGTGTCAATTGTTTGGGAGTGCAGCACGCATGGGCAGCTCTCGAGGGGGCTGCTTGTGAACACTGTGAGGCTCTGCCTATTAGAGTGCTGCGCTCCCGACTGGCGTGCTTTGATGAGCATGGTCTGGCTCGTGTTCCCCAGGGTTTCGGTCCCGCATTCGCTGAGACGATGCGGCGAATGAGATCCTGGGGTTCACAGCGGGATCTGGCAGAGGAGAGTGAGAATGCCGAGGCATTTTCTCGCTCTCCATCGGCTGATCCCGTGGCCTCTGAGAGTGGTGCGGGAGCCCGTTCTGCGGTATCTCCCAAACACGATCAGGTCCCGATGCTCGAGCTGTCTGCTTCCGAGGAGGTGGAGGTGCTCAGCATCGATGTGGATGACCATGATCTTAGCACGCTATCTCGTGGCCAGAACTATGAGGAGCTGCTGGAGGTTGTGACTCGCGCTGTGGCCAGATTAAACATCAGCTGGCCACAAAATGAGCAGGAAACGCAAGTCACAAGTAAGCTTGACAAGCGTTACCTGCAGCGCAGGTCACAGCCTCAGCGCCGGGGCTTGCCGTTTTTCCCCGATCTGCACAAAGAGATCTCGAGATCGTGGGGAAAACCGCATTCATCCCGTGTCTCGAGCCCCAGTATAATTGATTATAGTAACGTTATGGGGACTCGGGACATGGGATATGGAAGGATGCCGAGGGTGGAGGAGTCTTTAGCGAGCTATCTCTCTCCCGAATCGGCGTCCTCCCTAAAAGCCCCGGTATTGCCTAGTAAGCCCTGCAGAGAAACATCAACTTTAGTGGGCAGGGCTTACATGGCGGCAGGTCGGGCTGGTTCATGTCTGCACTCTATGGCGATCTTGCAGGCATACCAGGCCGACCTCCTGAAAGATTTGGACGAGGGAGAGGGACCTACACCAGAAGATATTGCTGAGTTGAGGAAAGCCGCAGATCTGTCTGTCCGGGCCACGAGAGAGACAGCCCGTGCCATTGGCCGCTCTATGGCGGCCATGGTGGCCACGGAGAGACATCTGCGGCTAAATCTTTCGGGTATTAAAGATAAGGATAGGTCCTTTTTGCTGGATGTGCCGCTTTCGCCTTCTGGTCTGTTCGGTGACGCCGTTAATTCCGTCGTCGACAGATTTCAGGAGACGAAAGAACAGTCTGCGGCGTTCCAGCAATACCTCCCTCGTAAAGCGAAAGCCAAATCGAGTAAGGGGGGGCAAAGTCTGCCCCAGCCATCAGCTAGCTCCTCCCACAGAGCAGAACAAAAGGAGAGCGTTGCCTCTAGAGCCCCCCCACAGGGGTCTTGGCAACAGAGGAAGCGCTCTCAGAAGCCGAAGTCCTCCGGCCAGAAGGGCGACCTCAGGGACGTGATTCAGGCTAGGAGGACTTCGGGGAAGAAGTCCTAGCAGTGGTAGGACTTCAAAGGGCCGCCCCCTCCACTGTGAGTCAACCGAGGTTGTTCTCGCAGCGGGGCCCTCAAGGAAAAGATGCATGCCCGCCGTTAGTAGCGCTTCGGGCCGCGTCAATTTCCAGCGAAAATACGTTTTTAAAACATCGCTTATGGTCACAGGGACTGGATCGACTACAGCCTGCCGGTATTCCGCTTCAGCTAGTCGAAAAAGTTATCGTGAAAACACCAGAGGCCAGTCCCGAGGGGCTGGTTCCCTTAGTAGATTATATAGAGGAGTGGAAAAATCTTCCCAATATATCTGTGTGGGTCCTGCAAATAATAAGAGTAGGGTACAGACTGCAGTTCGTGCGCCGCCCCCCCAAGTTTTCTGGGGTGGTACACACTGCAATGGTCCCAGAGCAGGCTCAGGTGCTGGAACAAGAAGTGCAGACTCTGCTGTTGAAAGGAGCCGTGGAACGCGTTCCCCCGGTAGACAGGGAGTCCGGATTTTACAGCCGATACTTTATAGTTCCAAAAAAGGATGGGGGGTTAAGGCCAATTTTAGATCTCAGAATATTGAACCGGTCTCTGAGGAGGCTCAAGTTCAAGATGCTGACCATTCCAGCGATTGTGAATCAAATCAGGTCCGAGGACTGGTTTGTCACAATAGATCTAAAAGACGCCTATTTTCACATCTCCATTCTTCCATGTCACAGGAGGTACCTGAGGTTCGCTTTCGGGGGCGAAGCTTACCAATATCGGGTTCTTCCGTTCGGCCTAGCACTCTCTCCCCGCACATTCACCAAGTGTATGGACGTAGCCCTTGCTCCAATCAGACTTCAAGGGATTCGAATATTGAATTATCTCGACGACTGGCTTATTCTAGCTCAGTCTCGGGAGATGGCGGTTCGGCATCGAGATGTCGTCCTTGGCCATATTCAGAAATTGGGGTTGAGACTCAATTCCAAAAAGAGTGTGCTAGAACCATCCCAAATAACGACTTTTTTGGGCGTCGTATGGGACTCAACTACAATGCAGGCAAGATTGTCTCCTGCACGTGTCGAGTCAATTTTGGCGATGGTATCCGGAGTCAAGCTGGGCCAGGCCATCACTGTGAAGCATTTCCAGAGGATGCTGGGTCTCATGGCAGCGGCCTCCAACATTATTCCGTTGGGCCTCCTTCACATGAGGCCCCTTCAATGGTGGTTGAAAACCAAGGGGTTTTCCCCCAAGGGGAATCCGTTCCGTATGATCAGAGTAACACGCAGATGCCTTCATTCTCTGCAAATATGGAAGAGACCTTGGTTCCTATCCCAAGGGCCTGTGTTGGGGGTGTCATGTCACCGGGAGACCGTTTCGACAGACGCCTCCCTTACTGGTTGGGGCGCGGTCATGGACGGCCGCTTTGCCAGGGGTATGTGGCAGGACCATCATCGCACTTGGCATATAAATTGCTTGGAGATGATGGCTGTGTTCAGGGCTTTGAGGAGCTTCCTTCCACACCTCAAAGGTCGCCACGTCCTAATACGGACAGACAATACGTCAGTGGTGGCCTATCTGAACCGACAAGGGGGACTCAGATCGCGCCCTCTGTGCAAATTGGCGCATCAAATTATCCTTTGGTCCCAGGGAAAAATACTGTCAATAAGAGCAATGTATATTCCAGGGGTTCAGAATCAGGGAGCAGACGTCCAGTCGAGGCAGGGGCTGAGGCCCGGGGAATGGAGACTTCATCCAGAGGTGGTGAAGTCAATATGGGAGAGGTTCGGGCCAATGGAAGTGGATCTGTTTGCGTCTCGAGAGACGTCCCACTGCCCACTTTGGTTCTCCCTCTCACATCCAGCCCCACTGGGGTTGGATGCCATGGTACAGGCTTGGCCGAGGCTTCGCTTGTACGCATTTCCCCCGATCGCTCTGATCCCGGGAGTCCTGGAGAGAGTCCGTCAGGAGGGCATCAGTCTGCTTCTGGTTGCCCCAAGATGGCCGACACGAGTGTGGTTCTCGGACATAATATCACTCCTCATAGCTCCGCCATGGCAGATTCCTCTGAGGAGGGATCTGCTATCTCAAGTGGGAGGCACAATTTTTCACCCGAACCCAGAGCTGTGGAAGCTATGGGTCTGGCCTCTGAGGGGGTTCAGTACCTGAATGCTGGGTTATCAGCAGGAGTGGTCTAAACCATACTTAGCTCTAGGGCTCCGTCCACCAGGAGATTATATGGCCTCAAGTGGAATGTGTTTCTCACTTGGTGTAGAGAACGAGAGTTAGATCCAGTAAATTGCCCAGTGGCTTCAATTCTGGATTTTCTTCAAGAACGTTTCTCTGCGGGTCTTTCCCCGTCCACTCTTAAGGTGTACGTGGCTGCCATTTCGGCTTTCCACACACCGGTTGATGGTGGACCTCTGGGGAGGCACCAGTTGGTCATTCGATTTCTCCGTGGTGCTTGGAGGATGAGGCCGGCGACCAGGTCCAGGGTTCCTGCCTGGGACCTGGCGATAGTTCTGGAAGGGTTATCTCTGGCCCCCTTCAAACCTTTAGAGTCGGCTTCGCCCAAGGACTTAACGCTGAAAATGGTATTTCTGCTAGCTATTACCTCTCTTAAGAGGGTGGGAGACCTCCAAGCCTTGGCGGTAACGCCAACTTGCTTGGAGTTTGCCCCTGGCAGAGTAAAGGCTTTTCTGCACCCGAGCCCAGGCTACGTGCCTAAGGTTCCTTCCAACATTGCTCGCTCAATAGTCCTTCAGGCGTTCCATCCTCCACCTCATGTGTCGGCGGAAGAAGAGAGGCTTCATTTGCTCTGCCCCGTCAGAGCTTTAAGTTTTTACCTACAGAAGTCCGCTTCCTGGAGAAGGTCGGACCAGTTGTTAGTGTGTTTTGGGTCACCGAGAAGGGGACTCCCGGCAACCAAACAAACTATAAGTAACTGGATTGTCCAGACTATTTCAGAGGCTTACAAGGTACGCGGTGTGCCTTCACCTTTAGCCTTAAGGGCTCACTCTACTAGAGGCGTGGCTTCCTCTAGAGCCCTTCTGTCGGGAGTACCTCTACAAGAGATCTGTGATGCAGCCGGTTGGGCTACCCCACACACTTTCATCAGGTTTTATAGCCTTAACCTTCCCAGTACACCCGGTGCACACGTGCTCGGCCCTTGCTAGTGCCTGGTCAGTTTCACTCTAGGGCGGGTCTGTTCGGTGCGTGGCCTAGTGGGCACTCGTTCCCCAAAGAGTCGATTTATCGACGCAGTGTTGAGTTCCCTCGATAGGGAACGTCTCGGGTTATGACTATAACCCTGGTTCCCTGAGAAGGGTCGGGTCGCCACGCCCCTCAGAGACCCTTGAGCTTCTTGCTTCATCACGAGGCTAGTGTGTGTTGTGACAGCGTCACTTTTATACTTCCGGGTATGCCGTCACGTTATGTCACGACGCAACACCAATCAGGATTGGATTAGTTTCATTCATACTTCAGAGGCGCACGCTTAGGGAGCGTCCCCAAAGAGTCGATTTATCGACGCAGTGTCTCGTTCCCTTCTCAGGGAACCAGGGTTATAGTCATAACCCGAGACGTTTTCCACAATCCACAATTTCCACAAGCTGTGCCAACTATTGGCTCATTGGTGTTTTAAGAAAAATCATAACTCTTGATTACTTACATTTTCTTCTAGCTCTCATTTTATAATAAAATGTCAGATTAGCAAATGTGCTTCAGCACTGGGTCAGAAATTAACTTTTCTATAAAGGGGCGATCAGTGTTTGTATGGAATAAAAATGCTGACTTTTTATTTAACTCGCAATTGCAAGAAATAAAGTCAGAATTATGAGATTATTTTCTTTTAAACAAGCTTCCATAAGGCTTTCTACATAATTACACACTCAAAAAAGTTATACTTTAAACTAAATAAAAAAACAACTTAAATTTTGTAGGACCTCAATAGGACCTCATGCACCTAAGCAGATCCCCTACACTTCACCACAATGATAACTCTCCAAAAGCACCAACATAACAGAAAGTCTTTTAAATACCAGCATAATAGAACATTAAAGGAGCATTTCACCCATTACAACATCAATCTTTATTGAAAGTAGATCATATATGTAGACGAAATGTAAAAGATTTTTTTAATTTGGTGCCCTCTTGACCGAGAAAAGACAGAAAATAACCAAGGGGCGCATATGTATGAATAGACTACAGTACCCAGAATTCCCCACGTTTGTACAGCTCCGCAAGCCACACCCTCTCCGGGACCGCGCAAACAGCGACAACACTCTTCCACAACACTCTTTCGTCTACAAGGGTAACATTAGCTATCACCAGAGTTTGAAATTCATTTCACACAAAATGTCTAGTTGGCTGTGGCGAGCAGGACGATCGAGGGCGAGGCACATAAGAGGACGGCGCGCTGCGCGAGGCTGGTGGCGTGAGTGATAGACTAACGTTAAACAGAGACTATTTGGTGATTATGAAATACACCTGTGAGGCGAGCGCCGGTCCCGAGGCTCATAAGAGGACGGCGCGACGCGCGAGGCTGGTGGCGTGAGTGATAACAGACTAAACGGACACCTGTGAGGCGCGCGCCGGTTTCGCGTCTCTCACGGAGAAGCGAAAGCATAAAACAGGGAGCGACGACGGCAGATCGAGAGAGAAACAGGCCTGATTTTATGAAGTTTTGTTTCTGTTGTGTGTAACGTTACAGCAGTCGTCAATGAGGGGCTGGGCTGCTGGCTTTGGCTTATACTTTCGTTTTGTATGTGTTCATTTTACTATTAAAATGTTTAAATGTTCGCCGGTTCCTGCCTCCTTCTTTCCACAAAAACAAACCCCGTTCCCGTTACATTGGCAAACTTTAAGTGGATTACTCCTCGTTTGTATTTATTTCTGTTTGTTGAATATCTGCATGTTACCTGGATGTTAAGTCAGGCGAAACTATCACAACACAAACGTCCGTGTGCTCGACTGATTCAGAGATTTCCTCCAGCGAGAGTACAGGCAACAGCAATCCGCCCAGCGCCAGAGTCAGTGTGGGGTCCTCGACCGCAACAGGCCGCCGCCTCGGCGTCTCCTGCTCCTCCATCAGCCTCAGCTGCTCTAAACTATAGGCTACTGGACTCGTAAAGATAGCCACGAACATCGGATTCGAGCAGCAGAATTTCAAAATCCTCTTCTTCCATATCATGTTTAGTTTCTACCGTCATTGTCATAACTTATGATCTCCACAGCGCTTGTTAGCTTAGCTTCCAAACAAGATGGCGGATATTGATTTCAGTTTCTGCAAGTGTCCCACCCACTGATCTGTAATAGGCTTGTAGGGTGAGTGGGTCCAACACCCTGGCATAATAATGAGCTAACATGTGTAGTTCTTAAAGATTTTAATGAAATATGACTTCCTGCTTATCGTGACGCAAAATGACGATTTTTTCGTCACGATAAGCAGGAAGTTAAACACTTAAATCCTTATTTCTCCCATCTCAGGGGAAAATAAAGGAAAAAACCATGACCATTCAAAAATATGACTGAGTTTCTAAAGATAAAAAGCTTAATGCAAATGGGTGAAGTGACCCTTTAAACATTAACAAGTCTCCCCATTTTGTCGTCTAGATTATAACATGCAAAAAATCTCACTTTAATTCATTTACTCTTTTTTTCCAGGCCCATGCATGACTTTTTTCAATAATGTTACTTTAGCCCTATTCACACTGGATTAGTATTATCTGGGGACTTCGTATGATTTAGTAATTACCCACCCACATCTAAATGTCGTATGGCGCATTCGCACGGGATAAGTGAAGCCTGTAATTTTTCTCAAATGTACTGACTTATACGATGTCAATAGGCTTGGAAATGTCTTGTCATTATTATAGGTCTAGCTGCATGATATATGATAAACAGAAGAATGTTCCTTACTGCATTCTGCTATACATGTCATTTATCTCCATCAAATTATTAGGGCCCAAGCCCTGAAAGGGCGAAGGCCCTATTGTTTTCCTTAGGATTATTATTATTATTATTATTATTATTATTATTATTTATACGACTATTTGGGCACTTTTAGGGCCCTTAACGTGCTCGAAAACTCTTGAAACTTTGCACACGGGTCAGAACCCGCCGCCATTAGGGCCGGGCTGAAGATGGGACCCGGGCGTGGCAGGGGGGCTCGACAGCGCCACCTGGAAAGGGGTCCGAACACTTGGTCCATAAATCAAACACGCTTGTATGTACTAATATGAAACTCGGTACACATGTTGATCTCATCATTTCATATATACATCGCACTTTTACTTTTTACCCCAGCCCAACAGGAAGTCGGTTATTTAAGGTTCTTTGTAAAACACTTGCAATGGAATTTTTAATACTCCTCCTAGAGCTCTTATCCAAATTCTACGAAACTCAGTCAGCGTGAAGTCAAGACATTGAGGATGAAAGTTTGCGAGGGGATTTTTGATATCTCGAACGGTTTGGCCGTGGCGAGGAAACGAAATCATGGCGAGAAACGTGAAACAGGAAGTGTGTCATAACTTCAGCATACATCAACCGATCTTGATGAAACTTCAGGAGTGCGTTCGCTGTAAGAGGACTATCACATGGATGTGACTATTGTGTGTCAAAGTTATAGCGCCACCAACTGGCAGCAGGAAGTGTGTCACTTTCAAAGTGCTTTAAAATCACCCTCTTATTTTAACCCGATTTGCTTCAAACTTCATCTGTATAATGTAAACATACGGCAGATGAAGACCTGTGAATGGATTCTTGATATCGTTGAAACTGTTGCCGTGGCGATGCATCAAACTTTACCATTCTTTTAGGATGCTTTTGAGACCCTTAGCATGCTTCAAATTGCATGAAACTCATCAGACACATCACATTTATTAGCCAGTAGACATGTGCAAAGTTTCAGAAACGGGCGTGGTGAGGGCTCAGTAGCGCCACCTTTTGACAAAAGTGGGGTTGTTAGTTTTATCTACAGTTACAAAAATCAGTATGTATATTGTACTCTTCGAGCCGGACAACTTTCTAATTCACACTCAATAGCTAGGACCCACAGAAAGTCCGATATTTTAGTTTGAATGTAGTCATACTCCCTCTGAGCATATGTCTTAGCCTTTGCCTGTCTCTCTGTGTGTGTGTGTGTGTGTGTGTGTGTGTGTGTGTGTGTGTGTGTGTGTGTGTGTGTGTGTGTGTTAGCAGGGAGAGGGGGCTTAATTAACCATTTAACTGCTGTGTGTCTGGCCAGCATAAATAAAATACATTTCTTAAGCCTGGGATTTTTTAAATAAGTTTTTATTTTATTTTTTTATAAGTAAAGGCACATAGCCAGTTTAATTGTAGTGCATTGACAATAGTTTTATATAATTAGTTCATTAATTAAATTAACTTGGTCCATTAACTTGGTCTGAAAATTGGGTCCATAAATCAAACACACTTGCATATAATAATATTAAACTCGGTACACTTATAGATCTCATTAGCCCAAGCAACTTTAAGCCAGCAAAACAAAGTCGGTTGTTTCAGTCTGTATGTGAATGTTTTGCAAAACCAGCGTTTACATTTTTATTTCCCGCCTCTTAAGTAATTTTTAATTATTCCCACACCAAACTTCTTCAAAATTATGAAAATATATTAAAGATACTAAGGCATGTACTGGCCATCGGGACTACCGGGAGATTCCTGGTGGGCCGCGGTCTGGTTGGGCCGGCGGCCCGGCGCGTCATGTATTTTGTTTTTAAATCATTATTAATTGTAAATATATTCTATCGTAAGTATATTGTTAAATTGTCCAATTCCGGACTTTTGCGTCTCTCTCATGAAGCCGCATGAAGCTGACGCGAGCTGCGAGACTGACAGGTCTGACTGTCTGACACTGGCCAATCGGAATCAAGATTCTAGACTTGAGAAGCGGCCGCTTACACCGTGTCCTAACTACACACGACGCCGCGACACGCGATAAAAGGTATCTTTTCCATGTTAATAAATCAGAGTTTTTGTCCTAACCATACGCGACGGCGACATGCGAAGTTTCTAATTTAGAAACGGTTCCTATTTCTGCGACGTCGCGGCTGACAGAATGAAGAAATTACACTGGTTATGAGTAGGCTACACATTATTTATTTTTAGTTAAAAATAGGCCACTGTGCCACAAGCCATAACGGATAATTTACCTCAGATTTTGAAAGCATTATAGTGTTCAAAATGAATTATGCAAACATACGACTGTACTTCATAACAACGACAATAACTGGCAGATGCCACCAAATGTGTTAAAATAAATGAATTATTTGCTGGACTTAAGTGAAAAGGAAAGCCATTTAATGACCATAGCACATAGTTGACGTGAAAAAAGGAGTATTTTGCATATAAATATGCACATATAGACTATACATATTTTTTCGATTTGTATCCCTGAAAGTGCCTGGCAGAAGCCTATATCTACTGTCTGTGTCATAAATGTGAACATAATATTATCTACTGTCTGTGTCATAAATGTGAACATAAACTATATTTCATGAGGTGAAACATCACTGCCAGGAGCTACAGAATAGGGGAGCGCGGGGATAAAGGTAGGCCTAACGCGGGGTTAAATGTAACACGGACATTTTACATAGTTTGTCAGTATCTAGCCGGCTGTCTTTCCGCTCTTTTTCTCTTGCTGCCAGAAGACGGTCTCCCGCGAATTTGCGGAACGTTTTGATTATATTTCGTGAAGATAATGGACAAAGAGTGTTTTGACATCATGAAAGTAAATTTTTTCATCCTAGATTTTTTTCTGTTTCCGGGTTGGATGTATACGCGTCCAAATCTAACTTTATATTGCCTTAATCACTGTCTTGTTGGCTCAAACACAGCACCGTTTTGAAACATGTCAGTAATTCCTAGCGACTGTTAGCTAGGTTTAAAATATGTAATACACAGCGGGGTTAGTTGTAGTGTTCCAACTGCTGCCACAATGATAATCAAATGAAAACGGAGCCACACAACTTTTCAGGTTTGAGTATACATTTAACTTTGTTGGACTTTCACAAACAATGTTGTAATTTAAAATGTTTAAAATTTAGTGCACTATGAATGATAGCTTATTTATTTAACAAAAATATGGCCTGTTTTTAATGTAATAAACCATTTAAATTTTTATTCTAAGCTCATTTGTATTATTATTAATGTTATTATTATTAATAATAATAATTGTACATGCAGCTGCCACACAAATCTAATTTAATTGCAATTACAATATTTATATGTTTATTTTATTTTATTTATTATTATTTATTGCAAAACCGTGCAGCCCTTTTCTACGTCTCTAGCTATGATATTGATCCATAACAAAAGGATGATTGGATGAGGAATTAAAAATGTTATTATTCACCATTTATTTTCTATAAGACCAGTGTTGGGGGTAACGAGTTACAAACGAGTTTAGGTAAGTAAAGTAACGCATTACACTGAAAATATTGGTAACTACACTACTTTACTATAATAAAGGAACGCGCTTTCCTGCGTTACCCAAGCCGTGTTTGCCTGTGTGGAGAGTTCCGTCTAGTGGTGCGTGCGCGCCGTTGCCATAGACCGATTTGAGTGAGAGAGAGAGGGAAGTGGAGAGAGAGAGACCCAACAAATGGCAATATTCACATTACTTTCAGTTTATTGCTCGAAAGCACAAAAATATTTGAGTGAAATGTAGGCTATAGTAAAGCCTAAGATTATTATTTGTGACATTAGAACAAAATATGTGGATATAAAAACATGTATATAGGCTAGGCTAAAGAACTAAATGAACGATCTCTATTTTCTAATTTCACTAAACATTTCATTAAGTTTCGTGGACATTTTATAAAACATGGATCTTAGGCTCATTTTGTAAACATAAATAACTGATTTAGATGCGCAAACTGGGTGCCGTTGCGGAGATGTAGGCTCCATGTTCGGTGCAGGTTCGGCTTCTTGTCGTTCATCCTCGGATGCGGCATCGCGTGCGCTGTTTGCCGCGCGCACCTTTCCGCTCGTTCGGACGCGTCAAGTAAAAACAAGGCTCGAAAGTCTTGGAAAACGAAATGAACAGGATTGTTGCAGGGTTCATTGTAGAAGACATGCTTCCCCTGTCGACCATTAATTCCCCAGGTTTAGAAAAATACATTTTAAATTAGGATTAAGAATTTTATGGGATAAAGTGACCTTTATTTTATTATTTTTCATTGACATCTTTTATTTTTTTTAAATTATTATTATTACCATGAGTCGAATAAAAAGCTGGTTTTGTTCTCAGGAGAAGAGTTTTATTCTCCCAGCCTGTTTTGAAACTTCTGTGATAAACACCATTTTAAAATTTTGAATTTTGAACCCCATTTTGTTTGTGAATTTTACAGTGCGGCATATTTATTTGTGCAGACAGGGATATTGTTCTTTCATGTCATTTTGTATACATTTTTACAATAAAATGATGATAGGGCAAAAACTGATATGATGTTTGTCCATGTAGGCTACACGGTAAATTAAGAAACAGGAAAGTAAAGTAATAAGCAGTGAAGTTATTTTTCCAACGCAGTAACTAGTAAAGTAATCTCATTACAATTTACAGAAGTAACTAGTAACTAATTACTTTTTTGAGTAACTACCCCAACACTGTATAAGACTATACCAATATTGGAACTATAGCCATTTTATTCTTTTTTTTTAATTTAAGAATTATGTTTAAGTTTAAAAACAGACAGAATGGTTTAGTCAAAAAAGAAAAAAATCATTCATAGTGCTATACTGCCCTCTTGTGTTCAAAATTAGGTAGAACTATTGGATCAATATCCACACATTAATACAGTTGGCAGTACAGTATAATAGGTAATACAGTAGGATTGGGGCCTTAAAAATCACTAACTTAAAAAGAGAAATTAACGGACGTGCACACAAGACCAGGCTTGGGAGGGTTACTTTAAAAATGTATTCCGATACAGTTACAAATTATTTCATAAAAAAAGGGTCCCACTTTATATTAAATGGCTTTAAGTACTATATACTTTTTCAAAAAGTAACTACAATCTGATTACTACTTTTTTTGATGTAACTCACTAGATTTTTGTATCCTGATTACATAATGCCGTTGCATGTATTCTGTTGCTCCCACAAGACATTAGTCTGAATATTTTCCTGTATGAACAAAAAGGAGTTTCCATTGTTCGCACACAAACACACATTCGATCGCGCCTCTCTCGTGACTGTGTGTTCGTGTCATGTGTTCTAGGCTGTGTGCATGCACTTCTGAAGCTGCGCAGAAAATAATAAAATGCCATGCGGAGGACTAACGCAAAATGTGTGAGAAAATCCATTTGATTGTAGTTTAAGTGAGAAATAATTTCAGTGCTCTGGTCAATAGCTGTAGAGTGAAAACTGGTGAGTGCAGTATACAGCTTTCACAGAAAGAGAATGATGTGAGCACGTACGATTGGCAGTGAGTCCTGTGTGTGGACAAAATAGCTCAATAAGAGTAATAAAATACATGTGAAAAAAATCACATCATAATGTTTTAAAGAAGAGTGGTTTGATTAAAGTGGTGTAAATATACCCGATCCGGCAAAGATGGCAGTATCGGAGCTGATACCGATCCTGAGTATCGGATCGGCGCATTCCTAAATACTATAATTTAAACACAGTACAGATGTAGACCTGGATGTACACCTGACCTTTCAGAAGGTTGCTCACGCATACTTTGTGGTTAAAATGTGCCCTCAATGTGCACTTTTGCAGAGCCTTCACTGATGCAAGCTCTTCAGCACACTTCTTTTTGACAGTCAAAGCGGGGGTTATGTTTTTGCATGTCAAGTAGAATAACCCTAAAAGCACCAAGGTGGCGGTGCCACCGGCTTTATATATATATATATATATATATATATATATATAAATATAGCTGCGAGCAGCGATTGCGGGCCAAAGCCGGCGGTACCGCCATCCCGGTGCCTTTAGGTAACTAAAGGCACCGGGGTTGCGGTGCCACCGGCTTGGGCCCGCAATCGCTGCTCGCAGCTATATTTCTTTTTGTTTTTCCTCTTCTGGTGGTTTTTAGCTTTGTCTTTCTGCAAATTATATATGCGGCCTCCATTCTTCGCGAAAGATGGATGAAAAAAGCGCACCAAAACCATGAAAAAATGTAATTTATGCCCCCTTACTTTGGATTTGGGAGCATTTTGTTTATTTTGGTGGCAATTTTTCCCAAGCCTCCATTCATTTCCAGGCCTGCTTCAGCGGCAGATTTACTTTGGCAAAATGTAAAAATGCCAGCTTATCCATTGTGTCTGTTTGTTATGAGGACATTTTCAGCTCTGATTTTGAGCTTCAGGTTTGAGCTGAGGTTTGATTCAAACTGTCAACTAGAAACCTGTCTTACTGTCCGTGTCTGTCTGTCTCTCAGGTGAGGTCGCAGAGGGTTGTCTGGGTCGTCGAGGTCCAGTGCCGCTGTCTCTCTCTCTCCTGTTGGCTGTTCCTCCCACTATCCCTAGAGTGACACAACAAGTTAGTGGTGTAATAAATCACAGTGCGGCTGGCCGCTCTCATCTTTGATATAATTAATAGGTGCTAAGAGAACGTAACAGCCTGTAATTTGCAGATGCCATTTTGAGGAGGCTGTCAAAAAGCTTCTCCTCCGCCTTACTGCTTTATTTTTGAGGGAAAATAGAAAAGCAGTGTTAAAATTGTCAAAGTTAAATATCATTATTTTTACATGTAGATACAATCTGCAAATAGCTTAGAGATTTTGTGGATAAACAGGAAACTATATTTTTATGATTTCTAAAGAAAACATAAGTGGTATTTGCATGTTGAAAAAACGGTGCTAAATTGTTGTCTTCAATGTGGTAACAAGATATTACTTCACAGTTGTTCAATAGTTTTTAACACATTGCTTTGTATGAGAACAGGATAGTCCATTCCTGCTCCTCGAGGGACTTCCTTCAGAGTTTTGCTTTAGCATACCTGCTTGGATGTTTTCTATGATCCGCAAGAACTTGATTCACTTGTTCATTGGGGCTAGATCTGCTCTGCAGGACAGTGGCCCTCCAGGAAAAGGACTGGACACCCATGCTGGTGTGTCAGGAGTAATTGCCTTCATGTATCTAAAACAAAATTATTCCTTGTATGTAATGTAACTCAGCTAACAAAAATTTGTTCTAACATTCAGCATTTTTTTACTGGTTATGTGAACATTAAAGCGACATTTCATCTTAAAATTCTGCAAACATGGGGACATTACTTTTGTTCTCTGAACATTCTGGAGCAATTAGGAACATCTAAAAAATATTTGACAAACGTCCAACTAAAACGTTTCATGGAAAAAAACAAAACATAATTTGCATTGTTAAAGTGATGGCGGTATCCAGCGAGTTTCACATTGCCTGCGATCTGAGCAGTGGTCTGCCAGTGTGTGTGTCTCTCCCTGGTCGCTTCAACATCCGCGGAGTTTCCTCTTCTCACTGAAAGTGTGTGCACGTCTTTTTAAAGACGTGTCTTTTTAAAGACGATCTGCCCATGTATTCCTGAGTGCGATATTCTGATGAGTCAGCTGATGGGCGCGAGCGCTGTTTGACGTGTTTGGGCTTTGATCACACTCAGACAGCGCTCGTGGGTGTGTCACGTTCTCTCAGTGGGAACGTGACCATCGCAATGTATAGTGATGACGTCAGGTCTGGAACTAAACCGACGAAAATTCCTCGGTCCACACCCCGTCTTGCACGTTGCAACCCACGTGGTCCCGAGTGAGTTCGCGGCTGCCAAAAAAAAAAAAAAACTTTTTTAAATAAAAGGGCCTGCGTCCTCATTCGGTTCCCCAGTTGATGAAATCATGTTTATCGCCGCATCACAAGGTGAGCTGTAGTTCTGTGCCGTTGTCCTCGGATGTGCTGGCATAGCGAGTTAGATTCAGAGTTCACAGCTATGCTTCCGGGGCTGCCACGAGTGAGTTGGGTTTGTGTGGAAAATTCTGCCATGTCCCGAGCACTTTAGGCTGATAGTTGGTTTTTGGGGGTGGCGAACCCAAATCCTTTCTACCCGGATGTGCATGAAGAGGCTCATCGGATGTGCCTCTTCCGCTTTCTCTGCCCTCGTAGAGGTCGCAGTCTAGGGTGCACTGGGGTTCCCCCCTGTGGAGTGTTCTGTGGCAACACTTAGGTGTCCCCACAGCGCCTCCACCTGGCGTGGCAACCCGGAGCACCATCCCCCCCCCCCCCATAGAGCTGCGGGGCAGGCTGCCACTCACTGTGTGTTATTGCCATCCTTTGGGGTGTGCAGTGACATGCACGAGGATAGGGCTGATTCAGGGCTCATCCTTGAGCTGCCTGCCGTTACCGACTTTGCTCTACAAGCGACGAAGGTGACTGCATACTCCCTGAGTCAGGTGATGTCCACATGCGTGGTCAGACATTCTGGCTTAACCTGGTTGATGTGTGCAAGGCTGAGTGAACCAGTTTCCTCAACTTCCCCGTATCCCAGGCTGGCCTCTTCGGCGGCGCGGTCGAGAACACTGCCCAACTGTTCTCGGCCGCCCAGAAGGGGACTGTGGCTTTTGTCTGTGTCGCACGGGGGCGTGATTCAGCGGTGTCTGCGGTGAGAGAGCGAGAGAGAAACTGAGCGGGAAGTAAGTGGCTCAAGTTCAAACGTTGAACACCTGTTTGTGATTTCAGTGATTGGCAGAGGAGAGCGCATTTTAAGCGGGCCATTTAAGCGGGCATTTAAGCGGATTCTACTGAACTGAGTTGGTCCCTGTTCATGACTGAGAAAGCTGTATGCAGCGGGAAGTGTTTGATCTACAGTGTTTGATTTTGTGTTTGATGCACTAAGGCACCGTGGACTGAGATATTGAATTAAAAAGCACACAAAGCTCCAGTACTCGCCGACTCCTTGTCTTCTTCCATCATCCTCACTGAACCTGAAATCTAGATTCATCACAGTCTGACCCTGTGGTTTCTGCTGCAACTAGCCGCCGGTTCAAGATGCTTCAGTCCGCTTGCCGCCGAATGCGCCCTCTTGCGACTCCTGCCCCCTCCCGTCAGGCCCGTGCCGTGGAGGTGGTCGCAAGGAGGCGCCCCTGCCCGTACCAGCCCCACAGCCCTGCTGCGTCACTCCCATTACAGGCAGCTCAAGTATGGCTTGCAGTTCTTCAGGGAGTGGTCGCAGGCCCACTCCTTCCCCCGGTGGAGGGCTGGGGGACAATCTTTTATTCATAGAGCTGCATTCCATCTCTGAGCACACAGAGCAAGATGAAAGTGCGCAACGCCCCCGTGCCTCGCCACTCTCATTCTCCTCTGCCTCTCTGGGTGCGGATGGGAGTGTGTCGTTGTCCCTGGACCACGCCACTCCCATCCCTCTCTATCGCCAAGCCCCCGGCAGAGCAGACCCCCGTGGAACGCTGGTCCTTCCCTGGTCTCCTCTGTCGGGGCACAGAGCTCAACTGTGCATCTGCGGGGGGTTACACCTCCGCGTCTGCTGGTCTCTCCGCCCCGCTGCCCCTCCGGGGGGACGTCTGTGGCTCGGATGATCCCACTGAGTCGGGTCTGGGAGCTAGGTTAGAGCCCCCCCGGCCGGTCCCGCTGGGTCCCCTGAATGATCAGACTCGGCTATGCGATTCAGTTCGCACGATCTCCTCCCCGCTTCCGGGGAGTTCGCTTTACGGTGGTCGGTGGCAATACCCCGATCATGAGAGCGGAGATTGCCGCCCTGCTGGCGAAGGGTGCAATCGAGACTGTCTCTCCAGCCGAGATGAGGTCTGGGTTTTACAGCCCTTACTTCATTGTCCCCAAGAAGACCGGTGGGTTATGTCCGATCCTAGATATTCGCATTTTGAGCCGTGCTCGGACTGCTTCATATGAGACCGCTTCAGCTGTGGCTTCGCGATCGATCCCTGAGGTGGGCATGGCTTCACGGCTCGCTCAGAGTCCCAGTGACTCCGACCTGCCGTCAGACCTTCTTCCCGTGGTCGAAGCTCAGCTTTTTACGGGCTGGGGTCCCTCTTCTGTGAGTTTTCAGGCATGTCGTCTCCACGGATGCCTCTACCATGGGTTGGGGAGCCATGTGCAATGGGCATGCAGCCGCGGGTTCCTGGACAGGACCCCAGCGCCTTATGCACATCAATTACCTCGAGCTGCTGGCAGTACGCCTGGCCCTGCACCGCTTTCGAGCACTGCTCAGGGGTCAACACGTACTTGTCCGTTCGGACAACACCGCCACAGTAGCGTATATCAACCATCAGGGTTGACTACGCTAGGGCTGCATGATTAATCGCACGATGTTGTTATGTGCATCTAATCAGTAAAGCCGATTCCTTGATTAGTAGTAAATCACCTTCACCTGCTTTCAGATGGAGCGGCATTCACTACAAAGAGCCGTAGATCACTGACAAGCTGAGCCATATCGCATTAAATATTGTTGGCGATATGTCCTCGATTTTAACGCGATTTGGCTCAGCTTGTCAGTGATCTACGGCTCTTTGTAGTAAATGCCACTCCATCTGAAAGCAGGTGTAGGTGATTTACTACTAATCAAGGAACCGGCTTTACTGATTAGATGCGCATAACAACATCGTGCGATTAATCGTGCAGCCCTAGTCTACGCTCACGTTGGATGTCACAGCTCGCACGCCACCTCCTACTATGGAGTCAGAAGCACCTGAGGTCCCTTCGTGCTATGTACATTCCAGGAGTTCGGAACCTGGCAGCCGACCAGCTGTCACAGATCCGTCTAGTCTCCGGCGAATGACGACTCCATCCCCAGTCGGTCCAGCTGATTTGGGACCAGTTCGGGAGGCACAGATAGATCTGTTCGCTTCCCAAGACTCATCCCATTGCGGCCTGTTTTACTCCCTGTCCGAGGGCACACTCGGCACAGACACCTTGGCGCACAGCTGGCCGCGGGGTCCACGCAAGTATGCGTTTCCCCCAGTGAGCCTTCTTGCACAGACTTTGTGGAGGAGGACGAGGAGCAGGTCTTGTTGGTAGCCCCCTATTGGCCCACCAAAACTTGGTTCTCCGAACTGATGCTCCTCACGACAGCACCTCCTTGGCCTATTTCTCTGAGGAAAGACCTACTCTCTCAGAGACGGGGCACCCTCTGGCACTCTGGAGAAGAGGCAGGTTTGAGTACTCTGCCACCTGCAGGAAAGGGAACCCCCATTCTACGTCATTCCGACGTAACGTCTCCTTTCCCTACTGAGGGAACGAGGGTTACATCCGTAACCGAGACGATTTATATATACTGTATTTGTGTGTGTGTATTGAAGTAGGAGTCTTACAACGAGTCGAGTCGCACAAAGCAGTGAAAATGTGCTAAAAGATGAGGATATTGGGACCTCAGAGCCAAAGCAGTGGCATCTGAGAATGTTTCTGTGGCGAGCAGGACGAGGCTGAGGGACATGAGAGAATGGCGCGAGGCCGGTGGCGTGAGTGATAATGAATCCGTTCGGTACGAGGCTTTTGATTTGGTTTTCGGTACGCATATTTGAACCGAATGGTTCGTTGGAACCTGTAAAGAATAGGTTAGAACATTTTTCCTGCAGACCAAAATTCCATTCAAATGTAGGTACATCGCGCGTGGCAAGTGCACTCATGAAGTAAGAGTGGCGTGTGTGACCACAACATTGCCCAACATCAAATGGCAAATGTAATGTAAGCAGAACGAAACTGAGCTACTCATCGTTATTGTGTGGTTGACGGACCGTGTATCAGTTTGGTCCAATGCAGAGAGCCGACCTTAATCAAGAAGCACTATTACTACACAGAGAAATCAGAAAGAAAAAAATTAATTCTCCCAATTCTCCACTGAAGTAATAATCATACCTGCAAACTTGTCGCTTTTCGGCGATAATCGCCGTTTTCTTGGTCAATTGGGTCATTTACGTGAATCGCGTAGAACCGCAGAGTTTTTAATTGGGGGGGGGGGGGTGTAGGTGCGCTGAGACAAGGGCGCGACAGTGGAGACATAAAAACAGGACAACATTCAGTCTGCAAAGTGTTTACTTACATGTCAAAAGAGATGTTAACAGGTTAAAGAAAACACTCTGTAAAACGCTAAATCAAAGTGGAAGTAAATACATTTTAATAAAACAAACCCGCGATAGATCAGTTTCCTTCCTCTTTGCGCAAGCTCACTCTCACTGAGTGCGCGCGCTCACATAACAACATCACGCATACTAGTGTTGTCAAAAAAGTCGGTACTAAAAAAAATATTACGGTACCAGCTTTTCTAGGTACCGAATACCAGGTTAATCCAGTTGTAGACGCGCTGTCTGAAAGGTGCACAGTTGCGTCCTCTTCATAACGCTGATACGGCTCTCTCTCTCTGAATGAATCCACTTGTTGACACGAAAGGATAGAACCACATATGGAAATATTTTGCAATTAGGCTACGAGGCCGATTACATGCAAATTCGCAATTTTAAATATAGGCGCGGCAAACGCGCTCATAATAAAAATTCGTTGCATAGCAACGACCGACGCCGCGTGAGAGCAAGCGCTTTGGAAAGAATAAGCACGCGCAAATATATTATAAAACACACGCGCGATATGTGAACGGCCTCTGAAGTGCTTTCGGGGTAGTTTTACGAGTACATGAGCACAGTGGTATTCAACCGACACCAGAGTACTGGTAGTATTAGTATCGATGCATCCCTACTTATGTCATTTAATGTCAGTGCCAGTTCTAGGCGTATTCTTGCCTTTATAACTCAGCAGGTTTAAAAAGCCTTTTTAAAATTAAATATGAATGCAGTTTTAGATTAAATAAAAGTATGGTCAAGTCAAATAAAACATGTTTTATCTCCTTTATAGTTTGGTAATGCTACCATTCATCAACATTACTTAATTCACATCAACACACTGAGTGAACAATATATTTTTACAACATTAATTAATGTTTGTAAATGTTATTTAATAGAAACACTTGATTGTTCATGTTTGTTCACTTCACTCATTGTGCATTAAATAAATGTTTACAGATTAAAACTTTACAAACAACTTTAAATATGTGTATAGCCTACTATTGTTTGTTTTAGGTCATTTTATCTAATCTTTTTCTAAAGTGTTTATAATACAAATGTACAGTTTCCATACTTTTAACTGTGAAAAACACTTTAATATGTAAATTAAACTAAGCTTTGGTACTGAAATTGGTACCGAGAACCGTGAATTTTTACTGGTACCGAATACTGAAATTTTGGTACCGTGACAACACTAACACATATAATAAAGAACGCCATAGAAGAAGTCATCTTAAAGGCATATCAACATGTCATGAACACTACTGAACACTGGGTGGCCGTTACAGAGTTCCATCTTTTGGACATTCATCATACCGCATTGGTTTTCATTTCTTGTGATCAAAACAGAGCACTAATCTGTTTTATTTTTAAGTGTTTGTAGTATTATTTTTTCGGAATTATTTATAATTCTGATGAGAATACAGTGGTTTAATTACAATTAAGGAAAACAAATATATTGATCTGAAATATAGCAAATTAACTTTAAATTCATTTAGGTAAAATTACCAAACATATCTCAAAGTCTTTTTATTTTTTTATTAGTTTAATTAATGAACTAATTATATAAAACTATTATCAGTGCACTATAACTGATTGTATGCCTCTATTAATAAAACCTATTTAAAACATACAAGGCGTAAGACATTTACAAAAAATAGCCCCCCTCCGCCAACCCCCCCCCCCCCCCAGTAGGCTATAATGCTATCAAGTAACATCACATCGGTTTAATTTTGAAATTATGAATACAACTGCCCTCAAATGTTAATCTGAACTAAAATAAACCTTTGTTTATAACTACTACAATATTACATTTAATTTTGTCCAAGGAGCTGTTTTGTTTTATATGCTCACAAGAAAAGTCAAGTGTAGCTCCATCATTGCTCGAAGTAAAAAAAAAAATCATACTTTATGAAAAAATATAATTAGAAAAATTAAATCAAGGAAATTTCTCTGGCATTTCTTTCTTTTTGCTGTATTGGAAACGTACTGAACCGTACCGAACCGAACCGTGACACAAGTGTACCATATCGTACCGAACCGTGAATTTTGCGAACCGTTACACCCCTAATATATATATGTATATATATATATATATATATATATATATATATATATATATATATATATATATATAATCAGTTGAACCCAATTTGATACTAATATTAAAAGGTAAGACCAGATTTGTAATTGACCTATTATTAGATCTAGATGGCACTAGTAATTTCAAAGTTTATATTGTTTTTCCTTGTCATTTACAAATCATTTTCCCAATTATAACAATTATAGCCTATGTTTATTTTGAAATTCTCTTAACATCCAAGTCATATATGACATTAAAACAAACACTCACCTAAAGGATTATTATGAACAGCATACTAATACTGTGTTTGAGCCCCTTTTAGCTTCAGAACTGCCTTAATTTTATGTGGCATTGATTAAACAAGTTGCTGAAAGCATTCTTTAGAAATGTTGGCCCATATTGATAGGATAGCATCTTGCAGTTGATGGAGATTTGTGGGATGCACATCTAGAGCATGAAGCTCCTGTTTCACCACATCCCAAAGATGCTGTTTTGGGTTGAGATCTGGTGACTGTGGGGGCCATTTTAGTACAGTGAACTCATTGTCATTTTCAAGAAACCAATTTTAATCATTTCAATTTGAAATGATTCGAGCTATGTGACATGGTCCATTATCCTGCTGTAAGTAGCCATCAGAGGATGTATTAATACTCAACTAACACTCTAATGAGAGTTAGTAGACATGTAGGTGCAACGTTACTTATGGTCAACAGAATATGTTAAAGGGACCATCAAAATCAAGTGAAACCCTTACTATCTTTATTGTATTTATTATTTTTCAGATGACATCTATACATCACTGAATATACATACAGTATGTGGTCCATCCCTCTACCTCCAATACACAGAGTTAATCTGATCACCTGTCTCCTCATTTTTTGTGCTCTCACCGGCACCCAGAAGGGTTTCCTTTACCATTAACTAATCAGATCCTTACAGTCCAAAACCCTCTCCAACACACCCAGAAGTCAAAACTTCAGCTCAGACTGTCCAAGTCCTCCATGTTCAGTGTGTATTTGTGGCGTCCACCCATCTGCAGTGTTTTCCTGCGGGGTTAATGCTGTTCTGAGCCCATGATTGTGTGTCATGCTGTTTTTAATTGTGCTAATAAGCACATATTCACTTCCTCTCCTACTCTTCTAATTATTAAAAATATAATCTATAAACCTGTCCGCCTGTCTAAACCTCTGAAAGTACTCTGTGAGGATGTTGACATGTGTGTGGGTTAAACCTCTGCCCGGGATCTTTACACAAGGCCAACAGCTCTGAGATTATAATTAAAATCTGCAGGGATTTCATTTTAATGTTCTCAGGGAATATTTTGGACCTACACAACCACGAATCAACAAATAACCAAGAAACAAGAGCAAACTAAAAAATAGGCAAAACCGTACATATTAGTATTCATTTTAATCATTTTTTACTTTGAATAGCAATTTAAAATTGATTTAAAATTGATTAGCAAAGTATGCTCTGCATGGGTATCGATACAAATGACCTGTTTTGATTCAAATCGATTCAATTCCGATTCAATCGGATTATATGAATTTTCATCGGACCCACCACAAAACAAGAAATAAATAAAAAAAGTATTTTGTTTGACTTGTTTTTGTCCCATGTATCCTTCTATTGTAAAAAAAAAAAAAAAGTTTATAAAATTAAAAATTTAGATATGCTCTGTAAGAAAAGAAACACCAAATCTACTCAATACAAACGAGGCAACAGATTACAAGAAATATTATTAATTAAATTTCACAAGGTTTGGTATTGAGTAAATATTAATTAAACGAGACTCTTAATAGTTATCCATTTAAAATGTGTAGATTCGAATAAAAAACAGAACAGAATTAATTATAACCTAAAAAAATATTGATTTGATTTGAAAAATACCTTAATGTGTAAATGGTACTAATAAAAATAATTTAATTCTACATAACAATGATACATAATTGAGTAATAATAATCAACATTAATCCACACATTGATTTGAATTTAATCAATTCAATCTAAATATTCCTTTCCTAGGAATAATGGGCCAGAAAGTACAGAACTTAACTAATACTCAAATAAGAATTTTATTAACAATTCACTTTTGTGCTTTCAACACATTGGAGCACATCATTGTACACTGCAGCCACAGTCTCATTGCAAGACAGAAGTAGGATCTTGCATTTCAAACCAGACATTTAAAGGGATAGTTCACTAATTTCATTAATTTTTTATATGTTTTAGCTTACCTCAAGGGCATCCAAGATGTGGGTGTCTTTGTTTCCACAGCATTTTCAATTTTGACATTTTTCCGTCTAACCGTTGTTGTCTGTCAGTCATACAGTATAATGCAGGTTTAGGGGGTCCACCTCAAAGAGCATGCACAGAGAAGTCAAAATTAAACATGATTTAATGACTCGTGAATCTAAGTACACACTGATGGCCTAAGACATGAATCGAGCGGTTTGTGTGAGAAAACGAACAGTATTTGTTTAACTGATCTGAATCAGATGTCAAACTGAACCGTATCCAACGTTATCTCTCGCGCGTCTACATCACGCATTGTTTACACGGAGATTTCGGAAGTTGTACCTTTCACTAAGCATATTTAGATAGAAATCGTCGAAATCGAAATCGTCGAATACAACCCATTCATCTCCGCTTCGCGTCAGGGTTATAATCAGCCTGTCAGGTTTTCTATTTGCTATAACAACGCCTCGGTCTTATCTTTTACACATAACCTCTACATGCGTTCTTTTTACTAGTCCAATGAAAACAAAATAAGTTTTCTTAGTCAAGCAGTTGCAAGATGAGCAATGTGGAAGACAACGACACTGTCTGTAGCAGCTTAATGTACTCTCTTCAAATGTCTAGCCTGCTGCATTTCAAAAAGGCGCATTTTGACAGGAAGTGCTTTTGAATTTAAATTTGCCTGCTTACATTAATTTGAATTCACTCTTATTCTCTCCATTTGGAATTAAATTAATAAACATTTTTATTTGAAATTTAATTAAATATTTGCCTCAAAATCAAAAACACAATAGGGCTCCAGACTTCAACCAAATGGTCGCATTTTGCGACCAAAATTTGATAGTGTGCGACTGAATTTTACATCCAGTCGCACATGTGCGACCAGTAAATTTGCCTCGAGTTAAACGCATGCTAAGCGTGAATCCATGAACAATGAATCCGTGACAAGAATAGCACGCGTAAACGTCTGGGAAGGAGACGGAGTGAGACAAAAATATCACAACCTGCTAAGCATGTGCGTCTGAGGCAATAAAGCGATCTATCGACTCGTTACCTAGCAGCGAATGCAAACAAAATGAAAGTGGAACTAAAATATGCAACTCATATAACGTTAGGCTATGCTTCACGGACCATTGGCGTTTTTATTAGGTTGGACCAATAATAGACAGAGCAGCGCATAGCCGTTCATGGAGCTCTCCAAACCACTGACAGTAAGCCCCGAACTTGCCAGCCGCGGGCCGATCTCGCTCACGCGACATTAGTACTAACGTTAGGCGATCCAGTGAAGAATTCCATTGAATTCGCCTCAGAATTAATAACATCATCACTACGTGATCCAGTGAGAAACATTAGGCTTGTTTGAGATGCGCCTCGCCTCGCCTGCAATGTAGTCGAGAGTAGGCGGCTGCAGTTAGAGGAGGAGTGAAAAAAGCGCATTCAAGCCGGACAAATCTCGGTTCTCGCAGTGGATCAGACACCTGTGAGATCAAAGACTGATATCGCGGGATTCACGGGATTCACGCTCGTGCACGTGTTGCTAATAAACTGGATGTAATTTTAAGTTCTGTTGCTTTTATATGAAAATAAAAAGACACCCAAAGTATTTGTTTATTTAATTACATTCCAAATATGTGTTTATCAATATTTTTTCTTTAATACAGACATGTGTTTTTATATATTGTTTTAATAAAAATATCATGTGCATATTAATATCATATGTGACATCACATAATAAACCATATGGCACTGTCAGAGAGTTTAATCACCCATAACAAATATGTATAGGCCTACACATTAAACGTGATATCAGAGTTTTAAAATCAAGCATGTTAAAAGAGAAAAATACATCACGGTTGTTTAAACCAATGAGCATTAAGCTGTGTTGTCAGCAAGTCGTTTCCCATCATGCTTTTGATCAGCGCAGTCAGTGGAGAGCAACTGCGCGTGACTGCAGAATCCGACAGGTGCGCCTTGCGCTCGCGAGAGTTTTTTTGACATACGTCGACATGACATCAGAGTCAGGCGGACCGTTCTCGGACACATTTCTAACCGGCATGCATCTCGCGCTGATCACCGGTGATCGGTTCTGCGCAGATTTTGCTCATCTCAAACAAGCCTATTCAAACAGCGATGACGTGGAAACCAGGAGAAACACTGAAGTCGTTCAGTCCACAAATCAGCAACATTCACCATGGATTTAGGCTAATGTAGTAACTCTAACCATAAATATGATAATGTTACAAATAGTCAAGCGCTTACACATATTGTTCTAGCTCTCCAAAACTATTATATCATATATAAATGTTTTATTTTCTTATTTTTTTTTTGTATTTTTTTATGTGATGATCAATAGCCTACATTATTTTTTGTTCATCCTTCAAAGATTGTCCTTAAACGAAAAATTTTAAGATGTTGGAAAACTCTTATTTAAACGCTTCTTATAAAAAAAATACCATTGTAAAAAGTATAGGATGTTTATTGACATTATAAATAAAAACTAAAGTTAACTTCATCTACACCCTAAATTAAGCTAGTGATTTATTTTCAGCCCCAGTGCTACCATTTTTTTTTTTTTTTTTTTTTGGTAGAACTCAGTGTCAGTTCTCATTTGAGGTGGTGCTGCCCTCAAATTTGAGTTTGGAGTCCTGTGAACTTAAAATTAAACAGCATATCATAATAATAAGTCTATTTATTATTAAAGAATTTGTCCGAATTACAGTTATTTTGGGGAAAATTTGAATAATTGCATTGCAAGCTGATTTAAGGTGTGCCCCTAAATTTTCTTCTTGCGCTCCTAATATTTTCAGTCAGGGGCAACAGCGCTCCTAGTAAAAAAAGGTAGTCTGGAGCCCTATTGAATACATTTTAACCAAAACATTAATTCAAGTCTACATGACCACAGAATCATTTCTTACAGTGCTAAAATTACTAACTAATATACACTTTAAAGATTAATAAAAACAAGTAAAAAGTCATTCATATAAAATGAAGCTTTTTAGGTAGGTTTAGTTTATTATATACAGAGCAGTCAAGGCAAGTCATCTTCATTGGCAGTGCTTTTAACAATGTAGATTGTTCCAAAGCTGCTCTACAGTGATAATAGGAAATCAAAGCAACAGTGAGTGTTTTGGCTTTATGACCGCTCTAGAATAAAGTTATTTTCCAGCTGAAGTTAGTTTTAATTGATTCACTTCCATCGCAATGATAATTAGTTATTAACTTAGGGGCCGCTAACATGACACCGTTTTAACAGAAAACTTAAGTCTACGCAAACTTTAAAAACGTGAAGTGAGTAATGTCTTTGCACTGCAGTGAGTGATGTCTTTGTGTTTTATTGTTAACATTAAAAACCTGTTTACATCTGATTTAAGATGCATTTTGGCCAGGGTTGGCGCTATGGTGGGGCATTCGAGGGCCGTGCCCCCCCCCCCCCCCCCCTAGCGCTCATTGATGCCCCTCCTACCACAGTTTCTAAAGTGCTATATCATAAATCAGATGTAGGCTATACAATACCAAATGTCCAGCAACCTATTTGATTAGTACATTGTGTTTAATTTGTTGTCTTATTGGATCTAACATGTGTAGGTGCCAAGAATTTTCACATGAAGAAATAGATGTATCCAGTGCATTTTTTCACCGGATGTACTGTTGGTCCAGTGGCACAACTTTAGACTGGCGTGCATGAGATTCTGGTTTCGAATCAACACTCGTGTAGTTATTCCCCCCCCCCCCCATCATTATAACCGATTATACTACAGGGCTGTTGAATGCTTGATTCTGATTGGTTGAGAACGTTCTAAGGGAAACGCACGGCTAAAGTAGTTTCAGGCAAGTTTGAACCGCATTACAGTTCTATATCCCGTGTAGTTAACGGAAAATGGGATCCAATTCATAACAAGAGAAATGCGCAGCCCCATGCGCTTGAGCTGCAATTTTCGATGTCTAACTTCACAATCAATTGACACATACAGTTTAATTTTAATAAAGTATAGTCCTATCTATAATAGGCTAAATAGAAAATTAAACTGAATAGGCTATATAAATAAATGAATAGTCCTAATGCACGGATTTTCGTAATTATTCCAGATAATATAACAAATAAATAATTATTGATAGGCTTACTTGTTAAAAGGGCTTTGTGTTTTGTCATTTATTGGGTTATCTACTGTCAATTATAGAAAACAATAATGAACGAATTCATTAAAACAAAGTTAATAAATAAATAAATAATTTTGACGCACATCGTCTCACGTCTCTCTCTCTCTCTCTCTCTCTCTCTCTCTCTCTCTCTCTCTCTCTCTCTCTCTCTCTCTCCCTCTCTCTCTCATAACTGCATTAATAACTGCATAAAGCCGGGACAGACTAGTTTAGGCGCAGTACAACTACACATTTGGTCAAAAATGAGTTAAGACTTAATGGGCTTTATAACATGTATTCTGTCTTGTGAAAAGAGAATCTTGGTTAAATTATGTCCCGTTTCGGAGATGCATTACCACATAATCTACCCATAACATGCTGACTGGCTGGTATAAAAACTTTAAAAGCCTTTTTCTCCGTTTCTTGGTTTGCGTAGTTACTGCACTTTGCATTTGTAAGGAATTAGCAACGGAGGCATGGGATTAGATGCCTAAGAAATTAGTCCTACATACAAGAGCGTTTTATGTCAAAAACTTGACAAACGTCTTGATATGAATCATCTGAACAATGTTTTGAGGTGTGGTAACTGTAGTATAAGCGGAATAATTGACTTCAGGCCGTTTAATTATTAGAAAAATAATGCACACCCGAGGTGTAACGGCCACTCCGCTTCGCGTCGTGACCGCATTACCACCTCGGGTGTGCATTATTTTTCTAATAATTCAACGGCCTGTCGTCAATTATTCCTTACTTATGTTTATCAGTGGTTGTCAAGCAGGGACATTGAGTGCTTTTTACTTTGTGATTTCACTGGTACGAATAGAGATTTCGCCGCAACAGATCAAGCGTGCGTCCGTGTAAAGATGTTTATTGTGGCAGCGCGAGCCACAAGAGAACACTTTATCAGCACCACAGATTGAGTCAAGGAGCACTTGATCTCTTGATTTAAAAAACAACACATTTCAGCGTGCTATATCGCCTCTTATTTAACAAATGAATGCTCTGCTAACCGGATATTTATTTGTATTGGTACATCCGTGCCGCGAGATGTATAAAAGTTCTGGGACAACATCGACCCTGGCAAAGAGTGGTGGGGAAATTCGCAAATAATAATTATAAATAATAATTTTAATAATAAAAGGTGTTTCATTTTTTTTTTTTTTTTTTTTTTTTTGCTTAAAAATATTTCTTAAACGGCAGTGCCCCCCCGCTGATGACCCAATGCCCCTCCAGTAGATCTGTTCTGGCGCCGACTCTGATTTTGGCTGATTGGATCACAAGAGATGAGAGAGTTGCATTCCCATGTACACCAGGGGCCTCATGTATAAAACTTTGCATAGATTTCATCCTTAAAGTGTGCGTACGCACATAAGGCAGAATGTGCGTACGCACAAAAGTTTTCAGATTTATAAAACCGTTCGTACGCCAGAACCTGCGCAGAATTTAATTTATCCCAGTCAGCGGGAGATTGTTCACACGTCGGTCACGTCCCCGAAATAACCATATATGGAGATTACAACGCCTAGTTTAAATATGCATATCCTCATGTGCATATCATTTGCATATGATTATTCATCCACGTGATACCAAGTTTAACGGTACTAGACATAGACATAATATATACATAGACGCCCTATTGGCCACTGGAGCGTACGTCAACGGCGCCGCCATATTGGGGAGAGCAACTTTCCCATACCTCTCATACCGGCAATTGAGAAAAATGTCTGTTTTGTGTGCTGCTTGGGGCTGTAAAAATCGCCACACAACTGAAAACAGCTTTCGAGGAAGTACCGCTCACAAGAAAGACTGAACGTTTGTTTTTGGTTGTATTTGGTCATGATTTAATTAGTAAGTAACGTTTAGAGATTAAATACTGTTATTGTGTCACGAAATGTAGTTTTAATAATTTTTCAGTCGACACTGTAGTTGTTTAAAGCTCAAATATGTGGTTTGTTTATAAAGATAGCGCCTATTTAAAAATTTGATCTGAAGTTTTCGGAGTTGCTGCGCCCCCGCCCAGCGCTCGTCTCCCCCACCTGGAACAGCCGTACCTCGGCCAGTGCTTCTGACGGTTGCCGCTGGCTCGGATGTCTCTAGTCTAGAGGTTAAACATGAGATATAATTCGTATAATTTGTGTTTATCTTTGGTCTCATTAATCTATAAATGGTTCCCTGGTAAATAGTTTTGGCTGAGGGCAAAGTAAAGTTTCATAACTTTACATTTAGGCTATTTTAACATTGTATGTTTGACTGAAGCTTCTGTTATAATGGCTAGCCTATTCATTAAAACTGAAATTTAACACAAAGAGCTAAATATTAAATATATTTTTTTGTGTATGTATATTCTGTAGTTGAAATGTCTTATTCTATTGCTATTATTATAGAATTATTAATAAACTATTATCAATATTTTTACATGTATTCATTACCATTTTATTTGCTGTATACTATTTGTTTATTTTATTGACTAAACTATTTACTATTACTTTTCACTTTATGTTATAATTACTATTTGCATTGCACTGTATGCCTAGTTGTACCACAATATATGTATTATCATAAATGATCCATCAGTTATCAATGTTGCTAAAATCTGGTCAATCACATAAAATGCTTTTTCCACAATGAGCAAACTTAAATATCTCAGTATGGGGATCTTCACCATTCTTATCCAAGAATGTTTTTATCCAGAAAAACGCAGCTCACCCGTTTACTTACATTTAATTATAATGCAGTCTTGACCTCCGCAAAATGGCGGACCCGTTGACGTATCGCAGCAACGTTCCAAAGCGGCCAATAGGGCGTCTATGTATATATTATGTCTATGGTACTAGACGTTAGGAAAATATGAAATGCGGATGTGCCGTCACATTACAAACATTTTTTTTTTTTTTAGTAGCCTATCCTTGCCTTGTTTTTGAATGAATAAACAAATAGTGTTAAATACATTTCAGAGAAAGTTTTTCTCAATCTTTCCACTGGCCAAATAGTATTTTTAATTGATTTATATTTTAATGGAAACAGATAGGCATGGTTGTGCATTATTTGCAGGAAACAATTTTCTCAGACAATCTGTTATTATCATGATTAGCAATTATCTCTAGTTAAAACATTAAAACACAGCATGCCAGAAGAAAAGTGTTCAAAAGCATTGCATCCACAACAATTAGGTCTATTTCTATTTATAGAATATAATTTTTTGTAACTTCTCAGTAATGATTTCATGTAGTTTAAGTGTTTAACTCTAGCCTGGATGCCAGCCCGAACTCTGCCCACAACATTTTTTGGACGGGAAGTTCGGTCTGGACTCAATCCATTGAGGAGAAATTATGATCGGTTCAGAAATCATCGGGCCAAACAAATTGCCAGGGCGGGCTTTTATTGACAGGATTGATTGACAGGTGGTCTTCAGTAACGTAATCCTCACGTCGTCAAAGAGCGCTTGTCAAAGATGAGTGCAGCTGGAGACAGGCCCGTCGCGACAGGACAGGCAAACCAAGCAATTGCTTGGGGCCCCGAGCTGGACGGGGGCCCCAAGACAACGACTGTTTGAGAATAAAATGCAACGACAAACTGTGAGCGCCCCTTTGATAGTCAATGCAGTAAAGTGCAATGACACTGTTATCGGAATCCCCCTCAAGGGGGCCCCCCTCAGTCGCTGACAGCAGCCAGCCAACCACGCGATCTCTGCTGCCGGTAAAATACAAACCTCCTCGGCAGTCATCATGAAGCGGAATAGGCTCTATGCACGATCCCTTCCATATTTGTCTCAGCACGCCCACCTACTTCCGGTGCTGCGTCAGTCTATAGAGAGCCTAAGTCCCGCCCCTTCCGGTCGGCCACCATGGGACCTAAGTTCGGAAAAATATTGAATGGTAGTCAATGGCAAGTGACAACTTATTTTTTTATTCCGTCTGAACTGTGCCCTCAATTACACATATGATGTTTGCCAATTTAAAAGATACATTTTAAAGTAAAGAAAGTCGCAGTTTGATGTAAAAGCGTTGAGGTATAAGACTGTGAAAATACGTAATTACAAAGACTACAAACCCCAAAGGCGCACATTTTCTCTCAATGACTGAAGCTAACTTTACTGAGGCTGTCTGTCGTTGTTTCTACAGTCTTACGTTATAATCATAACGTTACGCCGTCCTACCTGAGTGTTTTGTACCAGACTGCACACACACGAGCAGCGGATCTCGTTTCGCTTCCTGGGAGATGTAGTTCACAGAGCGATTTTCACATAAAACTAAACGTTACTCTTCTGTTGTATGACAAACTGCGACGTTTTTGACTTTGAGAATCATCTTTTAAATTGACAAACATCATATGTGTAATTGAGGGCACAGTTCAGACGGAATAAAAAGATAAGTTGTCTCTCCCCATTGACTTCCATTCATATTTTTTCCGAAATAAGGTCCCATGAGCCGGAAGCGAAGGGGCGGGACTTAGGCTCTCTATGGTCAGAAGCCGGTTTTACGATAGGTGGAGATAGTGTCAAATTACACTCGCTGTTTATAAAAACGTCCTCCGGTTAACGTGAATAATGTTAACAACACTGTGAGGCAGTTAGCTGTCACGCAAGCGTAAAAAAGAGAAGTTATTTAAATTATATATTTCGAGCCAAATCAACAACTTTGAGTGTTAGTATTCTCTCATATCGTACGAAATTCGACTAGCGAATCAGCGTTACTAAAATCGTTGTCTCTGTTTCTGAGAAAATGGATTTTATTACAGTTTTGCCGCCTATACACTTGGCCTGCAGAACGCGGTTCCGGAAGTAAAGACGCTGACTGAGATTCGTTTGAACACAAGTCAGCAGGGTTCGTGCATAGAGCCTATTATGCTTGAGCAAGCCAGAAAAAAGATAGATGAGAAAGGAAGAGAGGAGGATAAGAAAAAGACAAGATAGTGGTAAAGTGATAAATTACACTGCATAAAAATACTTGTCTTGTACATAATATTGTGTATTTTTGCAGCAGGTAACGTTAGGCTATAGAAGAAATATGTTTGCTACCTGACGGCAAATGCTGCTTGCAACGAACAGTTAGTGCAATTATTTTTCAAACGGACGGAATATGGTTAAAATTACATCCTGTAATATGTTTTTTTTTAACGGGATAAGGACGATGCAGATCCGTTCCAGAATCATTGTTTATCGTATTTAATGACATGACATTGCTGTAGCTTTGTAATAGGTTTTGATGAAAGTGGCATAGCATGCTATACTAACTATGATCATATATTTACCAATGGGGGTTAGGAAAACCACACAATAAATTCCGTGCATCAAACATTAGCTTGGGATGTTTTTAAGCATTGGTAGTGAAAGCAGTATCCCTTCCCTTCTAATATCAAAGTATGTAAATGCTAACATATCTTTAAGTTTTCGGCAACACTTTATAATATAACCATCATTAATTAGATGGTAATTGCTTTTAATCTTTAGTTATTGTAATTTAACTGTTTGCAAAAAGTCTTTTTACTTAATAAATAATTTGTAACCTTACCCATCTATAAACATTATTTAACCTGAAAAAGGCAGATGAACATGATTTTTTCATAGCTTATCTTAATTTCACTGTTAACATTTTTTTTTAATTTATGCACAGTATATGCAACAGCGGGGGTGGATCTTGGGGGGGGGGGGGCCTCCATGTCCATTAATGGGGGCATTCTGAGGACGTGCACTTTACATTTTGACATATGGCTAGTGCAAATAAACCATAAAATCATAAGAAGTGCTGGTGGTATAAAAAATACTGCCTATGAGCATTTTTAGCACATGTTCAAATGAAATATGATAATATGATATGAGGCTTGAGTGTGCGCTAAAACAATAATAAAAAAATCTGAATTAAGTACCATTGTACTGGAATGATAATTTGCACATAGGAACGGGTCATAACTTCAAAATAAATTTTAGATTCATGCTTTAATAATGATATTTTTATTCAAGTAGGTTCTAATTCTAGTTATGTTTGATGCGTTTTAACCGGCATGCGCGTGAAGTTGAGTTGCCATGGAAACGGAGCGTCACCAGTGCAGACAGCAAAACTCCGACTCTCCCTGTTTTCACTGCTTTCAGGTGAGTTTAGTCGCCAAAATCACACAAATAATACACACGACTGTTCTTGACACTTCTCTTAACTGTAACTGACACGCTTCTGTTTAATATTTACTTTATAGAAATCAGTTTGTGTCTTCGAAAAAGTCCATCACCCCGGATTTCCACCAAGTGCAGAACGGCCGCGGATCGGCTCCGCTGCGTGTCGGATCCGTGCTTCGCCGTCCTTCAATACCTACCAGATACGGATTTGTTGCGGAACGGCTGCGGTCATGACTGACAGCTGAAGTCACGAGGACACACGATATCTCGCGAAATTACGTTTGATATAACAGGATTTAGTTTATATAAACAGAACCACAAAACCAGCAACAGTTTGTTTCCATCCAGAGGAATACAGGGGAAACAATTATGTGCTGACATGCTGATCTCCCTTTTTTGGAGAATATAGTGATTCTAGTACAATAATTATAATTAAATATAATCAACTTATAAAATGCTTAATGTTTATTTGGGTTCATTTTTGAATGTAATGGGAAAGTAGTAGGCTGTTTAAATAAAGTAACTATTTTTCTTGTTGGAAAAGGCAAAACTATATTTTTATTTTGGAAATTACCGGATGTTTTATTTAGTTTCTGTGCTCGATTTCCTGCGGCGCTCTCCGGCATACGGCAAAAATAGAAACTCTGCGTATCTTCTCCGGAGGGCTGTGCGTCACCGGAGCTGGGACGGAGTCGGAATGCAGCCGTTCCGCAGTCAGTGAAAATGCACACATTGACTTTAATGGAAACCTATTGACTCCGCCGCCGTTCCTGAGCGGATCCGCAACCGTTCCGCAGTTGGTGGAAATTGGGGGTTAGCATCACTACCGTTTTCAGAAGAGTTAACTGCTAACTTTATAGCTTGAGCTTTTGTTCATGAATGTTTGGGCTTTCAATCACATTTTATGTGTTGATAAAAGGTTTTGATATTTTTGTAGCCTAAATATTTTGCTTGGAAGTGAGCTAAAAACGTTACGTTATAGGGCATTTCAGAATGTTTGTAAACAATAGGCACTGCGATACTTCCGGGTGGCAGAACGCGAGCGGCTTCTATTGACTAAGGGCCCGTTCACATATCGCGTCTTTTGCGCGCTCATGTTCATTATTTTAAATGGAGGCGCGCGGTATGCGCGCTCATAATGGAAGCGACGCGGTCGCGGTGCGACGCGCTCGTTTTTTCCAGGCGCGTCCGCGCCGCATCGAGATAAAAACATCTCAACTTTTCAGAATGCCGCAAGCGCACCGTAGGTCACGTAGGTAGGTCTACAGAGAGTGCGGCTGATGGTTGCTTAGCAACGACAGACGCCACCGGAGCGCAACCGCCCTAGCGCTTCTTTGAAAAAAAACACGCCTAGCGTTATCTACGCGTTTTTAGACGCGATATGTGAATCGGGCCTAACTGAAGAGATCCAGCCGGCAACTGAACACTTACATAGTTAAAATCATTGTTGTTGATCAAAGTTGAATCTATGGCGAAAATATGTTGTTTTTGGGGTTACGCCACCAGATATAAGGTGTATGTTTTTTATCAATTTCCTTCAGAAAAATGTCTATCCAGCGGAACCTGTGGGTGAGGAAGTTAAAGCGAGTGGACGTCGTCAAAAGTGCATGTCCTCTTCTAATTATACGCACAACCAGGGTTGCCAGATGCCAGCAAGGTTTTCCAGCCCAAAACCTCGTCAAAAACCGCGAGAATGCACAAAAAACCGCCCAAATATGTTTTGGCTTGTTTCTCGTTTAAACACATTATAATCATGTGTACTTTAGCGTCATTTCGTTTTTCCTTTTTTAACCTGTAATTGGAAAAAGAAAAATTAACAGTTGTTGTATTTTTAAAACGCAAAGTTGAAAACAAAAATTTGATTTGAACTGCAAATGCTGCAGTTATATATATATATATATATATATATATATATATATATATATATATATATAGTATAATAAATAAAATAAATAGGCATATATAATAAATATTTATTTTTATATAATAAATAAAAAATAAATAGTGATGTATTGTTTATATTGGCCCTTTATTAAACATTTAAAATATTCACGAATTAATATGGAAAAACAGTTTCTATATGGTTCACTCTGGAACCATATAGAAACTGTTTTTGAAATGTTTTTGTTTTGGGCTTTCTTTTTTATGTGAAATTAAATATCTAAGCCTTGTAAATAAAGAAAATAAAAAAGTTTGTGAATATCGTTTCACCATTCTAAAAACGAATAAAGAAAGCATGTTTTTTGTTATTCAATTAAATAAAAAAAGGGAAAAAGAATGGACGCAAAAGTACACTGGCCTTCGACTTAGCCTAGCCGATTTCAGAAATCAAATGAACGCAAAAGTAGGCTATTCTACTATTAAACTAGCTTATTTTAGGCTATGGAAAATAATGCGACCAACTTAGGCTATCAATGAGTCTGTTTATTGTCAATAAAAGTTGCTAGCAACATGAAACATGCATACGCATATTTATGAATACAATAACACACAATAACAAACAATAATTGTGTTAATTATTATTTCTGATACTGAATTCACGAAAAACACACGTCAAACTGCCTGAGGTTATTCCCCGTCAGACAGTAAGGAGTGTGAGTTTTCTGAAATTAGCTTTGAACAATTGTTATTAAGAATAATCTGAATTGATTAACACAAAAGCTCTAGTATATTCTAGAATCAAACTCAACAACTGTCCGGGCGGACAGGGTCGAAGAGTAAAACGCGCAAGACCTGTGCGCTGCGCACGTGCGTGAAGTGAGCTAAAGGGAGAGTGTCTGTTGAGTTTAGGGATATGCGAGTGAGTGAGAGTAGCTATGCTACTGAACAGTGAGTCGCTGAAAGAAGGATCTGAAGGACCGGTGTTTCGGCTACAAAAACCCGCCAAGCTGATCCGAAACCAGCCCAATTTTTATCCACCCGCCCAAACCGAATTTTACCCGAAAAAAAGATTACAAAACCGTCCAATTGGGCGGGAAACCGCCCAATCTGGCAACACTGCGCACAACCGGCGCTGCGTCATCATAGAATGTTCACGCCCACTTTTGGGGGAAAGAAACTAGACTTCCCATAGACTTCAATACAAAATAACGGCAAAAACCAACGTCCGTACACAGCCGACAGGCGTAAATAACTTAAGAAATCACTTTATATACACCGGATGTCCAGCCTGCCTGCCATAGAGCGTGAAAGATACATTTTTTATGCCCGTTATCAACTAGCCCAGGCTACCTGCCATCATAATGATTAATTCATGAGACATACATTAAGGTTTTTTTACTTTAAAAAGCGAAATAAAATCATTCACTCGCTTACCTCGTGACTCGACGAGGTAAAAGTAAATGTCCGGGCAAGACACCTCTGGCCACTGGGTGGGGTTGTTACCTCAATTTGACGCTGGGAGAATAAAGGGACATGTTTTTAAATTGGCCAAATTAAGTTTGTGTATGTATTTTTCACGCACTATGGCAGGCTGGGTGGATATATAATTACTTGACATGTTTTATATAAATGATTTCTTAAGTTATTTACGCCTGTCGGCTGTGTACGGACGTTGCTTTTTGACGTTATTTTGTATTGAAGTCTATGGGGATTCTAGTTTGTTTTCCCCCAAAAGGGGGCGGGGACAAAATTGACAGCTAAGTTCCCGGATGTGCCGGTTGTGCGTATGAGCCTGAGCCCGATTTAAACACAACAACTATTAATACGTGGGTCGTTATAAAACTGACGTTCTCAACTAACTTAGTTAATTTCCATTACTTTCTATGTTACTTTCTTTTGAGCGGTGAGTAAATGCTTCTTCATCGTAAATGCTTCTGATTGGCCATTGCGTTCAATAAATCAACACATATGTCTGTGATTGGCTACATCGCTGCAGTCACGTTATTAAAAGAAACTCTGCCATGTAAATCATTTCTATTTTGTTTTAGTTGTTATTGTTGCTTTTCTGCAACTGATGAATACAAATGTATTAGTTTTTATTTGTTTTATTCATAGATATTTCTAGTTTGTGGGAGCCCGAATCGTTTTATTCTCCTGCAATCCGCACACACAGAGTGAATGCATTACCGCTCGCATTCGGCCATCAGATCTAGTCCCACGCCGCAGTCTAGTGCGTTGGGAGTGCACGTCTCTAGATCACAGAATCTAAGCTCTAATGATCATGTTAACTATGTCTGAACTTCCACCACGTCTGTTTTTTAATCAACTGTTGAAATGTAGATTAGGCTACTGCCGACGGTGTGTCTCCCTCCAATCAATTTACTAGTGTTGCCATAGGGACGCTTCGGCTTTTGCCACCCGGAAGAGCGTCTATTATTGTCGTGACGTCGTGGTGAATTGTCGTATAACTGTTAATCGATGATGTCATTTACACGGCTGAAGCTCAATTGTTAATAAATATTGATAAATAAATTCTGTGATTTCAGCAGCAACACAACCCGATCACACTAAATGCGTCTTTATAGCACGCATGTGTATTGTCGTGTAATATATACGCTAAAGTGAGTTTTACGTGCATATAATATGCATTGGTTGGTTAGGTTAAGTTTAGGTGGGGGGTAGGGTGCGTGTGTATTGTACGATTAGTGGTGTGGGGTGCGTGTGTATTATACGCAAATGAACTGCGTATCAATTGCACGCGAAAAACTGCGTCTCATATGCACGTAAAAACTCATTTTCGCGTATAAATTACACGATAATACACGATGCGTGTTATAGAGACGCATTTACGTGAGAACAGGCTGAGCAACAAGATAATGTTAACTTGGCTATGTGACAAATGGTTTGTTGTGTTCCTATAGTTCCTATAGATCGTTCGTGCTGATGCCCTGCTCCGTAGCAGAGTTGAACTGACCATCATCTGAACCTGGCAACCGGACAGGCAAACACTCTTTTTTGATAATGAAAATAAAATTATTTTGTTTCCTGATATTCCTTGTTGTGTGTTTATTCCTTTTATGAGACTATAATATGTTAAAAAAGAAGGCAGAAAGGTCCCCGAATGTTTGCTGAACGTCCCGCAAACGTCCCCCGCGACGTCATGTGAACGTCCCGCGAACGTCCTGTGAACGTCCCGCGAACGTCCCCTGCGACGTCCTAAGAACGTTTAAAGAACCCTACACGAAGACGTTCAGGGGACGTTCGCAGTGGACGTTCAGGGGACGTTCTGGGGACGTGTTTTTGTTAGCTGGGTGTAAAATAAATCGACAGGGCATTCATTTTAATAGACAAACAGAGAACTGCAATCAAGGCATTTGTCGATCGGAAATATATTTTTGGCGTCCTTCCTACATGATTTGGGAAAAGTGTAACTTATCAGCTGGCTCTGACGGTCGCTAAGAAGATGGGACGTAATGAAAAGCCTGTGGTTGTTGTGGTTTCTCCTTTGGTGGCACTCATGGAGAAGTAAGTAAAAGAAGTAACACTCGTTATTTAACTTCTAAAATAAATAAAGTAGGCTACGTTCTGTATTTGAAAACTGTGCTATGCAAAGGAGTTGACCTATGCATTGCTCTGATTGGTTGGTAGGTCTACCGACTATCCAATTGAGTGCAGAGGTTTTTTTTTTGTCCTGGTTCGGTTACGACACGCCTCATAATTAAAGCTCAATTGAGTGGTTACAGACTCATATTCTATCTTGAATATGAGTATGACGAAGTCAGGCTAGTTTAACTCCATTAATGAGAATGACATATTTAATATAGGCTAAATGTTTATTTCAGAAGTAAAACATAGTTTAAATCATTCTTTTATTTATTTAAACTGTTATTTTGAACATGCACTGTATTTATGATTTGGACTCATAATGAAGATTTACGGTTTTACTCCATTTGCCGTTAGATTATAGGCTATGTGCGTCAGTTTCACCAAATGGCCCAACGCGCGTGGTGGCTCGGTCATTTAAGAAGGGATGGATGTTTGCTTCAAGTGATGATAGGTTTGTGAAATTATATTTGAATTATATTTCTGTAAATGTATAATTTTCTTCAGATTCTCTGTCTAATAGTGACCAAAAAGACACTTAACTCCAGCTCAACATTGGTGTCGCCAAAACACATACTCTTCTAAAAGAGTGCGTACGCATGGTCAAGAGCATCCTTACGGTGCGCATTACGCCAAGTTTATTTTTTATAAATCCCGATATGTGCGTGGAAAAATGCGTACGCATATTTCTATGCCCATTTTGTGCGTACGCAACGTTTATACATCAGGCCCCAGGTGTTTAATCCATCTCTTTTTTCAACTTTCAACCACTTCTGTCCTAATTTTTTTAGGGCAGGGTCTATGGGGTCTATCTGTTTTCAACTATCTCAAATGTGCTTTTGACTACCTCTGGAAGAGGGCAAAATTGGACAAAAACCTTTTATACCCCGTTTACACATGTATTTAGCGTCGTCCACTTGTTATAGGATTTATGGAAACTCATCGTAGTACCAGGTGTAAACACTTTGTTTACTTGTAAACTTTGTTGCTAGTTGTAAAGTGATGTTTTAGATTAGACACAGAGGCTTAGGCTCAACTGTTAAACTGTGAATTTGAGTTTTGAATCTTTGATGGATTTATGAAAGAGGGTTTTTAAAGACACTCTTGTTGTTTCTTATTTATCTACACACTTGTGCCATCAAACTGTTGTATAAACCCAATATCCAACTTTTAGCAGTTCAATATGGCTTTATATCAGTACGGCTGTGACTGATATTGCACGGCTACGAGTGTGATATATACATTAAAGAGGCTATATGCAGCTTTTTCCCCAAAATAAACATAACAATAGCCTTTTTATTTTACCATTTATGACTCAAACATCTCTGGATGAGCATACTGACACCTTGTCGGCTCACAATGGGTGCACCTATAAGCCTGTATCCTATTTTTCCTATTTTCTGTCGGGTCCGACTTTTCCCGCGCTGTCTGCGGATGTGACGTCAAGTGCGTTCATGTTACGTATATTCCGCAAAGCATCCAGGCGGCGCTACATTTGAAAAAATGCAGCGCGTCAAAAAGCTGGCCGATGCCCATCTTTATGCAAATGAATAAGGTCCTTCTCTATATGAGTTCGCATCTACCACGGATTTTTTTTGTAACAATGTGTTCAGTCGTACATTAACAGTGCAGTCGATGCTGTTGTTTACATCCGAGTGCCTCCATAATGGCCGCTCATCCGGGTTACCGCCCAGAACGTGACGTCGGTGAAAAACCCTCAGTCAGATCACTCTGCCAGCCCTATGTGCCAGCCCACCACTGCTAGTCAGCAAGTAGCCTACACTCGCAAACAGAACTCTTATCTCAAACAATATATGTATTTAACTGGTCTTACCTCTGTAAACATAATGTTGACCTCCTTGCTGCAGATGACTTGTGAAGTGTGCACGTACGAGCGCGCGCTGCGAGAGCGAGCAGAAAGGAAGAGCAGTTCTGTTTTTTGCCCACAGGTGTCAGTCGCGAGTTTAAATTTCAGGAAATCGCATGTAGCCTCTTTAAAAGTGGCACTTTCAGTTGAATTAGGGGAAAACCACTTGAAACAGTTGTAGTGTTGAGCTATTTCAATTTACTTTTGTTTGATTTGGTCGTTGTCATTCAGCTGTGCACTCATCAATCACCATCATTTTCACCTGTATATATGTTCTATTCTGTTTCAGTTCAGTGTCACTGTATTGTCTATGTTTAGTGTTTGTTGCTATCCATTTGCGTTTCTGTTGGATCTGTTGTTAATAAACATTCGTATTGGATATTACGTCTTCCTCATATATATATATATATATATATATATACATATTTTATGGTTTTATAACTAACTCTGGTGCAAAACATTTTATTCACTATTGACTTATTCACATATGATATTCTAATTTTGTTTAGTGACTTGTGTCTGTTCTGATATATTTTTTAAATCGATACTGCAATTTATTCATCCTTTGAAAAGACAAGAAATTAAATTAAACAAATTCAAAAAGCAATTAACACCTTCCTCATTTATGTACATACGTTCTCAGAGCGATTTCATGTGAAGTTCTTCTCTCGGCAGTCAGGAGAATTTCTCTAATCAGAAGCAAAGAATCATCCATGTCCAAACGAGATGAGACTCCCCACACTTACTTCCTGTTGCAATAAATTATGGATCTTTAATTGTCAGAGGAAATAAGCATAGCGACACACCTGACTGGCTAAACCACTAATAAAAAAATGAGAGCGAATCATTTCATTCAATTACTTCATTCTGAATTTGCCTTGGGGCAGAATGAAAGCGGTGGATGACGGAGTGTGAGGGGTAATCTGAAGGACAATAATTCATTAAATTTTGAGGGAAGCCATTTATTCTGCTCTCTGGATGATCACAGACTTAATAAAAACAAACAAACAAACAAACAAAAAACACTACATCTCGTGAATTACCTTGCAGTCTATGTTAGCATAGGATGATCTGATGCCATTTCCTGCATTCAAAGACAGACTGTAAAGGCCCGTTCACACCAAGGTCAATAACTATAATGGTAATTAGAAATACATAGTCCTAGTCCACAACAATAAGGGTAATGGCACAGAGAAAATATATTGTTGGAATCACTTTATGAACATTTTTTTTCCCCAGCAGATGAGCAATAAAAACAGCAGACAGACAATCAGAATCGAATCTGCTTTAAGAGCATAAACATTTATAGCGGCGCATGCTTATAATAGAGAATAGTATCTATACAAAACTTTGTAAAAGTCTTAGGCATGTTGATATTTTCATACAAAAAAATGAGCCAGTTATTATATATTTTACTGTTGTGTGTCATTAAGAAATATCAGTTTACATCAAATCAATGTTAACAATCTAGGAAGATTTTTGTATGCACAAGGAATTTTACAACAGTCGGATATGCTCCACACAGAGATCTCATCATCATTAAGTCCATCTGATTTTTACGAAAGCCATGAACCACAACGTAAAAAAAGAAAAAAGTCTATCTTGTATCTTGTTTTGCCATGTGCTTTTCTGTTAGTCTTTTGTCTTGGCCTGCGACACCCCTTTGTTCTGTTTTAGTATGTTTTTTGACCTTAAATAAATAGAAAATACAAAACTACGGTCTGTAATTTTAAAGCATTCATGAATTACAGCCATTTAAGTGTTTTCACATCTATGCTCAAAATTATGACAGTTAACCAGTCAATGTTTGCTTCTGTTTGGAATGAAAGATTCTTGAAAGTTCAGTCACAATAGTTTGTCAACAGAGCTACTGTTATGATGTTTTCTTTCTGTTATGATGGTGATCTTGACTTATTTTGGAGCGTGACAAACATGATCAGTATGAACTATCTAATTTTATGAAATGTAGACTCATTCATAAAAAAATGTCCCTTTTGCATTTCATCGAAATAATATCATCATACAGGGTTTGGAATGACATGATACTGAGTCATAATGACAAAATTTTCCTTTTTGAGCAAATTGTTTTTTAAACACCAAATCGTTCAGGCGGTTTTATGCAGAGAAATGTCTTTAAACCTTCACATGCTGCGAGGAGAATAAAACTGCATAAATTACAGTAAAGTATGAGTACAACTTTAAAGCTACCATGAAGTTTTATAGATTGACCCTAAAAATTATTTCTGATGTCAGCGTGAAGCAGCTCGTAAACTTCAAGCATCGAGACGACCAGGACACTTTATTATTTTCTGGACTCGATCAGCAAACACAGACCAGTGTGAATTTATGAAAACTGTGAAGTACCGTTGTCGAGTGGAAATGCTGAACCTGTACATGCTCTCGCTGAAACAACGGCTCATGTTCCCGTCATGCTCCACAGGAAGTGGAAATAAGGGATAGAAGGAGGCAGATAAAAGAGAGGCAATTTAAAGCACCATTTCCTCCTCTGTTGCTTCTGGACGTTACTCAGAGAAAGGTGGCGTGTGTTCTGTGCTGTCAGCTCAAAATTATAAAAGCCTTTTCTCTTTCTGCTTGTTCTCACTGAAAACAAGATGGAGGAGAGAATGGAGAACTCATCTGCCCGCTGGCATGTCGTTTGTACTTGACAGCTGAAGCGAGCGGCCGCTAATGTACACGACCTCGTACACTCTTGTATCTCTCATGAAAGATCAGATGATATTTGTGATAAAATGTTTTTGTGTCTCTTCAATTATAGGCGCTTTTACATCCTATATGCTGATTTTTGTAAAAACTTACAGTGCACATTTAAACTTTCTTTTCTTTTTGTTACATCAAGGTCACATAATAAATAATAATAATAATAATAATTCATTACATTTATATAGCGCTTTTCTCGGCACTCAAAGCACTTTAAATAGAGAGGGGAATCTCCCCAACAACCACCAATGTGCAGCATCCACCTGGATGATGCGACGGCAGCCATAGTGCGCCAGAACGCTCACCACACACCAGCTTACTGGTGGAGAGGAGACAGTGATGAAGCCAATTGGTATAGATGGTGATGATTAGGAGGCCATGATGGGCAGAGGCCACTGGGCAAATTTGGCCAGGATGCCGGGATTACACCCCTACTCTTTCGAAAGACATCCTGGGATTTTTAATGACCACAGAGAGTCAGGACCTCGGTTTAACGTCTCATCCGAAGGATGGGACGGGCACATTAAACTTTTTTTTTCCTATCAAAATTTATTATAAAAATATGAATAATTATACAGAAGTTTGGCAAAATTTCCACAACCAACAAATCTGTCGGATGGATGGATTCTCCTGTCTCTTTGTCCCTATTAACTTTCAATCCAAACCTTGGGTAAGACAGACCAGAATCACTGGGGTTGACGCAGTTACTTCATGATGTGTTAATTGGTAACACTTTAGAATGTTAGTGTTAAACTTGTGTCATTAAAGTGATTTAGTGTATAATGACACTTTAGTCCGTCATTAAAGGGTACCTATTATGGCATTTAAAATGTTCCTAATATTGTTCTGGGAGTCCCCAACAACAGTTTTACAAGCATGCAATGACAAAAAACACTTTTGTTGTCTTATAATATGCATTTATTTTTACCTGATTTGCTCACCGACCCCCATATGAATCATTTAGCGAGTCCTTTTTCCAAAACCCGCCTTTGCATGACGCTAATCTGCGGTGATTGGTCAGATGACCTAGTCAGTTGTGATTGGTATTCTCTGTGCAGAGATTGTCGAAAACGGAACGCTTATCACCTTCAATGGGTTCTCAACTCCAGTCCTCGCGACCCACTGCTCTGCATATTGTGTATGTCTCCCTTATTTAACACACCTGATTCAGATCCTCAGCTCGTTAGGATAGAGCCGGCTCTCGAATCCATACTTTATAGCGTTTAGGTTTGTGAAGCAATCATCTTCAAAATAACGCGAACACAGACCAAGGTTTGGGCTATACTTGTGTGGTATACTTGTATATATGAACTGCAGCCACTTAGTCTTCAAATGCTCCTCACTTGGCAGGTGAAAAAAGTTCACTTTTGCGTCGCACTTCAAAACACAGCGTCTCGTCGACATGATTGTTTTCCGGTTTTCCCAGGCGTCTCCGAGTGCAATAAGTGGGCGTTTCTTATTCAAATAACTTGTCAAGTTGACATCAACTAGACAAAGGAAAAGCACTGTTCTTCGAACGATTCATATCTGCGACTCAGAGTAGACTCTTACTTTTGAGAGACAATAACTTTGTATACGATGAACTTTCATGTTTAAAACTTTGCAGGATGTTTTCGTTCACTTGGATCTATGTTAAACACTACATGAAGGGCAATTTTCAAAAATCCATAATAGGTACCCTTTAAGCACGTTTCCATTACAGATTTGCGCAAAACTTTTGTGCTTTTTTCGAAATGTCAATAAAATCTATTGTGAAATGATGGCTTTTCCATTAACCGATGTTGTGCTACTAAAACGGCATTTTTTCCTCCTGCAATAAGTCATTACAAAAATCATGACAATGGACATTGATAGGTTTATATATATCCCAGTGTATATCCCACTTTCAAGTCAAGTGGCGTGTTATCTATATGCATTTTGAGCTATTTGCATGTATGCATGTATGTACACACCGTTAAATGTCCGAGCGAAACGAAGCAAAATGTAGATCTACATCTACATCATCTATTTTTTTTCCTAGGATGGTAGGGAAAGACTCATAAATGCTATTAACCCCACTGTCCTCATCAGAGTCAACAATGCTTTCATGGAAACTCTTACATGCAGAACACCATAAATGTTATGAATCTTACACGAAATTCATCTTCATCACAGTGTAAATGATGGCAATGGAAAAACGTGTATCATGCAACCTGTTTTTAGCTTTGCCTTAGGCTATATAACTAGCTCGTTGTCGAATCAATAAATATATATTTAAAACTTTACCAATAGCTTGATAGTGAGTACTAAAATACATCTTATTTGTTTACCTTCATAATGATAAAGTTAGATTTTTTTATTACATGTGATTCTGACATGATGTCAATGCACTGCGCTCCTTCCTCTCCGCTCGTCTCTGGTAAATAATGCTCAGCAGTCAAGCGTTCATGTGTTTTGGGGGCGTGGCTTTGGAAGGAGCCCAGAAGGGAGGGGGTGAAGTGAATGGAAATAATGAGCTGTCTTTAAAACAGTCGTGAGAGGTCTACAGACACTCGACAAACACGGACACTTTATACCTTCTTTTTTAGAGTACTTACATTTTAATTATGCATTGATATATAGAGAATGTTTAAACAAATTTGGAAAAAAAGTTTTTTTTTTTTTTATAAAATTACTGCCTACAATACCTTTAATGGCAGGGAAAGACCCTTATAATGCGAACAGCACATAGCCTAAGAAGTTTATGGGTGTTTCTCCCTCATTTCTCCGACGAGGTCTTGATTGTAGCATTTCTTTGAGGTTGAGAATTCAGTAGTCTATTTCTTTAATTATTGTTTCTTTTTCATGAATTTAATAAAGAACTATGTCTCGTATTCTGTCCAAACGGTCAGTGTACTTTTGTGTCCATTTGTTTTTTTTCTTTTTAACCCGTAATTTTGCAAAAGGAAAAATTAACTTGTTGTTGTTGCAACAAATTGTTGGATTTTTGAAGCTCAAAGTTGAACACCAAAATTTCAATTTGAACTGTACACACCAAATGCTGCGCAAAAAAAAAAAATAGACGGATTTTCAGATTTTTGTTTATGACTTTTGGCCACTTTATTAAAGAGCCCCTATCATAGCATTTGAAATGTTGATATTATTGTTCCTATTAGAGTTCCCAAAAACAGTTTAATGTGCATGCAAGGATAAAAAACACTTTATTTGTCTTATAATATGCATTTATTTTTAACTGATTTGCTCAACGACTCCTAAATGATTCGTTCGACGATTCATCTACTCAAGCAACCCTTAGAGATTGCTCATACCAATTTGCATGCTTATGTCACTAACTACCAAAATATATATCGCTTAACTGCTCCATGGTGGTAATCTTGAAAAAAAAGGCCGCCATCTTGAAATTTCAAGTAGTAGGGCTGTTGGAACGAATTCCGAAATTCGAATATAATTCGAATATTAAAAAAATCAAGACTATTTGAATGCTAAAGTTACTATTCGAATATTGCTTTTATATATATTTAAAATAAATATATACTTCCAAAGTGACCAGGTGTAAAGGCCCCTTATCGCTTTCTTATCAACAATAGGAGAGCGCGGGACTAGCTTTCGCATGGCACATTCGCAAGGTCTCGTTCACTCCCTCTCTGCCATGCACGCGCCGCACGCTAAGTATGTTATGCGCGGATTCTGGGAGATTTTAACTAATTTGCGGTCATCAAGGAGATGCTATCAATATGTGGGAGACTCCCGGAACTTCCAACGTGATATGACGATTACCTCAGATCTGAGCCCCTATTCATCAAGACAACGCGCTTCAATCTATCGCAAATCAAAGTGAAAGTAAGTCGCAGATGCTTAACACTACCATCTTCATTAAAAGTAAAGGAATGAAATGATATTACCAGTGCTGTTGCCGCTCTCCCTTATTGCTGTCTTTGCTGATTTTGAAATTAGCCGATGATCAATAAAATGCAGCTCAAATCTGTTGCTTTCGGTGACGTTCACTTCATTACATCTGTTTATAGTGCGGGAATTGAAGATCGGATTTATATCTGTTTTGCAAAAACACATTTATGTGACCAGGTGTGAATGGAATCATTTTGATAAATCAGAGCTATCCGATCTGAGAAAATGCATGTGTGTGGCCAGGTGTAAACAGCCCCTAAATGTTTATTGTAGTAATGTTAGATGTCCCTCTAGTGGGCCAATTTTCATGCTTGTATCACCAAATAAACCACTATATATCACTTAACTGCTCCACTAAGGTGTCGGCCATCTTGTAAAATGGCCGTCATCTTGAAATTTCAAGTGTCTCGGACAATTTTCTTGTCAAGTGACTAGGGGTGTAACGAGATCTCGTGCCACGAGATCTCGCGAGACAAAAACATGACGAGATTTCCCGTTTGAGTGAAAAGCTGTCTCGCGAAATTGCCATGACTGAGCGTGGGGGTGTGAGATTAGAATATTCCACCGCTGTACACTCACATTCGCTTAAACTATCGTTTGCTGTTTTTATAATAGATAATAACCAGTATAAACTAATGTAAAGTCTGCTCTGCTCATCTATTACGAGTTGCCGTTGCAATCAATGCAGCACAAATCACAGTTCCCTGATCGCGTGACGATGGCGGAGGATTCGTTGCGCAACATAGACTAAACGTCTGATAAATGTTTTATCTTGTATAATGCACGCTCAGCACTGCTGATCCCTACTCACAGAGTACGCGCGATCGCCAATTTGAAAGTAAAACGGCGCCGCGCGCTGTCACAAAAACAGCCATGTCATGTGAAACGTCTAGCGCGTCTTGCGCACCCAACTTGTCGGACGCGTCCAGGATGTTACTCCGTGACAGCGGGCGCTCTGATCGGGTGCACAGATGCTCAATCTCCTGCTCTCGGCCTCCGATTCCGAACTGAAGCACCACTATCTCGCCATCTGTTTCCCCAAAGCCCGTCGGTTTCCCTCATAAGCTGAGCATTTAAACATTCTCTATGGTATTTTTTTAATGACACACTGTCTCTTTCTCTCTTTTACATATGTAGGCTAGTTATAAATTCTTTAGACTTTTAATGATTAGTGCTTTATTTTTAAAGTTTGTGGGAAAGAATTGTGTAAAAAAATCCCTCATTTTGGGGATGGAATCCGGGAAATCTCCCTTATTTTCACTGTTCAATGTTGACAGCTATGCTTCGAATATTGACAGTAGCCTACTGTAATGTCTTAAGGACAACAGATGATGGAGGCTCTGTTTCTGAACTTATAATCATCGGATTCGGAACACAAGAACAAATAGAGACAAACACACCAGCCTCGTTTCTCTCTGCCATTTTCGAACTCACAGCATTAACCCTGTAACTGCCGGTGCAAAATAAAACAGCAATTTCAAAACAATTATAAAGAATATGTGTGCTAACTTTAATTATGGTTGCACTTGCACTTATTGTTTGCACTTCAGACTTCAATGAGTAAGGAGGTCACACACAGCCTCAATCAGAAGTTCTGGAAGCTCTTAAATGTAGAGAAAGGTCTGAAGAGACTCGAGTGAAATCAAACAGCACAAAAAGCCAGTCAATAAAAACCTTTTACAGTGCTTATATATTGTTTTCTTTCAATGCATTTGATCATTTTTACTCAAAGTAGACCTGAAATGATATGCATTAGTGCATTATAAGTTAAAAGATTGCAAAATGCACCTGCATACTATTTTTCCAGTCATGAATTTTTTCATTGAGGATTTCTGAAAAATTGTGCAAAAATCTCGTCTCGTCTCGTTCTCGTGAACCCAATCTCGTTTCTGGTCTCGTCTCGTGAGATAGGCGTCTCGTTACACCCCTACAAGTGACCCATGGAGACTGCTCATGCCAATTTTCATGCTTGTATCATAAACTGGACGATTATATCACTTAGCCGCTCCACTATTTGGATTATTCTTCTGCCTTTAACCTCTACCTGTTTTGCCTGTTTTGTTTGTTCATTCGTATGGACTGCCCACCTGTGTATTTGACCTTTGCTTGTTTATTGGATTACGTGTCTGGATTATCCCTATTACAGTAAAGCTGCATTTGAATCTTAACTGCCACGTCTCTGTGCAGTTTCGTGACAGAAAACTTCACCACTCCGAGATCCAGCAGCAATGCCAACAATGAGTCCAGAAGTCCATCTCCGTCAGGGGAATCGGTCGATTGAAGAATATGTCGGAGAGTTTATCGAACTGGCACATCTCACCTCAATGAGCACAGAGTGCCAGATTATCTTTTTCCGAGGAGGACTATCTGAACTGCTCAGGTCATTGATGCTCGACCATGATCCTCACGGGATATTAGAACAATATTTTGACTTGGCCCTGTTGTTGAGCGGTTCATCGTTTAATGTAGGTGTGGAGGAGCTCCGTGAACCCGCAGTATCCCCTCAGCCTGATCTTCATGTCACGCCAGCCATCAAGCTTGCCATCGGATCTGTTTATGGGTGTCCAGGACTGATGTCCACTGTGGCACAGCCATCGCTGACGTCAGCGCTGATGTCAGACTGCCGTTCCAGAGCCATGTCCTGAGGTGGCCACCATTCCTGAGTATATTCACATCACCCCTGACCAGCCTGATCTTAACGTCAGCCCTGACCAGCCTGATCTTCAAGTCAGCCCTGGCCAGCCTGATCTTCACATCAAGCCTGGCCAGCCTGAGCTGCTTCACGCCAGTCCAGCTGAGCCTACGCATCACGTCAGGGCCACCGAACCTGGGACTGTCACATCGTGCTTGCCGCACAAGAGACTGTTCACGTCCCGTCTGCCTAGCCAGAGACTGTTCACGTCCCGTCTGCGGAGCCAGAGACTGTTCACGTTCCGTCTGCTGAGTCAGAGACTGTTCATGACACGTCTGCCGAGCTAGAGACTGTTCACGTCCCCTCTGCCGAGCCAGAGACTGTTCATGTCCCGTCTGCTGAGCCAGTGTTCCTGGACAAGATGGCCTCCTCCGAGCCTGTGTCCCGGACAAGATGGCCTCCGCCGAGCCTGTGTTCCAGGACAAGATGGCCTCCTCTGAGTCTGTGTCCCGGACAAGATGGCCTCCGCCGAGCCTCTGTCCCCGTTCAAGATGGCTATTCCTGAACCGATGTCTGTTCCTAAACCAATTTCATGATTCCTTTGTTCCTCAGCTGGTGTCTGTTCCTGAGCCACGGTCTGCTCTGCCCTGGTACCCTGAACTGTCTGCTCCGCCCTGGTCACATACACCCTGGCCGTCTGACCAGCCTCAGTCTCCAAGCCCTTTTCCGCTCCATGGGCCTGGCCCTCCATCCCGCCCCCAGGTCCGCCTCCGCTCCACCTCCCTCCTGGACAATTTTAGAGCATCTGGAAGCTGCTCCTTAAAGGGGGGGCTATGTAACGGTCATCAGCTGGAGTGCCCTTGAGAGCCACCAGAGGGCACACCACACAGACTATTATCACTCCATCACAAACTACATTTCCCGTAACGCACTGCCCAGACTCATCACTGATTGCATTCACTTGTATCTCATTACCTTGTTTAGCTCACCCCTTATAAGCCTGGTTTTCACATTCACTCACTGCAAAGTTTTGTATGTTGTTACACTACATTCCTGAGCGTTTCTCCCTGGTTTCCTGTCTCCCGGTTTTTGGATTCCTTGCCTGTTCTTTGGATTATTCATTTGCCTCTGACCTCTGCCTGTTTTGTTTGTTCGTTCATATGGACTGCCTACCTACACACTTTGACCTTTGCCTGTTTATCGGATTACCTGTCTGGATTGTCCCTATTAAAGATGCATTTGGATCTTAACCGCCGTGTCTCTGAGAAATTTTGTGACAGAAAGACATTTGACGAATTGCTTTCTAAATATGTAGTCTAATAAATGTTAAGTAAGGAATAATTGACGACAGGCTGTTGAATTATTAGAAAAATAATGCACACCCGAGGTGGTAATGCGGTCACAACGCGAAGCGGAGTGGCCGTTACACCTCGGGTGTGCATTATTTTTCTAATAATTCAACGGCCTGAAGTCAATTATTCCGCTTATACTACAGTTACCACACCTCAAAACATTGTTCAGATGATTCATATCAAGACGTTTGTCAAGTTTTTGACATAAAACGCTCTTGTATGTAGGACTAATTTCTTACGCATCTAATCCCATGCCTCCGTTGCTAATTCCTTACAAATGCAAAGTGCAGTAACTACGCAAACCAAGAAACAGAGAAAAAGGCTTTTAAAGTTTTTATACCAGCCATTCAGCATGTTATGGGTAGATTATGTGGTAATGCATCTCCGAAGCGGGACATAATTTAACCCAGATATCTTTTCACAAGACAGAATACATGTCATAAAGCCCATTACAAGTCTTAACTCATTTTTGACCAAATGTGTAGTTGTACTGCGCCTAAACTAGTCTGTCCCGGCTTTATGCAGTTATTAATGCAGTAATGAGAGAGAGAGAGAGAGAGAGTGTGAGACAGTGAGAGAAGCCATGATCTCCATGAGCTCTTAGATTTTCTTCTTTGTTTGCTATTTTGAGAAAAGAAAAGTACAGAAAATCTACAAATTCAAGAAGAACAATATGCACAGACGTGAATTTTGATGAAAATAACTTAAAAAATTCAGCATTTTTGCTTTTAACCACAAATAATCAACACTGAGGATCAGAAGATCAGACTTCTAGCAACAGGACTACTGGAAAATTGGAGGGAAAGCTCAAAACCGAAAAAGAACCACCTATTCATAGAGGAAAAAGCAGTGAGTACAACCAAAACTGCACTGGATACACTTTTTTAGCTTGTTTGCTTATTTTTCCCAAAATGTAAGGGCATAAAATTGATCTTCTATACTTCAATAAGCTAGAAATGCTAAAAAAGCTAAAGCTATGGCTAGCCCACACTCTGGCACTCAATGTATCAATTTAACTGAGGCAGAGAGAATCAGCCAATCAGAGCAGCAGCTGCAATCAGCCCACTGCCATATGCAGATGAGCTCCCCCCTCACCACCATACAGTACCCCTCTGAGGTGAAATCTGACACCGCAAGGAAAACCTTTAAGCATAAACTTCTGTCAAACAACCCTGAGACTCTGTTTGCAGACCTGTTCAAAACAGGAGAAGTCTGCAACCTCATTTTCTTCTCTGATCACCCCAGAGCCTGGCATAAAGCCATCATCCAGCATTACCCCTCTGTAAAGAAAGAAGGCATATGTAATGGCTGGAAAGTCAAAATCAGAGAGCCAAATGACCCTGACAGCACAGCAATAACTGTGAACATTTATAAAAATGGCACAGTCATGATACAGGGGGACCTGAAAACATTTCAGGCGGACTACAGAACAATAAGTGAAATTGTGAAACATGAGAAAGCTGTACCATCTGAAAGCTTGCCATCTGATCAGAATCCCCCGAACAGCACATCAGATCTCAGATCCACTCCTGCAGAAACTGTTGAGCAAACCTCACCCTCCCTGCTCAAAGCTATACCTCTCCTACAGGAGCACTTCACCAAGCTGGAGATGGAGTTGGTGCAGCTCAGAGAAACTGTGCTGAGACAGCAGCAGTCAGACACATGTGCAGCCCATACTGAACTCCAGCAGAACACAGAGCACTTAACACAGAGACTATCAGCCCTCACACAGCAAATGAGACAGCTTCAGTCAGAGAAGGACAGCTATCAGTCTGAGCTGACCGCACTGAGACTACAACTAGAGGACAGAGAACAATCCACAGCAGAGATGAGGCAGCAGCTGAGAGAGATGCAGGAGGAGAGAGAGCAGCAGAGCAGTGAGATCCAGGCCCTGAGAGAGCAGCTGAGAGAGCTCCTCCTGGCTAGAGCAGAACCCGAGCAGACCCACAGAGCTCAACTACTGCCCTCCACCACAGAGTCACCGAACACAGGGAATCAACACCCATCTGTCAGCGCAGAGAGACCCGACCCAGACCGCTCACAGCCATCACAGCCCCCCCAGCCAGACTCCTCAGCACAGCAACATCAGCCCTCGTCTCACAGCAGCACAGCACCAACCAGCACAGAGGAACCTGAAATAGCTCTACTCATCGATTCAAACGGCAAATTCATTGACGTAAAGAAACTTTTCCCCCAACACAGAGCTGTTAAATTCTGGTGTCCCACCACCGACAAAGCCCTGGAGCTCCTGACAGAGTCGCAGCTAGGCCGGCCCAGCCACATCATTATCCACACGGGCACCAACGACCTGCGGAGCCAGCAGGACCGAGTGTCTGACTCCCTCAGAGCTGTTATGGAAAAAGCTAGAAAAACTTTCCCCAACTCTAAAATCATCCTGTCCACTTTACTTCAGAGGAGAGATTTCCATCCCAACACAATAAACAAAATAAATTCCAGCATCTCTAGACACTGTGCCCTCCTGCCCAATGTCCACCTGGCCCATCACCCAGACCTGAACACTGAATGTCTATACGACCATGTCCACCTTTATAAGAACCTGGTACATATCCTTGCAAAGAGACTTAAAGATGTCACTCTAAACAGGACCAACCAGACCAGCCCCAGGTGGAGCAGAACCAGCCCTAACCCAGTCAATCCACCGAGACACACTCCAGCAAACTACACCCCAACGCACAGCTCATCCAGATCCCCGAGCGGAGCACCAGCGAGAGCACCGCACCGAGCTGCAGCACCCAGACAGGACCCCCACAGACCGAGACCATCCTACAACAGCCCCACAGCTCCAGTAGCCGAAGCCCGTCCACAGCAGAGCCCGGCCCAGACCGGCAGACCGAGCTACGCCCAAGCTGTCAGCGGAGGAGCAGATCGAGCCAACACTGAACTCCATGACATCAAACGCATGCTGAGTATCATCTGCTCTCACCTGCTACCACACAGTGGACAGTGGTAAAAAAAAAAAAAAAAAAAAAAATCAATGTAGTCATATTGATGCACATCTCATATGGAATTGTTAATGTTTTGAGTTCCTACCATAACTTCCATCATTCACTGTTTTAACTTAACCTATTGTAATTTTGCTAATATCTCTTTTCTCAAAATAGCAAACACACCATACACATTATTGTAAAAAAAAGGTTATGATGAAATCACTTAGCTTTTCAACATGGAATATTCAAGGTCTAAACTCCTCAGTTTTTGGCCTAAAAAGTAAAAATTCTGATTTTATGAAAGAACTTCAAGACCTAGATGTCATCATCTTACAGGAAACCTGGTGTAGAGGAGATGCGTTCACTGGCTGTCCCTCAGGATACAGAGAAATAATACTACCATCAGTCAAACTCACATCAGTCACACAAGGGAGAGACTCGGGAGGGATGATCATATGGATCAGATCTGAACTGTCCATAGAATTAATAAAAAGAGAACAATACCACCTGTGGCTAAAAATACAAAAAGGAATGATATCAGCATCTAAGCCTGTTTTTCTTTGTGCAATTTACATTCCTCCCCTCGAGTCTCCGTATTTCCAAGAGGAAACCTTCCAAACCATAGAGAGAGAAATCAGCCATTTCCAGGCCCAGGGAAATGTGCTTCTTATGGGTGATTTAAATGCTCGAACAGGAGAAGAATTCGATTTCATTGAATCACATGGCACCAGATTCATAACTGGCAATAACAACCTGTACCCTTCTTACCCCAGCAGACAAAACTGCGATCAAATCGTGAACGCTCACGGACGGCAGCTTCTACAGCTCTGCCGAGGACTGGCTCTGTACATCGTCAACGGGAGACTGCGAGGAGACTCGCTCGGCCGATACACCTATAGCTCAGCTCTTGGGAACAGCACTGTAGATTATGCCATCACAGACCTAGATCTTTCCTCTTTGAGAGCATTCACAGTCAAACCCTTAAAACCTTTCTCAGACCACAGCCAAATCATCCTCTATATAAAGCAATCTGAAACATCACCCAAACCAACTAGGATCCCACATCAAATGAGCAAGTTATTGTCTTTCAAATGGACAGAAAACAGTGCCAGTAATTACAGCTCTGCTGTTGAATCTCCAGAAATACAATCCCTCATCCATTCATTCCAAATACAGGAATACCCTAAAAATCAATTCGGCATCAATCAGGAAGTACACGATCTAAACTACATATTCTACAAAACAGCACAAAAAAGTAATTTGTCAATTGTTAAACCAAAGAAAAAATATTTAGACACAGACAAATGGTTTGATTTGGACTGTAAGGCTCTGAGAAAAAACCTACGAAATTTATCAAACCAAAAACACCGACAACCAGATAATTCGGACCTCCGCCTTCTTTACTGTGAGGCATTAAAACAATATAAAGCCACACTCCGGCGGAAAAAAGCACAGTTTCTGCAAAACCAGTTTGAAGAAATTGAAAAATCTATAAACTCACACAAATTCTGGGATAAATGGAAATTATTATACAAACCAAATCAAGAAGTTCTGGCAATCCAAGACGGGGAGAAGTGGAAAAACCACTTCCAAGAATTATACAGCCCGACTCAAATTCAAAACTATAAACAAAATGAAATAACTAATAAACTAGACAATTTGGAAAGATCAATTAAAGAAAATCAAAACCCTTTAGATTTCCCCATAACAATGAAGGAATTGGAAGATAAATTAGGAGCCCTTGAGTCCAAGAAAGCCTGTGGTGTCGACAGCATCCTGAACGAGATGCTGAAACACACGGACCAAAGCTTCAAACTGGCCATGCTGAAACTGTTCAATGATGTTCTGTGTGTAGGGTTCTTCCCTGAGATCTGGAACAAGGGCCTCATCAGCCCCATCCCCAAGAACGGAGACAAATCAGACCCCAACAATTACCGAGGCATCTGTGTGAACAGTAAGCTGGGGAAGGTTCTCTGCAGCGTCTTAAACACCAGACTTTTAGACTTCCTTATGAAGCACAATGCCTTGAGTAAATGCCAAATCGGCTTTCTTCCAAAATGTCGCACATCCGATCACATTTTTACATTACAAACACTAATCGACAAATATGTACATCAAAACAAAGGACAAATTTTTGCTTGTTTCATTGATTTCAAGAAAGCCTTTGATTCAATCTGGCACAAAGGATTATACCTCAAACTCATCGACAGTGGAATAGGGGGGAAATTTTATGATTTGATCAAATCTATGTACACAGCCAGCCAATGTGCTGTTAAAATTGGAAACCAAAGAACCGAATTCTTCCCCCAGGGGCGCGGAGTGAGACAGGGCTGCAGTTTAAGCCCCACCCTCTTCAACATTTACATCAACCAATTGGCCAATACATTAGAACATGCCCCCTTTCAAGGTCTCACTCTACACGAGACAGAGATCAAGTGTCTTCTCTACGCAGATGACCTGGTCCTCCTGTCGCCCACTAAAGAGGGGCTTCAGGACAGCCTGGATCTGCTGGAGGATTACTGTCAGTCCTGGGCCCTGACCGTCAACCTCCAGAAAACTAGAGTCATGATGTTCCAGAAACGCTCCAGATCTCAGGGACCAACACACACATTCACACTATCACACAGAACCATCGAGAGCACAAAAACATACACTTACCTTGGCCTGAAAATAACCCCAACTGGCAACTTTACTTTGGCTGTGAATGAACTCAAAGAGAAAGCTCAAAGGGCTTTCTATGCCATAAAAAGATCAATCAAATTTGACATCCCAATCCAAATTTGGCTCAAACTTTTCAAATCCATAATTGAACCAATTGTTTTATATGGCAGTGAAGTGTGGGGTCCTTCTATCAAATTTGATTTCTTAAACTGGGAAAAACATCCAATTGAAACTCTACATTTAGATTTTTGTAAACGAATACTCAAAGTCCAAAGAAAGACACCAAACAACGGATGCAGGGCAGAATTAGGCCAATACCCTCTCCTTCTAAACATCCAAAAAAGAGCCATCAAATTCTGGAAACACCTAAAAACAAGCGACCCCAACACATACCATTACCAAGCCCTAAAACACCAAGAGCTGAACGTAGCGAGAAGTCCCCTGTGCCAGCTGGTGCTGAGACTGACTGGGCTCTCTCCTACAGAGATCAGCTCGCCTCAGCACACACACGCACTCACACACATTCGGCCCGCACAAATTATCAACACAGAACAAGACAAGTACATCACCCATTGGACTAACACCATTAAAAACCAACACAAACTGGAATGTTATTCGGCACTAAATCGAGAGTACACCGCTGCGAACTACCTGAGCACAGTGAGTGATGTGAGACTTAGGAAAACCCTGACGATGTACAGACTCAGCGAGCACAGCCTGGCCATCGAGACGGGCCGGCGCAGACAGACCTGGCTCTCCCGTGAGGACAGACTCTGCCCGCATTGCACCCTGGGAGTGACGGAGACCGAGCTGCACTTCTTCACAGAATGCCCAAAATATGAACACATTAGAGACCACTATTACCCCAAAATTAATAATATATTTCCCCAATTTAACACCTGTAATCCGACCCAAAAACTTTGTTTCATTCTTGGCGAAGAAGCCAAATGCTCAAATATAGCTGCAAAATTTGTAGCATCCTGCCACATCCTGAGGGACGACCAGAAACCAGCAAACATACAATAAACACACACTCACCCACAGCCTAAGATCTACACACATGTATATAATGTTCAATATTTCTCTTTTATATATATATATATAATTTTCTAAATCCATTTTATTTTATTCATTAATCTGTTCATTTTATTATTATTGTTTTATGATATCAGTTGTAATATTTCGTGTACTAAATGTTCCAAATCATTTTCTATGTTGTTTTGACGCTTTGGCAATACAAAATGTATTTTTTGTCATGCCAATAAAGCTTTCTGAATTGAATTGAATTGAATTGAGAGAGAGAGAGAGAGAGAGAGAGAGAGAGAGAGAGAGAGAGAGAGAGAGACGTGAGACGATGTGCGTCAAAATTATTTATTTATTTATTAACTTCGTTTTAATGAATTCGTTCATTATTGTTTTCTATAATTGACAGTGGATAACCCAATAAATGACAAAACACAAAGCCCTTTTAACAAGTAAGCCTATCAATAATTATTTATTTGTTATATTATCTGGAATAATTACGAAAATCCGTGCATTAGGACTATTCATTTATTTATATAGCCTATTCAGTTTAATTTTCTATTTAGCCTATTATAGATAGGACTATACTTTATTAAAATTAAACTGTATGTGTCAATTGATTGTGAAGTTAGACATCGAAAATTGCAGATCAAGCGCATGGGGCTGCGCATGTCTCTTGTTATGAATTGGATCCCATTTTCCGTTAACTACGCGCAGGGATATAGAACTGTAATGCGGTTCAAACTTGCCTGAAACTACTTTAGCCGTGCGTTTCCCTGAAAATAATTGCGCACCTTTAGAACGTTCTCAACCAATCAGAATCAAGCATTCAACAGTCTTGTAGTATAAAATGTAATTAATATAATTATTTGCGTAGGCTACACGTACCCAAAAACTTCTTTTGAACTGCCTGAAAAACTTTTTTGCGATAAATGGGAGTTTTTGCGAAAATGACGTGTTTCCATAGAGCATATTTGCTATTTGCAATTTAATTTACACAATTTGAAGGGTAATGGGAAAGCAGCTATTAACCCCCATAGGCTTCATGGTCGAGTTAATTTACAAGATCCAGCACTGAATAAAAAAGACGATTTTGTCTAATTGGGTGTCAAATTTCGTTCAACCTCCCCTCCACTAGATGCCAGAGATATCATACTTCATACCCGACTCATACTTCATACCCGACCCGACTTTGAGTTAGAGCTCATTGAATCAGTGCGACAAAAGCAGAGCTAGTGTGCGAGTACCGTATTTTCCGCACTATAAGGCGCACTTAAAAGCCTTTAATTTTCTCAAAAAACGTGTGCCTTATAATCCGGAGCGCCTTATATATGGATCAATTGGTTCACAACGCTCCGTGTTAATTCGCCTGCGAACTCGCACTCGTGTCCATCTTATGCCCGCTTTGTCACACGGCCAGTTCAACCTCATATAAATCAAGTTATGTGTGTAAATAACATGCCCAAATAACGAGCACTCACTCTTAACAGACACACTGTCCCCGGCGCTGCTCACGCGTCACAGAATGTTCATAAAGCGTTCACAGTAACCGGGTTTTCTCATTCAAAACAGAGAGCTGTTGCTGTCAGCGAGCCGCCGCACATTGAATACTCATATGAGTCAGGCTGCTAATGTAAGTTACGAGCCCGCACCAGCGCGCTCACTCTAATAAACGCCTCACCTCCGGCACCGCACGCTCGCCACATTCCCTTTAGCACATCTAACGTTAGTGGATGCATAACGGAAACCCAATCAAACGTTTGACTGCAGTATCTTAAGGGGTCGCACACCGGACGAGAAGCGCAGCGCCACGTCTAGGACAACTCCAGGTATATCGCACACCGAACGCGCACTTTCTCATCAGTGTATGGCCAGCAGTATTGTTATGTTTAATGACATGAAATGAAGATAATGTCTGTTCTGTGTTATGATTGTACTGTACAATTAAATAAAATCGTTGCTGAGTCTGCAGTCTGAAAACTTTACCTCAGAGCATCCCTTAACTGAATGAATTGAGAATCTCACCTGAAAAATCCAATAACAATTATCATTCAAGCAGCTGATTTCTGTAAATGAATGCAAAACTAAATGTAATATTGCAGCATAGGGCGAAGTCAGGATCCATCAGCAACGATTTGAGACAAAAATAATTTAAATTTTATATAAAACTATGTAAATGGCACTCTGTGGCGCAGCAGGATTTTGAACACAGTCCTGAGCCATTGCTGGGTGCCGCCGGTGTGTGTACACTCATAGAGAATAATGTGAGAAAATTCTCTAATTTAAAGAAAGTCTCTATCTTTTATAACTTTTAAGATATAGCCTTTTGAAATTAAGATAAAACAACTTTAAAAACCTCTGGCAAGTATTGCAGGACTAATGATTTCATGAAAGTCGCGGAGGCAGCCATTGTTCCACTCTGAGAACAAGGTGTTTGTATTTTCAGCTATCTCGAGGAATGGCTGATTCTGGCTCAGTCTCGGGATCACATGGTGCTCCTCACCTCAGCCTGTTGCGCCTTCGGGGTTAACTGAGACGAGAGCAAACTCTCCCCTGTGCAGAGGATATGTTATCTAGGTATGGAGTTGGACTCGTTCAATCAGACAGCATGACTCACAGAGGAGAGTGTCCAATCAGTGTTGAACTACAATCAAGAGCAGGACAGCAGTCCCACTGAAACTTTTTCAGTTTCAGGAGCAGTTTCAGGTCTGTGGACGGGGCCTCAACTGCATTGGCACATAAATTGCATTGAGTTGCTCACAGTATCCCTTGTGCTGGGCCACCTTAAAGGGCCGCTACAGGGTAAGCACTCCAAGGCAACATCCGTACGGACAACACGACGACCATTGAGTACATCAACCGCCAAGGTGGTCTACGCTCCCGCTGCATGTTGCACCTCGCCCACCATCTCTTCCTTTGGAGTCAGATGCATCTGAGGTTGATTCGTGCCATTCACATTCCTGGCATGCTCAATCGTGCAGCCGACAAGCTCTCACAACAGCCTACTCTTCCAGGAGAGTGGCGTCTCCATCCCCAGGCAGTCCAGCTGATATAAGATTTCTTCAGAGCCACACAGATAGATCTGTTTGCCTCTCCAGACTTGACCCATTGCCAGTTGTTTTACTCCATGACCGGTGGAACCCTGGGCACGGATGCACTGGAAAACAGCTGGACCCAGGTCCTGCAAAAGTATACATTTCCCCCAGTGAGCCTTCTCAAACAGACACTGTGCAAACTGCAAAGTCAGGGAGGATGAGCAGCAGGTCTTGTTAGTTGTGCCATGTTGGCCCAGAACTGAGTCCTGGTTCCCAGCATGCTCCTCACGACAGCACTTCCATGGCCCATTCCTCTGAAGAAGGACCTATTTTCTCAGAGATGGGGCACTGTATGGCACCAGCGTCCAAACCTCTGGAAACTCCATGTCTGGTCCCTGGATGGGACGCAGAGGCTGTCTCCAAGCAGAGGATGGCCCACTGGATAGTGGATGCCATCACCTTGGCTTATAAAGCCCAAGGCGTGCCTTGCCCATTTGGGTTGCATGCACACTCAATTAGAACTGTTGCTTCCTTCTGGGCGCTGGCTCAAGCTGCCTCACTGACAGATATATGTAGAGCTGTGGGCTGGGTGACACCTAACATATTCGCTAGATTCTATAGCCTCTGTGTAGAGCCGGTATCTTCCTGTATAATCGCCCCCAGTGGCCAGTAATGCGAAGGACCTGTTCTTAGTGTCAGCTTGCAACACCACTCCCACCCCTATGGGGCGGATATGTGCGTCTTTTTGCTGCAGTAGTGTTCCCTAGAAATGGCTAACCCAGCGAGTTCCTCTGTCACCCCTCTGGCAGTCAGACGTTCTGGAGCGTCTAATGCCAGACCTACACTTGTATGCTTGTGGAACCTGTGTTATGCTGGGTGTATGTATGTAGAGGTCCCTGTGGTGACTGCCAACTGTTGTACTACCCTGCTTGGCTAATCCATGTGTATCCATCACAGTGCCTCCCTCTGGGGTAGGATGTGGCTTATACAGTGTTCCCTTCCCCAAGGGCACACTTTCCCAGCGTTATCCAATAAGTCACACTGAGTGGGTCTTGCAGAACAGCAGAGACTGAACTTCTTTGCTTAGAGCTCCCACTTCAGCCCCTGGTTAGGATAAAAATAAATAATCTCACAAAGGTATTATTTGGGTTATATTCGGCCTATGTTTTATTATATTATAAGCCTCAATAAAAAACAGTCATTTAACTTTGATGGTTTAATTCATATTATTGGAAATTCATAAGGAATAAACAATCATTTAACTTTGATGGTTTAATTTGTATTATTGGAAATTCATAAGGAATAAACAATCACTTAAATTTGATGGTTTAATTCTTATTAAACCATCAAAGTTAAATGATTGTTTATTCCTTATGAATTTCCAATATTTTTATAGCGTGGGGTTTCAGACTTTTTAATGGTAATGAGCCCTAAACAATACACAACACTAAATGCTTTTCCCAAACCATCTCAGTGTAACAGCTTACTGTTCTTTCTTACTATATTCTTTTATTGTAAACTGTCCTGCAGAAGATTTTTAGGGCCCGAGCACCCAACGGTGCGAGGCCCTCTTGAAACTGTTAGGGTTTTTTATTTATTTTTTTTGTTCTGCAAAGTAAGGGCCGTTTTCGGGGCCTCAACATGCTCAAAAAGTCACCAAATTTGGCATGCTTGTCAGGACTGGTGAAAAATTTCGTATTTTGTTGGTTTCGCGGATAGGCGTGGCAAAATGGCTCGCTAGCGCCACCTAGAAAATTGGAAAAAAATTAGCCCCTCCTCCACGTTCAACCTACATGCACGAAATTTGGTGGGGATGTGTATCATTTCAAGCCGCACAAAAAAGCCTCAAGAACCCATACCCTAAACTCGACAGGAAGTCCGCCATTTTGAATTTGGCGACCGATTTGGGACGATTTACACACTCTGTACCTTAACTAACTCCTCCTAGGGATTTACTCGGATCGACTTCAAATTTCTGCTGTGCCTTCTAAAGGCATTGACGATGTAAAGTTGTGCTATCTGCGCGTTTTCGTCGATGGGCGTGTCCGTGGCATTGAAGATTCGCCATGAAACAGGAAGTTGTAGTAACTTGGCTGTAAATGCCCAGATCTGCACGAAATTTTACACATTTGACAAGAGTCCCGCCCTGAACAAATCTACATGCCGACATTCACCCACAGTCATAGCGCCACCTGCTGGCAAGAGGAAGTGACCTTAAAAGACGCAGCCCCCTCCGCATGTTTGACCGACAGGTACGAAATTTCTGTGGTACATCTACCGTGTCCAGACACACAGAAAAGTCTCTTGGAGTGATATCCTAAACTCAACAGGAAGTCAGCCATTTCTAATTTTACTGCCATTTTTGGATGATTTACTCATTACATACTTTAACTAACTCCTCCTAGGGATTTAGTTGGATCGACTTCAAATTTCTACTGCGCCTTCTAAAGGCATTGACGATGTAAAGTTGTGCTATCTGTGAGTTTTCCTCGATGGGCGTGTCCGTGGCGTCAATGATTCCCCATGAAACAGGAAGTTATACTAACTTGGCTGTAAATGCCCAGATCTGCACGAAATTTTACACATTTGACAAGAGTCCCGCCCTGAACAAATCTACATACCGACATTCACCCACAGTCATAGCGCCACCTGCTGGCAACAGGAAGTGACCTTTAACGAAGCAGCGTAGCAAATGCACAGCCGCACCGTCTGAGCTGCAGAAAATGCAACGCGGCCGCCTCACACCCCGACGTGCAACAGGTGCGAGGGCCCGCCCATCGCTGCTTGCAGCTTTAATTTAAATTATTTTTCTAGCCAAGACTAGAAACCAATTGAGACCTGTGCGGATGGGTTCAGCGTATCCTCACGCTAAAACACAAAATCCAACTTGTCCTGTGGTATTGACATTTTGTGTTCCACGACTGCACTCTGCAAACTAAAGTGGATGTTGTAAATTTAGCTTCTAACCCAAGTAAAACAGGAATTATGAGATGTAGAAGTTTATTGTCGTGTAGCCGCCTAGAAATATGAGTCTCCTTTCCAGCATCCACCTCTGCTTTAAACTGTAATCATAATGTATATAAAATAATCCTTCGTCTTAGTGAAACATGGAATTATTAATTTATCAGCTTTCAGGACGCAGTGATTGAAACGGTGCACTCTGAGCTCCGGTGGTGTCTGTGCCATGCATATTTTGACATAAATCTGATGAAGAAATAAATAAGTAGACTGGGATTAGATACGTTTCTGCTCAGCAGCCCTGAGATACTGATGTTAATTTCATATCTCATAGCACATCATCTGATCCTGATAGAATTTCTTCCCAAAAAAATACAGACCTGGAGACAAAACCCACACACACACACAAACTCTCTCTCTCTCTCTCTCTCTCTCTCTCTCTCTCTCTCTCTCTCTCTCTCTCTCTCTTTATTATGAGTCACTCTTGAAAAGGCCTCTGGCTAATAGTTCATCATTCATACAAGCAAATGAATTATTAAATGCCTCTCCACCTCGGCAAGGCAAATAAGTTGAAAAACAACTTGTCATCATCTTTGATCCTTTGAGAGTCTGTGGATAGAGAACCCATAAGCAGGTGTGTGGACTAGAAGCCTAAATTTCACAAATAATTACAAAAAAAGCAAAACAAGTATCATAAAATTAAGTGAAAAATTCAGTAAAAAAATGAAATAGTATTTTTTGTAAAACTTAGTCCAATAATATTTGTTTTATTTACAACAAAAAATTAAATCATTTATGTGTATGGGTGTAAGGGCACGGCCACATTAACAATAGGGGGCCAGTGCTTGGCTTTGGAGCAGATACTACTAGCCATCAGATTGCCAAAGCCTTTCCACGCAACACCCCCCACAAATAAGCCCTGTTATTTAGTGGCGCTTTGCCGTATATTCCATGCATTATGTAAGCAATAAGGTACGAGAGGCTGTGCTGTATCGTAAATAAGTAACGGCTGAAGGGTGTTGTTAGGCACGATGCGAAGCGGAGTGCCTGCAACCCCTTCAGCCGTTACTTATTCCCGATACAGCACTTGCCTCAAGTACCTTATTGCTTTTATAAAACGGTTGCCACACAATATTAAAGTAAAAACAAATTATTAGTGCAACTTTCATGTAGTTAAATCAATAAAAACATTCCTTCCGCTAGAAAAATATAGTACCTGACAGTGAACAACAAAGTTCCAATCTGTAATATGCAGGAAAGCTCAAATAAAAACAACAAACCATTCTTAAACTTTGTCTCATTCTTTTTATTTTTTTACAACACAAAATTTGTGAAATTTCCTCACACAAATAGGCATAGCTTATCTCTCAGCAAAATAACAAATAAAATAAAAATAAAAACACAAGGGCACATATTTTGATAGATAACAGTTAGGTCTTTAATCTAGTTATTAATTTAGTTGCTAAAATTCTGCCTAACAAAAGACACTTTATTTATTGTTGTTTATTTAAATTTATTTGAACATCTCCGTTTTTTGTGCACGCATTAAATATATTTGTCTCATTTCAATTGGCTCCACTGTGGTGACATTTAACACGGTTCTCTTTATACAAAAAAATACAATACAATATTTTTGGTTCTCTTTAGTTGGGGCTCAGCGCTGTCAGCGGTGTTTTCTGTTGCAGCAAGAATGTTACTCCAGTGCTTTCTTTGTTTTAAGTTTGGCCTCCAGTAGCTCTGTAGTGAATTTTATGAGAGACAGCGAATTCACCTCATCCAATAATGTTTTCGTTGGAGTCGTAAAGACAATGAGAAGAGAGGGTCGTTATAAAACGGAGCATCACACACCGATTTCTACTAAAGATTTCAGCACCATAAAACTGTCCGATGCCTGTGTCCGATGTCCACACCTGCAGTCACCGAAGCATTTCACTGCCCATTGGGTTTGCTGCACGGTATTTTTTTCGTTACGAGTCTTCTCGATTGTATCAATGTTACATTTCAGCACTTCAGCATGATGGTTCGTATTTGTGGAAGTCTCTCCAAATTGTTCCTCAAACCACTTACATCGTCATGCCACCTAGTAAATCGAAATTTACTTTAAATATTTTAGCCTTTTTAAATTATTTCTGTGAGCGGACATAATATAATAATCAGACACCAGGACAAACTCAAAGGTGGATCATTCAGGAATCTGTTCAGACCCGCACGTGACGCTACATAGCTACTGATCCCATATTTTTCTCCTTTGGAGCTTCTAACAGTTCCGTAGAAGTCACGGATAAGTGCGTTGAGTTCCATCTTGGTGATTTGTTTAAAATCTATGCTGCAACCCTTTTCACTACACCAGTCACCGAAGCATTTCACTGCCCATTGGGTTTGCTGCACGGTATTTTTTTCATTACGAGTCTTCTCGAATGTGTCAATGTCAATCAAACCCCTGTGGGCAGCTGGGCATGGTGAATTGAAATGTAACATTTTAATTTGATATACCAAATACATTTATTCTATATTTAACTTGTGAATGATTGACCTGCTACTGTACAATGGCTGCCTGTGGCTTATTAGAATATAGCCTACGCATAACCAATAAATCGCCCCCACTTTTCACTTCATTCTAGACTATTCTTAAAACAATAAAAGACCTGAAATATTTCAGTTGGTGTGCAATGAATCTAAAATATATGAAAGTTTAATATATATATATATGACACAGTGTCTGAGTGGACGGGATATTGCCCTATCATGCTCAAAGTGGTTCACCAATCACAACACACTTGTTATCCAGCTGGCAAATCAAAATTCTGGACCAAATATGGGACTAATATTGTTTTTTACATTCTAGCATGAAAACCATTTACAAAATAGGCAAATTGTGCTTTTCTATATCGTTGTCTAAAACAAAAGTATCACATCTGCGATGTAGTTCTGAAAATTTGTGCAGGCCAATAACAATAATGTTGACTGATATATGTCCACGTAACCCTGACATTTTCTTCTGAGAGCGGTCAGTTCTCTCTGGACCATGAACCTGTCCCTGGCTGATGTAGGCATTAATGTGGCCTGACCTTCCTGAGATTTTCAGGGTCTCTCTTAATTTTGGGAATGTAACCAACATGCAGCATGGGGCTCTGTTTCATTCCAAAGAAAGGTCACCTTCAACTGGTGTGGAACTGGAGGCCTGTGGCGCTGCTTTGTCTCCATTACAAATGAGTCGCTGAGCAGCAGACGTCTGCTCGGTGTGCACTCCTGAGAGGATGATAAACATCATGAAGACTCACTGTGTCCCTGACCTTTGCCTAACTAACAGTTTAAGTACAGTCTGTAATGTAACTAACAGGTGATAGCCATTGTTTATGAAACTAATTTTTTGTTTATATTATTTTACAGTTGTCATATCTGGCTTGAGGTGATTTGAAATAAATAGCTCATGAGTCATATGACATACTTTTATGGTATGTTTATGGTGTTTCTTCATCGTACTTGAGCTCTCTGAACTGATGCTATAGAAAAGCAAAAGTAAGTAATTTATGTTCTATTTTTTTTTTGTTTATATCTGGAAATACCACACACATGCAGTAATAATTATTTGTTTTGTCATGTTTTTCCCCTTTCCTGGTAAAAGTCAATGAAAATATATTTTTTTCATAATTATTTCACAGAAAGTGCTGAACAAATCATATATTAATTAAACATGTACATTTTTAAAGGAGCAAAACGCAAGTATCTGAGTTTTTGCAGAACTACGCCCCCTCTGGCGACAAGCGAAACTGCAACCAGAGCTGTGCGCGTTCATGGAGGAACACACACAAACATACACATGCACGTTTGCACGAGCTGTTCATAATAGAGTAATAAATAATTTGCAGTAATAAATCTGCAAGTCATTTAAAATATATGAAAGGAAAGGCATTCGAGTAAATTACACACTTATGTGTGTGAGGGGGGAAACGGGGGTAGTAGAAAACTTCGGTTTTTGTTTCCATCTATCTCCATGTGTTTACTGTATGCACTTATGATTGAATTATTATGGAAACACGTTCAGTTATCACTTTGTATAGGACCCGTTTGAGCCCTAGAGCAGACTGGAGATCTCTCCGTTTGTTGAAAGCCTTCCCGATGTTGACTCTCGTCTTATTCCGACGCCTGGTACTGGACAGACAGAAGTTTTATTTTCTTTGTCTCACATGGATTTTGCATTGGGGTTTGGAACAAACTACAAGCCGGTCTCTTTCCGCGCTATATAGAGATTTAATGAAGTGCACGTCACCGAAAGAAACAGATATGAGCTGCATTTTATTAATTATCGGCTAATTTCAAAATCAGCAAAGACAGCAGAGATAAGAGAGATCGGCAACAGGCCTGGTAAGATCATTTCATTTCTTTACTTTTAATGAAGATGGTAGAGTTAAGCGTCTGCGACTTACTTTCACTTTGATTTGCGATAGATTGCGGCGCGCTGGCTTGATGAATAGCTAGGGGCTCAGCTCAGCTGCTCATCTGAGGTGATGCGTGTCATCATATATGACTAAAATAACATGACATATATCCTGGTTTCAACAACCAGATGCATTTACACTTGTCCAGTTTCGTCTGGAATGCAGCCCAGACCACGTCCTCAAGTGGTTTGAGCGATCGGATTCAAATCCATCTCGAATGCGTTTCGGAGGGTATTTACACCCTGGTCTTTTCACAATCGAATAGCTATCCGATCACAGAAAACAAACGAAGTGACCAGGTGTAAGCAGCCCCTTTGAATCCATCTTCTACTTTTGTGGAAAGTTGACTAGAGTTGTGTCGCTCGAGTTGTCTTCTCTGATTCTCATGACGTCACGCCCAGTCTCAGATTCGAGCCTGAATCCCTCTTATGGGAGGGGGCCAAGATGGCGTTCATCCGTGCGGACATGTTTTGAGCGTGTCGTCAGGCAACTATGAGATTAACATGAAACTGCTTCTGAAAACCCCGATAAATTTGATTGATTATTAGTGTGGTCGTTCTCGGTCTACGGTGTGGTTTGTCAGGCCCATATGGGTAAGAAAAGAAATAGAGATAAGTCTCAGGTTGATACAGACATGGCGACTGACAATTGCAAAAGTGTCAACGAGATGGACACACAAGAAGAATTGGCCTTGGCGACACCTTTTCCAGCCACTCCGAATAAAAGTCCACCAGGAAAAAAGGGGAAATTAAAGGTGAACATTGATGAGAAAATTGATTCACTCATTAATGCTGTCGCGGAACTTACATCGAAGTGTGAGGGCACATTTCAGAGAGTTGAGTCCATGGAGAAGGTTCTGGAAAGTACAGCTTCTTCTATCACCGCTCTTTCTGCTACTGTAAGTGATCTGTTACTCGAGAGTGTTTCACACAAAGAGAAGATTCAGAAACTCGAAAAAAATGTTGCCGCCTTGCAGCAAGAGAATAAGCAACTGAAGGAAGTGTGTATGGGGATGCAAAACTACAAAAGAAGATGGGATCTCAGGATTTACGGGTTAAAGGAAAGTAATCCGGGCAAGGAGAGTAACACACGAGATATTGTTATTAAGATCCTCTCCAAAGTGTCTCCGAAGATTGCGCACAAACTTCCAGATGTCGTGGATTCGGTTCATAGACTGGGACAGGGAAGAGGTGACGGCCGCCCCAGAGTGATAATTATTCAGTTCGCCATGCGTCTCTATCGAGATACGGTGTGGAGAGATGCCAAAGACAACCACTATCTGAAGGAAAACGGGCTTTACATCAAAGAAGATCTGTCTTCGGAAGAACGAGCCGCAAGGAAAAAAGCATGGCCACTGGTGAAACAGGCGAGAGAAGAGGGTAAGAAGGCCGGCTTTCGAGGAGGATTTGCTTATATTGAAGGGGTGCGCATCAGTGTTCCTGACATTACCTGAGCGGATGGTGCCCGTCAACAGTTATGGAAGTCGGGGTCAACGCAACTGTTTTGCTTGATGCAATGTTTCATGCTTTCTCAGTTTTCACTTTCTCCAAAGGTACTTTTTTTCTATACTGGTTAATTAGTTGATTTTTTTGTAACGGCTGATTATAAGTTCGGTAAGTTCAAATTAATTTCTTTAAATGTTCGAGGCATTCGTGATGCAGTTAAAAGAAAAGCTACATTTCTTTTTGGAAGACATACAGAAGCTCAAATACTTTTTTTCAAGAGGCTCATTCTTGCGATTCTGATTCGAATTTTTGGAAAACCCAATGGGGAGATTATGCCATTTTTAGTCATGGATCCAATCACTCAGCAGGTGTCGCAATTTTCTTTAACAAGTTCAAAGGCAACGTTTTGGAGTCTTTTCGTTCAGATATTGGAAGATGGATTATACTGACTGTTAAACTGGACAATTAAACTTTAATAATTTGCAATGTCTATGGATTTAATACTCGAGTTCACAATTTAGAAATGTTCAAGAAGATTTGTGATATAATAACAGGTTTAAAGAAGAAATATAAGGATGGATATGTAATTATTGGTGATTTCAATGATGCTCCAGACGATTCTATTGATCGCTTTCCACCCAAACACAGTTCACGAATTTCAGATTTATTTGATTTTATAACTGACAAATTACAAATTTCTGATGTGTGGAGATATTTGAATCCAAGTTGCTGTGACTATACTTGGAATAATAGCACTTTTGCTTTAAAATCAAGAATAGATTACTGGTTGATTTCATACGACTTAATCAACTATGTCTCAGAAACAAAAATTACCTGTGCCCCTCTATCAGATCATAAATTGATATCGATCCTTTTTGATGGGTGTAAGAGTAGTAGTATTCGTGGATACTGGAAATTTAACAACAGTTAGGCTCTATGCACGATCGCTGCCATATTTGTCTCAGCACGCCCACCTACTTCCGGTGCTGTGTCAGTCTATGGTCAGAAGCCGGTTTTGCGATAGGTGGAGATAGTGTCAAATTACACTTGCTGTTTATAAAAACGTCCTCCGGTTAACGTGAATGATGTTAACAACACTGTGAGGCAGTTAGCTGTCACACAAGAGTAAAAAAGGTAAGTTATTTAAATTATATATTTCAAGCTAAATCAACAACTTTGAGTGTTAGTATTCTCTCATATCGTACGAAATTCGACTAGCGAATCAGCGTTTCTAAAATCGTTGTCTCCGTTTCTGAGAAAACAGATTTTATTACAGTTTTGCCGCTATACACTTGGCCTGCAGAAGGCGCTTCCGGAAGTAAAGACGATGACTGAGATTCGTTCGAACACACGTCAGCAGGGTTCGTGCATAGAGGCTATTGTTTTGTGGAACAAGTAAAATTGATAGCAAAAATTTTTGAAAATAATCATTTAAGCTTTGTTCAAAAGTGGGAGCTATTTAAATTTAAAGTCAGGGTAATTGCTATGAGAAGAGGTAAAGAATTAAAGAAAAATAAACTTAAGAAGATTATGGAGATAACAGAACAACTTAATACTTTAATTAAACAAAATACTCTATCTGAAGATGACAAGTCTAAATTATATCTTCTTAATTTAGCAATTGATAATCTATATATTGAATTAGCTAAGGGTGCTTATGTGAGATCAAGAGCCAAATGGCTGGAGGAAGGGGAAAGAAATACTAGTTATTTCTTTTCTCTTGAAAAAAGAAATTATATAAGAAAATCTATTTCATCCTTGACTATAAATGATAGAATTTCTAATAATCCTTCAGATATAGCATCTTTTGTGTATTCCTTTTATGAAAAACGTTATACCTCCCAGTCTGACAAAGAAAAAATAAGCACTTATTTACAAACAATTAAACAATTTGTTCCAAAAGTTTCTAATGATTATAATGAATATTGTGAAGATGATATTTCCAAAGCTGAGAGCTCTAAAGCTCTGTTTTCAATGAAGAAAGGAAAATCCCCTGGACCAGACGGGTTAACTGTTGAATTTTACTGTTTCTTTTGGGATCTTAGAAAACCCTTTATTTAGCATGTATAAGGAATGTTTAGAACAAAAAGAAATGAGTGCAACAATGAAACAAGGTATTATCAGTTTAATTCCAAAACCAGACAAAGACCTCTTGATCATTGACAACTGGAGACCAATAACTTTATTAAATATTGATTACAAAATTTTAGCTTTAGTTTATGCTACTAGATTAAAAAGTGGTTTAAATAAAATAATTGGAGAATCTCAAACTGGTTTTATGGCAAACCGTCATATTAGTCCAAACATTAGGCTTATATTGGACCTGTTAGATTATAATCAGTTTGTTAATTCAGATGCACTAATTTTATTCCTTGACTTTTACAAGGCGTTTGACACAGTTGATCGCCATTTTTGTTACAGAGCTTACATGCATTTGGTTTTGGAAATAAATTCATTCAGGTTGTTGCAATGTTTTATAAAGGCATTAATAGTTCCGTTATATTACAGAACAATACTTCTAGAAGATTCTTCATCAACAGAGGAGTGAGGCAGGGTTGCCCAATTTCTCCATTTTTGTTTTTAATTGTTGTTGAATTATTAGCTATTAGTATAATTAAAAATCCAAATTTACATGGTATAACTTTATTTAATAAAGAAATAAGAATGTCACAATTGGCTGATGATACAACGTTATTTCTAAAAGATAAGACTCAAATTAAGAATGCAATAGAATTAATTCAAACTTTTTCTGATGTCTCAGGCCTCCAGTTAAATATTACATAGTGTGAAATTCTCCCAGTGCATGATTCTTCTGATCAGTCAATGTTTAACATTCCAGTGAAAGATTGTGTTAAATATTTAGGAATTTATATATCAAAAAATTTGATAATCAGACAGCAACTTAATTTTAATAACAAGATTAAAAAAACAAAAATGATTTTCGACAATTGGCTAAGAAGAGATTTATCCATTTTAGGCAGAATATTAACAAAAGTAGAAGGTTTATCAAGATTTGTTTTTCCTGCTCTGTCTTTATTTGTTCAAGATTCTACTGATAAAGAAATTAATAGATTATTGGTCGATTTTTGTTGGAAAAATAAGCACCACCATCTTAAAAAAATGTATTATTAGGAAAGAAATCTGGAGGAGGTTTTGAAATGCTAGATTATGTAGACATGAATAATACTTTTAAAATTAATTGGATCAAAAGGTGTGTTATAGATACTGATTCGATTTGGTCATTTATTCCCCATAATATTTTTAAGAAGGTTGGTGGTCTTAAATTTCTTTTAACTTGCAATTTTTTACCTTCTAAATTACCTATAAAACTATCCAAATTTCATGAGCAAGCACTCTTGGCCTGGAAATTGTGCTTTGTGCATAATTTTTCTCCTCACAGAATGAAAATATGGAACAACGAATTGATTACAGTTAAAGGCAAGAGTTTATTTTTTGAGAAATGGTTGGATCATGGTTTAGTGTATTTAAGTGATTTATTTGATTCATCTTTAAAAATTCTCTCTTACGATTCTTTCTTGTCCAAATTCAATTTTCCTATAAAATTTAAGGAATTTTCTGTAGTAATTAAAGCTGTTCCCTCTGGGCTTATTCATTTAATGTGCAGCCATATGACTTATTATACAGTTGAAAATAAAGATTACGATCACCTTATAAATGGTAAAAATATTTTTGATAAACAATGTACTAACAAAGATATAAGACAAGTATTTAACGAACAAAAGAGAATTACTCCAAGAGGGAAATTTTACTGGAATTCCATTTTAGGAGATGTTAATTGGAGGAAAGCATGGCTGCAAATTTTGTATTTCTAACAAAGTAAGAGAAATTCATTTGAAGATCTTACACAAAATATATCCAACTAATATGTGAAGAGTTCAGATGCAAAAGCCTCTAAGTGCCATTTGAAATTTTCTTCTAAAATGACCATTTTTATCAAGCTTGTATATTTAAGTTCAGTAATTTCACTTAAATGGCAATGAAGATTACCTATTAATTGTCATTTAAGTGAAATTACTGAACTTGAATATACAAGTTTGATAAAAATGGTCATTTTAGAAGAAAATTTCAAATGGCATTTAGAGGCTTTTGCATCTGAACTCTTCATGTGGCTTTCTAACTTTATGGATGTTGGTAAAGAATGTTCTTTTTGTAACAACAGTGAGGAGTCTTTGAATCATCTTTTTGTTGAGTGCCAAAGTGTGAAATCATTTTGGAAAGAGTGTTTCTCTATTTTTTCAGTCAAAGTCAGTCTGATGATAACTCTGAATATGAAAGATATTATTTGTTACTTTGACAATGATGATAAAAATATTCAGAATTTTGTAAATTTTATCATCTTAAATGGCAAGTTTTTCATCCATAAATGTAGATTTTCAAAATCTCCTCCCTTATACAAGATTTTCTCTAACGAACTCACTTTATTAATGAAGTCTCTTAAAATTGTGAAAAACTCAAAAGCTATATCTATTGTAAAATATTACGAATCTGTATTTGCCGTCTTATGAATGCCTCTATTTTATTTTATTTTATTTATTTTTTTATTTAAACATATTTTGAGTTTGTTATTCATGCCTGTTTTGTTTTGTGTTTTTGATCAGAGAAGGGCTCATTCAGCCCATCAGGCGATTAAGCATGTATGGGTTTTAACATGAAATGTTGCGCAATGCACCTTTAATGAAATACAAATTCAGAAAACTGGATTGTTGTGAAAGTAGTATTATATAAATACAACATTGTACAACAATGCTGTGAATGACTTGCACTTTAGCTTTTTATCATCCTGTCTTTTATATGGCTGGAAGTTCCCATTCAGGGAACTTCGAGCTGCGTGTAACCACTATGGGAACACCCCTGCGTGAGTGCGTCATGAAGCATGTATGAAATCAGTCCAATGGCGAGACAGAACGTCATAGGCGGGGTAACGTATCGACCAGGAAACTATAAAGCACCCCAAAAACACAAACGCGACAGCTTCTGAGTCTTCAGCAAGCCCTCTTTGTGTGTGAAAATACCAATCTGTGTCTCAAAGTGTTTTTGCCTGTCCTTAGTTTTAGGCTAGGCAGGAGTTTTCACATATTAAAAAAACTATATATAAGACATGATATTTGAATATGGAGAGTGATCAGCAGTTCAGAAAGTGTGTTCATCCCTGCCCACGCTACATCATGGGTGGGGATACACACGATCTGTGTGTTGTTTTTATGGGAGTGCAGCATGCCCAGTCAGCTCTCGAGGGGGCTGGCTGTGAGCATTGCGAGCGTTTGTCGATGAGAACGCTCCGCTCCCGCCGTGCCCTCTTTGAGGAGAGTGGTTCGTTTACGCCCCCCGCGGTTCGGGTCTCGCTGCTGCCGAGGCACAGTGGAGGCTTCAATCGTGGGGATCGCAAATGGATCTGTCAGCGGAGATGGACACAGGCTCCGCCCTATCTCTGCCCTTACCTGACAGATCCAGCGCCTCAGATCTGGGTTTGGGAGTCCATGCTGCGGTTTCTCCCGCCCGGGCTGAGGCTCCATCACTTCAGCTATCGAGTTCTGAGGAACTGGATGTTGTAAGTGTGGATACTGTGGAGACTGGGGACTCGTCACTTCAGTCTCCTACTGGTGAGGAGCTAATGGAGGTTTTGACTCGCGCTGTTGAGAGATTGAGCATTGAATGGCCAGTTGAGAGACAGGAGACTAGAGTTAAAAGCAAACTAGTAAGTAAGTAAGTAAGTAAAGGTTTATTTCTATAGCACATTTAAAACAGCTCGCGCTGACCAAAGTGCTGTACATAGCGCAATAGCCACAAGATAAAAAATAAAATAAAATACAATAACAAATCAAAGAATTAAGCAAGATCCACAAAGAAAGACAGACACTTAATTACAAACAGAGCAAGTTAAAACAATTTAAGAAGCCGGGAAGGCCAATGTAAAAAGGTGAGTTTTAAGCCTGGATTTAAAAATCTCAATTGAAGGGGCACTTCTGATGTCAACTGGCAGTCGGTTCCAGAGCTGAGGGACACCAACAGAAAAGGCTCTATCACCTTTTTGCTTGAGCCGGGAACGTGGGACCTGGAGGAGGCCTTGACTGGAGGATCTTAGGGACCTCGGAGCTACGTAAGGATGAATGATATCCTTTATGTAGCTGGGGGCCAGGGAGTGAAGAGATTTAAAATCCATTAGCAGTATTTTGAATTGTATCCTAGACTGGACTGGAAGCCAGTGCAAGGAGGCTAGGACTGGTGTAATGTGCTCACGGTTTTTTGTGTTTGTGAGTAGCCTAGCCGCTGCATTTTGAACCATCTGAAGCCTTGCCACCAGAGTTAGGGGGAGACCAAAGTAAAGAGAGTTACAATAGTCCAGGCGGGAGGTTATGAAGGCATGTATGACTTTTTCCAGATCATTATATGACAGAACAGACTTGAGTTTAGAGATTATTCTTAATTGATAGAAACTGGTCTTTACAACAGATGATATTTGTTTTTCCAGATTGAGATGGGAGTCAAAAATAACACCCAAGTTACGTGCATGGGATTTAACAAAGGGTGCAAGGGGACCAAGGTCAGCAGGGATGGCAGATTTGGATTTTGGGAGGCCAAAGACAATAACTTCAGTTTTGTTGTCGTTTAACCCCCTGAGGTCTGAGGTGTGTTTGGGGCCCTTGAGAAGTTTTGACATGCCCTGACATTTTTGCTTATTTCAGCTACTTACAACATACCATTGGCCAACATATAATTATGCTATATTCAGCACAAACACTGCTACAATAATACATGAGCAAAATAGATGTACATGTTTGCATTTTATAGAAAAAAAATATTATGCGTGGTAAGTTAGTTTTAGGAAAAAAATTGTCACTGCAATAAGGCCATTTAACAAATACTGAACAGTTGTTCACAAGACTTTTGACTCACCATTCTTGTAGGCTAGAATTTTTACTACAAAATGATGTGAAAATCATTCTGACCACACTTTCACAAACCACAATATAACAATTTAAATATTGCAAGTCAGTTTTTGTGTCAGCACTGCTGTATGCGTGGGAGTGTTAATGGCCATGAATATTAAATGAGATTTACACCAGGGGAGACAAAAGACACTCCCCCAGCGGCTAATGGCCCATCAAGCTGCTGTGAGGCAGCCTGAACTAAGAATGAGAGGAGATTCAAAGGTTATGTTTTCTGTTTTATTGTAATTCCTCCATGTGGAGGAACTAAATATTGTGCCTCACAAGACCAGAGTGCTACATACATAAACATAGTGCAGGTGAAAAGTTTGGACACATTCCTATTTTTAATATTTAAAATAATAATAATAAATTAAGAGTAACACAGTCACACATCTTTATGCCACTCTTGAAAACAGTTCTTTGCCACCAGTAGTCCCTGATGGAGCTGACCTTCACCATTGCCATGTAAAACAACAGCCCAATGTAGCGGTACATTTCACTGACGCTGACATCTACCCATTTGTATTTGCAGCCTATTGCAGTTGGCTTGGCAGCTTGGGCATTGGTGTTGTGGCACAGAGTTGACACAGCACTTTCTGAAAAAAACTGTTTGAATAGACTTATGGGCGAATGCGAGTCTACAGCACTCAGTTGCGGTCCAGTTTCCCGTGCGGGCAGGAATCGCAGTGTCTGTGGAGCCAAGTCAACATCAGTCTCTGTTTTCCATGACAGCGTGGACTGCCTGTTGCTTTCCTTGTTTGCCTTGGCTCTCTTCGGGACAAGTGCTTGGACATGCTCATTGTCACATCTGTTATAAAAAAGAAGAAAGAAGTTATAAAAAAGAAGAAAGTGTGAGCATGTTGATAACACAATCAAATAAACTGTATTATCATTATCAATCACTAATGGCCATTGATAAAAAATAAGTTTTTTGTAGTTTTACTCAAGAATATGAACTTTTAAATTATGATGCTGTAAACACAAAAAGGCTACATTTCATCTGTAAAATATTACATCTATAAACATACCCAGTATTATTCTCGATCGCACCGAGAACTGAACGACACCTGCGTGTCCCTCTGCGTGGTGCTGGCGAAGGAGAACGGGATGCTGAGACATTCCTGAGAAATTAAAATAAAATAAACTGTTAGCATTATCCAAAGTAAACTGATGGAAAAATAATGGGTATGGATAAAAAAAAGAAGTTTTTTGTAGTTTCACTCAAGAATAGGAACTTTTACATTATGATGCTGTAAACACAAATAGGCTACATTTCATCTGTAAAATATTACATCTATAAACTTACTCAGTATGATTTTCGATCGCACTGATGTGAACGACACCTGCGTGTCCCTCTGCGAGCTGCTGGCGAAGGAGAGCATGATGCAGACACATTCCTGAATGAAAAATAAAAAAAAACTGTTAGCATACATTAACCAAAGTAAACTGATGGACAATAAATGGGTATGGATGCACAATGTATGTCTGTTGATGGTCCATGGAACGGAGAAATATCTATTGATGGGCATATACATGAAATACTCAATGAATAGTTCGTGAATGACACATCACTACATTTCAAACATTTACACCTGTATTCACAAGGCCATGGTAGTGTCATAGGCTAACCGAACATTTATATATCTGTTGATCGGCCATATGGACGGAGAAATATTAATGGGCCGACGTGTCGCGTCACCGCGAGTAGGCTGTTGATGGCCCGATTGCACGCATTTAGTGTGAATGGACCGTTTGCGAACACATTTCAAACATTTACACCTGTATTCACAAACATCTGTGCATAAGGCAGGCCTAAGTTATTTACGCATGATATAGTGTCTAGGGTAACCAAAGCTGAACATTTAATTATATAAATAGGCCTAGATATATTGTATTTAGACCTAATTACCGGAGCCTGAAATATATTTCTCTCAAACACATTAACATAAGCAGTTATTAGCAAACTAATTACATTACATATACATGAACATTTATATATAAAAATGTGTTGTATTTTGACAGTAGGCTAGAGATCACATATTTTACCGGAGGCTGAAACATATTTCACGTAATCAGTAGGCTATATAACCTAAACATGTAGTTATTAACAAAATACATAATGCAGAGTATTTGATAATATAATAGCCTAATATACAAATTTGTTTAGAGAGTAACAGGCTATATCACATTCAAAACATATACACGAGCGTAGGCTAGGTACTATGCCCGAATGATGTGAGGCAATCTTTTCAAAATCTAGTCGGAAAATTCATATGAGCTCTATATGATCAGAAAATGAATTATACAACACTAAACAACTTACTCCGAAATTAAATCCTCGGCGGGGTCAACGCGTTCTTCAAAATGCAGCCGTTCGTCGTCCGAGTTGCAGGAATCTTCCTCAGAGGAAAAGGTGAATTATTCCTCGCTGTGCAGAATCATCTGAAGGACCTCTTCGGCGGAGTAGCGTGCCATCCTCAAAACGCGATGAACTATCAGTGAATCTGATGAAGAAACTTTGTGTTTTTATGCCACTGATCGGTGGGCGTATGCTTTGCATATCATTAGATCCCCCATTTTACCATGTGAAAAGCGCTGGGGGCGTGGCGGTCTCAGCTAATTAAAGATAATGAACTGAGAACGAAAAAACTGTGCCTCTCCTTGGTTTCAAACGGATTACATAAACTGGAAATATTTATTTTTTTAATAACTTTTTAATTTTTAATTACTTCATTTAAAAGAAGAGAACACAAGCTTTAAAAGGACATATGTCTCGTGTCTCTGTGACAAGTATTGAGTGAGTAACAGTGTATTTTTCGGACGCGTTTTAGAATGGACTTCACTGAAAGAGAGAACGCAGAACGTGCATCATGTTTATTATTGTTTATTTGGCGAAGAACACAACACTTTGTTTTTATTGTGAGGTTCCACAAAAAAAATACACACTTCACAGGATCGAATGATGTATAACACTTATATGTAAGATCAAAATCAACAGAGTAATTTGAGTCTTTTTTGCACTGATAAGGAAAAAAGTGTGCTTATATCGCGGGCGATATGGTCGACCCCAGGGGGTTAACTGAAGAAAATTGTTAGCCATCCAGATTTTAAGTTCTTTCAGACAATCTAAAAGAGAGGGGTGGATTCGACCCCAAACCTCTCTCTGGGGGTGGATTCGATGGTACAGGAGTGGCCGAGGTCACCCCTGTAACGCTTTCCCCCCGATTGCTCTGGTCCCAGGAGTTCTTGAGAGGGTTCGCTGGGACAGGGTCAGTCTACTGTTAGTAGCCCCCTACTGGCCGGCCCGAGTTTGGTTTGCGGACCAAATTTCTCTCCTCGACAGGTCTCCTCTGGAGATTCCGATCAGGAGGGACCTTCTATCTCAAGCGTGAGGGTCAATACTTCACCCCCGCCCAGATCTATGGAGGCTGTGGGCTTGGCTCTGAGGGGGCCCAGCTCACAGAATCTGGTTTCTCGACTGAGGTTGTGGAGACCATCCTCCAATCCAGAGCTCCGTCCACGAGGAAATTAAATGCCTTGAGGTGGATAATGTTCGCCTCTGGGTGTGGAGAACACCAGTTGGACCCAGTTAACTGCCCGGTGTCGGCAGTGCTGGAATTCCTTCAGGAGCGTTTCTCCACAGGGTTATCCCACTCCACTCTGAAGGTGTATGTTGCGGCCTTTTTTGCTTACCACGTCCCTTTGAGTGGAGCTTCTCTTGGGAGACACCCACTTGTAATTCGTTTCCTTTGTGGTATTCTGAGGCTGAGGCCAGCAGTGCGCATGAGGGTGCGGACTTGGGACCTGGCGGTCGTTCTAGAAGGGCACTGTCTAGCTCTGTTTGAGCCCATTGAAGAAGTTCCTGAGAAGTTTGTTACTCTAAAGACTATCTTTCTTCTGGCTATATCTTCCTTAAAGAGAAAAGGAGATATTCAAGCTTTGTCAGTATCTCCCTTGTGTCTAGAGTTTTCTCCCGGCATGTTGAAGGCTTTCCTCCTCCCTAGACCGGGCTACGTTCCTAAGGTCCCAACCAATGTGGTCAGGCCTATTGTGCTGCAGGCTTTCTACCCTCCTCCATTTCTGAAGTCGGACCATGAGAAACTGAAACTGATCTGCCCTGTGAGGGCCCTACATGCATATGTCCACAGAGCTGCCCTGTGGAGAAAGTCTGAACAGTTATTTGTTTGTTTCGGACATCCTAAGAGAGGTTGTCCCGCATCTAAGCAGAGGTTGAGCTAGTGGGTGGTTGAGGCCATTTCACTTGCCTACGAGTCTGCTGGTCAGCCTTCTCCTTTGGCTGTCCGGGCTCATTCAACTCGGAGCATGGCAGCCTCTAAGGCTTGTCTGTCAGGAGTTTCTATTAGGGAAGTTTGTGATGCGGCTGGGTGGTCTTCACCGCACACTTTTGTGAAGTTCTATCATCTTGACTTTGGCTCCTCTCCAGGGGCGCAGGTGCTTTTGTCTGAGTGTGTGCCATGATTTCACACAACGGACACCTGCTCGTATGGCAGCGTTGGTATTAGCTTTCCCATACCGGTTACACGCAGCTCGAAGTTCCCTGAATGGGAACGTCTCTGGTTACGCATGTAACCTTAGTTCCTTGAAGGGATCGAGATGCTGCGTGTCCATGCCATACTCCCAGCATGCCCGTGAGCACTTGCTTCAGTCTTATCAGAAGCTGTCGCGTTTGTGTTTTTGGGGTGCTTTATAGTTTCCCGGTCGATACGTCACCCCGCCTATGATGTTCCGTCTCGCCATTGGACTGATTTCATACGTGCTTCATGATGCACTCACGCAGGGGCGTTCCCATAGCGGTTACATGCAGCGTCTCATTCCCTTCAGGGAACTAAGGTTACATGCGTAACCAGAGACGTTCATATCAGAGTGTTTAGACCTTGTTGAGCACCGTATCACCTGAGCACCGCATCAGCATTTCGTTTGATTTGTCACTGTGCCAGTGTTCTGTCAAATAATGCTACCTATCAGATAGTACGTTTAGCATTTATATTGCTGTCCATTAAAATTTGAAATTACAGTGTAGCCTGTGTACTTTGTACAGCTGCCATCAGTCCCTTTAACTTGGTCTGTTATACATAGTAATGGAGCCACTTTTGTTGTGTTTCTTTAGAAATAAATAACGGACAAATGGAGTCTTTGGATGCCTCAGATGTAAAGTTATTCGCTGTTAAAGTGATGCTTAAATGATGGGGAATCAATGGAATGCTAACAGCAGGTGACGGTCTGCTACAATGGCGGCCCCCAAGGGAAGCTTCAGTTTCCGCTGATGGAATAGCCCCTTGTTGAAAACAACGCAGTCTTTAAAACATGCCAGCACATCACACATGCGTTTAGAAAAGCAAAAGTCTATGAATAATCAAAATAGCAAAAGGGAGTAGAGCACATATCCATAGTTTTAACTATGGCTGATCTGAGGTAAACTTATAAGAAGTTACAGAGTGTCATGAAACTGCACATGGAACATGGACAGAGGTGATCCAAACACAGGCTTTATTTAGAGGAGAATCCAGAGTCAGGTACAGAGAAACAAGTAGGGGTCAAAACCAGGTAAGCAGTCCAGATCAGCAATAATACAATGCAGGGATTAGGCACACAGGAAGACCAGATACAGGCAGGGAGTCCAGGACCGTGAAACTAGAAAACCCTCAGAAATACTAAGAAACCAGGAAAACGCTAGAAGCTGTCAGACACTTACAATAATGAGCCCCGAACAAAGGGAAAACTCAGGCTTAAATCAGAGATGCTCAATCTACAACAGGTGTAACAAATAAACCATAATCTGTCCAGGATGAAACATGAATGAAACAATAAACTAGGAAGGAGTGCCCCCCAGAGGCTCAAGTGGGCACTCCAGCCGCAGATCGTCACACCGAGTGTATATTGTGTAATATCTGTGTGTAGTATTTTATTTAAATATTAGTTTCACAATCTGTTGCACCTCACTGTGTAAATTCCAAAATTACTGTTAACATTAATGGCACCTTATATATTTCTTATTTTAATCATCCCTCTGTAATAGTTTGTGTTTATTTTTGTGAATCATAGGCTGTTATCATACATTTATGTCAATAAATCATAGCCACTAACCAATGAGAAGAATTTGTCCCAGCTACAGTCCCGCACCCAGAGTCCGTTTCTCAGACCCCCAATTTTTTGAGACAGTGCCTCCTATCAAATTCAATCGGATAAACGTGAAGAACTTAAACCGAAACTTGAGTAGGCTATCATCAATTTTATTTAGTGAATCTTACTCATTTGATTTCTGTTTTAATTAAACTACTTTATAGCTCATCGATACACCAACATGAATAGTCCATTTAATATTTGTAAAGATAGTTTGTAACAAAATGTGAGCTGTTAATGCATGTGTTTTTGCCTTTGTTCCCCGAAAATATTTTAATAGCTAACATTAGCCATAACTTTGGACTTTTTGTTGACAAGCTATTGCAAAAATGTGATTAAAATTAGTTGACATTAAAGTAGACCAATCAAATACATTAAAGGTGCTATATGGATTTTTTAGCGGCCTCTATGATGTTTCAGATTGCAACCTTTTTTTTACATGAGCGCTCATGCGTGTGCTTGAACACAAGAGCGTGAGCACTCATGGGACACGGCCACACTGAAACTTTCAACACATCCGAGAAAGCATCACACAACATGCTGGAAACTCATCTAAACTCCCACTGCAACGTTACAGTAATAGGCTACTTTTATCAGCTTGACTGAACTAATGCTCCATGCCCATTTCAGTGTAACAGTAAGATCGTAGGAAGTAACATTACTATACTGAAAATGTGTCTGGAACTGTGTATTGTAAACAATATGATAGTAGTGGGATGAGTGACGTTAGACAGTAGATTTAGTATTTAAAATAAAAGTTACATCCTAAAGCACCTACTTTTTGTTACCCTGGAACTGTCTTTTTTAATTAGCGGATGACTCTCAAATTTAGCAGATGACTCTCCAGAATTCAAACACTCTGCCGACGTTGATCCGTGTTTTCGTCCTTTGTTCTCCGATTCACGTTTGGCCTGACATACTTCAGCAGATACTGAGATTTTTGTTTCGTTTTTTTTTTTTTTTTTTTATATTTTTGTGGCGTTTGTGTTGGAGTCTGTGTTGTGCTGGAGGCAGGTCATTTTCAGATTCAGATTCATACATTCAGATGCTATTTTAAAGCACGCATGCTTGGCCATAATACAGAGTGTGAACAATGCGCATACACTGTAGATGATTCTCTCAGCTACACAGATGCATTTTACTTTTTGCAAATGATACATTATTATAAGGAAAAATAAATAAACATGAGGGAAATCATTGTTGTGTCCATGACGATGGGAAAAATAGTCATAAAGCATTTACCCAAATTATTATATGCATGTTTAACTGAAGCTAATTTGGGTGGGTTTGTCCCTTCTCTTTCTTTTACGGCCCTGACGAGAACATCAATCTCCTCGGCTGTGAACCGTTGCTGAAACGCGGCGGGTAAATGCGCCGTTAAAATAGAATTGCGCCATGGAACAAGTGCATCTCGTTCATCATGCTCTTTAAGGGAATGTGATATGACGCTCTTATTGGTTTGTTTCCGTTACGCCCAAATCACATGAATAATGAAGCTACTCCAGACCTACCCCTTTTAGATTTGCGCCAGGCGCAAGAGGCATTTATCCTGCCAGGATAATAGCAACAGCACCAGGATCCACCCACAAAGTTACTTGCGCATTGCACTTTTACACTTGCGTTTCAGATCTTTAAAATAGGGCTCAGAAGCTTGTGTAAGCCAGGTCACTGACTAGACCAGTAATTATAATCATTTTATTTTTATGAATATACAGTGCCCTCCACAATTATTGGAACCCCTGTTTAAGATGTGGTCGAGGACTTCTAAAAATTCTTCCTTTTTTTTTAAAACAACATAGAACCCAAATGCAAAAAAGGAGAAAATTCCAACCTTTTATTTAAGTATATTACTTTGGTGGTAAAATTTTTTTTAAAAATTTAGAAAAAGAAAAACTTCAAATCATGTGTCCCACAATTATTGGCACCCCTGAAGTTAATACTTTGTACAACCCCCTTTTGCCAACAAGACAGCACTTAATCTCCTCCTATAACATTTCACAAGATTGGAGAACATAGAGAGAGGGATCTTTGACCATTCTTCTTTGCACAATCTCTCTAGATCATCCAGTGTCCTGGGCCCTCTCTTGTGCAGAGGCCATCAGGTTTTTATTTAAAATGTCCAGGTAGTTCAAAGCGTTCATAATGCCATGCACCCTAACAAGGTTCCCAGGACTTTTGGAAGTGAAACAGGCCCACAGCATCACAGATCCTCCACCATACTTCACGGTGGGCACGAGGTACTTTTCAGCATACTCATCTTTTGTTTTACACCAGACCCACTTAGAGTGTTTGTTGCCAAAAAGCCCACTCTTAGTCTCATCCGACCAAAGCACAGCACACGATCCCAGATGAAGTCCCAGTGCCGCTTGGAAAACTTTAGACGTTTACGTTTGTCAGTGTTAGTGAGAAAAGGCTTTTTCCTTGCATGCCTCCCAAACAGCTTGTTGGCATGTAGAGTGCGTCTGATGGTTGTTTTGGAGACTTTGTGACCCCAAGATGCCACTATTTGATGCAATTCAGTGACAGTGAGCCTAGTACATTTTTTAACTTCTCTTATCATCCTCCTCACTGTGCTTTGTGGCAAGATAAACATGAGACCTCTTCCAGCCTTGTTTGTCACCTTTCCAGTTGTTTTAAACTTGTTAATGATTCCTCTGACTGTAGATACGGGCAAATTAAGGCGAGTGGCTATTTTCTTGTAGCCATTGCCTATCTTATAAAGGTCAACACACATCTGCCTTACTTGAATAGTGTGTTCTCTTGTCTTTGCCATGTTGACAAATGGGTAAGAGAATTTGGCCTCTGTGTCATGTCATATTTATACCCCGGGGAAAGAGGGAGTCATGAATTACTAATTAAAAGTTTCTAGATATCCTGACCAACTTTAGCAACTACAGAAAATATGTTTAAAAAAAAATCAATTACATTTTTCAGCGGAATTGTTAGGGGTGCCAATAATTGTGGGACACATGATTTGAAGTTTTTCTTTTTCTAAATTTTTATTTATTTTTTTTACCACCAAAGTAATGTATTTAAATAAAAGGTTGGATTTTTCTTCTTTTTTGCATTTGGGTTCTATGTTGTTTAAAAAAAAGGAAGAATTTTTAGAAGTCCTCGACCACATCTTAAACAGGGGTGCCAATAATTGTGGAGGGCACTGTATGTTTAGAATTAATAACAAAAGAATGCAAATAAGTTAATTTTAAGTTTTATATTATATTACAAAACTAAATCTAGGAAAAGAAATTGGCCAGAGAAATTTCAATTGGATGATGTCGGAGGTTAGTCCCGCCTCCAGGAAGTGAGTTGAAAAAAAAAAAAATGAGAGCAGCAGAGAGTGTGATGAAGGAAACACGCAGATTGATGTTAGTGCGCTGTGTTCAAAAAAAATCATTGTAATAATCTATTTTTAGATTATTTTAGAGAAAAATATTATTAGGAGTCACACTTTAAATGTAATAGAAGTTAGATATGCACATTAAAAAAGAAGACTGAAATCACCTAGAGTAAGACCAAACCAAAAGAAAACTTTATTTTATTTTTCTCTTCCACTTGCTTTTTCCTTGGTGAGAACCATTTTTGCTATATATATATATATATATATATATATATATATATATATATATAAAGTGGTTTTGAAATATGGAAAGGTATCATTTGAAATATAATGTGATAGACATCCTTCTAAAAACGGTAATTTAATCTATATTTTCATGATTACAATTTCGCAAAAACTCCCGTTTATCGCAAAAAAGATTTTACGTTCATATGAGGAGGTTTTTCAGGCAATTTGAAAAAGGATTTTTTGCAAAACTGCAATTGAAACGGGTTTTGTGCATTTACAGTCACCAGACTTAGAAGACGCGGTGTGTTTTGGGTCTGTGTCCACAATAAAAATTATCATCATTTTTAGGCCTATAACATTTATTAGGCTACATATTTAGAAGACGCTTTTATCCAAAAAGGGAACAAAGCAATTTGCCACATTTCATTCATAGCGCGTTCTGGACTACCTAGACGACTAATGTATATTGTAATGGTCAGTGACATCATCACTTTACACAAGTGTAACCCACAGCTACACGTTTTATGGCGTAATAACTTGGGTACAGGTGATCTATAAGATTACAGAAGGTGGGTTTGACTCACTGGAGTATAGGAAATTTATAACAGAGACTAAAGCAAGAAAGCAACTCAGACTCAAAGGTAAATGTTAATTACTAGGAAATCAATTGTATTGTTATTAAGGGTAAAAAAGTTGGTAACCCTTTATAATAACTGCACGCTATTAATCATTAGTTAAAGGGTAACTAAACCCCTGGTCAGAGCCTGACTCCACCCACTGGCAAAATTTGAAAAATGCTGGAAAAGTGGGCAGAGCCCAGCGGAGGGGGGCGTGCACCTGAGATGCATCTCTTTGTATGGAACTTGCCTATGTCACCAACAACCGCTGTGTCACATACCACCGCAAACATCCAATAGGAAAATTCAACTGCAGTAGCCACCGTTCAACCTGAAGAGGGCAGCACTAAGACGTTTTTACACCATATATTGTAGAAATAGAACACTTTATAAACAAATGCCAAAAAAGTTACTCGAATCAATGAGTGGTAATAAAGATCCATTCTTACAGATCATTAACTAAAAAAAGTTGGTTAAGTGTTTAGTTACTCTTTAAGCATGAGTAAACAGTTAATTCATCATTTATAGAAAATAAAGATATTACTAAGCAGTTTATAAATACAGCTATAAATGTTTTTTTTTTTCTTGAAGCATATCTCTAATGTGTTTAATAATTGTATTTTCATACTTTGTTAATGATCAGTTAATAATTTCTAAATGAAGTATAGCATTATTTACAAACCAGTTATTTAAGAGTTGTCAGTCATTCAAAAGATCACTTAGAAAGTGTAAGTAAATGTAGTGAATATAGATGTTTATAAAGCATTTAGAAGTGGTCAGTTGACTATTTTGTGTGCTCATCTAAAGTGAGGACTATTCATGCTTCGTAAAGCATTTACAATGGCGATTTAACGGTTCATCAATCTTCTAAAGAGTAAAATGTAACAAACACAACACAGTGATACAGAACAGAAATATTTAACAGCCTTTAAATCTCCTTTATAAATGCTTTACAAGGCATGAATAGTCCTCACTTTAGATGAGCTCACGAACATAGTTAACTGACCACTTCTAAATGCTTCATAACTACCCGAATTAACCCTGAATTACAGCATTAATACACGTTAATAAAGCATTTATTAACACACAAAGTAACCATCACAATATGTCTGAATAATAAGATGTATGAATGTACATTTAAATAGTTTATTAATCATTTACTTACACATTCTCAGTAATCGTATGAACCACTGAAAACTTTTAAAAAACTGGTTCATTAAAAATGCAATTCTTCATTTAGAAATGATAAATTGATCATTAATAAAGGATGAAAACACAATTATTAAACAAATTATAGATATGCTTTTAAATCAAGAAGAAAGCATTTATAGCTGTATTTATAAACTGCTTATTAACGTCTATTAATGCTTTATGAATGATGAATTAACTGTTTACTCATACTTAACTAATGATTATTAGGGTGTAGGGGAGCGCGGGGCACAACCTAACGCGGGGTTAAATGTAACACGGACTTTTACATAGTTCGTCAGGATTAAGCCGGCCGTCTTTCCGCTCTTTTTCTCTTGCTGCCAGAAGACGGTCTTCCGCGAATTTGCGGAAAGTTTTGATTATATTTCGTGAAGATACTGGACAAAGAGTGTTTTGACACCATGAAAGTAAATTTTTTCATCATAGATTTTTTTCAGTTTCTGAGTTGGGTGTATACGCTTCCAAATCTAACTTTATATTGCCTTAATCACTGTCTTGTTGGCTCAAACATAGCACCATTTTGAAACATGTCAGCAATTAGCGACTGTTAGCTAGGTTTAAAATATGTAATATACAGCGTGGTTGGTTGTAACACAGTGTTAAAAACAAGCCGCCAAGTGTACAATGAGAATCAAATGAAAACGGAGCCACACAACTTTTCAGGTTTGAGTATACATTTAACTTTGTTGGACTTTCACAAACAATGTTGGAGTTTAAAATTTAGTGTACAATGAATGATAACTTGTTCATTTATTAAAAATATGGCCTGTTTTTAATGCAATAAACCCTTTAAATTTTTTATTTTAAGCTCATTTGTATTATTATTACTGTTATTATTATTAATTATAATAATTGTATATGCAGCTGCCACACACAAACCTAATTTAACTGCAATTATAATATTTTATAATTTTATTTATTATTATTTATTGCAAAACTGTGCAGCCCTTTTCTATGTCTTTATCCATGATATTGATCAATAACAAAAGGATGATTGGATGAGGGATGGATGTATGGATATCTGTCTATAAAGAAGCACAAACAATATCAAACTATACAAATAAAATAGTACTGAATTATGTGTGTTACACACAAGTGTTACAACTAACCCCTCTATCTGTTACAATTAACCCTGCATATGGGGTAATTTGTAACATTTGCACTTCTGTCACTTTCAGTCCAACTGTATGAAAATGGTAGGTCCTAGAAAAAAACTTTAAGTGTTCATTTGTAGCAGAGATGTGTATGTTGCTTGTGTAAAAAAAAAAATATTAATCTAACCTAATTACTTTTTAATTAATTGAGCCAAAACCAAAATGCGTTAGGTTGTGCCCCGCTCTCCCCTTGTTATTATAAAGTGTTACCAAAAAGTTAATGAATTTAATCTTTTGACAATTAAAGTAATATGAATAAACAATTAAACAGCTATAATAAACAGTTGTTCAGTTCACAATTGACACTTCAGTTCAATTTGTAAATTTAGAGTTCAAAATTAAGATTTAAAACCAGATTTCACAATTCAAAATCAGTGGCCACAGTAACAAAAAAAAAAAAACTTCAGGAATCAGATTCAATGTTCAGATGTCATGAATATTTTGGTACCGCTTCCTTTTACAGTACAGTACTTACAGTGTACTTACAGTGTACTTACCTAGAAAGTACTGCTAATATAAGGTAAGTACATGGAACAGGGTTAGGTTTAGGGGTAGGTTCAGGGTTAGTAGCCTACTAGTTATTACCCAGTAATTGTAGTTACTAAAATAAGTACATAGTATTTACATGGGTAACTGGACCGTAAAAGGAAGCGTTACCAATATTTTTAGTTCAGTTCCAGTTCCGAAATCCAGAAGAAGAAAAAAAACAAACAAATCGCACCTTTATTATTATTTTATTTTATTTTACAAAAGCACAACGTGTTCTTGTTGTTGTGACATTACGCAAATTGTTATTAGTTGCGAATAATGTATTATTTTCTGTATGACCAGAAATGATAGAGTATTTTAAGTTGTTTCCACTGTTGATAGGGAAATGCAAGTGTTCGCAGCGCGCCCGCACCTGCCTGCCATCCAGTGCGCGCTCCTCCTTCCGTACACATGGATATTCGTAGCCCTATTATTATTGTCCAACCTGTACTACTGAGTCTCAAAGGGGAAAGCACCAATTAAAGACAGCCTACTCTTTACCGCTATAGAGATATTTTGTCATGTCTAAAATAATGCAATCAGAATGCAACCAAAGCAGAGGATAGTATTATATAGATGGCTATAAGAAATTGTAAATTATGCTAAATAAATACCATGATCACTAGATTTTTAAATAGGTGTTACTATAATGATTTTGTCAATGGTGATCAGCAACCAAATATTGATAAATGTGGAACATTACCCTTTGCCTTTAGCCTGATTTCGTCATACTCATATTCTAGTGAGAATATGAGTCTGAAACTGCTTCATTGGGCTTTGATTATGAGGAGTGTCTTAACCGAACAAGGAAAAAAAAAAAAAAAAAAACTCTGCTCTCAATTGGATAGTCGGTAGACCTACAACCAATCAGAGCAACGCAGTAAGGCAAACACTTTGCATTTCACAGTTGTCAACAGAACTTACTTATTTTAGAAGTAAAATAACAAGAGTTGCTTCTTTTACTTGATCCTCCATGAGTGCGACCAAAGGAGAAACCACAACGACCATAGGCTTTTCATTACGTCCCATTTTCTTAGCGACCATCGAAGCAAGCTGATAAGTTATACTTTTGCCGAATCATATAGGAAGGATGGCAAAAATATCTTTCCGATCGACAAATGCCTTGATTGCAGTTGTCTGTTTGTCTATTAAAATGAATGCGCTGTCGATTCATTTTACAACAGACGTGACAGTGGAATCTAACATCTCAATTCTCCAGCTGCAGTCATCTTTGAGGGAAACCAGTTAAGTGCTCTTTAATAACGTGATGATTACGTCCTTGCAGATCACCTGTCCATCATCGTATAAAGCCCGCCCTGGCAATTTGATTGGCGAGAACATTTTTTGCCTGATCATAATTACTCCTCAATGGATCGAGTCCAGACCGAACTTCCTGACCAAAAAATGTTGTGGGTGGAGTTCGGGCCGGCATCCAGGCTACTTTGCATTGGCATGACTTCTCACTTTTTTTGCTGACAATACAAAGGCAAAGTACAGTAACTTTAGAAGTCAAAAGTGAAGTTTGAGCTCAATTTTATTTTTTATGTAGATCATTTTCATTACTAAAACATCTAATTGCCAGACTTCCAGTGTCCTATCTATAATTAATTTGGTAGGAAAACAAAAAATCTAGTAATTTTTTCTCAGTTCCACAAGTCTTTTGCCTTTGTAGGGCAGATTAGTTGTCATGCTTTTTTATTAGTTACTCACATATTCCTTGTTTCCTTCCTTTTCCTTGATCTGTGTATAAAAGCCATATTTGTCTTCCATTCTGTTTTCCATGTTAACGTTTATAGCTATTTAGTGTGCTATCGCTTTATTAAAGACTTTTGTTCATCGATAATTCTGCGTCACACATCTTTCACCTTTTGGACTAGCTCCCGCTACCCGTGACATAAAATAATTTCACAATGTGAATAGGTGAAGATAAATTAAAACCCTCCAGTTAAAACCCTCTGCCATTTACTGTATCAAGCTCAGATCTCTATTACTTATTTAGATCTGACACTTCAACATGAGCTCCCTTGTTTATATGTTGCACATGGAAAAATAAAAATGAATAAATATAAATGTAAAACAATATGAAAAATGTGTGAGAAAATAAATAAAAGTAATAAAAGTCATGCAAATAATGTCAGAATTATCTTTAATTAAAAAGGGAACTTGTTTATTTATGCATGCAGGCTTTGACTTCCATACATCTTTACTAAAAATTCTTTACTAAAGATTCTTTAGTGAATTAGAGTCAACTAGTTGACTACCTATGTAGATGAACAGTCGACTAGTAAAAACAAGAATTTGCACAAGTCCTAATAGCTAGCAGAAATACACTTTGGTGTGTCTTTTCATCACACAGTGGGCAAATAGTCTGCTGATATTCCCTGCCAGCCAGTGTGGGTTATTTGAAGCTCTCAGATATTGATTATAGTGGTTTACACAAATTGCACAGTCTGGGAAATCCATCGCCCAAGTTGTTCTGTATGTTGGGTTGTATGTTTAAACTTAACATTTAGCGGAGTCTCTGTCTGTCTGTGTCTCTAATAACAATTCTGGCAGTAGGAGCGCTGGAGGCAGCCAGATCCCAAAGTGGCCATGTGATTGGTCAGGCCTGTGCCAGCTGTGCATGAATGGATGGTTGTCAGGGAAATGGTGCCAGGGGTTTGGTTGCCAGGACTGATGATGGACATGAAGTACCAGCTGCCCGCCTGACCCTCCAAGCAGAACCACAGTCATTTTTTTTCACAGAAACATGTCTGTCTCTCTTTCAGTAGGCTGATGTAAAAGGGCCTGATAACCAATAACCTCATTCAGCATGTCTGTTTTTAGAGATGACACACTTCCACGTATAGTTTCACGAGTTCACACGTACATGAAATCAAATATATTTTAATGCGTATTTGGCTTGCTGTCCGGGGGAGGGCTCCGAGCTCGGAATTTTGCCCAAACCCAGAGTACTCCCCCCTATACTGGGGTAGACCCAGCCGAGAGTGAGGTGATGGGGTGGTGGAGGGATGCTGAGAGGCTTGTCGTGAGACAGGAGGTGAGAGGAGCTTTATTTATACTGGCTTCCTTTGAGTTGATTGGTTGATTACCTGAACATGCTCCTCCCGAACTTTGTTTACATAAAACTTCATTTCACGAGTTCACACGTACATGAAATCAAATATATTTTAATGCGTATTTGGCTTGCTGTCCGGGGGAGGGCTCCGAGCTCGGAATTTTGCCCGAACCCAGAGTACTCCCCAAAAAGCAAGGTAAGTGTAGGACGGCAAGCGTAAAAATAATTTCCCCCCAAAAGTGCAGGGCATGAGAAGGTAATCAAAGAACGAGCTTGACCGTTCGACCGTGAGGGCTCTCGCTACATCCGACGGGAACTTGAATGCTCACAGCATCGGACGGATAAGCCCCGCCAGCAGTTGAACTGACAGCTCGATGACGCGAGATTTATACGAGCATGATATGAACGAGTTAAGCCGTTCAACCGGGAGGGCTCTCGCAGCATCCGACGGGAACTTAATTGCTCACGGCATCAGATGGGTAAGCCTCGCCGGTTGGACGGGGGCGCCCGCTGAACTCGGTCGGGAGGGCTCGACCGGCGCTTCGAAGGGTGCTGGGGCACGGGAATGGACCTCTCGCGGCCCAACGAACGGGGAGCCCTTGCGGCGACACGAGCGCGGACGTCCGACGAAAAAATTATGCAGGCTCTCACTGCGATTCGGACGGGAAGGCTCGACCAGCAGTTCGGAAGGGGAACGAGCCCCACCCACGAACGGGGAGCCGTCACTGCGTACGAACGGGGGAGCCTGCAATTTAAGAACCATAAACCTGCAATTTTAAACCGTAATTTAGATATGCTTACGACACGGGCGTGGAATACGGTGATGGTGTCGAATGCTTACGACGCGGGCGTGGAATACGGTGATGGTGTCGATGAACATAGCGCAACAGGTGATAAAAATTAACTAATTAATTAGTAAGGGCTTGGTGAGCGCTTCGGATGTGGAAACGGCTGGATCTAATGTAGGTTTTGAAAGCTTCCGATGACCAGCGACCGAGGGTTTGGATTTGTTGTTGGGAAAGACCTTTTTGTGCGGCTGTGGTGGCTGCGCCGATGCGAAAAGAATGGCTTGAAAATTGATTTGCTGAGATGCCGGATTTGATGAGGACTGCTTTGAGATGTTTTTGGAACCAGAATCTCGTGGCTGGGTGATTGGAGTCGTCTGTGAAGAGTGGATCGAGAGGGGATCTGAGCGTAGAACGTTTATACTGAAGGTAATTTAGCAGGGAATGGACCGGTTGAATGGGAGTCGGCAGATTGAAAATATATACGAAATGACCTTTTTTAGCTTGATCTGTTTTGCTTTGTTTGATAAAAAAGGAAATAGTTTCGTTATCCACGATCTGTAAATCTGAAATGGTAGGGTGAATATTTGGATTGAAATTTGAAGTGATTGTCAATTCCGAGCAACGGAGAAAGCCGAAGAAAGCTAAAATAAACATGGCTTCTAACGTGCGCGCTGTGTTGGTAGAGTGGTATCCTAGACGGAGTGATGAAATACATTTTGCGAGTATGTCAATTGTAATGGGTTGTCTGGTATCCGGGCGAGTGGGGTGGGTTCTCTGAATTCCTTTAATGAGAAGAGACGTTTGGAAGTTATTAATAGCGGGGGCAGGCTTACCATAAATTAATTTGTGAAAGAATTGAATGCCGCTTAAATAGCTTTTTATAGACCCGGCTTGGAGACTTTTAACTTGATTGAGGTGAGATATGAAAGAAGTAACGGTTAGAAGAGAAAAATCGGGAAACTGTAGGTTATGCGAGATGTGAAATAATTTGAAAGATTTCCACGCGGTGTAGTATGATTGGAGAGTTCTGGGAGAAACTGCTTGGAGGATGGAATCGATGGACGTGTCCAGAAGGGATTTCAACGGATGGTTTATGGGAAGATTAGTTGAGAATAGGGAGGTACTGGGGTTGGAACGGGGTCCGCATCTGGTGCCAGCATCCTGAATCTCTGAAAATGGAAACGGGAGAGAGAGTCAGCGATTTTGTTGAGAACACCTGGAACGTGTTTTGCATTAATGATGAACTGATCGCAGGCGGAGATCCAGATGAGGCGTCTGAGGAGTGGCATTACTGCAGGTGAGCGAGATCGACCCTTATTGATGCATTGAACGGTTGCTTCATTGTCGCAATGAATTTGAATGCTTTTAGATGACCATTCTTTCCCCCATAGGGAAGCTGCGACGACGATCGGGTAGAGCTCAAAAAGGGCCGAGGAGGCGGAGGACTCGGGAGTGTCTAGCAGCTGGGGGGGCCAGGGAGATGCGAACCAGCGACCTTGGTAATAACCTCCGAAACCGACTGAGGGAGCTGCGTCTGTGAACAACTTGATGTCGAGGGGGAGAGAGATAAAATCATCGTAAAAAAAAGTTAAACCGTTCCACTGATTAAGGAAAGTGATCCATAATTTTAGCTCCTTCTTGCACTCGCAAGATAGAATAATTTGATCTTCCAGCACGTGAACTGATGACGAGAGAGCGAGGAGATGCGCGATGAACGGGCGGCCTTGCGGGATGATGCGCATTGCATAGTTTAAGTGGCCGAGCAGCGAGAGTAGTTCGCGTTTAGAACACTTTGAGCGGTCCGTAAGATTGACGGCGATTAAAATGATTCGATCTATTTTTTCCTTTGGCAGTGAAGCCTGGAAATTGACTGAATCCAGATTGATGCCCAGAAATTCTATGGATGTGGTTGGCCCTGTTGTTTTTTCCTGAGCTAACGGAATCCCTAGCTCAGCGAAGACTTTTTGCACCCTGACGAGGTGAGCCGCGGGGATGGCGTCGTGAGGTGAAATAATTAAGAAATCGTCGAGCAGATGGAGAAGATGAGGAATTGCGTAGTTGTTGGAAAGGATCCAACATATGGCTTCTGAAAGGGTGTCAAAGATTTTGGGGCTGCTTTTGCAACCGAAAGTTAAGCGTACTGAAAAATAAAATTTTCCCCGCCAGTTCACGCCGAATAAATGCCACGAATCTGGGTGGATGGGCATTATTTTGAAAGCGGACGTGATATCTACTTTCGCCATCCACGCGCCGCGACCTGCTATTTTGATCATGGTTATAGCTTGATCGATGTCGTGGTATTTCATTGAAAACTCTTCAAGGGGAATGAGACTGTTGATGCTTGGATATGGAGAGTTGTGAGGAGCTGAGAGGTCGATGATCAAACGCTTTTTCCCTGAAAATTTTCTTGTAGCCACACCTATGGGGCTAATACGAAATTTGTCGAACGGGGGGGCTTCGAATGGACCGATCATAAAACCTGATTCTATTTCTTTTTTAATTAGGTCGTCTACCACTTCAGGCTCTGCTAGGGAGGACTGAAGATTACTGCAGATGATGTTATTTATAGGCTGGCATTCCACGCCGGGTTTAAAACCTTGGCTGAGACCGGACAACAGGTAATTTGTAAAGTTGACGTCTGGGTGATGAAAAAGTTCCTCAGCCAGACGGGAAATATTCACTGGAGTCGAGAGATAGTTTTTCTCACCTTTATTTACAGCTTTTTGTACAGGACATACAACACGGGCGTGGGCACCGCCACAATAATTGCAAATGTGGAGATAACGACAGCGTTGTCTTTGGCATTTACCCTCGTTGAAATTATTACAGACTTGCCTATTGGGCACGACGTTTTGGGCTCTGTTCGGAAAGTCGCTACCGGAAGAGAGGACCTCTCTTGCCGGTCGCGGGACATAGCTTGTTGATTTTGTGGGGATCTGCGCTGGGCCGGGAGGAATCGAGGGATTAATTTGCGGGCATGCTGTGGTGGCATGGTTTACGGACCTGCAAATTGCGCAAGATATGTTTCGGCACCCGAGAAACACGCGGTTATGGAGATCAGAGTCTAACGCTCCCCAGTAAGGACACTGATTCCATTGAGAAATACGGCGCATTTTGCAGAAAATAACTTGTGATAAGTGTAAAAATGACTACCCCCATACGACAGCGCGAGCTCCGCTATTATAGAAAGGTAATCGTTGAGCTCGCGCCGTCTATGGGGGAAAACGGAGCATATAACCTCGGTATAGCGGTTAAAGGAAATACAGAATTCAGCCAAAGACAATGTGCGAGATGAAGCTTGCGTGTTGTTTTTTAAAGTGACGGATATATCACCGCAATCTACCTGACGATTAGATTCCGACATGGGGAACATCGACAGGAGGGAGCCCAAATCTACATCCGCACCTGCGAGAATTTGAGCTCTGATGCTGTTCGTCACTGGCGGAGGTTCTGCGGCGACGGCGTTTGGAGGGGCCGGTTGAGGAGTGGCTGAAAAGAGAGAGAAGGAAGGTCGAGCGTGAAGAGGATTAGAAGTGGGTGGGGTCGGTGCTGATGTCGTTTGCGGAGGCATCCTCACGCCAAAGTCAACCCCTGGTACGGGTGGAGGGGGGAAGAATTGAGGGTATTGAGGAAGAGGAAGAGGAAGAAAATGCGTCGGCGTCTGACCGGCTAGCGGAGGCAACCTCGCGCTAGGGTGCGCGCCTGGCGCTTGACAGTATGGAAAATTGAAAGAAGTAACGTCAGGAGGGAGAGGAAGCGTTTGAGGAGCTGATGTAATGTTGGTGTTGCAGGGAACCGGAGCGTACGGTGCCACGGTGGGAGGGGCTGGAAAGGGGATTTGACCTGGAAGAGAAAGAACCCCTTCCGCGACTGGGTCTGGGGCGCGGCCCAGGCTGGCGGAAGGTCTGCGGCGACGTGGCGCGTGGGCGGAGCCCGGCACCGAAGGTGGAGGAGCTGGAGGGTGAGCAATCCGGGTCCGGCAGGCTCTGCTCGTTCGAGCCGGTGAAGTAGGATCTGGAACAGAAGGGTGAGTCGATTGTAAAGACACATATAAGTTATATAAATCTACTTTTTTCGCTCTGCGAGAAAAGTTAATGTCTGAATTAATCAGGGCTTGTCTCAGCGCTTTAACGGTCCACTTCCCTATGGGAGGTATGTTTGGGTGGGTCATAGAGTGCGAAGATGCAGAGGAAGATAGTGGGGTCCTCGCCGGCGGTGGTGAGGGGAGTCCTCGGCGTCTTGGCGTGCGTGGAGAGGATCGCGAAAGCTGGCGTCCCCGGTTTGATGAGGCTGGAGATGGAACGATCCTTGGATCTGCGGATTGCGATGGAGTCTCATCAGTGACGAGAGAATCGTCATCGGAAGGGAAAAGCTCTAGCTCGGACATGACGGCACAAGGGCGGAGTCAAATGCTGAGAGGATTGTCGTGAGACAGGAGGTGAGAGGAGCTTTATTTATACTGGCTTCCTTTGAGTTGATTGGTTGATTACCTGAACATGCTCCTCCCGAACTTTGTTTACATAAAACTTCATTTAATGTTATGACAGAAAACGAACAAGCCTTTTTTTGACAAAAAGATCAAGCAAGACTCACACAAAAGTCATAGTTAAGAGTTGAAAACTGGATTTTTTTAAAGTTAAGTTTCAGGGTTGGTGGGGTTTCAGTGAGAAAATGTCAGACGAAATGGATGTCGTGTCACCTTTCGCCGCTTTCTCCTTTCGGGAAGCTATTTTCTGCTTGATCTTCATCTCATCCAGACACCTCCATCTATGATTGTCACAATTGTCTGTATTTTCCTTCTCTAAGCCACACCACTCCATGTCTGTCTTGATGGTGTTTTTCGAGTGGTGCTTCGGCCTTCCCCTCTTTCTCCTTCCTCCAACTTGCGTCTCCATGGCTTTCCTTGTGTCTGCCTCTTCGTCTCTCCAGCACACATGTCCAAACCCCTGTAGCCTCCTTTTCCTCATTAGATCTTGTATTCTGCCCTGCAAAGGCAAAATACTTTAACTCGCTAGAGTGTGAAACTGAGAAAAATGACTTAAAAGTTTTTGTTTTGTCCAGATAAAGAAATGTTTGTACACAGAAAAATCTTGAGCTCAAAATTGACCTTTGACCCTTGCTTGGCAGTTACTGTACTCAGCCTTTGTATCATGTGCCAAAAATAAGGAGTTGTGCAAAGGCAAAAGGCAGTAACTGACATATAATCAATATTTGCTTGCTGTTCCCCATACTTGCATCCATTATAAGAACACCTAACCAAGGTCTAGTCATCATGGTATGTGTTTTAAATTATATAGAAGACCTTTGGTTGTTCCTATTTAGTGCTATAATGATCAGGATAGTGCGGCAACACTAACACAGTTAAACAGTATGACAGATAAGTTACTTTGCAGTAGCCTACAGTTTGAATAAATACAAGAAATATTCCACAATAAAGATAATTTAATTATAATTGAATACAAAGGTATATTTATTAAAATGCAAGATATAGAGTAATCAGGGGTTAAAGTGGGCCGGAACGGTCCGGAACTGCGTTCCGGCACCTCAAATAAATTAATAAATAGATTCATTAATCTCAACGAATCTTGCTTTCTTCCGATATGGACCAACTTCCCTTCCTCCCCACTGAACGCGAGCGATAAATACATAAAGTATAAACTATATAAAGTATAAACTGTATAAAGTATAAACGCATAAAGTATAAACTATATAAAGTATAAAAACCTCGTCCGTTTGGAGAGGTGCGCGCGCAGTCAGCAGAGCCTCGCGCTCGTGCGGAGTATAGGCTTGAAATGCACTCGCGGTGGTTGAGCGCGGTAAAGTTAGTTTTAGGTCCGAAATATTTCGCCTGACATTTGTTTTCCCTAGCCACTGTTCTATAGCGTCTTACAAAGAGATCAATTGCAGGATTAGTTTTAACAAACCATTATATTGACATTAATATTCGTTCATTAATAGGCTATTCAAAATCACCTGCGTGCATTTAATGCTGCATATTTATACCTGAGAATGCTTTGACGCGTTTGCACAGCGCATGAGGGAACGTCTGCCAATTCCACCAACTGCGTTAAATGTAGCCTATAATTTGTATTATTTAAAATTACTTTTTAAATTCCAAAGCTTGTAGAAGGTGGCAATACAGACCTGGTAGCCTTGAGTAAATTAACTTGTTTAAGATAATGATTCATAAAACATATAATTATCAGTTAAGCCTATTTACTTCACTGACACAGACGAAAATGAATGAAAGTCAAAGTTCAGGGGGTTTAGGAGGGGAAGAAATAGCTGCCCTATTTCTAAGGATACTGAGAAAAAGAAAGATGTAGATGAGAAGAGAGCAGGTAGGATATTGACAAAATAATCGAATGCCCACTGACATGGTTTTAAAGCTATTTATTATCCTTTTTTTGGCCTTCAAAAGTCTTAAATTGCACATAATTGTGATGTGGCTGCCAGCTGTAACGCACGTATATGCTTGTTTTATGCGTTTATTAGAGGTTGAATTCAAATCAAAAACTGCCAAACAACTCATCCTACTCTGAATAGGATTTCTACTTCATAAATTGTATGCAAGTTATGGAGATACTTGGTTCAGATCACTCAAAGCATATGGAGGCACCCTTATATGGTCAGTAAGGAAGCTGTCCATCTAGTGACAAAGTTTGTTACTGTGCCTGTTTGTAACCTGGCCAATGCATTCAATATATTTTGAACTCAAATGCCAATGACTACGCCACCTCGGAAGTTTCACCCGAGGAAGTCAAGAGAGGAACACAGGTTCGGTGGTGCAGTAAACAAGAAAAACAGAGTCGCTTCGTACAATGAATAAATTAGTGTTTTTATTTGATTAAGAAATTCATTCCACTAGTATCAGGGAAGCACGATATAAATGACACTTTTATTTCAACAGTAAAGTTAGCATTAAGTTAAGAACAAGGCCTTTCTCCTGACACACTAGGTCCATGCACATAATCACATCAAATTCCAAATGAAAAAAAGAAAAAAAATATGTACTGTAGTTCCCAAAAAACAACGGCGAAAATAATTACAAAAAAAAATTAAAAAAAATCCTTACAAGGCGTACATTACCTTGGGGGTGGCAGCTTAGCAAAAATCAAATGTGCTCTCAACCACTTAAGTGTGCAAAGCAAACCAAAACGGGAAGACGTGTTTCACCCTGGTGCTCCACACTCACGACAAATGTGTTCACCCAAGTGTCTAGCCTCCCCCTCGGCGCACTCAGCCTTGACTGGAACCAAAAAGAAACAAAGAAAAATTAGTGGGAACAGTACAGTTTACAAAGTCACCAAAACATTCAGGTAGAAAGAAATATGAACTGGTTGACAGAATTAGTTGATACAAAATAATCCGCCTATCTCGTCAGTATTGCGGTCCACTAAAGACAAGTGCAGTCAGTAGTTAGACGGAGAATATACACGATGGCATATTTACACCGCACAACCAACGGCCCAGTCACTCTAGTCAACCTCGATGTTGAACTAACATAACCAAAAATAAATGAAACTACCAAAACCCAAAAAAAGCTACTAAAGTCACATCACACCAAAACAAATCATGAAAAACAGCAGCACGACCTGAGCTGACCACATTGTGGTACGCAGAGACTGCAAAATAAAACAAAACCATCAGGCAATGATTTAAAAAAAAATACAAAACCTTCCCTAAATCATACATACCACACAAGAATTACACGCACATCGCGTTGGCAGGATGCATTCGCGGATGTTCTGATAAAACACACAAACCCCCGTTAAACTCGACTACCACGTAGAAAGCACACCACAACATATTGCGAAAGCCGACATACCTTAAGCTTTCAGGTGAGTGCTTGATGCAACTCCGAGGGCACGCCGTCACAACAGCTACAAGCAGTCACTTCAAGAATAAAACAGAAACTCTAAGCATTTAAAAACCACACTAGCCGAGCACAACTTCCGTCACCTACCTCAGCTACAGTGATGCAAAGAACCGGATGAGGGGCGGGGAATGACGCAGCCTACGTTCTAGGGCTTTCCATCTACGCACTTAAATACACTACGCCCATTTACCTCGTCCAACCCCTCCCATATAAAGGTCGTGACGCATCCAGGATTCCCCTCATACTACAATACTTTTGGTTGAGGTATTCCATCACTGTTGTCTTTATGGTTCTGGTGAGCTCGGTGTCATCTGCTGCTTCCTTCAAGATGGAGGTATTGAAGAGATGCATCACTGGTTTTAGAAATGATACACTGACATAGGACTCACCAGACAAGGCATCAGTGAATTTGAGGAGTGGGCTTAGAGCTGCATCTATAGACTCTAAAACATCCACATCTTGCCAGGTAGGAACCAGTGGTCTGGTCTTCTTGTCCTTTGAGAGGACTTCAGTGATGGCCCTTTTCTGCTCCAGAACCCTCTTCACCATTTGTTGACGGGAGCCCCATCTTGTTGGTGTTTCACTGATGAGCTTGTGCTTTGGCAAGTGATACTCCTCCTGAGCAGCTGCGAGGTCCCGTTTCTTCTTCCAAGAGTAGTAGAAGGCAGCCACCACCTTTTTACAGATCCCAATTGCTCTTTCCACCCGCTTGTCTTGGTTAACTTTCTCTGTAGACAGATAAAGAGAAAAATTGCAAATTGCAATATATATTTATAATTTGTATTTATATTTTAACTACAATTTGTTGTTTATTCATATTATTCTTACTGCAAAATTACATGCATATTTTTTTTATTTGTTTTAACTTCACAACTGATTTGGCAAAGTAAACTTATGTTCCAATGCCAGTAAAACACCTTTTATTTAACAGAAATAATTTCTGTATCCATTCAAATATGCATGTCTTGAGAAAAGATTAAATTAATAGCCTATAAAATCACTTAAATAGGGTGAATAAATCAATCACCTAATCAAAACAAGCTAAGTACTACAGTTACAACTAAGTACTAATTAAGTACAATGATTTTACTTATATATCCTTCCTCATACCATAAACAAAATCAATTAAAGCTGCTGCAGTTAGTAGCTTTTAGCGTTTATGTCTATGACGAATCGCGCAGGTACTGTAACTGGACTACTCTGCAGCGAAACCGAGCCGAAGTAGCTTAAAATAGTCCGAATATAAATGCTTATTATAGGTGTACCGTAGTGATCCAGGATAAGACAAAAACACGGGTTGGATATTGGATTCATGATGTACTCAACATATGACATCACGACTTTTGCGTAAACATACACGCCACTTTCGAGTCAAGTGGCGTGTTATCTCTACGCATTTTGAGCTATCCGCGTGTATCCGCTTGTATGCGTGTATGTCTACGCCATTGACGTCCGCGTCATTCCGCGTGTCTGTACACACGCGTCAAATGTCCAGTCATAAATGCCATTAACCCCAGTGACGGTTAAGTTTAGGGATAGGGTTGAGGTAAGTCATATCTTTTTTTTCACTAGGATGGTAAGGGAACAGTCATAAATGCCATTAACCCCAGTGACGGTTAAGTTTAGGGACAGGGTTGAGGTAACTCATATATTTATATAACGTTAAGTCAACGGCGTTCATAAACACGCTGAAAAGCGATTATGCGTCTTGATAGCACGCCAAAAATGCAAATACGAATTGGCGTGTCATACACACGCTACTTCATGAGATCAGTCTGATGTACTGGCTCATTATATAAATTTATCTAATTTTTAACTAAAAATCTTTAACGTAACACTACCATTTATATTAACTGTGTATAACTTACCAATAGCAGAGTTCAGTCGATGCCCGAAGCATTGTAGTCTTGTCCATCTGTTCAACTCAGTGGCCTTGATGATATTGGTCCCGCTATCTGTGGTGATACAGACCTGTCGGTCCTCGCGGAGTCCCCAGGAGGCGAGCGCATCTGCAAGTCCGTCTGCAATTGCTTCGCCCGTGTGGTCCTCAGGAAAATAGACCATCTGCAGGCATAAGCTGACGAGCTTCCAGTCTTGGTTAATAAAGTGGACTGTCAGGCTCAAGTATGGTTCTGAGGTTCGGCTTGACCACAGGTCAGCTGTGGTCGCAAAATATGACACTGACTTCAGTTGTTCCTCCACCCTTTCCCTTACTTCACCATAAAGTGCAGGGATAGCCGTGCGTGAAAAATATTTTCGGCCAGGGAGCTCATACCTGGGGTCTATGACTGAAATCATTTTCCTGAATCCTACGTTTTCCACCGTACTAAACGACATCATGTCCTTAGCCAAGAAGTTTGTAACAGCCTTTGTAATGTCTTTATGACGTTTAGACTGTTTGTCATAAGGCATGAATGCAGACATCTGTGTTTGCTGCATGGGTTTCTCTTTTGACACAGGTTTTGGTGATGAGGATTGTGGTAGTGTTTCAGGTTGTTGGCTTAAACTTTTATTCTGCCAGTACCTCATCTTTTGACTCTCAGAATGTTCTATCGGTTGGAACTGCTTCAAATGGTGGAACAGATTTGATGTGTTCCCGCTGCTAGTCGGCACCACTCTCCGGCACATTTTGCAGCACGCTGAAACCTGAAGTTTATCCGATGTCCGATAGCCGAACCACTTCCATACTACTGAATTTGTCTTTCCTCTCTTATCAACTATTTCGTCGGAACGAGCTTCCACAGGTGAGGAGAAAGCAGTCACATTTGAATTGCGGTCAGGGGCGCTCATTTTGTAGTTAAAACTTGCCGCGGCGGTGGAGATTAGCACACGACTGCTGAGCAGTGAGCACTGGCTGCGTGTCTGTGGTGTATGTCTAATACGTCATCACAAAACTGCGCGCCTAATGCCAGTCAGTGACAAATGCTGTTATATTTATATTGAAATATCGAAAATGTGTTTAAAAATCATATCACTGTTTTTGAAAAAAAAAATATCGCGATATATATTTATATTGAATTATTGTCCAGCCCTAATTTAACCAATGAGTCGCTCACGGCCACATGCACGAGCGCTCTTCACAAAGCTCGCGTTTGTATTTTAAAATGAAAGCAGCCTTCTCAGTGATTTTCATAGTTTTAATATATAAGCCAACTGCATTCCAAAAGACATAAATAATGCCGCTGTGAAGCATTTGTAAGGAAAATTCCCGCGGGAATTCCCGCGTTCCTGCGAGAACGCGCACTGCAAGAGTAACGTTATAACATCAAGCAAAGCGGGGAGAGAGAGAGAGAGAGAGAGAGAGAGAGATTTTTGATTTTTGAAAGAACAATTTTATTCCATACAGTCAATCAATTCCAAAAAACAATCATACACTATACACCTCAATTAAAAAATAAAGAAAAAGATAAATTCCCTTCCATCACAGCACAGAAAATATTTTTATAACACCACTGCGTTTCAAATGCGGTTATATCATTCATTAATTTATAATACTTAAAATCAACAACAATTCTTGACTTCACATAAGCTTTAAATAGACACATAAGCTCTTGGCCAAGTCTATTCTCTATTCTATTTTTCCGGCTTATATAAATTGCAAGCTTTGCTTGGCCAATCAAATAGTTAATCAGCTGCCATTTTATTCTTTGTTTTTGACTATACCCTGCCCCCAAAATAAAAGTATTCTGTGTGAACTTCTCTCCAAATTTTGAAAACACTTGACTCATTAAAACAAAAAGCGATTTAAGTCTTACACATTCTAAAAAACAATGAAACACTGTTTCCCTTAGACCACAAAACACACACTTATCATTAACACTTGGATTAATAACAGAAATAAATGCATTAACTGCCACAGAACCGTGTAATATTCTCCATTGTAAGTCTCCAGATTTACTAATCAATGGTGGTTTGTAAAACACTCTCCAAAATGGTTTAAATTTTTCACCCATCCCAAGCTTGTCCTTCCAGACTGTATCAACTCTCCCGTTTAAAGCAACTCGGTTAAAAGTTTTTACACAACACTGATAAAGAACTTTGCCTTCTATTATATCCAATTCCAAGTCTTGCAGCTCATGAAGGTCAAGCAAAGGACCTGACATATCCTTCAAGTCTGGAGTAATTCTAATTTTCGGAACGGGATCTTTTTCATCAGGAGCAACAAAACCCTTCCCAAAATCATTAAGTAGAGTAATTTGCCCATCCGTGAGCTTCTTCCTCCACTTTTCCATTATTGTTCCTGTGTAGCGAATTGACCTTTGCCCCAGCACCATGGCTACAGCTGTAACATTGCTTAAATCAGGGCCAACCACATTGACAATTTGCCTCAGCTTCACAGTTCCAGAGGCACACAACTTCTGAGAGAGGCCTGGTACCTCATCCGTTAGATCTAGACGAGCCCCTTTAACTAAGGGTTCCTCCAACAGCCAAAATAAAGAGTCTGAATTGTCCATTTTCTTGAGCGTGAAAAGTCCCCACATTTTAAAAAGTCCACAATAAAAAGGAGTGTGTTATTCAGGTTCAGCTTCCTGTAATCCATGAAGAAAAGGCCAACATCAAGTCCAAGACCCTCCACCCTTTGTAGGATGACCTTGGTCAAGTTCCTCCACACCAAATCATCAGGGCCTGTTAAAAACCTCTGAATGAATTGTAAACGAAATGTTGCCATTCTGCTTGGCAAATGAACCAATCCTTGTCCACCTTCATCTTTAGGAAGAAACAATACACTTTGTGGGATCCAGTGCAATCGATCCCAAAAGAAATCCACAAAAATTCTTTGCAGCTGAGATAATAACCCTATGGGTGGATCCACACAAAAAAGTTTATGCCAGAGTATCGAGGCTACTAAATTATTTACTATTAACACTCTTCCCCTAAAGGATAATTGTGAATGAATCCACTTCCATTTAGCCAGTCTACCTACCATCTTCTCTACTACCTCATCCCAATTCTTTTGTTGTGTAATTGCATCTCCAAGGTAAACTCCCAAATATTTGAGACCTCCCCTTTTCCAGGTTATTCTATCAGGTAGAACTGGTAGACCTTGCTCCCATCTTCCTATTGCCACTGCCCTACTCTTTTCCCAATTTACTTTGGCAGCTGAGATAATTCCAAAATCCCTAATGATACCCTCCATTTGGTTAATATCTCGCTGCCCATTAACCATGATTATAACATCATCAGCATAAGCTGAAACTTGAAATTGATTCCCAGTGTGCAAAGAAAAACCTTCAATTTTTGATCGTAATTTATTCAACAAAGGCTCAATAGCCAAAGAGTATAACATTCCCGAAATAGCACAACCCTGTCTAATGCCCTTAAAAACCTTAAATGGGGCACTCAAACCACCATTGATTTTCAAAACACTTTCAATGTCCTGGTACATAACTTTAATCATATTAATAAAGTCCAATCCAAAATTAAAAGCATTTAAAGTTTTCCAAAGATATCTGTGCTCGACTCTGTCAAACGCCTTTTCTTGATCGATAGAAACAAGACCCAAATCAGCACTAGAAAGATTGCAGATATTCAAAACATCCCATATAAGACAAACATTATCAAAAATAGATCGTCCAGGAATACAGTAAGTCTGGTCAACATGGATGACTTCCCCTATCACCTTTTTCAGCCTATTAGCCAGAGCTTTAGAGAATATTTTAAGGTCAGAGCATAGCAAACTCACTGGTCTCCGGTTCTTTATATCTTGTAGATTACCTTTTTTAGGTAACAAGGTAATCACCGCTCTTCTGCAGCTTAAAGGCAACAACCCCTCAGCTAAGCTCTCATTGAGAACAGCCAACAGGTCATTACCCAAAACTGGCCAGAACTCTCTGTAAAACTCCACAGGGAGCCCATCCATGCCAGGGGCCTTGCCCCCCTCCATCGCTTCCAGAGCAGTGAACAACTCCTGCTCACATAGCGGCTGCTTCAGCTCCACTTTTGAGCTCTCTGAAACACTGGGTAGACCTTCGTAGAAGTGAGCAGACAGATCATCATCCTCTACATACTCACTGCTGTACAGCCCAGTATAGAACCGCACAGCCCTCTTTCTTATCTCTGAGGGTTCGGTCAGCTCACGCCCATCTTCAAAACACAAACAGTGGATGCACCGACTCTGACCATTCTTTCTCTCGAGACTGAAAAAGAACTTAGATGGGGCATCCATTTGTGAAAGGTTTAAAAATCGCGATCGAACTAATGCTCCTTGCGCCCTAACTCCCAATAGGTTTAGAAGAAAAGTTTTTTTGGATTTCAGAGTCTCCAGATATCTTTGATCTTTGGTAGCATCAGCCAAATCCTGCAATTCAACTATTTCTAACTGTTTCTAACTTTTTCATAGATAGTGTTATGTCCCTGGTAACATTGAAAGTGTATTGTTTACAAAGCATCATTATTTTAACCTTCCCAATATCCCACCACTGTCACAAATCTTCAAACTCATCTTTTCTCATTCTAAAATTGTCCCAAAAAAAAAAAAAAAAACCATCTCTAAATTTTTTATCATTCAGCAAAGATGTGTTGAAATGCCAATAAGCACTTCTGGACTTAATATTTGCTATGAAGACTTGACATGTAACTAAACAATGATCCGAAAAACCTACTGGAGCAATTTCACATTTTTTAACAATACTAAAATGATGTTTATAACAATAAAACCTATCAATTCTAGCCAAGGATATAGCATTTTCCTTTGCATGTGCCCAGGTATACTGTCTAACATCATTATTAACCCCCCGCCATATGTCACATAGACCGTGAGTCTCAACTACCTCGCATATCACACGAGCTGAAGCAGCATGTGGTTCTACATGGTTTCTGTCCAATACATAATTTTCTGTGCAGTTAAAATCTCCCCCAAAAAACAAATACTCATCAGAAACGTAATCCCGCAAAATACTGTTAATATTGTTAAAAAAGTAAACTCTTTCAGACCCAATATTTGGAGCGTATATATTCAAAAAAACAAAATTGAATTTTTCAAATTTTGCTTTTATCAGCATACGTCTACCTGGTATTTCATGTTTTAATTCATAAGAAATAGGCAAGAATTTTTTGGCATCTTTTTTTTAGGCAAGAATTTTTTCCTCTGACTGAACTCATATGAGAAAGCACTACTTCCCCATCCCACTCCTTTTTCCAATCAATTTCATTAAAACTATCACTGTGAGTTTCTTGAACCATCATAACATCCAATTTTTTTTTGTCTGATTAGCTCAAAAAGTACTGCTCTTTTCTTTATATCTCTTGCACCATTCAAATTCAGAGTACCTATCTGTATCGTACTCATTAAATGGTGTGTTATCAAGAGACATAAAGCCAACAAAAACATAAAAAAACAAAAAGACCTATGTCGTTTCAAAACCATCCTCAATTTTTTGTTTTAGTTTCAATTTAGACACAAATTTCTTTAACCTGAACATTTCTTGAACAGTGAAATGCTCCTCACTGTCACCCCTCATTGTCATTGCAACTGAATCTATAAATAGTTTACGATCAGGGAAATACTCCTCAACCTGAACATTTTTCATATTCTTTGTTTTCTGAAGAAATAATCTTATTTTTTCAAATGTGTACACACCTTTATGATCATACTGTCCATTTCTGCTAGCTTTTGCCTCAACCTCAGAATCCTCAACTGAGCTACAGTACCTTCAGTATCATCATTTCTATTGGCTGAGTCAGTCACCTGACCAGTGCTCTTATTCTTTGTACTTCTCTTTACTCTTTTCCTTTTAATAGTGGGAGTTTTAAAAAGTTCTTCATCCCTCAACATCTCAGTGTCCAAACTCTCTTGAGCCTCAATAATTTCTGCAACAGCAGTCTTCTGTGATTCATCAGTTTCATTCTCTACATTATCTGCACCTATGGTTGTGCCATGAACGTGTTCCTCTACACCCTCCATAGCTTCCTCACCCTCAACTGTCTCACTTCTCAAACTTTCCACATACATCTCTTCCTCAGCAGAAGCAACACTGGCCCCAGCAGAAGCAACACTGGTCCCAGCAGAAGCAACACTGGTCCCAGCAGAAGCAACACTGGTCCCAGCAGAGGCAACACTGGTCCCAGCAGAGGCATCACTGGTCCCAGCAGAAGCAGCACTGGTCCCGGGAGAAGCAATCTCACCCATCCTCTCATCATCAACCGTTTCAGCAACATTAACTTTCTCGGTACATGCACCTCTAATGTGTCCTTCTTTTCCACATCGGAAACATTTCATAGTATCAGAGGTAACAAAGACCACATAATCAAAACCATCAACCTTAAATTTAAAGGTCACATTCAATTCGTCTGCATCTTTCTTCAACACCATATAAACCTGACGTCTGAAACAAACAACATGCTCAAGTAGCGGTGATTGACAGCCAAACGGGATCTTTTTCATTTGGGACACTACTTTACCATGCCTTGAAAGCTCTGCTATCAAGAGTTCATCTTTAATGAATGGGGGAACATTAGACAGAATTACTCTCTTTTATCACTCACTTTTATCATTGATGGATGCTCTTTTTTTGGGCTTCAAATTTTCTCCAGTCATTCACTGCCATTATAAAGTTTGGAAGAGCCAGGCCAATTTTTAATTTTAACTGTGATTGTATTTGACTGAACGCAGAAGTCTTCTAAGATGAGAGTAAATCGTGGGCTAATTTTAATTTTTGGGTGAACTATTCTTTTAAAAAATACCTGACAGTTTGATAAACTCAGATATATTATAGCTATTATGTGTTTGTTTTCTTGTTTCATCAGTCAAAACATCACTATTTGCAAGTTATTATGTCCATATAAGGCATTTCCTGAAATGTGTAAATTTAATACTTCTATGCATCAGTACTGGGCCTTCAGTATGAATGAAACAGATGACATGAGAGTTTTTTGCGCTCCAATTTCGCTATCATCTCCCCATTTTGGGTAAAAATAGAAAAATACTAAAGTACTTTGTAACGCAGTTACTTGAGTAGTTTTTAAGCAAACTACTTATTTACTCTTACTTGAGTCATATTATATTTCAGTACTTCTACTTGTACTCAAGTAATTTTTTACTTAAGTAGCAATACTTTTACTTAAGTACAATTTGTCAGTACTCTTTCCACCACTGCATACGAGAAGCAGATAATATGCTATCGCAACCTACAACTTCTCCTACAGCCAAAACACATTGTTCCACCGAAACATTACTCACAGGTGCAAGCTTGATACCGTGTCTTCGCGACAGCCGGTCCAAACTTACGCGTTCTGAGGACGCCATAACCACCTGGCAAACGCCGGATAGCGGCAAAATTTGTTCCACCTAAAAACTACCAAGCCTATATTAACAATCGCAAACTCACTATTAAATGTTTTTTAAACAAAAACAGTAGGAAAGTTTAGAGAAAGAGAGAAAAAACTCACGCACACCAGTAGTCCTCTCACATCAAACTCCGCCCACTCACTCACAGCATCCGCTCAGGAGAGAGAGAGAGAGAGAGAGAGAGAGAGAGAGAGAGAATAGAATAGAAACAAGCAGCACGCGCAGCGTCATCACGCATCTGTGTTTAAAAACTAGGCTCAGACTCGATTCTGAAATTCTCTGAATCGACCCAGGATTGTTGGGGAGAGAATAAATAACACAATATCACATACATTAAAAATAAACTGTTGGGGGGCCAAGATGGCGGCATGAGAGGTGGATGCTTTTACTGATGCTCGTGCCTCACTCAATATAGAATGCTAAATTTGTTCAGTTGAGTGCGTAATTCAATCAATTTTGGCAATGCAACCTGAGGTACTATGTCATTAGAAACATTTTGGCCTGACTCTTTTGTGAAAATGCCGAAACCAGCGAAGAAACTTGAGAAAAAGGATCTACCTGTGGACGCAGCTAGCGAGAACTCCCTCGCGAGCGCCGACGATGCAGGCCAGCTTGATCCAGCGTTATCCAGGGCGCTACAGGAGATGACTGAGAAAATCACAAAGGTGATCGACGATAAGCTGGGGTCGCTTGCGCAGACTATCCAAGCCCATTCGCAACAACTTGAGCAAACGACGGGAAGACTTAATGAAGCCGAGAACAGAATTGCTGAGGTTGAGTCGTCAGTTGATACAGCGAACGCGCGGCTTCAGTCTCTCACGCGCCAAGTTTCGTCACTCGCCGAACACCTGGATGATATAGAAATTCGAGGTCGGAGGAAAAATCTACGCATCATTGGCCTTCCTGAAAATGCTGAAGGAACTAATCCGACCGCATTTCTTAAGTCTTGGATCCCAGAGTTTCTCGGCATCGAAACGAAGTCGGGGATGCTTAAACTGGAGAGAGCTCATCGCATCTCTATGCCAAAAGCTGACGCCAGGGGTAGGCCTCGTCCGCTTATTGTTCGCTTCCACAACTTTCAGGATAAACAGCGGGTTGTGGAAGCCAGCAAATGTGAGGCACAAAAAAGAGATCTGATATACAACGGCTGTAAAATATCGTTCTATCAGGATTTTTCCGCTGCTGTTCAAAACAAACGGAGGGAGTTCTACGCGGCACGGCAAAAGCTACAGCAGATGGGAGCTCAGTATGTCATGCTTTACCCAGCTAAACTCCGAGTTACCATCGGTAAAGCTACTAAAGTTTGTGAGTCCCCTGAAGAAGTTCTGGCCTTTATTGACTCAACAAAGTGAACATTTTTTCCTGAATGGATACCTGATGGTCTTAGGTAGGCTTACACAATTTATGGACCGTTAGTTTCTCGCCTGCCTCAGTGGTATGTTAAAAAATAATGTTAACTGAGTCCTGTTTGATTTCGTACTCTCTAAATTGTCAATGAGTGAGACAGGTTGCGTTAAAGTGCATGGCTACTTGAGTTGCTTAGTGTTTGTTTATCAGCCATCCTTTCTTTGAGGTCTGCACAGCAAGAGCCTTTTGCGCTGGATAGCGCTTTATTGTTGCACATCGTTCCCCTTGCTATGGGGGAAATACCCCTTGTAAAGGTATTGTTCATTGTTTTGTTCTTTTTGCTTTTCTGTTTTTAGGGCCCAAGCCCTGAAAGGGCGAAGGCCCTATTGTTTTCCTTAGGATTATTTTTTTTTTTATTTTTTTTTTCTAACGACTATTCGGGCACTTTCGGGGCCCTTAACATGCTCAAAAACTCTTGAAACTTTGCACACTGGTCAGAACCCGCGGCCATCAGAGCCGGGCTCAAGCTGGTACCCGGGCGTGGCAGGCTCGTCAACGCCCCCTGAAACAGGGTCTGAACACTTTGTCCATAAATCAAACACGCTTGCATGTAATAATATGAAACTCGGTACACATGTCGATCTCATCGTTTCATATATATATCGCGCTTTTACTTTTTACCCCAGCCCAACAGGAAGTCAGATATTTACGGTTGTTTTTAAAACGCATGCAATGGAAATTAATGTACTCCTCCTAGAGCATTCATCCACATGGAACGAAACTCGGTCAGCCTGAAGTTAAGACATAGAGGATCAAAAATTGCGAGGGGATTTTTGATATCTCGAACGGTTTGGCTGTGGCAAGGAAACAAAATTATGGCGAGAAACGTGAAACAGGAAGTGTGTCATAACTTCAGCATACATCAACCGATCTTGATGAAACTTCAGGAGTGTGTTCGCTGTAAGAGGACAATCACATGGATGTGACTATTGTGTGTCAAAGTTATAGCGCCACCAACTGGCAGCAGGAAGTGTGTCACTTTCAAAATGCTTTGAAATCACCCTCTTATTTTAACCCGATTTGCTTCAATCTTCATCTGTATAATGTAAATACACGGCAGATGTAGACCTGTGAATGGATTCTTGTTATCTTTGAAACTGTTTCCGTGGCGACGCATTAAACTTTACCATTCTTTTAGGATGCCTTTGAAACTCTTAGCATGCTTGAATGTCCATTTAAACTCGATTTTGGGTCAAATATGGATTACATCATGACACTGGCAAGAATGTGGTTACATTTAAAGATGTTGTGCCAAGCATGAGAATGCTACGTTCAGCTGCTTTTGAAATAACATGTTTTTTCCACTTCCTGAAAAGTAACCGACATGTATGAGTTTCATCGGGCAGCGACGATATATTAAAGATACTAAATCAGGCATGTACTAGCCATCGGGACTACCGGGAGATTCCCGGTGGGCCGCGGTCTGGTTGGGCCGGCGGCCCGGCGCGTTATGTATTTTGTTTTTAAATCATTATTAATTGTAAATATATTCTATCGTAAGTATATTGTTAAATTGTCCAATTCCGGACTTATGCGTCTCTCTCATGAAGCCGCATGAAGCTGACGCGAGCTGAGAGACTGACAGGTCTGACTGTCTGACACTGGCCAATCGGAATCAAGTTCAGATTCTAGACTTGAGAAGCGGCCGCTTACACCGTGTCCTAACTACACACGACGCCGCGACACGCGATAAAAGGTATCTTTTCCTTGTTAATCAGAGTTTTTGTCCTAACCAGACGCGACGGCGACATGCGAAGTTTCTAATTTAGAAACGGTTCCTATTTCTGCGACGTCGCGGCTGACAGAATGAAGAAATTACACTGGTTATGTCTGAGTACACATTTTTTATTTTTAGTTAAAAATAGGTCACTGTGCCACAAGCCATAACGGATAATTTACCTCAGATTTTGAAAGCATGTAATATCATAGTGTTCAAAATGAATTCTATGCAAACATACGACTGTATTTCATAACAACGATAACTTGAGGCAGATGCCACCAAATGTGTTAAAATAAATGAATTATTTGCTGGACTTAAGTGAAAAGGATAGCCATTTAATGACCATAGCACATAGTTGATGTGAAAAAAGGAGTATTTTGCATATAAATATGCACATAAATACATATTTTTTCAATTTGTATCCGTGAAAGTGCCTGGCAGAAGCCTATACTGTCTGTGTCATAAATGTGAACATAATATTATCTACTATCTGTGTCATAAATGTGAACATAATATTGTAACAGAATATTCTTATGCTATATTATATAAACTATATTTCATGAGGTGAAACATCACTGCCAGGAGCTACAGAATATATATTTCTGTAGGTCCTCACCGTGATGTTGCACTTCATGAAATATATGTATAGCCTAAGAATATTCTATTAGAATATTAAGTGGCACATAAATTAAGACCAGTTATTTACAATAAAGCCTTATAAAATCATTTCCATTCCCTTTGTTTATTATTTTAATAGTTTTTTCTTGTTTTTGATAGTAAATAAAATCTAATCAGTAATTTTACATGCAGATTAATGCACGTATAGATTAATGCATGTGTGTGTGTGTGTTTACATGCATAGTGGGCCGGTCTGGATGAAGTGTCCAGGGCTGATTTTTTGTCCCAGTCCAGCCCTGAATGGCAATATTCACATTACTTTCAGTTTATTGCTCGAAAGCACAAAAATATTTGAGTGAAATGTAGGCTATAGTAAACCCTAAGATTATTATTTGTGACATTAGAACAAAATATGTGGATATAAAAACATGTATATAGGCTAAAGAACTAAATGAACGATCTCTATTTTCTAATTTCACTAAACATTTCATTAAGTTTCGTGGACATTTTATAAAACATGGATCTTAGGCTCATTTTGTAAACATAAATAACTGATTTAGATGCGCAAACTTGGTGCCGTTGCGGAGATGTAGGCTTCATGTTCGGTGCAGGTTCGGCTTCTTGGTCGTTCATCCTCGGATGCGGCATCGCGTGCGCTGTTTGCCGCGCGCACCTTTCCGCTCGTTCGGACGCGTCAAGTATAAACAAGGCTCGAAAGTCTTGGATAACACAAAACGAAATGAACAGGATTGTTGCAGGGTTTATTGTAGAAGACATGCTTCCCCTGTCGACCATTAATCCCCCAGGTTTAGAAAAATACATTTTAAATTAGGATTAAGAATTTTATGGGATAAAGTGACCTTTATTTTATTATTTTTCATTGACATCTTTTTTTTTTTAATTATTATTATTACCATGAGCCGAATAAAAAGCTGGTTTTGTTCTCAGGAGAAGAGTTTTATTCTCCCAGCCTGTTTTGAAACTTCTGTGTTAAACACCATTTTAAAATATTGAATTTTGAACCCCATTTTGTTTGTGAATTTTACAGTGCGGCATATTTATTTGTGCAGACAGGGATATTGTTCTTTCATGTCATTCTGTATACATTTTTACAATAAAGTGATGATAGGGCAAAAACTGATATGATGTTTGTCCATGTAGGCTACACGGTAAATTAAGAAACAGGAAAGTAAAGTAATAAGTAGTGAAGTTACTTTTCCAACGCAGTAACTAGTAAAGTAATCTCATTACAATTTACAGAAGTAACTAGTAACTAATTACGTTTTTGAGTAACTACCCCAACACTGTATAAGACTATACCAATATTGGAACTATAGCCATTTTATTCCTTTTTTAAATTTAAGAATTATGTTTAAGTTTAAAAACAGACAGAATGGTTTAGTCAAAAGAGAAAAAAATCATTCATAGTGCTATACTGCCCTCTTGTGTTCAAAATTAGGCAGAACTATTGGATCAATATCCACACATCAGGTAGGCTAATACAGTAGGATTGAGGCCTTAAAAATCGTTAACTTAAAAAGACTTAAAAAGTGAAAGTAACAGACGTCCACACAAAACCAGGCTCGGGAGGGTTACTTTAAAAATGTATACCGGTACAGTTACAAATTATTTCATAAAAAAAAGAATTCAGTAACGCAATCCAAGTACAAAAATATGAAAGTAATTGCCAACTTTTGGATTACTTCAAGGGCAGATATACATAAAAAAACCTTTTCTTTATAAAGAATTTCACAGCCCTGAAAATATTTTTATTTAAAGGGCTGTAGAGACATCCAGTGCCTACATTTTAGTTTTACAGATTATTTTGTTTTATTTTTAACTAACATGTAGGCTACAAGGAAATAATAAAAACACAACATTTAAAAATTCTACTCAATCTACATATTAGTTTATTTTAAAATAGTCCTAAATGTTGACTAAAGCCGTGCTTTCTCAATTTGCCTGACTGAACTAGGGCCGTTGGCAGTGGGAGTTCCCCTATGTTAGCAGCGAACATCTCCTTAAGTGTGACTGAGAAGAGATTATGAGATAACGGAATTTCCAAGAAACTAAAGCATTTTTACCCATGGGCAGCATCGTTTTCTAGCAGCAGTGACTCAATCTGTGTCTAAGGATGTTGTTGTCGAGATCTGTTATTTTGTGCAGTCACCAGCGGGTGCCACATGTAACTCGTGTCACGAGTCATTATTCAAGAAACGCTTGATTAAAATACAGATTACAAAATACAGATTTACTAAATTTTAAATTAAACCTTTGTAATCCTGAAAGCTATCCCTCCTTTTTCAAAAAGTAACTATAATCTGATTACTACTTTTTTTTGGTGTAACTCACTGTAACAAATTACAGTTACTGGATTTTTGTATCCTGATTAATTACATAATGCTGTTACAGTACATGTATTCTGTTGCTCCCACAAGACATTATATTTTTCTGTATGAACAAAATGGAGTTTCCACTGTTCACTCACACACACAGAGTTCGATCGCTTCTCTCTCGCGACTGAGTGTGTGTGCATGTCATGTGTTCTAAGCTGCGTGCGTTCACTTCTGAAGCTGCGCAGAAAATAATAAAATGCCATGCAGAGGACTAACGCGAAATGTGTGGGAAAATCCATTTGATTGTAGTTTAAGTGAGAAATAATTTCAGTGCTCTGGTCAACCGCTGTAGAGTGAAAACTGGTGAATGCAGTATACAGCTTTCACAGAAAGAGAATGATGTGAGCACGTACGATTGGCAGTGAGTCCTGTGTGCGGACAAAATAGCTCAATAAGAGTAACAAAATACATGTGAAAAAAAAATCACATCATAATGTTTTAAAGAAGAGTGGTTGGATTAAAGTGGTGGAAATATGCCCGATCCGGCAAAGATGGCAGTATCGGAGCTGATAATGATCCTGAGTATCGGATCGGTGCATCCCTAAATACTATAATGTAAACACCGTACAAATGTAGACCTGGATGTACACCTGACCTTTCAGAAGGTTGCTCATGCATACTTTGTGGTTGAAATGTGCCCTCGATGCACACTTTTGCAGAGCCTTCACTGATGCAAGCTCTTCAGCACACTTCTTTTTGACAGTCAAACAGGGTTACGTTTTTGCACGTCATGCAGAATAAACCTAAAAGCTCCAAGGTGGCGGTGCCACCGGCTTTATATATATATATATATATATATATATATATATATATATAAATATAGCTGCGAGCAGCGATTGCGGGCCAAAGCCGGCGGTACCGCCATCCCGGTGCCGCGGTGCCACCGGCTTGGGCCCGCAATCGCTGCTCGCAGCTATATTTTTATATTTGTTATAATGTTCACTGTTGAAGCTTGGACAGGCTTTTTTTCATTTGAGTATTTAATTTGCTACTTTATAAAAAGGGAGGAGCAGTTCCATATCTTTGTGCTCTATTCATTAATATCTGCTGCATACATTAATGTTGGATAGTAAACTAAAAATATGTACTTGGAATGTTAGGGGTTTGCATGGAACACTGAAATTGAGGGGTGTAATGTCTATTCTTGTTAAGGAAAAGGTAGATATTGCTCTATTACAGGAAACACATCTGGATGACGAGGCTCATTTAAAGTTAAAACACAACTGGATTGGCCAAATCTTTTTTTCATCATTCACAACTAGTAGTAGAGGGGTTGCTATACTTATTAATAACAACATCCCCTTTAATGTTGTGGAGAGTGACAAAGACCGATTTGGCAGGTATATCTTAAGGGGGTTCTGTATGGGGAAGAGGTTTCGTTGCTTAACATGTATTTTCCTCCAAACTTTTCCCCTGAATTTCTCACGTCAACCCTTGCTAAATTCTCTGCATATCCCTCTGAAACACTTATTATTGGAGGGGATTTTAATTGCTTGATGAATCCTTTGATGGACACGTGGCCTGTTAGAAATCCCTCTCATACTAGACAGTCAAAGACATTAGTAGCTATCTGTGAAGAACTAGACTATGTGGATGTTTGGCGAACTTTAAACCCCACAAAAAGGGACTTTACCTTCTATTCTGCACCACACAAATGTCACACAAGAATTGACTATTTTTTCATTAATAAGCTGTTTTTGCAATCGGTTGCTGGCTGTGAGTTGGGTAACATTTTAGTATCAGATCATGCCGCTGTATATTTAGATAATTCAGGGAGTCACACATCAAACAAAAAGATGGCGTTTCAACACTAGCCTACTTAAAGATACGGCCTTTCTCTCTTTTTTTGTACAGAACTCAAAATATTTCTTTCAATTAACTCTACTGACTCAGCCCATCCTTATTATGGGAAATTAGAGGGCTGACTATTTCATACTCATCTAACAAGCGACACAGACAATTGGCTAAGCAAAAACATCTTGAATCTGAACTTTATAATGCTAAAAAGGAATTTAATGTAACATCAGACTCTAAAATACTTGAAAGAATATCTAATCTTAGGACCTCTCTGGATTTGTTGTTAACACAAAAAGCTAATACTAATTTCTTATTTTCTAAGCAGAAATTGTATGAGCACGGTAACAAACCCAGTAAATATCTTGCTCAGTTGACTAAGATTAGGGTAAAACAACAATTAATTACTTCTGTGTTGGACACATCTGGCAAACAACATTTTGATAATCCTTCAATTAATAATGTGTTCAAGGAATTTTATTCAGATTTATACAAATCTGAGCAATGTGTTGATGGTGCAGAACGAATGTATTCCTTTTTTAACAATTTACCCTTGAAAACTCTCCCACAAGCTTATAGGGACCTTCTTGATGCCCCAGTTAGTAGAGAAGAGGCTATGCAAGCCCTTCAGAGTCTCCAGACCGGTAAAGCACCGGGCCCTGATGGCATAAGTTCTGAATTATATAAGGAATTCCATTATGTCCTGTTGGACCCCCTTCTTGAGATGTTAAACCACTCTTTCGAAGTAGGATTGCTGCCCGATTCATTAAGAGACGCTGATATCTCGTTGACTTTAAAAAAGGGAAAGATCCAGAGGATTGTGGATCTTACAGGCCGATAGCTCTACTCAATTCCGATTTGAAACTATTATCCAAAATACTTGCACTTCGATTAGAGCAAGAATTGCCAATATTAGTCTGTGAGGACCAGACTGGTTTCATTAAAGGAAGGAGTTCTAGCCACAATGTCAGAAGGCTTTTAAACATAATTAATATCTCACAGAATCAAAAACTTGACACTTTAGTTATTTCATTAGATGCCGAAAAGGCATTTGATCGTGTTGAGTGGCCTTACTTATTTTATACTTTGCAGAAATTTGGGTTTGGGGACAATTTCTTGAGGTGGGTGCAGCTGCTCTATAATAAACCTTCATCTGCCGTCTTTACTAATGGCATCAGATCTAAAACATTTCTTCTGGGTAGGGGTACCAGGCAGGGCTGCCCACTTTTGCCTTTATTATTTGCCCTTGCCGTTGAACCCTTGGCAGAAGCCATAAGATATGATTCACTGATTAAAGGGGTTACAATAAATGACAGACAACACAAGATTTCACTCTATGCAGACGATATTCTGCTATTTTTGTCGGATGCAAATATATCAGTTCCACGACTGGTTGATGTTATACACTTCTTTGGAGAATTTTCTGGTTATAAGATTAATTTGTCAAAATCTGTTGCTTTACCATCGGGCAGTCTCACCTCGGAAACACAAATGCTCTCCTCTTTCCCTGTTAAATATTCCATGTCAGGTTTTACTTACCTAGGTCTTCATATAACCCCAACATTCAAACGTTTATTTAAAAGTAACTTTGCTCCTCTTTTAAAAAAAATTCATAGTGATTTGCATAGGTGGAATGCTCTTCCTATATCTTTTTTGGGAAGAGTTGCTATAATCAAAATGAACATTTTACCTTGTTTAATATACCCTTTAATGATGCTGCCTATTTTACTTTCTAGCAAGGTTATTAAGGAGCTTAATGGATGGCTTTCTTGTTTCATATGGAGTAAAAGGAAACCAAAACTGAAAATGAGCAAATTACAGCTCCCTAGTCACAAGGGTGGTCTAGATGTTCCCGATATCAGATTGTATCAGCTGGCGTGTCAGGCTGCGTTTTGTGGCGGACTGGTTGAAGAAACGCAGCCTCACAATCTCTGTGCCCTCTTCAGAATCTTTTGTTTGTTGTCAATCTTAAAAAGTTAAAAGTTCTATATGATAGCCCAATCATACGGAACACTCTTAAAGCTTGGGCACAGTCGCGCAAGCTAGAAGGTAAATTTAATCTGACATCAGCTCTTACACCAATTCAAAATAATCCAGATTTTCCTCCTGGTACTGATGACTATGGGTTTAACCTCTGGAATTCTTTAGGTATTGTGAGGCTGAAAGATATATTTGAGGGTTCGTCACTTCTGTCTTTTGAACAGTTGTCTGCTAAATTTAATCTGCCAAGACATCATTTCTTTAGGTACTTGCAGCTAAGAGACTTCATTGGAAAAAAGACCACTTTGAATACTGATAATTCTAGGACTGAAATTGAGAAAATACTACAAGAAGACACAAGACAAAAAAAAAAATCTCATATTTATGTTGCACTGAGTCTGACTCTCCCAGGAGATACAGATAATCTTAGACAGATGTGGGAAGTGATTTTGGAGTAAATATCTCAAGAGAGGATTGGGATTTAGTCTGGGATCATGCTAAAAGAATATCAGTGTGTAACAGAGCACGTGCTATTCAATTCAAAATAATACGTCGGCTACATATCACCCCTTATATTAGAAATAAAATGGACCCCAAACTTTCCCCCAATTGCTCAAAATGTAAAATTTCAGTTGGTAATTATATTCATTGTATCTGGTCGTGTCACAAAATTCAGCTGTTTTGGAAGAAAATTGCAGACCACATTGGCAATATTCTGGGAACGATAATTGATGTTGATCCTTGTTCATTTATTCTAGGTCTGCCGACTGGTATTGTTTTGAATAAATATCATGAAAGACTTCTTAGTATTTTAACTTTTGCTGCAAGAAAGAACATTTTGATGTTCTGGATAGGTGAAAAAACGCCTTCAATCAAAAAATGGCATAACCTAGTGAAAGAGCTCATCCCAATGGAATTTTTAACATGTATATTACATTCTTCAACAGATGTATTCAATCGGATATGGACACCCTATTTGGACTATGTTTCTCTCACTTTGGACGATTGCTTACATTTTTCTTGAAAGCTGTTGTATTGGCTCAAAACGAGAACCTTATTCCTGTGAATGTTTTTGTATCCCTTGTAACCTATCTTTTTATTTTATTTCATTGAGAATTGATTTGAGAATTGTGCACTTAAGGTCTGCCTGAACTGTTGTCTTTTATTTTTATTTTATTTATTTTTTATTTTTTTTTATGTTGTGTTGTTCGTTTTGTTGGAGCAAAACTAACAAAAGTTCAATAAAAAGAAAAAAATAAATAAATAAATAAACTGTTCTTTTCTGAACGCCAGACTGCGTAGCGTGGCAAGTTGATGCTTGATCTTGCAGACTGCTCCCGCGTGTCACGTGACCACTAATCGCAGCTCTTGCGATTACAAAATCGCGTTTCATCATATCGCGATTTTATCGCAAATGCAATTAATCGTTCAGCCCTAATATATATATATATATATATATATATATATATATATATATCCTGCATTATATGTGCATTATATATATATATATAGTCCTTTCAATTCTTTCTTGTGCGACACCTGAATGAAAGGCTCATTATTATGCAGGTCTTTGTCTTCTCAGGTGAGAACCACCTAATTATTCATGACAAGGGTGGGCCGTTCACGCCCATTCGCATATTGGCAAACAAAAAATATTTTTTCACAATATAACCCAATTCACAGTTTTATGTGAACGATTAGGCAGGATGATTTTCAGATCATTTTGAAGAAAAAAACTCTAGGCCACAACATCCATTTGTCAAAAGTATTGTGGACGCATATTTAGAATGTGTTTTATGGCCTTATTTCAGAAACTGTCATTTTTATTTTTTTTTAGCAGTCGGACCTTCGGGCGGCCATGGCGGTGAGGACCCTTCTGGCGGCTACGGTGGTAAAGGCCCTTTGGGCGGCCATGGTGGAGAGACCCCTTCTGGCGTCCATGGCAGAGGAGGACCCTTCGGGCGGCCGTAGACCTTTGAATGGCTGGGGCGAAGACATATGCCTGAGAGTGGAAATCAATCTCTTCGCATCATCAGAGAATGCGCACTGCCCAATATTTTTCGTAAAGGACAGGGACAAGCTAGTCTACAGCTGCCTCAGCCGCCCACTCTATGCATTTCCCCTGATCACGCTGTTACCAAAGATGATCAAGCGAATCAGGGAGAACAAATGCCCCTGTTCTCCTCGTGACTAAACCCTCCTCGACCCCCTCTGGTTCCAGTCTGGGAACTTTCCACAGTCCTAGATGTTATGATGCTACCCCTTCGAATCACAACAGTCTGTGGATCTGCTGTGTTTCTTGCTCAAAACCGCTTTCCTCATGGCTTTCGCTTCAGCCAAGCTAGTGGGTGAACTGCACGCGCTCTCTGTGAGCACAACGTGCATTGAGTTTGGGCCAAACAACTCTAAAGTCATTATCAAACCAAGACACGGTTATGTCCCCAAAGTGCTCTCCACTCCATTCAGAGCGCAAGTCATTTCCATGTCAGCCCTCCCAGGATCTGATAGTGAGAATGACGTAAATCTTATTTGCCTAGTTAGGGCACTAAGAATATACGTTGAACGGTCGGGTGCTTTCAGGCAGTCAGAAGCTCTTTGTTTTGTTTGGTGGCCAAAAAAAAAATATATATGAATTCACATTTAACCCTCTGATTATCTTCATTTGTGTCTACATTCAGAGATGGGCAGTATTTTAATTACAAAATACTCAAAAGTAATTAAATACGTATTTCATATACATGTAATGTAATGTTCACCTGCTTTCAGATGGATGATATGATGCATATACAAGTGTTAAATTAACACTCAAGAGTGTTAAAGTTAATGAGATAATTAAGTGAATAATTGAGTGATGATTGAGCATTATTGAAGACACCTGATCATAAAAAGCAGAATCACTGAAGGATTTGAAGTGTTTGCTTTAGTTGGGCTCTTGACACTTAAATCATTAACTTTAGAATTTGTTCGTCTGTTTTATCTGAGTTAAAACTGCCAGATGAACAAAGAAAAAAAGGGATCTAATGGTGTTGGTTATATTATGATGATCATCATTTGAAATTTATGTTTGTGATTTATGCTGTGGGTTACAGCATATCTGTGATTCTGGAAAAATATCCAGAATTTGAGATATGATATAATGGATTTCTTAAAAGTGGTTTAAAAAAATCTTTCTTTAAGGCACACACAGACCTCAAGATTCACTCAATGCATCTCAACAATGGTGACGAGCAGAATATTCAATTAGGAAAAGTAAATTACATAGACAATTCAGATCATAATTTATTCATACCGCAATGCATGATGGGAGCCATTAATGAGTTGCAATTGGTGGCAACAATAATTATCATTGTCACCATCATTGAGATTCACAGGCTGATTATTGATGTCTGTATTTATAAATAAATCCATTTGAAAGAGTTTTGATCAGAAAAATGTTTATCAAAATGTTTTAAAGGTGCCCCATAATGTGAAATTGAATTTATGTTGGCATAGTTAAATAACAAGAGTTCAGTACATGGACATGACATACAGTGAGTCTCAAACATCATTTTCTCCTTTCTACTTAAATTTAGTTTTTTCAAAAACACCCCTGAAAAACAGGCGAATCTCCACATAATACCGACTGTGACGTAAAAATGTTTAGTGAAAGACGAGACGGAGCTGTGCAGCCGAAGCATGGCAGTTGATCAGTGTTCGGATCTACACATGAATACAAAAGTATATTTTAGTTCCTTCGTCCGAGCCTCTGAAGAAACAATGGATTAATTTTATTTTCTCTGGAAATTTCAAATATTTCACCGACGACTTGTTTCCTCAACTTGCTAAGAGCTGGCCTCGGATCAAGCTGATGTGTTGTTGTTCAGTTTAGACAGGTAATCTTTCACTTTAAAATCGTTCAATATTGTTTTTGCATCAGTAAGTCAGGCCAGTTATTAAAAATCAACTTCACATCGTTTCTTTTAGTAGGATGAAAAAAAATCTTATTTAAATTGTGAATTATATACAGAAAGAAAGCGATCAAAGAACAATCACAGCGCGAGTTTATCTGGACACTTGCCAAACTCGTTATGAATTCAATGACGCACATTACACTGCACAACGAAACTCTAACGTTAACTGTATTTACATCGTGTCTGCTGCATTAGAGAGTAGAGAGACCTCATTGCAATGATAAGATCTTCATTCTCGTGATCGACACACTCACTGTCCTTTGCTTGCTCAATCACAGCAACACTTTATGTGATGGGAATAGATCTAAATACTTCAAAAACATCTCACGATTCGTTAATCTCAATAGCTGTAATAGTAAAAACCTATAATAGCTGTAGTAAAATTATTCGAGAGAATTCCACATGTAATAGGCCACATAGCTATTTCATATGCAAGCATGTCAGCCAATCACAGCAGAGGCCGGTTACACACAGCAGACACGCCCCTTCAAACTGGGTGTTCAAAGCAGAGGCTAAAATCAGGCTAGGAAAAATGCCTTTTATTTCTAAATTATGACTATTTTTGATCTAAAAAACATACTAACATTATAAGGGCAACCCAGGAAACATTATAAAATAATTTAAAAAACCATTATAGGGCACCTTTAATTGTTATAAGAATAATAATCATATGTCGTAGAATCACAAAGCTATTGCTAATGAGTTAAACTAAACTATTTTGATAAGCTTAATTTTTTAAGATCAAAGCATGATTATGTAAAAAAACATAACCAACACTATCAGATCACACTTTTCTTTGTTCGTTTGACTGTTATAAATCAATAACAGCAGACAAACAAAGTTTAAAGTGAAAGTAAGTGTCAAGAACCCAACTAAAGCAAACACTGATAACCATAACGGTGGCTTACAATTTTAGATTTTCTCCTTCAGTGATTCTGCTTGTTATCATCAGGTGTCTTCAATAATGCTCAATCATCACGCAATTGATCACTTAATTATCTCATTAACTTTAACACTCTTGAGTTTTAAATTAACACTCATATCTGCATCATATCTGAAAGCAGGTGAAGGTGATTTACTACTAATCAAGGAACCGGGTTTACTGATTAGATGCGCATAACAATGTAATGCAATATATCGCCCAGCCCTATTTAAAATACAAATTACAGTCCCTCAAAGTATTTAATTACAAATGACAAAGTACATGCATTTGAAATACGAATTTAATTACTTTTGAGTATTTTGTAATTCAAATACTGCCCATCTCTGTCTACACTTATTATCTTTGGGGTTTCCAGGGACCCCAGACAATAACAGTTAATTTTGTAACAGAATAATATATATATCTTTTTTTACAAATGTAATTTTAGTCTATTTATTAATGTTTTTACTCAACATTTCTGCAGTTTTTGGAGAATTTCTATAAATAAATATTAATTTAAATAGTCTTTATTTACAAAAAAACAACAACAACAGCATTTTATGTCAAATTTACTTTATAAAAAAACCCAGATTTCTAACTTTCCTTTATGGGGATAACATGGATCATTTTAAATGATTTAATGTAAGATTTTTGCCAATTTTTTGGGTGAAAAATGCAGTTTAATAAAAAAAAAAAAACTCACTTTAACCACTAGATGACCATAGATCTCCCCCATAAGCAGGGCCGGATTAAGAGTTCAGAGGGCCCTGGGCACAATGTCTTGTAGGGCCCCTCTTAAGCAGTTTGTATATTTTGTCCAAGGACATTTTAATATGACATTTATTGTTTAACTTTGTTGAACTAGAGTAAAGTTCGTAAATGGTTGCTCTTTCCTATAGGAATTTGTAAAAGTATGCTGTGTGGACCCTTAATTTAGCCTTTACAGTTTTACTGATTTACTGTTCCTCTAGGGGGGTTCGGGGGCATGCTCCCCCGCAAGAATTTTTTTTACATTTTAAGGTTAAATGCAACAATCTCATGCTCTCTGAGAGATCAAAATTAAGATCTACCCATAAACTGCTCGTTGAACAAAGAAAACGCATTGATTTGTACCAGGACAATAAACAGGGCTCAAACATCTTTTTAGTTGAGTCTCAGTCTACATAACATTATCAATGGTGTTTTAGGATCCCAAACAATTATAATAATGTAATAATGATTTATATAATTATTCCAATGACGTAAAATCCATAAATCTTATAAATGTACTATATAAATGAAAATTAATATTTCAAAAGTAGCCTATATTTTAGTCTACATTACACTAATATAGGAAAATTAAAATAATTTTGTACTTATTTATTTTCCCTTGCAAGAAATAAACCCTTTAGCTTGTATTTAGAAGAAAACACCAGATGACCATCCTGATCGCGTGTGCAAAGTGCACGCTTTTCTTTAATTCACCCAGCACTAGGATGCCTATTCTTAAAGTCTTGTGCTGTTTTATAAAGGCAAAAATCCATATCATGGTTTCGATTTTAGTTCGTTGGCAAAATATAACCCTTAAGTTATACATTTTACATCTCATATGTGTTGGGAAAAGGGAGAAGAGACTTCGCCAAAAGCTGGACTCGAACTCGCGTCGAGCGCAACAGAATCTGACTCTCGCGCTTAGCGCGCTACGATCTACGCCACTGCTGTTGTGACGGCAACGGCGTCTTTTTTCAGAGAAGAAAGGCACTAAATGCAAACATACATTCCGTTTTATCAAACCGTTCCTCGCGGCCTCGAAACACTACCGGTCCACCTGGGAAACTTCCGACTCTCCCGATTGTCACTGGTGTCCAGGGCCCCTTAGACGTCGTGGGCCCCTGGGCAAGTGCCCAGTTGCCCTAATGGTTAATCCGGCCCTGCCCATAAGCTATTTGTTCTGTGATTAACCAAAATACATATCTTTTCACAAGTTTTTCCAGTTGGATTTATATCTAAATATTATAAAATCACAATTATAACACACACACACACACACGCACGCACACACACAAAAAAACTTTTTGTCAAAGTTTAGCATTTTTTGTACTGACACAAGTTTTTCAATAATGTTACATTATGCTTAGAATCAAACCTGAGCAAGACTCCAACAGTCTTGCTCAGGTTTGATTCTAAGCAGATTTTAGAATCAATTGATTCTAAGAATTCAGATTTTAATTTATTTCAATCATCTGCTTTTAATATAATTCTACAATTTTAATTCTACAATTTTACTAACTTTAACAGGACAAAAAATTACAGAAATTAACAGTTATATTACATATTGAATAAAAAAGCATGACATGAACATCAAAATGCATTGAACTGAACAGCAATAACAAATGAGCAAATACCAAAATAAAAATAAAACAGGGAATGAGGAAAAAATCAAACAACTAGGAACAATATTGGTGGTCATCACATACATTCTCGTTTACAGTGCACTGCAGGTGTTTATGCGTCAGAGCACTCCAGGCAGTAATGCATAGTATAGCCTTACAAATGATTTACTTTGTGTGTGAGCATTGTGGATTTTTTTTTTTTTTGCATTGTTGGAAGTGTGCCACTTTATTTCTGTCTATGTGATCTGCGTTGTTTCTTTGTTGATTTTGATGATGAATTTTGTATATTCACTATGCAGGGTCTCCAGGGACCCGAAGATAACAAGTGTCTGCATTTTTTCACTCTAACATAAAAACAGATATCATTCCAATATTTATATATTAGGTAGATCTAAATAGTTTTAAAAGGTGTAGAATTTTTCATACCGTTTGGACAAAGAGAACTTTTTTTTTTTAATTCACCAAAAGTCATTTGCGGGTCAAAAAAAGGCAGGAAGCACGAGGAGACGGGGAATAATTATAAACAGGAATTTAATGATGAAACAACTCAGAGATCCTACACATACCAGACAATTGTAACAATAACCGACAAGGAGTGAGGGAGAACACTGGTGCTGCGTCCCAATTCGCATACTATCCGTCCTAAATAGTATTCGAAAATAGAATTAGTACATCCCAAATCGTTGTATTATATGTAGAAATGAGTGTTTCAAAGATACCCAGATGGTCTACCATATCCGGTCAGAATCCGAAGTGTCGATCAATGCACACTTTAACTGCTGATATTGCTCACAAACCATTACGCGGTGGACGGTAAGAACTACAAACACGAGTAAAAAGTGTTAAAAAAAACTACAGACACGGAGGATGCGCGAGTCCCGCAGTTGTGTAGAGAGGTTTCGATAAAGAGCTTTGAGTGATAATTAACAGTATCTAACCTGACGAAAATGAATTTATTCAATGTTGTCCACATTATATTGCATATGCTGCAGCATTGTGAACTTTTGTAAACATACGTTTAGCCATTACTTTTTAAATGCATCATTATATTCAAACAAGAGGAGAGTCTCTGCATGACAGACCCACGAATGGCAGATGAACGTGCTCTCCGAAACGGTAAAAAATCAAATTAGATAGAATGGATGATTTTAACTGTGACAAGATGATTGACAGGGCAGTTTACAGTGACAGGATCAAGGGGGTAATCCATCAGCCGGAAGCTGAAGATGCCTCTGGGGGCCGTCATTGTAGCCCACTATCACCTGCTGTTAGCATCCCATTGACTCCCATTCATTTTGGCGTCACTTTGACAGCGAATAACTTTACATCTGAGGCGTCCAAAGACTCCATTATCCATTATTTAATTCTAAAGAAACACGACAATGTATAAAAGGCTCCATTACTTTGTATGTTACGTTACGGCCACGTAGAAGCCGTTCTTGTAAAAATAGGCTAAAAATTGCGTCATAACCACTCGACTGTCCGTCGCACAGTAAAAAATTACCGTATAGACAGGAAGAGAAGCTCGCACAGCCTCGCAGGCAATCTTTTACTGTCTAAAGTCAGCCCATGGCATAGGCAGAAGCAAAATGACAAAATAACTAATCAGAATACTTACCAAAAGTTGCTCCAGGTCGCGCTTCGCCGTCTCTGTGCACGATTAAAATTTCTCTTGGCACAGCTACTATAAGTCGGTCAGTTTGCTCACGTGACAACTACGTCGTCTAAGCCTGCGCAGAACGCTCTGCTATCAGGAAGTGAGTGCCCATGTTGAGCTTCAGCTCTCTCCGTTGAAATCAATGGGGTCGCTGTGTCCATTTCTTTTACTGTCTATGGACAGGATGCACGCGACAGAGCTGCCCGTTAAAGATGAGCAAAATCCCCAGAGTTAAATTAACACTGAGAGTGTTAAATTAACACAGAGAAGTCAGAATTATATAAACTCTGAGCAGAGTGTTAAATGAACACTGAAGCAGTGTTAAAGTTAATGAGATAATTAAGGCAATAATTGAGTGATGATTGAGCATTATTGAAGACACCTGATGTTAACAAGCAGAATCACTGAAGGAGAATTTTATTTGGCTGCTTTTTGTGACGTAAAGGTGCAATGTACTATTTCTGTGGGTCTATTGACAAAAATGCAATATAAAATACATAACTATGTGTTTTGTGGTGTATAAAGGCCTTACTTAATGAACCGTAAAGTTTATATTATGTTAGAATTAAGCTGCGTCCGAAATCGCATACTATGTGAGTAGGTACTATATTTAAATAAGAACGTACTTTGCGACCGTTAAAAAAGTACGTTCTATATAGTATGAATACGGGCAGTATGAATGAGTCCGGACGTACTACATGCGCCATGTTGTTGTCGCGTGACATACGCTGGTCATAACGGTGCGAAAATTTAAAGAGTCCATTCCAGTGACTGCACCAACTTCGTATTGATTTTAGTTCTGCTTTCTGTTTTCATCTGCGTTTTTACGTTGTCCGAGTCGACAATCAAGAGGAGGCGTCGGTCAGCTGCTCGCAGATCACGCCTTTTTCACGAATTTCTCAAATGACATTTATTTACCTAATAAATTTTACCTCATAAAACGCACCCTATGAACAATGACAGATGTTGATTTTTGGCAAGGAAAAAGCCATTTATTTGCTTGTGATATTACAATCGATAAATAAACATGAATGAATCAATAGAGTACGCATGTGTGCCTGTTTATCTCCTAACGTTACAGCCGCGTCTGCGGTTTCCGCCATTTTCAAATATAACGACAACAACTCCTCTCCCGTGGCATCATGGGATAGTAAAGTGTCCATCGTATGCGCACTTCAGAATCCCGCCGGAAGTAGTAGGTCATCCGGGTGCTTTTCGCCTACTGTTTTTCGAATTCTATGATTTCGGACATACTACTCTGCTCGCGTACTGTTTTTCGCATACTATATAGTAGGGAAGTATTCGATTTCGGACGCAACCTTAGTCATTTATTTCTCCATAGGCGCGGGAATCCCCTTCTATGAAGGTGGCCATGTTGTGACGTCATATTTCTACCGTAGCCGACAGTGGACAAACATCATTACAGAGCGCGTTTCGTATATAACCGGAATAGAAAGCAGCAGAAAAAGACGCGGCAGAATTTCCGGAAGAAAGATGGACCAAACTTATTGTTCAGGTATCCGAAAACGGGTAAATCTGCTTCAAAGAAGAGAAAGTATGATGAAGCTAGAAAAATAAGGCAGAATCGACGGATCAACATTGGTTTGGCTTTTCCCAGATGGAAGGATTTTATGAGGGAAAAGGGCTTTCATATCGACGCCGAGGTTGCCTATTTTCTGCTGGACAGGTAAGATATTCAAACTTTAACAATCGAAATTAAAACTGTTGTTTGATGATGTGAGCAATACCTAGACATAGCTTGGCACAGACACCGTGTTTCAGTATAATAAAATATGTTATAGTTAGATTGTTTCATGTAACGTTAACTTTGTTCATCTCCATAACGTTACCTGTATTAGCACTATGTGTTTTGCTTTGTTGGAAGAAAATTAGCTGGTTACGTTGGTGAGACAATAAGCTGATTAATATAATTATATAACATATTGAGGACATTGATCCTTACCTGACTATGCATTTGTAAACATTATTTAGGATGTGGTTTATAATGGACTGTTTTATAGAAACAATGATAATGTTACACACGCTTGGCTTACGTTTGCTGTTGTTTGTCGGTGATCGTACTTGCACTAAACGTCACATTTTTTGGGATGTTCATTTTATTATGCACGATGAGCAAACCATAACAAGATGTTACACATTGTGAATTACCATACAAAAATGTATTACAGTCGTAGAAGACTGTGCCATGTAGCACTTCATTTATTGATGCTGCTCTTATTTCTCCTGGTACGAGACAGGTCCTACAACATTAACTCCCTTGAAGACAAAACCTTTTCAATTCCTAGCTACAGCATTGTCCAGTATAGGTGCTTCCAGTGGAACAGACAGGTAAAACATGCATTATGATGTATTAATTTTGTCCTAATGTCTTTGGTTATTAACATGATTATTATGATTACTGATTAATTTCAATTTATATTTGGCCTATATCTATTGTTGAATGTGCATATGTGGGATATACACAACTTTCTTTGTTAATTATTTACAGAGATGAGCATCTTGATGTCATTGTAGAAGCCACTGAAATTCAGGGCCTTGAACAAAGGTAACATGTACACATCATTACATTTTAATATTTTAGCCATGTATTGCTTTTCTCCAAATGTTCTTAACATATATTTCTTTTTTTTCCAGCTTACACAACACAGCATTTTGGAGGAGCAATTGGAGGAAAGTGCTGTCAATGACCCAATGGTCAGTAAGTATTACTTTATAATTAAATGTAACATTTTTCATGTACATTACTTGAGAATTTTTTTTTTTAACTGGAATTTGTCATTATGTACAGAATTGATTGGGCAGATGAAGCTTCCCCTTACTCCCTTCAAAGAGATGATGGGCAGAATGGTTTCAGCCCGGATAAAGAGTATCTTCCACCAATTTCGATACGGTGTGTTATTTGTCATTCTCTGTTTTTGAAATTGTTTTGTGTTGTCAGTTTACTACAGATTTTTGTGCCTCAACAGAATGGGTGGAGCACTGAAGAAAACACACTCTATCTATGGACTTCCTGTTATTGGAATCTATGAGACTGTGCATGATATGCCTGCACATGAAGACCCTCTTGATGAGCCTTTTACTCTGGAAAATGACCTTGTTTTCCAAGAACCTCTGAATGTCCTTTGTGAAAATAAAACACCATGTTTTTCTATTTCGTAACTTTTATTTTTTTTAATAACATAGAACTACAGCTGAATAACTATAACAAAATATATAACTATAAAAGAAATTAAAATTAAATAAAAACAGGAACAATAGTAATAAATATATATAGAAAAGTAATAAATCAAATAGTAAATATGTACATTTGTTTGATGTCTTGATGATGCTGAGGCAGATTTGGGAGTACTTGTGGAAACTGTATGAACATGCCAGAGGGCCTGGAATGAAATTCATCATAGTCCAGGAATGGGCTATATGCACGCATAAGTTCCGCAAGGATGCTCGACCATTTCCGTTTGTGGAGATTAAAGCGGAGGAAAACCAAAGAAAACGGGATTATGGCAGACTTTTCAAAATTTACTGTCCTCCTGTCTTTGAAACGAAACGTACATACGTTTAGATGTAATTTTATATGTAGTTATGTTGATTTAATATAATTTTAAAAAGAAGCTTAAACACAACGAGGGGTGTCTGTTTTATCTGTTTTTGTGACTAACGTTTCTTTAGTGTAACCATGGAGTATAAAATTCAATATAAATTCTCGGTATTGCATTGGACTCTACGATCGGCGGAAGTTATCGAGCATCCTTACACCTTCACCGGAAATACCGCCGTGTTTACGGTGGTATTTCCAGTGAAAGTTACCACAAGTACACCAAGGTACTTCTGGGACTCCAGCAGAAGGTGGGGCACCGTGTCTAGGCTGACGCATTATCAAGGCATCAAAGACCAGGCCAGTCTGTCTCTCAAGCAGAAGGTTGGAGAGCTCTCAATGTTCTTCTAGAGTCATCTCCTGTAGAAGTCTCTGAAGAAAAGAGAAACAGGGAAAAATAATCAATATGCAATATTCTCTGTTTATGTACTCTATTTACTATGTTTCAACAATGTTGTTTTTAATATTGTATCCAATCAAAATGAACTGTAGCAGTACTCATTATTCCGATTAGTATTTGATGCTCTTGCGCTATTTATCATTACACTTCTGCTGATGTTGTAAGTTGAATGTCAACGTCATTAACTTTATTTAGAATTATATTTTAAAAATTGTTTATTGTATTATATTTCCTGCTTACCTACTTTATATAGTGATTTCATTTCCCTAGTATCTTGACATGCAAGCTTAGCAAATGTGACCCAGAATATCCCATAGGTTATCAATACATAATTTCTGATTCTGATAAAATATGTACATATTTTAAATATTAAATATGTTGACAATATGGTGGTAACATATTGGGGTTTGAAGTCTGGTCAATATTTGCTAAACTTGTGTAATATGGCTTCATATAATCGTTGTTGCCCAGTAAATGACAGGTTAAACTATGAAAACATTCAACTACTAACTAACGTTACAGTAACAGGGGTATAAGTGCACAGAGATACTATGTAAATAACGTTATCACTGTGTGCTTGGATGTTATAAAGTGCAGACCGGTCAGGATATAATAACGTTACAATAACTTCATAAATACAAACCTCGGTAACAGCTCTCCGGTTCCTTTGGAGGGCTAACACTCTTTCTTCATCCCCTGAGCCATCGATCCGGCGGGTAGGTCCTCCTCTGCCTCTCCCTTCCCTGACTGCACCTACAACACCTCTGCCTCTCCGTCCTCTCCCTACCTCTCCCTCTTGCCTCTGGTGCGTATTTAGGTTGCTCCTGACTCTGAAAACGTGTATAAACAATAATGTCCGAGTGATGCCTCTGAAATCATAACGTTAACTATTTCCCCTTACGCAGCTGATTTGATGCTCTTATCCTTAGCTCTTATCTTAGCATAGAAACAAGCTATGGTAAAATCAGTGAATTAAAACACTAACACAATGATGATCAAATAACAATCGCAATAACATGTTGATTTACTGAATAATTAAGTAAATAGAATTTAATAAATGCAATATTAAAAGACCTCATTGCTTGTCTTGCTACTCTCTGCAGATTCAGACGACGACAAAGTTTATTCGCTTTGACATTATCCTACGTTGGCCACCGTAGCTTCAAAATAGAGTTTGCAATTGGAGGGAGAGGCCGCGAGTGACTTGCGGTTTGCAATTCGCGAGTCTCGCCACTAGATGCCGCCAAAAACTACACACTGCACCTTTAAGTACTTATTATGGATTTTTGAAAATTGCCCTTCATGTAGTGTTTAACATAGATCTAAGTGAACGAAAACATCCTGCAAAGTTTTAAACATGAAAGTTCATTGTATACAAAGTTATTGTCTCTCAAAAGTAAGAGTTGACTCTGAGTCGCTGATATGAATCGTTCGAAGAACGATGCTTTTCCTTTGTCTGGTTGACGTCAACTTGACAAGTTATTTGAATAAGAAACGCCCACTTATTGTGCTCGGAGACGCCAGGGAAAACGTCTCGGTTACAGATGTAACCCTCGTTCCCTGAGTAGGGAACGGAGACGTTACGTCAAGGAGTGACGGAGAATGGGGGTTTCGCACAGAAAGCCAATCCTCTTCGAGTATTTAACAACGAGCCAATGGCGTGAAAATGCCATGGGTCTGCGGAATTTGCATAGCGTACTCCGCCCACCATGTGGGTATAAAAGGAGGAAGCAGACGCAACCGCAGTATGTCTTCGCTGAGGAGCCAAGACTGATCTCAGGCGTCACCCAGCGGTACAGCAGAAATGGCAAGGAGACGTAACGTCTCCGTTCCCTACTCAGGGAACGAGGGTTACATCTGTAACCGAGACGTTCCCTTTCGTAGTCACTCCGAGTTACGTCAAGGAGTGACGGAGAATGGGGGTCTATGCCATCACGCCATCTTCCAGCTGTCTTCCAGTGCTCTGCGAAAGTCTAGACCTCTAACACAACATTACAAAAAGGTCCCACTTTGACACAGAATTACCAAGGTACACTGGGAAACATATCCCGGGAGGGACATGCTACCAGATGCCTACCGAAGGGAGGACTTACAAAACACATATGGCCACTGGGGCTGCATATGGAGAATACTGGAGCGCCAACCGCAGGTGGCAACTAGCTCCAGGGGTGGCAGATGGCTTGCCAAGGGAAGACACATGCTCAGAGAGGCTTACAGTGGATAATACACGTGAGGCAGTTACCAAAGGGGAACCGTGCACACGGAGGCACCTAGCCGGCACCAGAGCAAGCGCAGTGGTGCCCGCATCATAAGTGCTGGAGGACTCAGGGCTTCAAAGAAGGACAACTGAGGAAATATCGCACTTATCCAATCTGAGGAGTGGAGTGGCGAGCAAGCGAAGACACTTAAGCGGTTCCAGCACTAGCGGAGGCGAGTACGTGAGAGGAAACCGGCTCAATTCGCAAATTATAAATCTTGCGAAGGTGTTAGGTGTCGCCCAGCCTGCAGCTCTGCAGATGTCTGTTAGCGAGGCGCCATGCGCTAAAGCCCAAGAGGAAGCCACACTCCGAGTGGAGTGGGCTGTCACACCAAGGGGGCACGGTCGACCTTGCTGCTGGTAAGACAAAACAATGGCGTCCACTAACCAGTGAGACAGCCGCTGTTTTGAGAGAGCCCTTCCCTTCTGGCTCCCCCCATAACAAACAAAGAGCTGATCTGAGGTCCTGAAACACCGCGTTCTGTCAACGTAGGTGCGGAGTGCACGCACCGGACAGAGCAGTGCCAAGGCTGGGTCTGCCTCCTCCAGGGGCAGCGCTTGCAAGGTCACCACCTGATCCCGGAAGGGAGTTGTGGGAACCTTGGGCACATAACCGGGCCGGGGTCTCAGAACAACGTGAGAGTAAGCCGGCCCGAACTCTAGGCACGCTTCGTCAACGGAGAATGCGTGCAGGTCCCCTACCCTCTTGATGGAGGCCAATGCAACCAGGAGAGCTGTCTTCAAAGACAGGAACTTAAACTCAACCGATTGCAAAGGCTCAAAGGGAGGCCTCTGCAGAGCATTTAACACTACCGAGAGGTCCCAAGAGGGCACGAGGGGAGGACGAGACGGATTTAGCCTCCTCGCTCCCCTCAGGAACCTGATGACCAGGTCGTGCTTCCCAACGGACTTACCTTCAACTGCATCATGAGAGGCGGAAATAGCCGCAACGTAAACTTTGAGGGTGGAGGGCGACAGCCTACGCTCCAACCCGTCCTGCAGGAAGGAAAGCACAACACCGATCGAGCATCTCCTGGGGTCTTCTCGACGAGAAGAGCACCAGTTGACGAAGAGGTTCCACTTCAACGCATACAGGTGTCTAGTAGACGACGCTCTGGCGGAAGTGATGGTTGCTGCCACCGCAGGTGGTAGCGAACTCAAACCTGCCTCGTGCCGTCCAGGAGCCACACATGTAGCCTCCATAGATCGGGACGAGGGTGCCACAGAGTGCCCCGTCTCTGAGTGAGCAGATCTTGTCTCAGAGGAATAGTCCAAGGAGGTGCTGTCGCGAGGAGCATGAGTTCGGAGAACCACGTCTTGGTGGGCCAATAAGGGGCTACCAGCAGGACCTGCTCCTCGTCCTCCTTGATCTTGCACAACACCCGTGCAAGGAGGCTCACTGGGGGAAACGCATACTTGCGTGGGCCCCGCGGCCAGCTGTGCGCCAGCGCATCTGTACCGAGCGTGCCCTCGGACAGGGAATAAAACTGGACGCAGTGGGAAGAGTCCCGGGAGGCAAACAGATCTATCTGAGCTTCCCCGAACTGGTCCCAGATCAGCTGGACCGTCTGGGGATGGAGTCGCCATTCGCCGGAGACAGGGCGGATCCGTGACAGCTCGTCGGCTGCCAGGTTCCGGGCTCCAGGAATGTACACAGCACGAAGGGACCTCAGGTGCTTCTGACTCCATAATAGGAGGTGGCGAGCGAGCTGCGACATCCGACGTGAGCGTAGACCCCCCTGGTGGTTGATGTACGCTACTGTAGCGGTATTGTCTGAGCGGACAAGTACGTGTTGACCCCTGAGCAGTGCTCGAAAGCGGTGCAGGGCCAGGCGTACTGCCAGCAGCTCGAGGCAATTGATGTGCATGAGGCGCTGGGGTCCTGTCCAGGAACCCGCGGCTGCATGCCCATTGCACATGGCACCCCAACCCGTGGTAGATGCATCCGTGGAGACAACGAGATGCCTGGAAACTCGCTGGAGAGGGACACCTGCCCGAAGAAAGCTGAGGTTCAACCACGGAAGAAGGTTCGGCGGCACGCTGGAGTTACTGGAACCCGGAGCGAGCCACGATGCCATGCCCACCTCGGGACTCGATCGCGAAGCCAGAGCTGAAGCGGTCTCACATGAAGCAATCCGAGTGGCGTAGCCGCGGCTGCGGATGCCATATGCCCCAGGAGCCTCTGAAAGAGTTTCAGTGGAACCGCACTCTTGCCGTCGAACTGTCGAAGACAAGTCAGCAGTGAGTGTGCGCGCTCGCTCGTAGGCTGCGCGGACATGGCGACCGAGTCTATCTCCATGCCGAGAAAAGAGATCCTCTGCACGGGGCAAAGTTTGCTCTTCTCCCGGTTGACCCGAAGGCCCAGACGGGCTAAGTGCTGAAGCACTAGATCTCTGTGTACGCAAACCTGTTCTCGAGAGTGAGCCAAAATTAGCCAATCATCGAGATAGTACAGGATGCGAACCCCGTGTTCGCGAAGGGGAACAAGGGCTGCCTCGGCGATCTTCGTGAAGACGCGAGGGGACAGAGCTAACCCGAATGGGAGAACCGTGTACTGATATGCCTGGCCTTCGAAAGCGAACCGAAGAAACGGTCTGTGTCGAGGCAAAATGGAGACATGAAAGTACGCATCCTTCAGGTCGATCGCTGCAAACCAATCCTGATGCCGAACACATTCGAAAATGCGTTTGGCCGTGAGCACAAAACGTGCAGGTCCAGGATCGGTCGTAACCCACCGGTCTTCTTGGGGACAATGAAGTAGGGGCCGTAAAAGCCGGACTTCACCACGGCTGGAGGGACCGTCTCGATTGCACCCTTCGCCACCAGGGTCGCAATCTCCGCTCTCAAAACCGGGGCATTGCCATCGATTATAGTGGAGCGAACTCCCCTGAAACGGGGAGGAGATCGTGCGAACTGAATCGCGTAGCCGAATCTGATCGTTCTGATGACCCAGCGGGACAGACCGGGGAGCTCGAGCCAAGCTCCGAGGAACCGAACCAGCGGGGTCATACGAGCCACAGACGTCCCCCCGGAGGGGCAGCGGGGCGGAGTGACTGGCATGCGCACGGGAGATACCACATGCGGGTGCGTAGTCGAGCTCCGCTCCCCGACAGAAGAGACCAGGGAAGGACCAGCGTTCCACGGGGGTCTGTTCTGCCGGGGGTCTGGCGACAGAGGGGGAGAGGAGCGGTGCGGTCCGGGGACGACGCACGCTCCCCTCCGCGCCCTCAGAGACAGAGGGGAATGAGCGGGGCGACACTGTGGAGCGTCGTGCGCGCTCATTCCGGTCTGTGTGCTCAGTGATAGTATAAAGTCTTTCTTAACGCACTCAACCCGTCTTATTATTATATTTTTTTTTTTTTTTTTTTAAGCAGCGGGGAGCGGAGAACAAAAGATTCTCCCCCGGCCCTCTACGGGGGGAAGGAGGGGCCCTGCTACCTCCTCCTGGGAAAGACTCGATGCCATCACTGAGCAGCCCATAGGGGGCTGTGACGCTCCTCTGCAACCGCCTCTACGGCGCGACCTGGGTGAAGGCTGCTGCTGGGGTCGCTCCGGAGGGAAGGGCGCAGAGGCTCGTCCTCGGCGGCGAACAGACTGAGGCGGCTACACCGGCGGCTGGGTGAAGGCAGCAGCTGGCCGTCGGGGCAGCCTCAGCCTGTTTCTGGGCGGTAGAGAACTGCTGGGCAAAGTCCTCAACCGCACCGCCGAAAAGCTTTTTTTTTTTTTTTTTTAGCAATGTTTTTTCTTTTAGATGACGCTCCTGGACCACACTAGTGGCCATCACCTGATCCAAGGGAATCAGTCCCGCCCTCGTGCATACCTCTGAGCAGTCTGGCTTGGCAGACCTAAAAAACGCCCATCATATGCATAGCGGCGGCCGCCCGCCGCGCTATAGGATCGCGCCGTCATAGACGACGAAAACCTACAGGCTCTGGGGGGATGCTCGGGGGGCCCCCGAGAGGAGGCGCTCCGCGGACACAGTTGCATCGCGACAGAGCGCTCCACCAGAGGCACCCCAGCATACCCACGGGCAGCTGCGCCGTCGAGGGGAGGAAAGGCGGGGGAAGCTGACGAGCGCGTCCTCGTCAGTTCCGCATGCAGCTCGGGGACGAATGGCATTGGGGACGGCCGCGGCCTCGCGGCGGCGGCTTTGCCCAAAAACAATTCATCCATCCGTGAGTGATCGGGGTGGGCCGGAAGATTCCAGTGCAACCCGATACTCACGGCGACCCGAGAGAGCATAGCCGTCATCTCGGGATCCGACACGGGCAACAGGCGCTCCCGAAGGAGGTCGTGCATCCGCATCTTCACTTCCCGAGGAATCAAGCCCGCCTTTATGTGATGCCGCGATCGATAACGCGTCTTCCTCTGGAGCGCCAAACGATCCAGACGGTACCCGCGAACAGGCAGACGTCTGAACCGTTTCGGCGCTCGCTGGCTACAACACTGTTGCGGTGGGTGGGACCCGAGGAGCTAGCGTCGGGGGTTTGTTCCACACCGTCACCGACAGATCACCCTGGCCGCGAGCCGAAGAGCTTCCCCGGGTAGAGGAAGCTGAACGGGTAGCGGAGGCGGGGACTCTCACAGTAAGATCATTGAGTCTCGATCTAAGTGTTGAGATGGTCATATTACCACAAAAGGCACATGACTCAACCACGAAAGCTGCTTTAGCATGACGAAGCCCAGACATACAAAGCAGCGATCGTGCCCATCAGAGAAAGACGGATATCGACCGCACCCAGAAGAACACGGGCGAACCGTCTTTAAAAAGACGTGCCGCGTGTAGCTCTTTCAGAGGAGAGGAGGAAATTCACTCTTTCAGCGCCGAGGCGACCAGGGAGAAGCGCAAAGTCTGGCAGACCACTGCACAGATCGCAGGCAATGCAGAATCTCGCTGGGTACCGCCGTCACACCAACACTGAAGAGGACGCTCGTCTCGAAGAGGCTTTTAGTGATATGGCTTGTGGAGAGAAGAATACTCTTGGCTCCGAAGCGAAAAACATACTGCGGTTGCGTCTGCTTCCTCCTTTTATACCCACATGGTGGGCGGAGTACGCTATGCAAATTCCGCAGACCCATGGCATTTTCACGCCATTGGCTCGTTGTTAAATACTCGAAGAGGATTGGCTTTCTGTGCGAAACCCCCATTCTCCGTCACTCCTTGACGTAACTCGGAGTGACTACGAAAGGGAACCGGAGCTCCAGGGGTGGCGGGCAAATCTGAAACTGGCCCAGGACGGGCCACCCTGCCTGGGCTGGCCAGGGAGGTCTGAGAGCATGGAGGTTTGGACCCACCGCACCTTTTTGGACTCTGTCGTTTTTCGAGATCTAGGCTTCGGAAAACAATCATGTCGACGAGACGCTGTGTTTTGAAGTGCGACGCAAAAGCGAACTTTTTTCACCTGCCAAGTGAGGAGTATTTGAAGACTAAGTGGCTGCAGTTCATATATACAAGTACTGCTATACCACACAAGTATAGCCCAAACCTTGTTCTGTGTTCGCGTCATTTTGAAGATGATTGCTTCACAAACCTAAACGCTATAAAGTATGGATTCGTGAGCCGGCTCTATCCTAACGAGCTGAGGATCTGAGGTGTGTTAAATAAGGGAGACATACACAATATGCAGAGCAGTGGGTCGCGAGGACTGGAGTTGAGAACCCATTTAAGGTAATAAGAGTTCTGTTTTTCTGCACAGAGAATACCAATCACAACTGACTAGGTCATCTGACCAATCACCGCAGATTAGCGTCACGCAAATGCGGGTTTTGGAAAAGGACTCGCTAAAACGATTCATATGGGAGTCAGTGGGCAAATCAGGTAAAAATAAATGCATATTATAAGACAACAAAAGTGTTTTTTGTCATTGCATGCTTGTAAAACCGTTGTTGGGGACTCCCAGAACAATATTAGGAACATTTTAAATGCCATAATAGGTATCCTTTAAGGGTTTTAGCAGCATGGTCATTATAAGACATAACATTTTTAGCCTTTTCAGTGAAAAATGATAATTTTTTTTTTGTTTTTAAATCCCAAAAATATTTTATATAGGCATACACAGACATCAAGAATTAACATCTCAGCAATGGTGACAAAGAGATCACCTCTTAACATAAGATCATTATTTATTCATGCAGCAATGCATGATGGGAGCCATGAATGAGTTTTGATTGGTGTCACCCAGAATGCAATGCAACATGCTTTATAACTGTTACCATTGTTGAGATTAACAGGCTAATTATTGATGTCCGTGTATTAAAATTAAAGAGAAGTAAAAAATTGTATAAGAAAGGCTTTTAAGAAATTATTATGAATACATTGTAGACATTGAGAATTTGCTGCACAAGGTCACTGCTGCTAAACTAAACTACTTGAGTATCAAGAGCACAAGAGTACATTTTCTAAATATTGCATTACTGCTGCCACAGTGCTTACACTTGTACAGAAATTTCCTACATGGAGTTATGAAAAATGTTAATGTTAATAACATTAACATTTTTGGGGGGTTGACTGCTTTTTTTTTCTTTGCATGATTGTGTTTATGGGGTGCAATATAACATGTATTTGTGTTTTTTCTTTTTTTAAAAGTCTTATTTTTCTTAAATTTCACCTTTATTGTAAGCCGCGCTCTCCTCTGTCCTCTGAACGACTGGTTGACTTCATGATTCTATGAAACCACTCCCTCAGAAACAGGCAGTGGGCTCAGATTGGTTAGTTTGGGCCGGTGTGTTGTGATTGGCTAAACTATCGCTCACGTTGTCCGGAAGGTTAACGCCCATTACCTTTACGGGCGAAACGTGTATGCCAAAGGTCCAACCATGTAAATAATGGTGTTGATACTATGGTCGATACTGCAGTATCAGTTTGAGGCAGAATCAGACTGAGAAAGCAGCGATGAAGAGTCAAGCAGAACCTCACCACACATGGCTCTTACTAAACGTTTCTGAATGATAATTTGCTACATTTTTTAACTTTATACACGTTTGTTTTACACAATAGCATCTGACTGGCAACAATAGCAACTGACTGGCTAAATGTTAAACACAACCAGTGTTGGCATTAGTTTACGTTCTTGATTACATCGAAAATAACATCATAAAGCATATATACATGAAAAATACATTTACAACATTACTACTTATACAAAATTCAGGTCCATAATGTTTGTACCCGTTTGTTGTAGACACAAAATAGCTTAACTAGTAGCCTAGTGGCTATAAAGCCAGCGCTGGTGTCGCGTGTGTTTTGTATCTTGTTCTTGTGTCATGTGTTCCCTTGTCTTTCCTTGTCAGCTATTCCCCATTTTGTTGATTAGTCTCCCCAGGTGTTTCTGATTAGCTGATTAGTTTCTGTTCACGTCATGTCCACCGAGCCAGTGTCTACGGACAAGATGGCCGCCTCCGAGCCAGAGTCTGTTCCTGTCCCCGAGCCAGAGTCTGTTCCTGTCCCCGAGCCAGAGTCTGTTCCTGTCCCGAGCCAGAGTCCGTTCCTGTCCCCGAGCCAGAGTCCATTCCTGTCCCCGAGCCAGAGTCTGTTCCTGTCCCTGAGCCAGAGTCTGTTCCTGTCCCCGAGCCTGAGTTTGCCGGGATTACCTGTTTGTTTATTTAATAAAAGTGCCTGCATTTGGATTCTTTCAGTTTCACTCCTCCTTCAACGTAACAGCTGGCATTTGAAAAAAATTAAATACAAGGCTACATCTGGAATTATACATGCAAATACATTTAAAATGATTAAGTCTTAGCCTACTTACAGGTTGTGGCCCAACAACTGCTGCCTCTTGTTTTAAAGTTGGATCTGCTTCATGTTTTAGTGACAGTTTCTTGTTGAATCCGGTATTGAATTTGTGGAGATTCTGGAAGCTGTCTTCCGTAAAATGCGCAGCACAGAGAGCCAAATTATGATCGTCATTTTCAGGAACAAAATCAAACATAAATTGTATCCATTGTTGACGAAGTACAGCGTCCGTGGGAAGTTCGAACACAGAAGACCTGACAGCTGGGTGAACATAACACATTCGGCGAGCCGCAGAAATATGGTCATGCCCTTTTCTGCATATTCCGGAGGTAGGGTTGATGTAAATGTATGGGTTAGTGACGTCTTAAACCCAGCTGTAGTCCCACTTGAGTCGTTTTTGTAGGCAATATACTTCATGATTTTTAAAAGACGATATCTCTGCTTACACTAAACTTTCAGCGCTGCAACTTTGCAGATACTGTTGTTCATGCACCAACAGCAACATCACACACTATTTAAAATCAAAAAAGTGAAATCGGAATCAACCCCCCCCCCTTTAAGTACTGTACTCAAGTAAATGTACTCCGTCACTGTCCGGCTCTTATTAATGAACTGTTTACTAATACTTAACTAATTATTAATTGTTGTAATACAGGAATTTGCCAATAGATGTGACTGTTGTGTAGTGTGTCACTACAGTTCTGTTATTCATTCTTCTTTGTTGCTTTTCATTCTCGTTGGATATAATAAAAAGCACGTGAAACTTCAATAGGTTATAGGCCCAGATCTTCGTTAAAGCAAGGAAGAGGTACTTTAACACAGGATTTTTTTTTTTTTTGTGTGTGTGTGAAATGGACAGTGTTCTGGAACTCACGATGGAGGATAAACTGTTTATTGAAAAGCTGAGTTGTCCAGAGAACTGGGCAAAGTGGAAATTTCAAATTTAACATTTGATAAAAGGTAATATGGGGCATGGTGATCGAGACTGACAATGTGGCAGAAGGAGAAAATGCACAGGCAAGAGCATAAATTGAAAAACTGAAGGAAAAAGCATTTTCTGTGTTGGTGCTGAATGTGAGTACGCCTCAGTTGTACCTGATAACAAGCTGTAAGACCCCTAAGGAAGCGTGTAACACACTAAAGGGGCATTTTGAGAGAGACACTCAAGCTGTTTCTGAAGAAAAAATACTTTAGATGTGAAATGAAGGAAGGAGAAAACATAACTGAACATTTAAGACGAATGAAAGAGTTAACTGACCTAGGGGCGATAGGTGCAGTGATTGAAGAGGAGGTAGGGTTGCCAACTTTCTGAAATGGGGATAAGGAACCGGGAATGCCACCATGGAAGAAATGTTGAAAAATAACCCCTGAAATGCATATTATTTGCTTGTGTAACATAGTTAAAAAGGTTAAATCCTACTAAATGGGATTATTGTGCCACCTGCAGTCATAAAGTTGTCCCTGCAGCGAACGCTAGTTATGACAAAGGATTATGGGTAATCCTCAAAGCAATGGAGGATTTTTCTTTGAGGTAATGTGTCTGTGAATGTCCGTGGACTAAACAATGCTAACTCACTTGAAAAGCATGTAAAATTTAGGATAGAGTTATCAGTGTTGGGGGTAACGAGTTACAAAGTAACGAATTACAGTAACGATATTACTTTTTTGGGTAACTAAGTAAAGTAACGCATTACACTGAAAATATTGGTAACTACACTACTTTACTATACTAAAGGAACGCGCTTTCCTGCGTTACCCAAGCCGTGTTTGCCTGTGTGGAGAGTTCCGTCTAGTGGTGCGCGCGCGCCGTTGCCATAGAGACCGATTTGAGTGAAGGAGAGAGGGAAGTGGAGAGAGAGAGACGGGTTTCGGCAAATGGCAATATTCACATTACTTTCAGTTTATTGCTCGAAAGCACAAAAATATTTGAGTGAAATGTAGGCTATAGTAAACCCTAAGATTATTATTTGTGACATTAGAACAAAATATGTGGATATAAAAACATGTATATAGGCTAAAGAACTAAATGAACGATCTCTATTTTCTAATTTCACTAAACATTTCATTAAGTTTCGTGGACATTTTATAAAACATGGATCTTAGGCTCATTTTGTAAACATAAATAACTGATTTAGATGCGCAAACTGGGTGCCGTTGCGGAGATGTAGGCTACATGTTCGGTGCAGGTTCGGCTTCTTGTCGTTCATCCTCGGATGCGGCATCGCGTGCGCTGTTTGCCGCGCGCACCTTTCTGCTCGTCCGGATGCGTCAAGTAAAAACAAGGCTCGAAAGTCTTGGATAACACAAAACGAAACGAACAGGATTGTTGCAGGGTTCATTGTAGAAGACATGCTTCCCCTGTCGACCATTAATCCCCCAGGTTTAGAAAAATACATTTTAAATTAGGATTAAGAATTTTATGGGATAAAGTGACCTTTATTTTATTATTTTTCATTGACATCTTTTATTTTTTTTAATTATTATTATTACCATGAGTCGAATAAAAAGCTGGTTTTGTTCTCAGGAGAAGAGTTTTATTCTCCCAGCCTGTTTTGAAACTTCTGTGTTAAACACCATTTTAAAATTTCGAATTTTGAACCCCATTTTGTTTGTGAATTGTACAGTGCGGCATATTTATTTGTGCAGACAGGGATATTGTTCTTTCATGTCATTTTGTATACATTTTTACAATAAAGTGATGATAGGGCAAAAACTGATATGATGTTTGTCCATGTAGGCTACACGGTAAATTAAGAAAAAGGAAAGTAAAGTAATAAGTAGTGAAGTTACTTTTCCAACGCAGTAACTAGTAAAGTAATCTCATTACAATTTACAGAAGTAACTAGTAACTAATTACTTTTTTTGAGTAACTACCCCAACACTGAGAGTTATTTGGTTGAATAATGTGTTGTTGATTAATTTCGCCATGTTTTTATAAAGTCTGGATATGGATATGTGTTTTTTAGTCGATTGAAAGTCTCTCCATAGCTAGCTAACTTTAACGTGATGTCTTTCCAGACAGAGCATGCGCTGTTTGTCCATGTGAGTTTCAACACTGTTGTCCTTGTCATAAATGCAGGTATGTTACCACATGTTGTTATAAAATGTTGTAATATTTGATTGAGGTGTTTTCTGCTGTTTGTTTGCTTCTTGTATGTTGAATTGTAACAAAGTTACAACTTTGTTTACACATAACTGTAAGCATAAAATGGAAAGGTAACTGTAGGAAATCAGCATAATTACATTGTTTTATTTAGTTTCCTCCTTAGATTAAGAGGGAAAATTTGGTGTTTTATTTATTTAGTTTATGAGTTCAAATCCACTATACAATCAATATGCCAAACTGTACTTTACTTTTGTGTAGAGCTTTAAGACTTGTACATACAGTAATCCAAAAAAGCAATGGAGGATTTTTCTTTGAGACAGAGCATGCGCCGTTTGTCCATGTGAGTTTCAACACTGTTGTCCTTGTCATAAATACAGATGTGGAATAAACCAGCTGTAACCACAAACCTGACGGGATCTGACAGTTATTATCAGGCAGAAGACATTACTGTCACCGTGTGACTCTGTGTTTCCCCCTGTTTTCTAGTTTTTGGTTTAATCCCGTTCTGTTTTCCCGCCATTCTTCAGTTTCCATGACAACCTTAATCAGTTTACCCTCATAACCTGTGTTTTGTTAATCATCGTCATCAGATTCACCTGTTAGTGTTCATTTGTCTGTGTATTTAGTTCCCTCTGTTTCTTTCAGTCGCTGTTGGTCAATGTGTGTGTAATGTCACCCTGAGTTGTGTATGTTACTTTGCAGGGCCGGCCCGTGGCATAGGCGGTATAGGCAAATGCTAAGGGCGCACCCAACTCAAGGGGCGCCAAAATGAGTGAACGAGTGAATTTTTAATTTTTATATATTTTTTTACTAATACTGTTTTAAAACCATTAATTCGAAATACTACAAAATAAAGCAAAACAACTCCACAAAAACGTAACTAAATCCCCCTAATCCGGTGCATCAATCTCCCCCCGCCCCGCGAGTGCTTGAAGTGCGCCAGAAACAGAGCGCGCGCGATTAGTATGTTTAGCGTCGCATCTCGCCGCATCCAATGTAGACAACATTGCTTTCGTTTGAGGAAATTACACTCAAGCACTCCCTTAGAAACGGGCCTCACAGCCATCTAGACACGGTGAAAGTTTCCTCATTGTGACGGATGGCCGAATTTTCATGACACATTTAAATTAGCATTATAGTCTGCTGCGATAGCCTACAGTGCCAAAAAGAAGATGATACAAGGGGATAAAGACAGAGGTAAAGTGATGTAATGAATGAACAGTTTATCTAATTGCATAGTATTAAGATGCTATAATTTAATGGCAGTTATTTTTACCTTATAACTTTATGCTAACAGTAGTTCTGTGTTCTTGCAGAGCCCCCAGACAATGCGATTTGTAACAAACATGTCAGTCTTTTTTAGACGCATACTATCACTTTTATTATTTAATGTTTTACTATACAGTTGGGATATGGCATTTCTTATTTATTTGCCAAAATTAATAACGATATTTATAAGCTACAGGTTTATTAAAAGTAGCAATGTTTCATGTAAAAGTCACATTAAAGACATTTAGCAATTCATGTTGAAAACTAGCCTGACTTCGTCATACTCATATTCTAATGAGAATATGAGTCTGAAATCACTCAATTGAACTTTAATTATGAGGCGTGTCGTAACCGAACCAGGACAAAAAAACCCCTCTGCACTCAATTGGATAGTCGGTAGACCTACCAACCAATCAGAGCAACGCATAAGTCAACTCCTTTGCATAGCGCAGTTTTCAAATACAGGACGTAGCCTACTTTATTTATTTTAGAAGTTAAATAATGAGTGTTACTTCTTTTACTTACTTGCCACCAAAGTGCCACCAAAGGAGAAACCACAACGACCACAGGCTTTTCATTACGTCCCATCTTCTTAGTGACCGTCAGAGCCAGCTGATAAGTTACACTTTTCCCGAATCATGTAGGAAGGACGCCAAAAATATATTTCCGATCGACAAATGCCTTGATTGCAGTTCTCTGTTTGTTTATTAAAATGAATGCGCTGTCGATTTATTTTACAAAAGACGCGACAGCGGAATCTATACATCTCAATTCTCCAGCTGCAGTCATCTTTGACAAGCGCTCTTTGACGACGTGAGGATTACGTTACTGAAGACCACCTGCCAATCATCGTATAAAGCCCGCCCTGGCAATTTGATTGGCCCGATGATCTCTGAACCGTTCATAATTACTCCTCAATGGATTGAGTCCAGACCGAACTTCCCGTCCAAAAAATGTTGTGGGCGGAGTTCGGGTACCAGCCACGGACTTCCGGCATTCGGGCTGCACCCTCACCCTGCACCCCTTCGGCATCCCTGGGCTCCTCCCTTCCGCTGGTCTCCCCGTCTGCCTCCCTCGCCTCATCATCACTCCGGTCACCCGTCCCTGCGTCGCCTCTTCGGTCCCGTGGCTCTACGGGGCAGCTTCAGCGTGCCAGGACTTCGAGGGCGCCATGGTTCTTCGGCCTCTCAGTTCCGCCGTGGCCGCCTGAAGGGTCTTCACCGCCGTGGCCGCCCAAAGGGTCTTCACCGCCGTGGCTGCCCGAAGGGTGCGCTCAGCCATGGCAACGCCCTCAGCCTGTTCCGCCATAGCCACGCCTTCAGCCTGCTCCGCCATGCCTTCAGCCTGCTCCGCCCTGGCCACGCCTTCAGCCTGCTCCGCCACGCCCTCAGCCTGCTCCGCCCTGGAGGCTCGCCCTCAGCCTGCTCCGCCCGGACCATGCCCTCCACAGCCTCCAGGGCAGCTCCGCCCTGGCCAATCCCTCAGCCTGCTCCGCCCTGGCCACGCCCTCAGCCTGCTCCACCCTGGCCACCCCCTCAGCCTGCTCCGCACTGGTCACGCCCTCAGCCTGCTCCGCCCTGGTCACGCCCTCAGCCTGCTCTGCCCTGGTCACGCCCTCAGCCAGCTCTGCCCTGGTCACGCCCTCAGCCTGCTCCACCCTGGAGGCGTCCTGTTCTGGATAGGCCTCGCCCTGGTCAGCCTCCAGTCAGTAAACCCAGTGTTCTCCCTCACTCCTTGTCGGTTATTGTATATGTTACTTTGTCAAATGTGTAGGAGTTCATTGTTCATTGTTAATTGTTCATTGTTAAGTTTATTGTTCAGTAAAATCCTGTTTATAGTTGTTCCTTGTCTCCTCGTGCTTCCTGCCTACACACCAGTGTGACATTCCCGCTGTTACATCCGTGATAAAAATGGAAATATCAAAGGAATTGCAACACAAAGATCTGATGGATTGTATCAGCTGGATGTAGAGGCAAGTTTGCCTGCCTGTCACTGTGCGTCAAGTGCACTGATAGCAACCAGCTTGTGGCACCAGCGACTGGGTCACTCCACTAAGTTGAAGGAACTAAAAAAAAAACGGTGAATGGAGCGGATTTTGCTGAAGAGAAAGAAGTTTGTTTCTGTGAAGCATGTGTGGAAGGCAAGCTGTCTAGGAAGCCACATAAGCTAGTAGGAGAAATCCGTTTCAAACTTAAACTACAGTTGGTTCATAGTAACCTCTGTGGTCACATGCAGACTGAATCTATTGGTGGCTCAAAGTACTTTGTGACTTTTATTGATGATTAGTCTAGATGTTGCAAGGTATACTTTATGAAACAGAAAAGTGAAGTTCTTTCCAAAATCAAGGAATTATTATCCAAGAAAATATCATCCAAGAAAATATTATCCAATAAGTGCGGACAGAAAATAGCAAGACTAAGAACGGACAACTGTACCCCACACACCTCAAGAAAAAATAGGACATTAATTGAAGCGGCGCGAACAATGCTCTCTCACACTAAATTAACAAAGTCGTACTGGGCAGAGGCTGTAGCAACTGCAGCTTACATACAATGATGGTGTCAGCAAGCCTTTGAACCCAAGTACTTACCAGTCTGCGATGGACACACGACCTGACATAGCACAAGCAGTGAGCGTTGTATCAAAGTTCAATGTGTAACGGAGGCCAGCTAGTAGTTGCTGTGCGAGTAAACCTCACTCCCCGATCTCAATAGGCGCTCTAGCGACAGACGCTAGAGGCTGCGGTCTTTAGCCTCCTTGTTAGCGTGCCTGACTCTCATGCCGGAGACCCGGGTTCGAGGCCCGCTCGGAGCGGGGCGAGTAGGACCCGGGTGTGAGGGGTTACATTGGTGCCGTGACCCGGATGAGAGTGAGGTTTAGGGGGGTGAGTGTAACGGAGGCCAGCTAGTAGTTGCTGTGCGAGTAAACCTCACTCCCCGATCTTAATAGGCGCTCTAGCGACAGACGCTAGAGGCTGCAGTCTTTAGCCTCCTTGTTAGAGTGCCTGACTCTCATGCCGGAGACCCGGGTTCGAGGCCCGCTCGAAGCGGGGCGAGTAGGACCCGGGTGTGAGGGGTTACAAAAGCATATCCAAACATATCGATGTTTGCAATGCATATGTTTCACATTTGACTGCAGTGAAGAAAATTCTACGGTACTTGAAGTGAACATTGAATGTTGTACTCAAGTATGAGCTGTCAGAGTCTGGAGTTTTAGTCAGTTTCTCAGATGCTGACTGGGCTGGAGTCCAGGACGATCGTCATTCTACAACCGGTATTGTGTTCTTACTGGGTGGAGGAGCTGTGAGTTGGCTCAGCAAGAAACAGTGAACTGTTGCTCTTTCAACAGAGGAGGTTGAGTATGTTCCACTTAGCCAAGCAGCTCAGGAATGTGTTTGGCTTAGACAACTTCTAAGTGATCTTGGAATGGATGCTACTCCTGTGGTGATACTGGAGGACAACCAAGGATCCATTGCAATCACAAAGAATCCAGTTGATTCTTCAAGAACAAAGCACATTGACATTCGCTACCATTACATTCGTGAATGTGTGCAGAACGGACAAATACAACTGCACTATTGTCCCACAGATGACATGAAGGCAGATATCTTTACCAAGCCATTGGTGAGACAGAAGTTTGAGTATTTCAGGGGTGAGATTGGACTTTGTTTCATTTTATTCTGTTTAGTCTGCTCTTAAATGTACTAGAATGTTAACTGTTACAGTGTAAAACTATTAACATGGAAGAAGGACTATGTATTTTATTTTATTTATTTATTTTTTTGTTAATATAATTTACTATACAATTGCTTTGTCCCATTGTAAAATTAAGTTAGAGTGTTGTAATATAACTTCCCAATAGATATCACTGTTGTATAGTATTGTAGTACAGTTCTGTTATTCATTTTTCTTCGTTGCTTTTCCTTCTTGTTGGATATAATAAAACGCATGTGAAGCATCAATATTAATAGCGTGCAGATATTATAAAGTGGTACCATGTTTTTATTTTGTTTTGTTTTTTTTGTTTGTTTGTTTTTTTCAAATTACAGCCTTGCCTTATTACGCAGTGAAAATTATCCCAAAGCACCACCTAGTGTCCAAAAGAATAAAAGTCATCATAACAATAGAGGAAAAATGGATGGATAAATTGGACACAACTAAATGGGACACTGCCGTGCAGCAGCAAGCATCACAATGGAGATAGTAACCTTAAGGATGATCCAGGTAAATGTGTGAAATTGTATAGGGCCCCATTCCTATATTATGCCTGGGGCCCCCAAATCATTAAATCCACTCTGTTTTTCAGGGACACTACTGTTGGTGAAGGACGGGAGAGGGAGAACCGTCTCTCTAGACCTGAGGTCAGATTTCATCATTAGAAGATGCCATCCAGGTTAACGGCTGCCAGATGTTGGACTGAATTTGTTTTCTAAATGTGCCACACAGTCTGGCCTTCTATCAGATGTTCGTCCACTGGGAAACATGCTGTATGTTGTGTATGATAATAGGGACAGCACATGTCCTGATTGTTGATAACACTGAAACCAACCGGAATCACTTCGATATTCTGAACTTTTAAACATAGGCTGAACCCATGCTTCTTTATTTCTGTCTCTAATGTTTATGTCAGGAGTCTGTTATTATCCAGAGGTCTGGTTATCCAATCATGGAGCTTTATTGACAGATGACCCACAGCTGTGTCCAATTACAGAAGGTTATTTAGGAGAAAGCCCCACTGCCTCTTCAGCTTTTGCACAAGAGTGAACTAAAAGCCTCCTGAGAGGCCGTGGTCTCAGTTGACGAGGGCAGAATGTATAGAGGCCTGTGTGAAGCATCTTTCCAGTGTTCAGCAGGAAATGAAGAGCTGTTCAAGTAGAGACTATTTTTATACAAGAGATGGAAAACAGCCCTCTTCATATCATATCATTGATCCTTTCCATGACCTTGCATCTCTAAGCATGAACAGGTTTTTCTTTACTCTGGAAAATTGGTTCCCAACCTTTTTTTGAAGAGATCTTTTTTGCTGAGATCTCCTTTTTCCCAAGAAAATATTTTAGGGTCCCCCTTCACATTTAATGATATTATCGCTCTTGCTTGCTGTAAGGATGACAAAATATGTTGTTTTCAAATAAACGGTATGTTTACTATAACCAGATGTTTATGCACAAATAATAGCCAATAATAATGAAAATACAAAAACAAAAACATCAGTAGGCCCTTTGTAATTTAAAAACGTGAGGCTAGGAGAAGCCTATATATTTGGCCATATTTGAAATGCAAAAACAAAAATGTTCACACTGGTAAGTATGTCAAATAAGTCTCTCTTACAACGACTTGTTGCTCAGAACTTATTTATTTAACGGAGCTTCACAAACATCGTCTCACTCTTACTGTCATTTCCGTGCTATATAGTCACGCCCCCTCTTACTCTCTGGTAGCCTATTCGCTCGCTAGGATCAGGTCAATCAACATATATAATAACATATTCTATATGACATTTTTACTTTTAACTTTTCCAAAAGAAACACATTGTATAACCATAATTCCTTTTGTAACTAGCACTTGACTATATTCATTTGAACTATAATGAACATTTAAACATTCGACCATTTCTCTTTTGTCAAATAAACATTTAACCATGCACTCATTTAAGATGCATAACTCACCTACACACTACGCATACAACATGCATAGATTTCTAATTTACTTTAACTATAAATTTAGTTTGACAGTTGGTTTTATTACTCTGCCGGACCTAGTCACAGTCACTCCTTGGGTCTCGCTCGGTGTCTGTGACACTGGCTGATCCGGGCTGCTGATGTGCAGTTTTTCAAGCTTCTGCGGGCTCTTCGCGGTCGTTTCGCAATTGTTCTCAGCATTTAGATATTCCGCGGGCACTTTCTGTAGGTGTCTGCGGTTGCGCCTCATCTCTCCTTCCCCCTTCGGTTCCTGCACGACGAATGAGCGTGGAGCACTCACTTGCGTTTTGACCTGCACTGGACCTTTCCACGCCTTTTCCCCGTCCTGTTTCATCAGCACCAGATCTTCAACTGGCTTCACCAGATCTTCACCTAGCTTCAACTCGGGTAATTCACGTGCTCCATGTCTGCGATTGAAGTAGAAGGCTTGTTGTGTTTTAGCGAACACGTCCCTTTCTCTCACCATCTGTCTATTTGGCCACTTTGGTTGCAGGTTTTTCTTCAACATAGGCAGTGTAGTGCGAATTTTCCTGCCCATCAACAATTCGGCAGGGCTTACACCTGTGGATGAATGAGGTGTTGCGCGGTAACACATCAAAGCGAGGAGCGGGTCATCTTGTTTGAGGATGCGTTTGGCTACTTGGACCGCGCGCTCGGCATGTCCGTTTGCCTGCGGGTTGTGCGGGCTCGATGTGACATGTTCAAAGTCATATTTTTCCTTAAATGACATCCAAGCCTCACTAGTAAATTGTGGACCGTTATCACTCATGATCTGCTCCGGTATTCCAAACCTCGCAAATGTAGCTTGCAGTCTGTTTATCACCTGCACCGTTGTTGTGTTTGGCAGATGAAGAATCTCTATAAAGCGTGAGTGAAAGTCCGAAACAATTAGATACATCTGGCCCTTGTTCTCACAAATGTCTACAGCAACGCGCTGCCACGGTCTGTCAGGTAGCGGGGTCGACTTCAGAGGCTCTTTCCTTTGTGTTTTCCTGTTTTCACGACAGAACATACACAAGTCAATTTTGTTATTTATATCCGATGATATACCAGGCCACCATACAGATGCATTTGCGTGTTCTCTGCATTTTGACAATCTTAAATGGCCTTCGTGAATACGCTCAAGGATGTCCGGTCTCAGTTCCCTTGGGATGCAAATGCGTTTGCCCAGAATTATCAGTCCTTCGCTTATTGACAGCTCGTCTTTCACTGGAAAATAGTCTCTAATACTTTCCGGTGCGTTTCTTACATGCTCTGGCCATCCCCGCTTTATGAACTTACTTACTAGTTGTAGATCATTGTGATAATGATCTGTACAGAAATACAATATAACTTGTGTATTATAAACATGTTACTTTAAATGTGCTGGGCTCTTTAAGAACGTCTGTTCCCACCTCCCCCGTGATGCATATGTACGGAACACCCACACATAGATGTGAGCAGTTGAATATCCGGGATCGGGTTGTGTTGTCATGTAGAGCTGTTAATAAAAAAAGCATTGGATTCGCAAATGGCAGTCGCTGTGTAATTCATTGGACTTGTAACATGGTGTCAGAAGACGACACGGACCTTTCGCCCGTGAGTGAACCAACGGTGTAAGAAAGGCTGATCTGCTCGTTATAGTTTTCTCACGACCGCGCACGCAGTGAGTGATAATGGCGGACTGTTTTAGAAGACCAGACCCGCTCACTTTTGATGCAAATATCGCCGACAATTGGCGAATTTTTGAGCAAGAGTACGACATTTTCATCGCCGCAGCACACCATGACAAGCCTGCCAGGACAAGGGCATATATCCTCCTCAATCTTGCAGGGTCGGAAGCCATCGAACGGGAGCGTTCATTTGTCTATGCAGCGGAGGTGCGTGCACCAGGCGAGGACGGCGCGATCGTAACTCCCGCGGAATCCAGAGAGGATCCGGAGTGCCTGAAAAAGAAATTTCGTGAAATATGCAACCCACAACAAAATAAAACAATGGAGAGACACAAGTTTCACTCAAGGAATCAGAAACAAGGTGAGGCTATTGAGGCTTTCATCAGTGATCTCAAGATTAAAGCTAAAAGTTGTCATTTTGGAGAATTGACAGATGAGCTGATCTGTGATCGGATTGTATGTGGCATCAACAATGAAAGCTTAAGGAAAGTACTGCTAAGAGACAGCGAATTAACTCTGGTCAAAGCAATCTCAATTTGTCGCATACATGAAATGACGGAAGAGAATAATAAGACGTTGGCTAGCCTACCTCAGACTGCAACTAACGTTGATGCAATACAGCCATTTTCCAGCAAGTGGCGCCAAAACGCAAAACATAAACAAAGAACAGAACAAGATTCAACTATAACCAATTGCAGAAATTGTGGAGGTAATCATGCAGCAAAGAAAGAAAAATGCCCTGCATTTGGACAACAATGTCATAACTGCAAGAAAATGAATCACTACAAGAAATGTTGCAAAGCACGCAGTCAAATTGGTCAAAAGAAATTTAATCACAGGAAAGTGGTACATGAACTTGAGGTAGACAAACCCCCTGACCATGATGACACCTTTTATGTTGATGGCATTGAATTTGACAAGTGTGTCAACGTTGTTAACCCTTGCATGCCAGTGCTGGAGGAGGGATTTGTCACTGTACACATAAACAAAACTCCAATCGAGATGAAAGTTGACACCGGGGCAAAATGTAACGTAATTTCACAAAAGACTTTTGAACAAATTGCCAACAACGAACGGCCAGTGAAACATTCAGAGACACCTAACCTTGTAGCTTATGGTGGAGCTAAAATTGAAACGAAAGGCTTGGTCTCATTGCAATGTAGCCTAAATGGGCAAGATTATCCACTGTCATTCTTTTTGGTGGATCGAGATGTTCAACCACTGTTGGGATTCTGTGCCTGCCTTGACATGGCGATCGTTACAATCAGTCCAGATGTGCATCATGTCAGTACGGAGGGCAGCACCAGAGATATTCTTACAGAGTACAAGGACTTATTTACTGACCAGCTCGGAGAACTTCCAATCACATATTCGATGACAGTAGACCCCAGCGTGCAGCCAGTAGTTCGCCCTGCTCATCGCATTCCTCTGGCAATGCAAAGTCGTGTCAAAGCAGAACTGGACCGCATGCAGAGCCTTGGCGTCATAACGACAGTTTCAGAACCGACGGATTGGGTTTCGTCCATGGTGGTTACACACAAAAAGGACAGACAAGAAATCAGGTTGTGTATTAACCCAAAAGACCTTAACTTGGCTTTAAAAAGACCCCATCACCCTATGCGCAGCGTAGAGGAAGTAGCATCTCGGATGTCAGGAGCAACCGTATTTTCCGTGCTAGATGCAAAGAGCTCTTTCTGGCAGGTACGCCTCGACCACAAGTCCTCTATGATGACAACATTTAGCACCCCATTTGGGCGCTATAGATTTCTCCGTATGCCCTTTGGCATTAACTCCGCAAGCGAGGTGTTCCAGCGCTCAATGGAGCAGCTCTTTTCAGGGTACCCCTGTGCGATAATTGTTGATGACATCATCATCGGAGGCCGCAACCCTGCTGAACATGACATCAACCTGAAAAGGGTTTTGAACAGAGCCCGTGAGATCAAACTCAAGCTAAACCCTGTCAAATGCAAATTTCGGCTGGACCAAGTCAGCTATGTGGGCCATATCTTTACAAGGGAAGGCCTAAAAGCAGATCCTTCCAAAACGAAAGCAATTTCTGAGATCCCAGCCCCGAAGGATGTCCTTGCATTACAGCGCTTCCTCGGAATGGCAAATTATCTGGGGAAATTTATCCCAAACTTCAGTGACATTGCTGCGCCCCTCAGAAAGCTGACACACAAAGAGACAGTATGGTGCTGGTACCAGCAACACCAACAAGCATTCGACACCCTCAAGTCATGTTTGTCCACTCCACCCGTATTATCATACTACGACGTGAAGAAGCCAGTTACGTTAACCTGCGATGCTTCCAGCTTCGGGCTGGGTGCTGCATGCATGCAGGAGGGAAAACCAGTTGCGTATGCGTCTCGCACACTCACAGATACAGAGACACGGTATGCGCAGATAGAGAAGGAGCTACTAGCTGTCGTATTTGCCTGTACAAAGTTCAGGGACTATGTATATGGGAAACCTACACTCGTTGAGACGGACCACCAGCCCTTGGTAACAATTCTGAAAAAAACAATCCACACAGCTCCTGCACGATTACAGAGAATGATGCTCAGGTTACAGTGCTATGACATCACCCTGGTGTACAAGAAGGGTAAGCTCATGTACCTTGCAGACACCTTATCTAGAGCTCCAGACACTCAAGTCCAACCAGAGACTGAAAACGACACATTTGAGGTCATGTCTATCAACTACATTTCCACTGCTAGACTGGAGGAACTCAGAAAGCATACGGCGGACGATGATGTGTTACAGGATCTAAGCACTGTGATTCAACGAGGTTGGCCAATTAAAGAACATGGCGTGTGGCCCTCTTTGCGTCCATACTTTCCCTACAGAGATGAGCTAGCTGTGGAAAACGGAATAGTGATGAAAGGCCACAAAACAGTCATTCCTCGCTCATTGCAGAGAGAATACATCGAAATAGTCCACAGAGGCCACCCAGGGCTGGACGCTACCAAACACAGAGCAAGAGGTATAATTTTCTGGCCAACAATGACGGCTGACATCACAGCAGAACTCCTCTCATGCTCAGTCTGTAACAGCACAAAGCCACACCAACAGAAAGAACCATTAAGACCATACCCAGTTCCAGACCTGCCTTGGTCCACGGTGGCAACAGATATGTTCGAGTGGCATGGACAAAATTATCTGGTGCTTGTGGACTCATATTCGGGTTGGTATGAGATTGACTTTCTCCGCAACATAACGTCATCAGCTGTAATTACGAAATTGAAGCGGCATTTCTCAGTGCACGGCACACCTCATACACTCATTTCTGATAATGCCACTCAGTACACGTGTCAGCAATTCAGAGACTTTGCCAAACAATGGGACTTCATTCATGTCACCAGTAGTCCAGAGTACCCACAGTCGAATGGCCTGGCGGAAAGAGCGGTTCGCAGCGCAAAACAGCTGATGGAGAAATCCCACAGAGATGGCACGGACGTGTTTCTTAACCTCCTGAATCTGAGAAACATTCCTCGTGACCCAACATTGGGTTCCCCTGCACAACGCCTATTGTCACGACAGACACGGTCAGCCATTCCTGTTAACTCTAGACTTTTGGAGCCAGCCCCAAAATGTACCAAGCAAGTCACTGCACAGCTTCTTGCAAAGAGGATGACCCAAAAGCGTTACTTCGATACATCAAGTCATCCTCTGCAGCCATTGACAGAGGGACAAGTTGTTAGAATGCAAACGCCAAAAGGATATGAGCGCCTTGGCACAGTAAAAGAGGTGAACAAGGAGCCTCGCTCATACACCATCCAATGCAATGGGAGAACATACAGAAGAAACCGACGCCACATCCTGCCTGTAGCAGAGCCCCCCCCATCACGGCTCACCCCAGAGAACATTGACTTTCAAAACACCATGACCCATACTGAGGACTCTTGTCCTCATATACTAAACTCACCACAAATACACCTCCCACAACCAGAATCCACACCTAAGTTGACAAAGAACTCACTACAGTCTCCCACTAAGGTCAATAATGCACCTTACATAACACGTTCAGGTCGCATTTGCAAGCCAAATCCGAAATACCAACAATGAGAGAATTAGCGACACTCACTCTGGTTCTTATTCTGTGCTGGATAAATGTGTTGATTATGCTCATTTCCATATTGTCAGCATTATTCATTATTATGCGTTTTCTTTGTGCATGTAGAGATCACATTTTGATTTGCATTTGCACAGTTGTTCACCGCAAAGCATGCATCGTTACAAGGGAAGTCATTCATGTTCTTGGATGTTTGGTTAAGTTACTTTCATACTACAGTATTGATCGTTGTTAAGTATGTTTATCCTCTTTCTACAATTGGTAGTTTCAGCTAAAGGAAAGGGATGTAGATCATTGTGATAATGATCTGTACAGAAATACAATATAACTTGTGTATTATAAACATGTTACTTTAAATGTGCTGGGCTCTTTAAGAACGTCTGTTCCCACCTCCCCCGTGATGCATATGTACGGAACACCCACACATAGATGTGAGCAGTTGAATATCCGGGATCGGGTTGTGTTGTCATGTAGAGCTGTTAATAAAAAAGCATTGGATTCGCAAATGGCAGTCGCTGTGTAATTCATTGGACTTGTAACACTAGTTGTAACTGTTCGTCTTTTCCAGTCGCTACTTCGATCAAGCTCAACTTTGACTGTGACACGGGCAAGCCGGCTATGACAGCGTCTACGTAACAGGCTATCTCGTTCACTGTAGGTCTACTGCTCGGTGCCTCATCGCCTATTGGACTTCTCGACAGTGTGTCAGCTACTACTAATGTTTTCCCAGGTGCGTATTCCGCGGTCACTGTGAATCGCATCACCCTCAATAAAAGTCTCTGACAGCGTATCGGTACCGTGTCCAAGTCTTTTTTATTGATCAACGGTACAAGGGGTTTGTGGTCTGTAATAAGGCGAAATCTGTCCAGGCCTATGAGATACTTCTCGAATCTCTCGCATGCCCAGACCCCGGCCAAGCATTCTTTTTCAATTTGCGCGTACCTGGATTCTGCCTCATTTAACCTCCTTGAGCAATAAGCCACCGGCTTCCAGCTGTCTTCATGCCGCTGTAGTAGGACCCCTCCCAGCCCGTAACTACTCGCGTCCGCTGACACCGCTGTGGGCTTCCCTGCATCGTAGTACGCGAGAACAGGTGCAGTGGTTAGAGTCTCTTTGAGCTTCTGAAACGCGCTTTCTTGAGACTGGTCCCATGTCCACGCTACTGACCCTTTCAATAAATCAAACAGCGGCCCCCCCACTGTTGCCAAGTCTGGTATATAGCGTCCCATGTAATTTATCACCCCCAGCACCCGTTTCATTTCACTCACATTTCTTGGTGCTTGCAGCTCTGAAATAGTCCGTACTTTCTCCGGGTCGGGCCTGACCCCTCTCTCGTCTATGACGTGCCCCAGGAAATAAAGCTCCTTCTGTCAGAATACACACTTTTCTTTGTTGAGCTTGAGTCCTGCGCGCTCTATCCTCTCCAGAACGCACCTCAGATGCTCATCGTGCTTTTCTTGGGTTTCGCCGTGAACGATTAGATCGTCCATGTAAACAGCAACTCCCTCCAAGCCTCCTAGGAGCTCGTTCATTTTGCGCTGAAATATTTCTGGCGCTATGCTGATGCCAAAGGGCAAGCGCTTAAAACAATATCTAGCAAACGGCGTTATGAATGTAGTGAGGAGACTGCTTTCACTATGTAGGGGAATTTGCCAAAAGCCGCTTGCGGCATCCAACGAAGAGAATATTTTGGACCTGGCGAGTTTGGCTAGGATTTCATCAGTCGTGGGTAAGATGTACCGTTCCCTTTTTTACATTTTCGTTCAGTTTTTTCAAGTCTACGCAGATGCGCACTTTCCCGTTAGGTTTCATTACCGGTACCATCGGCGCGCACCAGTCTGTGGGTTGTGTTATCTTTTCAATGACCCCGTTCTCTTCCATTCGTTGGAGTTCGGCTTTTACTTTGGGGAGCAGAGGTAAAGGCACTCTTCTCGCGATATGGACTGCGTACGGCTCTGCATTTTCTTTTAGATTTATCTTAACAAGCTCGGTTTTCATTGTTCCCTGCTCACCAAATACTGCGCTGACTTGCTCGATTCTTTTAACTAAGCCCATCTCTACTGCTTGTTCTCTGCTTAGCAAATTGTTCACAGTGTCCCCTTCCATGACATGAATTGTGAACTTGAGCTTTTTATCCTTGTACTCCGTAGTGGTTTCAAATTGTCCCAAACAATTTATCCTTCCACCCGGGCTGTCATATCTCGCGTGTGTTTGTCTCAACTTCACTTTACTTCCAAGCGAATTAAAAGTCTCTTCATTCATAACGGTCACGTCGGCTCCAGTATCAATTTTAAATTTTACTTGCGAGCCTTGCACATTCAATTTCACGAACCACATCTCCGTGTCGTCAGCCCCAGTTTTACTTATCGTGCCCAGGTAATATGAATCATCATCACTTGCCTGTGTGTGCGTTCCTCTTATTACCTCGTTAACTCTCCTTGAGTAACACATACGCTCCCAGTGTCCTTTCTTTTTACATTTCCGACACTCAGTTTCTGCTGCAGGGCATTTTTCCTTGTTGTAATGTTTCGTTTTCCCACACTTTCCACACCTGCCGCCACCGGTCATTCTAGCATTTTTCTCCTTCGCTGGTTTCTTTTCATCCCATCTTCCTCTCCTTTCAGGTCGTCTGCGTGTAACCTCCTGAACACTGCTTGGCGCACCTTCCTCCTGTTGGCTCACCTGCTGGGCGATGTCCTCCGCCTGCCTCACCATCAGCACCGCCGTGTCTAAGGTAAGGCCTGTCATCAGCTGTAACTTTCTTGAAAGCTCTTTATCTTTGATGCCAACCACAAGCTTATCTCTGATGTTCTGTTTTCTGTGCACCGAAGTCACAACTCGCTGCTAATTCGTAGAGTGCACGGATGAACATCTCGGCCTTCTCCCCCGGCCTTTGTATGCGTTGGTAAAAGCACGCCCTCTCGTGGATAATGTTTTTTTTCGGGATGAAATAGTCATTAAACTTGTTCAGCACGGCGTCAAAATCTTTTTTCTGCTCATCTCTCCCAAACGTGAACGAGCTGAATACGTTTTCTGCCTCTGGTCCCATGGCATATATAAGGGTACTCACTTGTACCTCGCCATCCTCCTCCGCGAGCTTCGTGGCTACTCTGTACCTCATGAAGCGTTGTCGCCATGCGGCCCATTCTTGAGGTCTATCAAAGGTGAAGTTGGTGGGTGGAGCGAATTTCGCCATTTCTTTTACTCCACAACTTCTGACACCATGTCAAATAAGTCTCTCTTACAACGACTTGTTGCTCAGAACTTATTTATTTAACAGAGCTTCACAAACATCGTCTCACTCTTACTGTCATTTCCGTGCTATATAGTCACGCCCCCTCTTACTCTCTGGTAGCCTATTCGCTCGCTAGGATCAGGTTGTCAATCAACATATATAATAACATATTCTATATGGCAAAGTAGGTAAAAAAAGAAAGAATATGTCACCGGGGTGACAAAGGCAGGCGGAACCTTTTATCACGGCCGGGTTTCTGAGGGGAGGGATTTCCGGTGTGGGACCCGGAAGACTCCAGTTCCAGAAAACTCCCCCTGCGTCCCAATTCGTTTACTTATACTACGCCCTAAAAGTATGTACTCTATTTTGTGAAGAAAAAGTACATACTTTTGAGTATGTAGCAAAAAAGTAGGCATGCTTTGTCACATACTATCACGTCATCTTTAACGGACGGCTCTGTCGCGTGCTGTGTGCATCCTGTCACCATAAACTGCCCTGTCAATCATCTCATCACAGTTAAAATCCTCCATTCAATCTAATTTGATTTCCTACCATATCGGAGCACGTTAATCTACCAGTCATGGGTCTTTCATGTGTATACTTTCCTCGTGTTTTGCAATTTGAATATAATGATGCATTTAAAAAGTATTGGCTAAACGTATCCTTACAAAAGTTCACAATGCTGCTGCAGATGCAATATAATGTGAAGAACACTGAATAAATAAATTTTCGTCAGGTCAGATAGTGTATCACTCAAAGTCTCAAACCTCTTTATCTAAATCTCTCAACATAACCACGGGACTCGCGCGTCCTCCGTGTCTGTAGTTTTTTTAACACTTTTTACTCGTGTTTGTAGTTCTAACCGAATCCTCGTTCAACGCGCAAAGGGTTGTGGGCAATATCAGCCGTTAGAGAGTGCATCGATCTACACTTCAGATTCTGACCGGAAAAAGTAGACCATCCGGGTATCTTTGAAATACTCATTTCAACATACTACGGTTTGGGACGCACTAATTCTATTTGCGAATACTATTTACGACGGATAGTATGCGAATTGGGACGCAGCATCCGAGCAGAGACGGAGGATTATTAGTTGATTCAAAACAGGTGCGAGAGAAGACGAACGCGATCGCGATTGGGACACGTTGTCAGTTGGGAAGGATAAAAGGATATCTCATCTTCAACATGGGGGAAGGGAAGGAGAGAGGAAAAGCTGTGTGTGACATTCGGGTGAATCTGGAGATGTGGAGAGGATAACTGTGGTGGATAAGAGATAAGTGCTGTTGATGTTTGGATTGTGAAATGAGAAACTTTGTGGAGGACGTGATGAGAGGATGGGTGCTGTTGATGTTTGGACTGTGATATGAGAAATCTGTTTGGAGGATGTGATGAGACTTCATGAGGTGTAAATCTGTCTTTTTGGAGGAATGTCCCACGCTTCATTGGAAGAAGTCCAAGAGATTGTAGTGATGTGCAGTGGACCAGATCCCCTGTCTAAGCCCTAGTTTGTGAGTGACGAGACTTTGCAGTGTTGTTCATTAATATACTCACATGTGCAGATTTGTGTGAGTTACAGTTGAACACGAGTGGAAGTGTAATGCAGTGACATTGGGGAAGTGGTCCTGGCTGTGGAAACATTGTCCGCATCTCATTGGATGGAGGCCGATGGAGGAAGTCATCTAGTGGTGAAATTCTCCTTTCTCCTCCTTAATCTCTTCATAGGATTGTAAAGTATCAGTCTACTGTTGAATCCTCATCTCGTCTCTGTCTGCCTGAGCCCTGTGAAGAGTGCCAGCTTCGGTGTTGAATCCTTACTCCTCCCTGTTCATTTGGACTCTGTGAGTAGAGCCTGTTATACTGTTGAATCCTCCCTGTTATTCTCTGTCTGCCTGGGCACTGAGAAGAGAGCCAGCCATACTGTGGAATTGTCAGCTTGTCTCTCTACCTGCCTGAGCCCTGTGAAAAGAGCCAGCCATACTGTGAAATTGTCATCTTGTCCTCTGCCTGCCTGAGCCCTGAGAAGAGAGCCAGCCTGCTGTTGAATTCTTACTCCTCTCTTTCTATCTGGATTCTGTGAGTAGAACCAGTTATACTGTGGAATCCTCACCTTGTTGTCTGTCTGTCTGAGTCCTGTGAAGAGAGCCAGCTATACTTTGAAACTGTCATATTGTCTCCGCGCCTGCCTGAGCCCTGAGAAGAGAGCCAGCCTGCTGTTGAATCCTTACTCCTCTCCATCTATCTGGATTCTGTGTAGTGCCAGTTATACTGTTGAGTCCCCACCTTGTCTGCCTGAGTCCTGTGAAGAGAGCCAGCTATTCTGTGAAATTGTCATCTTGTCTTTGCTGTGCTGTGGATTCCGTACTCCTCTCCGTCCATCCGAATCCTGTGAAGAGAGAAACAGTTCCCCTGTGAATCCGAGAGAAACAGTTCCGTTGTGAATCCTTACCTGTTCTCTGCCTGTCTGAGCCCTGAAAAGAGAGCCAGCTTCGCTGCTGATTCCTTAGTCCTATCCGTCCATCTGGACCCTGTGAAGAGAGAAATAGTTCCGCTGTGAATCCGAGAGAAACTGCTCCGCTGTAAATCCTTACCTGTTATCTGCCTGTCTGAGCCCTGAGAAGAGAGCCAGCTCCGTTGCTGATTCCTTAGTCCTCTCCAGCCATCCGAACCCTGTGAAGAGAGAAATAGTTCCGCTGTGAATCCGAGAGAAACAGTTCTGCTGTGAATCCTTACCTGTTCTCGGTCTGTCTGAGCCCTGAGAAGAGAGCCAGCTTCGCTGCTGATTCCTTAGTCTGCTCTGTCCATCCGAACCCTGTGAAGAGAACCAGTTTCGCTGTGAACCCTCACCTTCTCTCTGTCTGCCTGAGTTCTGAGAAGAGCCAGCTATACTGCTGAAACCTCACTTTCCTTCAGCTTGCTGGAGGTTGTTTTAACCTAATTTATTCAATAAATAATCTGTGTTTTTCTGACTCTGTGTCCTCTGTGGTGTTGGCTCCGTGCGGTGGAACCATAGACTGTAAAAAAGATGGACGATGCCCCTTTGCTCTTTTCCATCAGAGAGAACTGAAGCTGCCAGTGTCTCGATATGACGCTGACATCTTGGAACTTGAGTCTGAGCACTTGCCCTTTTCGGGACCAGACATGCGCAGTCGTGAGCAGGAAGTAAAGCCGCGAAATCAAGGCCGCGCCCTCATTCTCACTGAATCAATCGCAAGCACACGCCCCGCACTTTCATTAAGTGGCCTCTGTCTGCTTTGTTCTTCTCCAATGATGTCTGCTGATTGCAGAACCTCGTTAAAATAAGGTAAATACATCTACTAACCACATAATCAACAGTATTAAAAAAGTCCGCTGGTGCTTCAGTGAATACCTCGCACAGAGAACCTGTCAATCACAGCTGTCAATCATGATGTCAGAGCATCGTTTTTATCATCACATAACTAACTAAAAACAAACTTATTTTAAAAATATAGAATAGATTTAGTTACAGTAGTTTTGATAGAAACTACTGTAAATGACAGAAACTATCCGGTATTTGACCGGTATTTGTGTTTGTAGCTCCGGAGAATTTCTTCATCAATCCTTGATTTGCTTCTTTTCCACTCATTTATAAACAAGCACCTTCGATTTTTATATCATGTGAACTTATCCTCGATACTACTCCTCATAAAAAACAATTCGATTGCTTTGATATCGCTACTTATATCCAAACTTCCGAATCTCGGCTACTAGCCTTTAGCCCGCTAGCATTTCACGCGTGGCCTCTCGCCTATCGGCTGTCTCCTTTTACACCCGTTTCACTAAGGATACTGGTTATATCCGGCATTTTGTCCTAAATTAGTAGTGATATTTGTAGTATCACTACTAATTTACTGTTCATCCGTTATAATGGCGAACGAATCAGATGCGTGTCTAACTTTACCTTTGAGTGCAGGTGAAGACACATTCGAGCTCTTCTCGGTGAAGCAGGAGCTGGAATACGTCGAGAAACAGATCCATGGTCTGCTGGCGAAGAAAGCTGAGCTGTTGGATCGGCGCTCAACGCTTGAAGCATCACGCGCCGACGCTCACAAATCAGTGGTTAGTAATATTAACTCTTTGACCCCGACTTCCTCGACTCCGTGTGTTCATCTGCCCAGAAGGACGCGATCATCTCTGGCCTCATTCACCCCGGCACCAACACAACACCATGGACCGTGGATCACACAGCGGAACACACGAGACAGGACCAGAGCTGCCTCTCCGCCCCTCCCGGTCTTCGAGATCTCCACTCGGAACCGCTTCTCCCCTCTTCGCGAGCCGGAACGTGACGACGCCGTGATCATCGGCACGTCCATGATCCGTCATGTCCACGCTACCTCGGATAAAGGTAAGGTGTGGACTCACTGCTTTCCTGGTGCTCGTGTTCTTGATGTCGTTGCACAGGTTCCCGAGATCCTGAACGATAAGCGCGTCGGAGCTGTTGTGCTGCACGCGGGAGCGAACGATATCAGGCTGCGGCAGACTGAGGTACTGAAGAAGGACTACATGACCCTGATCGACACAGTACGCAGCACAGCTCCTGAAGCAACGATCATCGTGTCTGGACCGCTCCCCACGTACCGACAAGGACAGGAAAAGTTCAGTAGATTATTTGCATTAAATGAATGGCTAATGTCACTGTGTAATGACCAGAAATTGCTCTTTGTAAATAATTGGAATCTGTTTTGGGAGAGACCCAGGTTGTATAGTTCAGATGGTCTCCACCCCAGCAGAATCGGAGCGGCTGTTCTGTCGGACAACATCTCCAAGATGTTACAGACCAGATGACTAAGTCAAAGTCCAAAACACACCCTTTGTTGCCCAAACTTAACTAATTTGCACAGTGTGGAACATTATATAGAAACCGTGTCTATTCCTCGTTTAGTGAAGCCAAACAATAAATGTAGTGCAGGATCTAGCAAAAATCTTATTCTAATTAAACCAGAAAATCTAAATATCAGTGAACAAAAACAATCTCTAAAGTTAGGTCTTCTAAACATTAGATCGCTCACACCTAAGGCGGTTATTGTAAATGAAATGGTCACAGATAATAATTTCGATGTTCTATGCCTTACTGAAACCTGGCTTAAACCAAATGAATATTTCGGTCTAAATGAATCTACTCCACCAGGATACTGTTATAAACATGAGCCCCGTCTGATCGGTCGTGGCGGCGGTGTTGCAACAATTTATAAAGATATTTTTAATGTTATTCAGAAAACAGGTCACAGGTTTAATTCATTTGAAGTACTTGTACTAAATGTTACGCTCTTAGATGTAAGAAGGAAATCCATATTATCTCTAGCCTTGGCTACTGTATATAGACCTCCAGGGCCATATGCAGATTTCCTAAAAGAGTTTGCAGACTTTCTCTCAGATCTATTGGTGAATCTCGATAAAGCAGTAATTGTTGGAGATTTTAACATTCACGTAGATAATACAAATGATGCTTTAGGTGCTGCGTTTACAGACTTATTAAACTCCTTTGGGGTCAAACAAAACGTCAGTGGCCCCACTCATCGTCTAAATCATACACTAGATTTAATTATATCGTATGGAACCGATCCAACTGATATAGATATTATACCGCAAAGCGATGACGTCACTGATCATTACATGGTGACTTGCATAATACGCACTGCTGAAATATGTCATGTTGCACCACGTTATAGACCAGGCAGAACAATCCTTCCAACCACTAGAGATAGATTCTCAAATACCTTACCTGATCTATCTAAATTGCTAAGTGAACCCAAACAAACAGATGAATTAGAGGAAATGACTAGCAGTTTGAGCACCATTTTCTCTAGTACATTAGATATTGTTGCACCAATTAGATTAAAAAAGGTTAGTGAGAAAACTAAAGCACCCTGGTACAACAGTGATACGCACGCTATCAAGAGAGAAACCCGTAAGTTAGAGCGTAAATGGAAACAAACTAACTTAGAGGTCTTTAGAATCGCGTGGAAAGACAGTATGTCACGTTATAAAAAGGCTCTAAAAACAGCCAGAGCTGAACATCTCCGCAAACTAATCGAAAATAACCAAAATAACCCAAGGTTTTTATTTAACACCGTGGCTAGACTAACAAACAAACAGACATCACCAGAGCAAAATATACCGTTACAGTTTAGCAGTAATGACTTTATGAATTACTTCAACGAGAAAATAGAAAGCATCCGAAACACAATTATAAATATACAATCCTCTATGGTGTCTTATGATTCAGCCGCACTTATGGCCCCTCCAGAACAACTACACCGCTTTACAACGATAGGACAGGAGGAGCTAAATAAACTTATTATTGCATCTAACCCCACAACATGTTTATTGGACCCAATACCCACTAAACTACTAAAAGAACTATTACGTGTAGTGGAAGAGCCTCTCCTCAATATTATTAACTCGTCTCTATCTCTAGGTCATGTTCCAAAAATATTCAAGCAGGCAGTAATAAAACCTCTCATTAAGAAACCACAATTAGACCCAAAAAAGTTAGCGAATTACAGACCCATTTCAAATCTTCCATTTATGTCCAAAATACTAGAAAAAGTTGTGTCTGCTCAACTATGCTCTTTTATGCAAGAAAATGATATCTATGAAAAATTCCAGTCAGGATTCAGACCGCATCATAGCACTGAAACTGCGCTAGTTAAAATTACAAATGATTTACTTTTAGCTTCTGACCAAGGCTGTATCTCAATACTAGTCCTACTTGATCTCAGCGCTGCGTTCGACACTATAGATCATAAAATACTCTTGGATCGACTACAAAACTACACTGGTGTTCAAGGACAGGCATTAAGCTGGTTCAGATCATATTTATCGGACCGTTATCATTTTGTCTGTATAAACGGGGAAAAATCAAAGATAACGTCAGTAGACTATGGAGTACCGCAAGGATCAGTTTTAGGCCCTCTGCTATTCTCAATATATATGCTGCCACTTGGTAATATTATAAGAAAACATGGAATTAATTTCCACTGTTATGCTGACGACACTCAATTATATATTTCATCACGACCAGACGAAAACACTAACTCCTCTAAATTGACAGAGTGTCTCAAAGATGTAAAATGCTGGATGACGCGTAACTTCCTGCTATTAAATTCAGATAAAACGGAGGTATTACTTATTGGTCCAAAAAACCACTCACAAAATCTCTTACAACAAAACCTTAGTATAGACGGATGTCCTGTTACCTTGTCCACTACAGTAAAAGACCTGGGTGTTATACTAGACCGCAACTTATCTTTCGAAAATCATGTTTCATATGTTACAAGGACAGCCTTTTTCCACCTTAGAAACATTGCTAAGCTACGTAACATGCTATCTCTCTCTGATGCAGAAAAGTTAGTTCATGCATTCATGACCTCGAGACTAGATTACTGTAATGCTTTATTAGCCGGTTGTTCTGCATCCTCAATAAACAAGCTACAGTTAGTCCAAAATGCAGCTGCTAGAGTTCTTACTAGGTCAAGAAAATATGATCATATAACACCGATTTGCAAGTTATTTGTGAGGCTTTATCAATGTGAGGTTTTATTTTTTTACATTTTTGGTGCTTTAGCAAACGGTAATAAACTTGTGTTTATTAACAGAATAATGCGTCTTTTGGAAGAACATTGTAGCCAGAACTACTTCTCTCTGTGTACATCTGACGAGTCATGCAGGTACTGGGCTACGCAGTGGCAGCGATCCGAACCAGTGTAAAATAGTCCCAATGTAGGTCTACCATGGTGGTTCAGGATAAGACAAAAATACGGATTGATGCATTGATGGATTCATGATGAACTCACTCATCATATAAATTTTGAATAGAAAAAAGTTAAGGACTTTTATTTAATGCTCATAGATCAAAACTTTTCAAAATATGACGTGACCCCCCACAGAGCTCGCTGAGGCCCCCTTTGTGGACCGCGACCCTCCAGTTGGGAACCAATGCTCTGGAGAATCAGTGTGGATCAAACGAGATGTTCTCACCATTATTACATTTGGCTACGTCCACATTAATCCGTCCACACTAGCGTTTTCAGGCGTTTTCCGAAGTTTCAGTGTGGATGAGAAACTTCTAAATGCACTTTATTGCGCATGCGTGAAACTTCACAAAAGCTCACTGAGATGATACAGATGGGGAAATAAATAATAATGTTATTGCACAATAACAGGATAATTTTATTTAGCAAAATATCTCACTATCACTGATGCATCCAGGTCGCATTCAGTCACCATATGTTTGGTCTAAAACGCAACTGCACCAACATTATGAAACTGTAGACTCGGAGCCTGCATCTACAGTCCCCCACTGAGAGTCCCGCATTCTCAGACCCCTCGTTTTTCGAACACAGCGCCTCCTGCTGTTCGAAAGATCATATAACACCCGCACACAGAGTACAGCGCACGATTATCCAAATGCAATTAAAAACAATAGGATGCAATATTATGGTCTCCAAATAAATTATCCAATAAATATTTGTGTTCCCTGCATAATGCATGTGCCAAAAAAAAATAATTGTTACTGATGGAAGTGATACAATTACAGATTGAACTATCTTCTGAAAAATAGTATGTGATATTATATTGCTACAATGTTTTTTTTTATTTTTTTATTCAAATTCCAATTTTTCTTTCAGTTCAACCTATAATGGTCTAATTAACATTACCATGCTAACATTACAAAATCTGTTTTTTTTTTATATTTTGAATGTGAAGCAAAACAAATCAGAATAGACAAAACACCAATAATAAACAATTCTGTACTTTATTTAATGATCACCTAAACATCATCTTGCTGTAAAGAAAAAAGGAAGAAAAAACTGTGTTCGTGACTTTACTTTTCGTCTTCAATTGCATTAAAAAAACTCATTTATAAGTCGCTTTGCATAATCATAAAATGATATGTTGCTGGATTCGGCAGGGGCAACTCCATCGATGTATGGTGTGGAATAGCCTACAACATAGGACCGATAGCACATGTCTTATGATGTTTCAAAAAGAAAGAAAAAAAGATGTTTGCAAATGTTACCTTCATGTTGCACTGCTCTGTTGAAGTGTCCCTTGAGATGGTTTTGAACTTTGGACAACTTTGTGGGTTTGAAATATATGGGGGCACAAAATGTGCAGTGAAAATAACTGCAGCATTTATAACATTTCTACTAAAAGTCCAAGGTTAAAGGCTAACGTTAGCTATCAAATTATTTTCGGGGGGAAGAGGGCGAAATAACATACATTAACGGCTCAAATCTTCTTAAAAACTATCTTTACAAATATTAAATGGACTATTCATATGTTACGATGAGCTAAATTAGTTTAATTAAAAAAAATAAATCAAACGATTAGGCTACTACGATTCGCTAAATAAAATTGAAGATAGCCTACTCACGTTTCGGCTTAAGTTCTTTACATGTTCTTCACATGTTTATCCGATACAATTTGATAGGAGGCGCTGTCTCGAAAAACGAGGGGTCTGAGAATGCAGGACTCTGGGTGCAGGAGGACTGTAGATGCAGGACTCCGAGTCTGCAGCTTCATACTCTCTCCTGTTTTGCCGCAGGACAGCAAATGTGAGTACATTATCTGTCATCTTTGCAGAACTGTGCTATGAAGAATAGTACATATTAAGTCACATAGAAAGTAACATATTTTAGCAACAGTGTAAAAATGAATAACACATAACAGGCACAATACCGATAAACATGAATATCTATTGGTATATGTGGATATAAAGAAGCAATACAGGAGACCTATATGGCCTGTATATGCACATATATCTCAATTTATCATTTATGTGCACATATGCTGTATATATGCAGCATATGTGCATTTAAACTGCATATAGGTTTCAGATATGCGCATACAGGGCTCCAGACTGCGACCAAAATTTTAGAGTGTGCGAAAGAATTTTACATCACGTATATTTGCCACACATTAAACGCGTGGTTCAACGTGGAAGGGGCACAAAATGAATCTGGAATGAGTGAGTGAGACAAGAATAGCGTGCGTAAACGTCTGTGGGAAGGAGACGTTTAACAACCTATGAAACTAATAATGAACAATATGAAACGTCTCGGTTACAGATGTAACCCTCGTTCCCTGAGTAGGGAACGGAGACGTTACGTCAAGGAGTGACGGAGAATGGGGGTTTCGCATAGAAAGCCAATCCTCTTCGAGTATTTAACAACGAGCCAATGGCATGAAAATGCCATGGGTCTGCGGAATTTGCATAGCGTACTCCGCCCACCCATGTGGGTATAAAAGGAGGAAGCAAACGCACCGCAGTATGTCTTCGCTGAGGAGCCAAGACTGATCTCAGGCGTCACCCAGCGGTACAGCAGAAGTGGCAAGGAGACGTAACGTCTCCGTTCCCTACTCAGGGAACGAGGGTTACATCTGTAACCGAGACGTTCCCTTTCGTAGTCACTCCGAGTTACGTCAAGGAGTGACGGAGAATGGGGGTCTATGCCATCACGCCATCTTCCAGCTGTCTTCCAGTGCTCTGCGAAAGTCTAGACCTCTAACACAAAATTACACAAAGGTCCCACTTTGACACAAAATTACCAAGGTACACTGGGAAACATATCCCGGGAGGGACATGCTACCAGATGCCTACCGAAGGGAGGACTTACAAAAACACATATGGCCACTGGGGCTGCATATGGAGAATACTGGAGCGCCAACCGCAGGTGGCAATTAGCTCCAGGGGTGGCAGATGGCTTGCCAAGGGAAGACACATGCTCAGAGAGACTTACAGTGGATAATACACATGAGACAGTTACCAAAGGGGAACCGTGCACATGGAGGCACTTAGCCGGCACCAGAGCAAGCGCAGTGGTGCCCGCATCATAAGTGCTGGAGGACTCAGGGCTTCAACGAAGGACAACTGAGGAATATCGCACTTATCCAATCTGAGGAGTGGAGTGGCGAGCAAGCGAAGACACTCAAGCGGTTCCAGCACTAGCGGAGGCGAGTACGTGAGAGGAAACCGGCTCGATTCGCAAATTATAAAATCTTGCGAAGGTGTTAGGTGTCGCCCAGCCTGCAGCTCTGCAGATGTCTGTTAGCGAGGCGCCATGCGCTAAAGCCCAAGAGGAAGCCACACTCCGAGTGGAGTGGGCTGTCACACCAAGGGGGCACGGTCGACCTTGCTGCTGGTAAGACAAAACAATGGCGTCCACTAACCAGTGAGACAGCCGCTGTTTTGAGAGAGCCCTTCCCTTCTGGCTCCCCCCATAACAAACAAAGAGCTGATCTGAGGTCCTGAAACACCGCGTTCTGTCAACGTAGGTGCGGAGTGCACGCACCGGACAGAGCAGTGCCAAGGCTGGGTCTGCCTCCTCCAGGGGCAGCGCTTGCAAGGTCACCACCTGATCCCGGAAGGGAGTTGTGGGAACCTTGGGCACGTAACCGGGCCGGGGTCTCAGAACAACGTGAGAGTAAGCCGGCCCGAACTCTAGGCACGCTTCGTCAACGGAGAATGCGTGCAGGTCCCCTACCCTCTTGATGGAGGCCAATGCAACCAGGAGAGCTGTCTTCAAAGACAGGAACTTAAACTCAACCGATTGCAAAGGCTCAAAGGGAGGCCTCTGCAGAGCATTTAACACTACCGAGAGGTCCCAAGAGGGCACGAGGGGAGGACGAGACGGATTTAGCCTCCTCGCTCCCCTCAGGAACCTGATGACCAGGTCGTGCTTCCCGACGGACTTACCTTCAACTGCATCATGAGAGGCGGAAATAGCCGCAACGTAAACTTTGAGGGTGGAGGGCGACAGCCTACGCTCCAACCCGTCCTGCAGGAAGGAAAGCACAACACCGATCGAGCATCTCCTGGGGTCTTCTCGACGAGAAGAGCACCAGTTGACGAAGAGGTTCCACTTCAACGCATACAGGTGTCTAGTAGACGACGCTCTGGCGGAAGTGATGGTTGCTGCCACCGCAGGTGGTAGCGAACTCAAACCTGCCTCGTGCCGTCCAGGAGCCACACATGTAGCCTCCATAGATCGGGACGAGGGTGCCACAGAGTGCCCCGTCTCTGAGTGAGCAGATCTTGTCTCAGAGGAATAGCCCAAGGAGGTGCTGTCGCGAGGAGCATGAGTTCGGAGAACCACGTCTTGGTGGGCCAATAAGGGGCTACCAGCAGGACCTGCTCCTCGTCCTCCTTGATCTTGCACAACACCCGTGCAAGGAGGCTCACTGGGGGAAACGCATACTTGCGTGGGCCCCGCGGCCAGCTGTGCGCCAGCGCATCTGTACCGAGCGTGCCCTCGGACAGGGAATAAAACTGGACGCAGTGGGAAGAGTCCCGGGAGGCAAACAGATCTATCTGAGCTTCCCCGAACTGGTCCCAGATCAGCTGGACCGTCTGGGGATGGAGTCGCCATTCGCCGGAGACAGGGCGGATCCGCGACAGCTCGTCGGCTGCCAGGTTCCGGGCTCCAGGAATGTACACAGCACGAAGGGACCTCAGGTGCTTCTGACTCCATAATAGGAGGTGGCGAGCGAGCTGCGACATCCGACGTGAGCGTAGACCCCCCTGGTGGTTGATGTACGCTACTGCAGCGGTATTGTCTGAGCGGACAAGTACGTGTTGACCCCTGAGCAGTGCTCGAAAGCGGTGCAGGGCCAGGCGTACTGCCAGCAGCTCGAGGCAATTGATGTGCATGAGGCGCTGGGGACCTGTCCAGGAACCCGCGGCTGCATGCCCATTGCACATGGCACCCCAACCCGTGGTAGACGCATCCGTGGAGACAACGAGATGCCTGGAAACTCGCTGGAGAGGGACACCTGCCCGAAGAAAGCTGAGGTTCAACCACGGGAAGAAGGTTCGGCGGCACGCTGGAGTTACTGGAACCCGGAGCGAGCCACGATGCCATGCCCACCTCGGGACTCGATCGCGAAGCCAGAGCTGAAGCGGTCTCATATGAAGCAATCCGAGTGGCGTAGCCGCGGCTGCGGATGCCATATGCCCCAGGAGCCTCTGAAAGAGTTTCAGTGGAACCGCACTCTTGCCGTCGAACTGTCGAAGACAAGTCAGCAGTGAGTGTGCGCGCTCGCTCGTAAGCTGCGCGGACATGGCGACCGAGTCTATCTCCATGCCAAGAAAAGAGATCCTCTGCACGGGGCAAAGTTTGCTCTTCTCCCGGTTGACCCGAAGGCCCAGACGGGCTAAGTGCTGAAGCACTAGATCTCTGTGTTCGCAAACCTGTTCTCGAGAGTGAGCCAAAATTAGCCAATCGTCGAGATAGTTCAGGATGCGAACCCCGTGTTCGCGAAGGGGAACAAGGGCTGCCTCGGCGATCTTCGTGAAGACGCGAGGGGACAGAGCTAACCCGAATGGGAGAACCGCGTACTGATATGCCTGGCCTTCGAAAGCGAACCGAAGAAACGGTCTGTGTCGAGGCAATATGGAGACATGAAAGTACGCATCCTTCAGGTCGATCGCTGCAAACCAATCCTGATGACGAACACATTCGAAAATGCGTTTGGCCGTGAGCATTTTGAACGGCATTCGATGCAGAGTGCGGTTCAAAACGCGCAGGTCGAGGATCGGTCGTAACCCACCGGTCTTCTTGGGGACAATGAAGTAGGGGCTGTAAAAACCGGACTTCACCTCGGCTGGAGGGACCGTCTCGATTGCACCCTTCGCCAGCAGGGTCGCAATCTCCGCTCTCAAAACCGGGGCATTGCCACCGATTATAGTGGAGCGAACTCCCCTGAAACGGGGAGGAGAACGTGCGAACTGAATCGCGTAGCCGAATCTGATCGTTCTGATGACCCAGCGGGACAGACCGGGGAGCTCGAGCCAAGCTCCGAGGAACCGAACCAGCGGGGTCATACGAGCCACAGACGTCCCCCCGGAGGGGCAGCGGGGCGGAGTGACTGGCATGCGCACGGGAGATACCACATGCGGGTGCGTAGTCGAGCTCCGCTCCCCGACAGAAGAGACCAGGGAAGGACCAGCGTTCCACGGGGGTCTGTTCTGCCGGGGGTCTGACGACAGAGGGGGAGAGGAGCGGTGCGGTCCGGGGACGGCGCACGCTCCTCTCCGCGCCCTCAGAGACAGAGAGGAATGAGCGGGGCGACACTCCGGAGCATCGTGCGCGCTCATCCCAGTCTGTGTGCTCAGTGATAGTGTCAAGTCTTTCTTTAACCAACTCAGGGTGCTGCCCACCCGTGGGTGAGCAGCGGGGAGCGGAGAACAAAAGATTCTCCCCCGGCCCTCCACCGGGGGAAGGAGGGGGCCTGCTACCTCCTCCTGGGAAAAACTCGATGCCATCACTGAGCAGCCCGTCTCAGGAACGCCGCTTAGCCCGGCGTTTAGCGGGGGGCGGGGCCTGAGGGGGCTGTGACGTTCCTCTGCGACCGCCTCTACGGCGCGACCCGGGTGGAGGCTGCTGCTGGGGTCGCTCCGGAGGGAGGGGGGCCGCAGTGGAACGTCTTCGGCGGCGAGCAGGCTGAGGCGGCTGCGGCGACGGCTGGGTGGAGGCAGCAGCTGGCCGTCGGGGCAGGATATGTTTAATCGCCTCTGTCTGCTTCTGGGCGGTCGAGAACTGCTGGGCAAAGTCCTCAACCGCACCGCCGAAAAGGCCAGCCTGGGAAAGGGGGGCGTCGAGCAGACGGGTCCGCTCAGCGTCCCGCACTTCCGCCAGGTTGAGCCAAAGATGACGCTCCTGGACCACACTAGTGGCCATCACCTGACCAAGGGAACGAGCCGCCACTTTCGTCGCCCGGAGAGCGAGGTCAGTGGCCGCTCGCAGTTCATTGAACGACCCTTGATCAGTCCCGCCCTCGTGCATATCTCTGAGCAGTTTGGCTTGGAAAACCTGCAAAGTGCTCATCGCATGCAGAGCGGCGGCCGCCCGCCCCGCCGCGCTATAGGATCGCGCCACCATAGATGACGAGAACCTACAGGCTTTGGAGGGATGCTTGGGTGGTCCCCGGGAGGAGGCGCTCTGCGGACACAGTTGCATCGCAACAGAGCGCTCCACCGGAGGCACCCCAGCATACCCACGGGCAGCTGCGCCGTCGAGGGGAGGAAAGGCGGGGGAAGCTGACGGACGAACGCGGGAAGACAAAGGAGCCTGCCACGTCTTCGTCAGTTCCGCATGCAGCTCGGGAAAGAATGGTATTGGGGTCGGCTGTGGCTTTGCAGCGGCGGCTTTGCCCAAAAACCATTCGTCCATCCGCGAGTGATCGGGGTGGGCCGGAGGATTCCAATCCAACCCGATACTCACGGCGGCCCGAGACAGCATAGCCGTCATCTCGGGATCCGAGACGGGCGGCGCTGGCACTCCCGAGGGAGGCAGCGCCGCCACATCTTCAGACCCCGAAGAATCCAGCTCGCCTTGTGATGCCGCGATCGACATCGCATCCTCCTCTGGAGCGCCGAACGAAACAGACGGTACCTGCGAACAGGCAGACGTCTGCACCGTTTCGGCGCTCGCTGGCTGCAACACTGTTGCGGTGGGTGGGACCCGAGGAGCTAGCGTCGGGGGTTTGTTCCACACCGTCACCGTCAGATCACCCTGGCCGCGAGCCGAAGAGCTTCCCCGGGTAGAGGAAGCTGAACGGGTAGCGGGGACGGGGACTCTCACTGTAAGATCATTGAGTCTCGATCTAAGTGTTGAGATGGTCATGTTACCACAATGAGCACATGACTCATCCACGAACGCTGCTTTAGCATGACGAAGACCCAGACATACAAAGCAGCGATCGTGCCCATCAGAGGAGGACAGATATCGACCGCACCCAGAAGAACACGGGCGAACCATCTTTAAAAAGACGTGCCGCGTGCAGCTCTTTCAATGGAGAGGAGGAAATTCACTCTTTCAGCGCCGAGGCGACCAGGGAGAAGCGCAAAGTCTGGCAGACCACTGCACAGATCGCAGGCAATGCAGAATCTCGCTGGGTACCGCCGTCACACCAACACTGAAGAGGACGCTCGTCTCGAAGAGGCTTAGTGATATGGCTTGTGGAGAGAAGAATGCTCTTGGCTCCGAAGCGAAAACATACTGCGGTGCGTTTGCTTCCTCCTTTTATACCCACATGGGTGGGCGGAGTACGCTATGCAAATTCCGCAGACCCATGGCATTTTCATGCCATTGGCTCGTTGTTAAATACTCGAAGAGGATTGGCTTTCTATGCGAAACCCCCATTCTCCGTCACTCCTTGACGTAACTCGGAGTGACTACGAAAGGGAACTAAAATGACACTGTCATGGTGCAATATAACACAGGAAGCAATATTAGCGAGTGAACAGTAATTTATCAGTCCAATGCAGTAAGCCAGAGACACGGTGACGCAGGGACTTCGATGGTCAACTCGATGAAGTGAAGACAGACGGTGAAATCCACAAGACACACGAAGAACAGTCACTCAAAGCACGATCGAAACTTCACGAGGGACTAGACGATCAGGAATACAGGAACCAGGAACCAGGACACGAACACACCAACACCGAACAACGATCTGACAAAGATGAGAGAACAGTGGTGAGTAGAGTTCTCAACGGGTCGGGTCGGCCCGACAAACCCGACGGGACCCGCGGGTTCGGGCCGGGTTCGGGTCGAAAATATAAGCAAATAACTCGGGTCGGGTCGGACCTCGGGCTTAATCTTTTCCGCCCAATAAAAACCAAATGATTGATCATCGCTGCTGTTCGCTGAAGGGTGCCATGTGCGTTCGATATTTACGCTTTTGTAAAAGCGTCCGTTGTATATGGCGCTTTAGGATGAGACACAGTTTTAGCGCACACACATAGAGACTCGGGAACGCGCCTGTGGCCGGCTGCGCTGCAGCTTCGCGCTCGGTAAGGGATGCTGTATTCATTCAGTTAGAACGCTGCTTGTTTTGACTTTAGTCGACAAAATGTCCAAGAAATCTAAATCTTTTGTCTGGCTGCATTGTAAAACAAAGACGACGAGACTGTGGAGGGAGGCGACCGCGTTGCTCCATTATGAGCCCGCACAGCGCGCGCCTATATTTGAATCGAACTTGAGCGCGCAAAAGACGTGAGCAGCCCTTTTACCGGCTATATCATGCTGATTCAAGATTCAACTGATTTGTGTTTTCTTAATATGTTTTTCATTTTTATTTGTATTTGTAAAATAGCCTAAATAATGCAACAAAACGAAAATAAACCTATATGCCTTCCAAAATACAGCCTATTATTATTCGGATTGTTTTTTAGGCTATTTGGGTATTTTGTGTGTTTGTTTAAAATGCCTAGATCGGCTGGACAAAAGTTAACCCATAGCTTTGTAAGTAAAGAAGAATATAAAGTCTGTATAAACGAGAGCTTTTGTTAGGATTTTTTATAATATGGCAGATAGCAGTTATTATTTTGTATCGTGTGGTGTGATCAGGAGCGCGATTGTGACTGCATAGACAGAGCTCCTCACTTTTTTCAGTTAAAAATCACTTAATTCTCAAAGAATTGTAGTATTATTATAGTTTTATTTATTTGTGATGTTTTTCGTTGTTGTTTTATAAATGCTCTATGACAATTGTTTAAAAGAATGTTCAATCAAAACAAGGGTTTTTTTTTTTTTTTTTGACTAATCGCAGGACAAGACTTTGGTCGACCAAGGAATTCTTTGGTTGATTACAGCCCTACTAGTTAGTCAATCTTTCTAAGTTGGTGTGCATTTTATTTTGTGATTTCACCGGAATGAATAGACGCCGCAACGGCAATAGATTGTAGAGCGCGTCCGAGTCGGGCCGCGGGCCGGGTTCGGGCAGATAATTCATGTTGATGTGTCGGGTTACATCGGGTTCGGGCTTTAAAAGCCACGGGCCGGGTCGGGTCGGGTAATAATTTTCAGGCCCGTTGAGAACTCTAGTGGTGAGTATATATGCGTGGTGGTGATCGACTGCAGCTGGTGATGATTGATGATGAGCAGCTGGAGTGGATCAGGTAATGCCACACAGACACGCCCCTCACACACGTGCATTCATACAACAACATAAACACGAGACTAGAAGGAAACAGAGGAGCTGTCCACCGTGACAGTACCCCTCTCTCTAAGAACGCCTCCTGGCGTTCCCAGACTCCCTTACCTGTCGATTGTAATCATCGATAAGAGAATGATCCAGTATGTCTCTAGCAGGAACCCAACTTCTCTCCTCCGGACCGTAACCTTCCCAGTCCACCAAGTACTGGAATCCGCGTCCCCTCCGTCTAGAATCCAGAATACGATTGACCGAATAGGATGGTTCCCCATCTACGAGTCGCGGCGGTGGGGGAACCGGGGCTGGCGGATTAATATGAGCATAAAACACGGGTTTGACTTTGGAAACATGGAACATGGGATGAATTCTCTTGTACGCAAGAGGAAGTTTGAGGCGGACTGCCACCGGACTAACGATCTTGGTGACAGGAAACGGGCCAATAAATTTCGGAGCAAGTTTATTTGAGACGGACCGGAGAGGAATGTTCTTAGTAGAAAGCCACACTTTGGAACCGACGACGTATACGGGAGGCTTCCGCCGGTGGCGATCGGCTTTGGCCTTGGTGCGGGCTCCCACTTGGAGTAAAGTCTCACGGGTTCTAGTCCAAGTGCGATGGCACCTCTGGATGAAGGCGTGGGCAGAGGGGACCGCGACTTCAGATTCCAGACTGGGAAAAATTGGTGGCTGGTAACCTACGCTACACTCAAACGGAGATAGACCCGTAGATGACACTGGTAACGTATTGTGGGCGTACTCCACCATATACAGTTGCTGACTCCAAGAGGAGGGGTTCTTGGCAACCATACTTCGCAACGTTCTCTCCAAATCTTGGTTGGCTCTCTCAGTTTGACCATTGCTCTGGGGATGAAACCCAGAGGATAGGCTAACAGTCGCCCCCAGTAATTTACAAAATTCTCGCCAAAATTTGGACACAAACTGGGGACCCCTGTCGGAAACCACGTCCTTAGGGAGGCCATGTAACCGAAAGACGTGATCAACGACCGTTACCGCTGTCTCCTTAGCTGAAGGTAATTTGGGTAAGGGGATGAAATGTGCTGCCTTCGAGAATCGGTCCACCACAGTTAAAATCACTGTGTTACCTTGAGAGGGTGGGAGGGCGGTGATGAAATCTAGAGCGATATGGGACCAGGGTCTCGAAGGCACCGGCAGCGGTTGAAGTAACCCATCTGGAGATCGATTGGAAGACTTACCAATGGCACAAATTGAGCAAGCCAAAACAAAATCGTGAATGTCGCGAGCCATACGTGGCCACCAAAACCTCTGTCTAACTGAAAACCCAGTGCGTGTGACTCCTGGATGACAAGCAATGTTGGAACTGTGGCCCCACTGGATAACTTCGGACCGCAATCCCTCCGGCACGAACAAACGTTTCGGTGGGCAACCGGGCGGAGGCGTTACCCCTTCTAAGGCTCTCTTAACCTTCGTTTCGATCTCCCATGTGAGTGTTGAAACGAATACAGTTTCGGGTAAAATACACTCGGGAGTAGACGGGCGATCGGAAAATTCAAACATGCGAGATAATGAGTCCGGTTTGATGTTTTTAGAACCAGGACGGTAAGTGAGAGTGAAATCAAAACGACCGAAAAAAAGTGCCCACCGAGCCTGCCTGGAGTTCAGTCTTTTGGCAGTTCTGATGTATTCGAGATTCTTGTGATCAGTCCAGACAATAAAAGGTACCCCCGACCCTTCTAACCAGTGACGCCACTCCTCCAACGCTAACTTGACTGCCAACAACTCTCTGTTACCAATGTCATAATTGCGTTCGGCCGGGGATAAACGATGTGAAAAAAACGCGCAAGGATGCATCTTGTTGTCCACAGGTGAACGCTGGGATAACACTGCTCCTACTCCCACCTCCGACGCGTCGACCTCCACCATGAACTGACGTGTTGGATCAGGGGCTATTAGAATGGGAGCTGAAACGAAGCGGCTTTTCAGTTTGGCGAACACAGCCTCAGCTGTGTCGGTCCACCTAAACGCAGTTCGGGGGGAGGTCAAGGCAGTCAGAGGCGCGACCAGCTGGCTGAAATTGCGAATAAAACGCCGGTAAAAATTGGCGAACCCCAGAAACCTCAACAGGGCCTTGCGTGAATCTGGACTTGGCCAATTTACCACAGCCTTGATCTTCTCAGGGTCCATCCGCATCCCCTCGGACGACACGATGTATCCTAAAAAAGGAACAGACTGTGCATGAAAATCGCATTTCTCCGCCCTGACAAAAAGCCCATTCTCTAACAGCCTCTGAAGCACTCGACGGACGTGCTGCACATGTTCCTGGAGAGACGACGAAAAAATCAATATGTCATCCAGGTAAACATATATGAATTGGTTGATCATGTCTCGCAGCACGTCATTGACCAGTGCCTGGAAAACTGCTGGGGAGTTGGACAAACCGAAAGGCATGACCAAATATTCAAAATGCCCCCTGGGGGTGTTAAAAGCAGTTTTCCATTCATCTCCCTCCCTAATGCGGACCAAATGATAAGCGTTACGTAAATCCAATTTTGTGAAGATAGATGCTCCCTGCAACCTCTCGAAGGCTGAAGACATCAACGGCAAAGGATAGGTATTCTTTACAGTGATGTTATTCAACCCTCGGTAGTCAATGCAAGGTCGCAAAGATCCATCCTTCTTCCCCACAAAAAAGAACCCCGCCCCCGCTGGAGAAGAGGAAGGGCGGATGAACTTGGCTGTTAGAGAATCAGAAATATATTTCTCCATAGCCTCTCTTTCAGGAATCGAAAGTGAATATAATTTGCCCTTAGGCGGAGACTTACCTGGCAGTAAATCTATTGCACAGTCATAGGGACGATGCGGAGGGAGAGAAGCAGCACGAGACTTACTGAACACTTCCTTCAGATCCAGATACTCTGCGGGCACGTTAGACAAATCCCCTGCTTCCTCCTGTAACACAGAAACAGGTACAGACGAACAAGCAGACACAAGACAAGACTTATGACATTCCTTATTCCACTCCAGCACGGCTTTATGAATCCAGTCCACACGAGGGTTGTGTTTGATGAGCCAGGGATGTCCAAGAACGATGGGTGCCAGGGGTGAGTCCAAAATCAGAAAAGAAATAGTCTCGGTGTGGTTGCCAGAGGTGATAAGTGTAATGTCTTCAGTGCTGTGTGAGATGGTGGGGAGTTCTTGGCCATTTAGTGCGTGAACAGAAATCCGGTGATCGAGGAAATGGAGGGGAATCTGAAAAGTGCGTGCAAAATTGAAATCCATAAAATTACCTTCCGCCCCTGAGTCCAGAAGTGCCAGACAGTCGTGCTGGTTAGTTGACCATCTCAGTCTTACCGGGAGGAGGGTGGATGTAGATGTTGCTGATGAGGTCTTCCTGGCGGAGATCCCACCCGATAGTAGCCTCACGTTTACTATCGGGCTTGGCCTTTTACCGGACAGTTGTAAGCATAGTGACCAGTTCCTCCACAGTAAAGGCAAAGGCCCTGGGACCTCCGCCTCTCCCTCTCCTCCCGGGAAAGCCGAGCTCGACCCACCTGCATAGGCTCGTGATCGTCGACGGGGCTGACCACATCCCTGCCGCTGGATCGCAGGCCGTCCAACTCTCCGAAAGTACGGGTGGAAGTTGTTCTGCGCTCGACTCTGGACAGTCGAGCGTCCACCCGCAAGGCAAGATCGATCAAACCGTTGAGACTAGTAGGGAGATCCAGGGCATAGATCTCCTTCTGGACGTGGTCAGCCAGCCCATGCAGGAACATGTCCCACTGCGCCTCCTCGTTCCAGCCACACTCCACCGCCAGGGTCCTGAACTCAATCGAGAACTCCGATACTGAACGTCTTCCCTGGCGGAGCTCCGCCAATGTCCTGGCCGCTTCTCTTCCTGATACTGATCTGTCAAACACTTTCTTCATCTCATCAGACAGCTTCTGGAATGTGGAGACGCATGGATTTTGGTTCTCCCACACCGCCGTTCCCCAGAGTGCCGCTCTCCCAGTCAACAAAGTCAATACAAACGCAACCTTGGTTTGTTCGTCATGAAAGGTGCGTGGCTGCAAGGCAAAATGCATGGAACACCGGGTTAGAAACGCTCTGCAATATGAAGGCTCACCCGAATATGCTTCTGGTACCGGCAATCGGGGTTCCGACTGGGAGGGGCTTCCCGGTGGTGCGAGGGGAATGGCAGGTGTGGGGGGCGCAGTGAGAACACAAAGGCGTTGGATCTGCTGGGTGAGCTCGGACACCTGCGTCACCAAGGCTTGAACTGCGCGACCCGTGTCGCCAATCTCCTTCTCCTGAGAATTCATTCTCTGAATGCTGTGATGTAAAAACTCCTCGATGGACGTGGCTGATGCACTCGCTGCTCCCATTTGACGGTCAGATCGTTCTGTCATGGTGCAATATAACACAGGAAGCAATAGCGAGTGAACAGTAATTTATTAACACAGTCCAATGCAGTAAGCCAGAGACACGGTGACGCAGGGACTTCGATGGTCAACTCGATGAAGTGAAGACAGACGGTGAAATCCACAAGACACACGAAGAACAGTCACTCAAAGCACGATCGAAACTTCACGAGGGACGAGACGATCAGGAATACAGGAACCAGGAACCAGGACACGAACACACCAACACCGAACAACGATCTGACAAAGATGAGAGAACAGTGGTGAGTATATATGCGTGGTGGTGATCGACTGCAGCTGGTGATGATTGATGATGAGCAGCTGGAGTGGATCAGGTAATGCCACACAGACACGCCCCTCACACAAGTGCATTCATACAACAACATAAACACGAGACTAGAAGGAAACAGAGGAGCTGTCCACCGTGACAGACACAAGCTTAATTTAAAATGTCTTAGGAACTACATGCAGGATATTTAGAGGTGGATAAACGCAATTGATAGGTGGATAAACGCACTTTGGAGGTGGGTAAACGCTATTTCCGAATTTGGGAGGTGCGTAAACGGCGTTTACGTGCGTTTAGCCTCCACTACATCCCTGACGCTACTCATTTATGCTTCACGGACTGTTTATTAGTTTGGACCAATAATAGTGTTACAGTGGAGGCTCCCGCTCTGTCTCCTCTCCGCCACCAGAGGGAGCCTTCACCTGAATACTGATCATTGGCTTCGAACTCAAATTCCCATCATGCCGCTTACCTGGGACTGATTGCGTCACATACCTGCACGTCATTAACACACACACATAAAAGCCACGTCCACACACCACACCAGTGCGAAGTCTTGATTTGCCCCGGTGATCATTTCTAAACGTTTGTATCCTGATTCTGGTTTTCTGGTTTTGGACTTTGGACTGTTTGATTATTCTACGACTGATATCTGCCTGGCCTGAACTTGGACTGTTTATTGACTACGATTATTGCTGCCTGCCCTGATCTTTGCCTGTCTACTGTTTATCCTGTTGTCTGATCTGCATTGCCCTGTCTGCATCGTCTTGACCCTGCCTGTACGACTTTGTTTAATAAAAGCTGCAAATGGATTCCTCTGTGCATCGTGAATCATTACAGAAGACTTCGCCACTAAACAATCCAGCAGCCGTCATGGAACTCACGTCTGAACTCACCTCCCAAGCTTCTCGTTTGGATTTACATCACCATCAGCTCAGTCACCTGACCACGCTCACTGAACAGCTCGTACAGTGTATGCAGGAGCTTCGCACTGCTGTGGGTATTGTGCCTAGCACACCTGCTACACCCACACCACCACCGAGTGTTCCCACCGAAGCCGTGAGTACAGCAGTAAATCCCCGACTCGCATTTCCTGACAAATTCGACGGTAATCCGACTAAATGCAAGGGATTTCTGTTGCAATGCACACTCTTCGTCGACCAGCAACCGACATTGTACTCCACTCAAGCCAGTCGCATTGCATTTGTTTGTTCCCTACTCACGGGCAAAGCATTGGAGTGGGCTACGGCAGTCTGGAAACCAGAGGGGTCTTCATTCACCACATTTCAAGAATTCCTTCAACAGTTCCGTCAAGTCTTCGAACACTCCTCTGAGAAAGGGAGCGCTGGAGAGCAGCTTCTAAATCTCACCCAGGGAAAGAGTACCGCCGCCGAGTATGCACTCACGTTTCGCACCCTCGCTGCACAGACGAACTGGGTCGAAGACACCTTAAAGACGCTATTCAGGAAGGGACTCTCTATTGAACTTCAATCTGAATTAGCCTGTCGAGATGAAGGAAAGAGCTTGAACGAGTATGTAAGTCTGGCCATTCAAGTCGATAATCTCGTGCGTTCCAGACGCATCACCCGGGCACCTATCCGCCAATCACTCGAGGCAGCTCCCGCTCACGAACCTATGCAGATCGGATTCACGCACATCACCCCAGAAGAACGGGAACGCAGACTGCAACACCGTCTCTGTATGTACTGTGGTCAATCCGGCCATATGAAGCTCTCCTGTCCATTCCGACCTACAACTCGCACTCTTTCGGTGAGTTCTGTAAACCAATATCAAAGATCTTCCTCCAGTTTCACTCTCCCCATTCGTTTAACGATACAAGACCAATGTATTGAAGCCACAGCCCTCATAGACTCTGGAGCCGCTGGAAATTTCATTTCTCAAACATTCGCCAATCAGATCAAACTTAAACTCAATCCTTGTCACTCTTTTTTGTCAGTGGAGGCGCTAGATGGCCATCCCATTGGAAACGGCAAAATCCAGTTCGAAACGGAGAAGGTTCAAATGCAGATTGGTTCTCTTCATTCCGAGCAGATTAAATTTTATGTCATTCACGCTCCACATCACTCCATCATCCTCGGCCACCCTTGGTTGCATACTCACAATCCACACATTTCCTGGAAGGAGGGACAAATCATTCGTTGGAGTGAAGCCTGTAACAACCATTGTCTGTCTAAAGTCAAAAGAGTGACCTGTTCCAAACCAGAACCAGACTCCCAAAACCATGAGCTAGGAGAGCTACCGGCCGTTTATTCCGACCTCACGGAAGCCTTCAGTAAAGAAAAAGCTTCTCAACTTCCCGAACATCGTCCAACAGACTGTGCCATTGAATTAATGCCCGGCGCCACACCCCCTAAAGGCAGAATCTTTCCCCTATCAAAGCCTGAGTCTGAAGCCATGAAAAAATACATTGAAGAAGAGACAGCCAAAGGGTTCATTCGACCTTCCACCTCACCTGCCGCTGCGGGGTTTTTCTTCGTCAAGAAAAAGGATGGGGGACTCAGGCCTTGCATTGACTATCGCGGGTTAAATGATATCACCATCAAGTATCGTTACCCCTTACCTCTGGTGCCAGCCGCACTGGAACAGCTGAGACAGGCGCAATATTACACCAAGCTCGATCTACGCAATGCGTACAACCTGATCCGCATTCGAGAGGGGGATGAATGGAAAACAGCCTTCTCCACCACTAGTGGGCACTATGAATATCTGGTCATGCCTTTCGGTTTATCTAATAGTCCTTCCGTCTTTCAGGCCTTTATGAATGATGTGTTTCGTGACATGCTGGACAAATGGGTAATCGTGTACATCGATGACATCCTGATTTACTCAAACTCACTGGAGGAACACATCCAACACGTCAGATCCGTACTTCAACGCTTGATTCAGTTCCAGTTGTATGCAAAGATCGAGAAGTGTGAGTTTCATCAAACTAGCGTTTCATTTCTGGGTTACATCATCAGTCAGGAAGGAGTGGCCATGGACGACAAAAAGGTGAAAGGAGTGCTGGATTGGCCATTACCTCAGACAGTCAAAGAATTACAGAGATTCCTGGGATTTGCTAACTTTTATCGAAGATTTATTAGAAACTTCAGTCTCATTGCCGCTCCACTAACAGCTTTAACCAAACGTCATTGCTCACGAATTGCCTGGAACCCTGAAGCACAGCAAGCTTTTCAGGAGTTGAAAACCCGATTCACTACTGCACCCATCCTACGTCATCCCGATCCAGAGCGTCAGTTCATTGTGGAGGTAGATGCCTCAAACACAGGAGTGGGGGCCATATTATCTCAACGACAGGGAAACCCAGCCAAAATGTACCCGTGTGCTTTCTTCTCCCGCAAGCTTTCTCCAGCCGAGCGGAATTATGATGTGGGGAATCGCGAACTGCTAGCTATGAAACTGGCTCTAGAGGAATGGCGACACTGGCTGGAGGGAGCTTCAGAACCATTCATCATTCTCACAGACCATAAAAACCTTGAGTATCTCCGATCCGCCAAACGCCTCAATCCTCGTCAAGCAAGATGGGCACTGTTTTTTACACGTTTCAACTTCACTGTCACTTACCGTCCAGGCACCAAGAACGTCAAAGCCGATGCCCTCTCTCGCCAAACAGAAGAAGCAGTCCACAAAGATAACCCCGAAAACATCATCCACGAGAACCTCTTAGTAGCTCCAGTCCAGTGGGACATCATAACCGAAATCCAACAGGCCAACCTTCAGACTCCAACCCCCAGCAACTGTCCAGCCAATCTCCTCTTTGTTCCTGAAGCACTACGCTCTCGCCTCATCGATCAGGTCCACTCTACCCCTAGCTCCGGTCATCCTGGTATCTCTGCCACAATTCAACTTCTGCAGAATCGATTTTGGTGGCCCACTCTCTCATCCGACACCATCAAACATGTCCAGAACTGTATCAATTGTCAAACTTCCAAATCCACCCGTAAACTACCAGCAGGCCTTCTATGTCCCCTTCCAACACCTCAACGACCCTGGTCACACATTGCCGTAGACTTCATCACAGATCTCCCCAATTCTCAAGGACACACGACAATTCTCACAATAGTGGATCGATTCTCCAAAGCCTGCCGTCTCATTCCCCTCACTAAACTTCCCACTGCCTTCGAAACAGCTGAACTCCTATGCAACCAAGTTTTCAGATTTTACGGACTACCTGAAGATATAGTATCTGACAGAGGACCTCAGTTTACTTCCAGAGTCTGGTCCGCATTCTTCAAGCATTTAAACGTGAACATCAGCCTCACTTCCGGTTATCACCCTCAGTCCAATGGTCAGACCGAACGTCTTAATCAAGACATCATCCGTTTCCTAAGAACATACTGCCAGCAACACCAACAGGATTGGAGCAGATATTTATTATGGGCTGAGTATGCTCAAAATTCGTTGGTCAAACCTGCTACTGGTATCACTCCCTTCAAATGTATACTGGGTTTTCAGCCTCCTCTCTTCCCATGGTCCGGTGAGCCCACTGAACTCCCATCAGTCACAGAATGGTTACACAAAAGTGAAGAGGTTTGGGACCAAGCACACACTCATCTGAGGCATGCTGTCAGGCGTCAGGAACACCAGGCCAACCGTCGTCGTCGCCCAGCTCCAGAATACCAGAGTGGTCAATGGGTATGGCTATCAACCAGAGACTTACGCCTCAAACTTCCATGTCGCAAGCTCAGTCCCAGGTATGTTGGTCCATTCCAAATTATAAGACAAATATCACCTGTTTCATTCCGTTTAGACCTGCCCGCTAACTATCGTATCTCTCCCACTTTTCATGTTTCCCTGTTAAAACCCGCTGGTGGTCCGAGGGGAGAGACGGAAGAGGGGGCCGCCTCTCAGGGCCCTCCTGCCTTTCTGGTTGACGGCGAGGAGGCCTACAGAGTGCACAAGTTGCTGGATTCCAGACGTCGGGGTAACATGCTCCAATATCTAGTCGATTGGGAGGGGTACGGTCCGGAGGAACAGTCCTGGGTCAATTCAAGGGATATCCTGGACCCCACTCTCACTGAAGAGTTCCATAGGACATACCCGGAGAAACCGGCCCCTCGACCCCGTGGGAGACCCCGACGACAACCGCCTCCTCGCGTCAGGAGCCGCTCGCAGGGGGGGGGCTCTGTTACAGTGGAGGCTCCCGCTCTGTCTCCTCTCCGCCACCAGAGGGAGCCTTCACCTGAATACTGATCATTGGCTTCGAACTCAAATTCCCATCATGCCGCTTACCTGGGACTGATTGCGTCACATACCTGCACGTCATTAACACACACACACATAAAAGCCACGTCCACACACCACACCAGTGCGAAGTCTTGATTTGCCCCGGTGATCATTTCTGAGCGTTTGTATCCTGATTCTGGTTTTCTGGTTTTGGACTTTGGACTGTTTGATTATTCTACGACTGATATCTGCCTGGCCTGAACTTGGACTGTTTATTGACTACGATTATTGCTGCCTGCCCTGATCTTTGCCTGTCTACTGTTTATCCTGTTGTCTGATCTGCATTGCCCTGTCTGCATCGTCTTGACCCTGCCTGTACGACTTTGTTTAATAAAAGCTGCAAATGGATTCCTCTGTGCATCGTGAATCATTACAAATAGTGCAGCACATAGCCTTTCTTATGTATATCTATGGAGCAGCGCCCTGAACCACTGACAGTAAAATAAAGCCCCGAACTTGCCAGTCGCGTGATCATGCAACACTGTTACTAGGAGATCCAGTGAAGAAATCCATTGAATTTGCTAGAGTTCTGTTATAAACCATAGATATCTAATCAAACAGCGCTGACGTGGAAACCAGGAGAAACACTCATAGAAGGCTTTCAGTCTACAAATCAGCAACATTCACCATGAATTTAGGCTAATGTAGTAAGTTAACTCTAACCATAATTATATGATAATGTGACAGAAATAGTCAAACGCTTACAAGTAGCCTATTACGCATCTTTTCCCACCACTTCATAAACTATAATATCTTTATATTATAATATCTAATATCTAAAATATATATTTTTTATGTGATGACCAACCTCATCACATAAAAAATGTATGTGTTATTTCTGAGTTATTACTAGTGGTGGGCAGATCGATGTGAAGTAATGAAACAGTTGAAGCAAATGTGCCATATTGTGTCAAGGCTTCGAATCAATTCTACACCCGTCTCCACGGTGACACCTAGTGGTCACTTGCAGTTGTTGATCTGAAACAATCTTTACAATGACACATTAAAAAATGTTGTTTTTTTATTATTGTATTTTTATAATATGTGAAGCTTGTAGGCTTTTCACATTGCATACACAGCAAAATCCCCAGTGTTAAATTAACACTGTGAGTGTGGATTATATAAAGCCTGAGCAGAGTTTTAAATGAACACTGAAGCCGTGTTAAAGTTAATGAGATAATTAAGTGAATAATTGAGTGATGATTGAGCATTATTGAAGACACCTGATGTTAACAAGCAGAATCTCTGAAGGAAAAAACTGAATTTTTAAGTCACCATTGTGGAGATGAGTGTTTGCTTTAGTTGGGCTCTTGACCCTTAATTCTTTAACTTTGTAGCATCCCAGGCTGGTCTATGTGCCTAAAGTGTCATCTAATCTGGCATGGCCTATGGTTCTGCAGGCTGTTTATCCCCCACCTCACGTGACGGCGGATGAAGAAAGAGTTATTTCACTCTGCCCTGTCAGGGCTCTCAAGATTTATGTCCGGAGGTCTTCTTCATAGGGGAAGTCAGATCAGTTGCTGCTGTGCTTTGAGTCACCCAAGGAGGGGGTTCCTGCATCCAAACAGACCATCAGTAACTGGATCGTTCAGGCTATTTCTATGCCCTATCAGGTACCCAGCTGGCCTTCACCTTTGGCCGTGAGGGCTCTAGAGCCTCTAGAGCTCATCCTCTAGAGCCCTCCTTTCAGGGGCCCCAATCCAAGAAGTGTGCGATGCAGCAGAATAGACCTTATTCAGAGCAGCGCCATGGCAGGTATGAAAGTGAGGCTGTGAGGGATAGACTTACCGTGTTTCCAATGGCATCCGCAGTAAAAAGCTGAATAAAGCTCCTAGATTACTTACAATTTTCCACAGCTTACATTGTCGGTAGTTTTTTTGTCAACTGACATTTCATAGAAAGATATTTTTCCAGTGTTTCATGAGCAGAACAATCCGCAAATACATTAAATAACAGTACAGCCCATTGAAGAGATGCATGTCTATCCCTCACAGCCTCGCTTTCATTCTCATTAAAAATAAGCGCTGCCGTGAATAAGGCGTATGGGCCACCCTTCATACTTTTATCAGATTATTTAGCCTGGAAATTCCTTCTATGCCAGGCACACTAGTGCTCCCGTCCTAAGTGTACCTGTGCTCACCTTCACACTGGGACAGGTTGGGCTCGTTGTGGCATAGTAGGTACTCATTCCTCAAAGTGTCGTCATTGATGTAGCGCATCAAAAGGGAACGTCTCGGGTTATGACTGTAACGCTTGTTTCCTGAGAACGGAACGAGAAACTGTGACCCTTCGCCACACCTCCCTCTGCCCGTGAGTGACTTGCTTCATCGCAGAAGCTAACTCTGTTGTGTGCCGGCGTCCCATTGTAGCTTCTGTGTATGCCGTCACGTTACGTCATGACGCAGCACCAATCAGGATTGGATTAGTTTCATTCATATTTTCAGATACATTACGCTAAGAGCGCTCCCCAAAGTGTTGTCATCGACGCAGTGTCTCATCCCCTCTCAGGGAACAAGTGTTACAGTCATAACCCAAGACATTTTCTTTGTGAGGCCCGACCAAATGGCCACACAATGTCAAAATGTTCGCATTTTACCGGGGATGGTTGTAACTTGTTTCACATTTCTGACTGTATATCTTGGAGTTTTTTTTAAGCCAGTCCATTCAAAATGTGATTAAAACTAATTAATTAAGTGTCAGCTATTAAATGGTTTAGCGGTTACCTTTGCAACACAAACATAAATTGTGTGGTTTAGTTTCAAATATAACATTAGGAGTTAAATGTTACAATTCACCCCATAGTCTGGGTTAGTTCCAGGAATGTGGTTGGGATCCCCTTTATTACCAGCATCATAATAAAACTGAATTGTGTTGCCACAGATCTTACAGAGTTTCCCAGCTCTTATACATCATCTGATGCTCTCTTCACAATGCTGAGAGACACCCCTCAGTTTGTCCTTCCAAGACCTAGGCATAATTAAAATTCAAAGAAAACATAAATACAACAAACATTTTACTTGGAGTAGGTTGTAACATGCTTTACTTATGTTACATCTAACCCAGAGTCTGCTGTTACAACTAACCTCTTGTAGCCATGAACTAGCTCACCTTGCAGCTAACAGCCAAAACATAGCCACTAACGCATTGCATGAAAAATATCTACACAGACACACAATAAACCTAATTTAACCTTGATGTGTTTAACCCTTTAGGCGCCAGAGTTTTTTTTCCTAAAACGTTCAATTTCGATGACCTCTTAATTTCATAAGGCTATATCTTAAAAGTTAAAAAAGATAGATACTTTCTGTAAATTAGAGAACCATTAAGGATGACCCAAAGTATATGTAGGGATTAGATTTTTCCATCTACTTTGCATATTATGACATCATATGGTGGCAGCAATCTTGCATTATAGAATTTTCATGAAAAGTCATGTTTAAATGATAAAATGCAGCACTTCTTTCCCCACTAAATGTCCATCACCTTCTGTATACTATATTGTAAAATACTGCTCAGGTATGTAGTAAGTAGTATACAAACTGTAAATCATTACTAGTAAATGGTAGAACAAACCGTATGCATGTAGTGGTTGGCCTTTTGCTGTAGAGATTTTCCATTTACTACATACAGCAGGCACTCTGATTCCATGTAAGGGGCAAATATTATTCATATGACACACAAACACAAGTAGACAAGACCTATTTAGTTCAAAACATCACTCGCGACGGCAAGGCACATATCATGAGTGAGATGATATGAGTAACGGGAGCACAGCCAAATCGAGTATGCACATTGTCATTGCGACTCCCCACCCTGCATTTACATTGCCCCTAACTGTACTATGAATACGACCTCGTCTAACATACCCAGTGATAATAGACAAAGTCTCCACCACAATACTGTCGCCGTGATTGCTGAGAGGCTCTGATAAATTGGCTCACTCTCACAATAGCTCCGCTTTTGATCAAACATTTTGTATAGAAACGTGACTTTTTTGAGTTGGAGTATGACATGTCTGCCATCCAGTGGAGGGGAGGTCAAACAAAATTTGACACCCAATTTGACAAAATCGTCTGTTTTGTTCAGTGCCGCATTTTGTCGAGTAAACTCGACCGTGGCGCCTAGAGGGTTAACTAGCATGAATTGCCATTACAAAAATAAATGAGGTAAAATTTGATTTGTAACTTTTACAATTTGTACATTTATCAAATTTGATGGCCGGTTGGTTGTATTTTGAAGGCGAATTTGAAGGCTGGTTGGTTATATTTAATTGCCGATTACTTCACAGCGGCGCGACAAAGGATGTCCCAATTCAAAGGCTGCGCTCTCTGAAGGTCGCATTTGAAGGCCAATTGAGTCACCGCTGGCGTGATGAAGGCTTCCCTGATTCAAAAGCGACGCCCCTCGTTTACCCGTGAAAGAGAGGATACATAAATGGATCCTAAGCGGCCTATCCTACCCCATTATATTAATAAACAATTATTAAAATAATATTAGCCTCAAACCACATGACAAATGAAGCCATGCAGTGGTGATGATTGAGTTTAGATGAATAAGAAAGAAAAACTGGCTTTTAACTCTGGTTTCTCTTGCTATTTGAGTAAATGAAAATATAATACTTACATTTAAATGTGAATTTGCCATCAACCGGCTTTTAAATGCGACCTTCGGAGGGTGCAGCCTTTGAATTGGGACGTCCTTCGTTGTGCCGCTGTGACACAATCGGTCTTCAAATAATTCTATAAAAATAGTTTTGAGCTCTAAAGGTTTTTTTAATTTGACACAAATACTAAATTTAGCTTGCACTGCTATACAACAGTGAAGGTACAAAGTTTCAATCCTGCTCAACTCCATATTGTATTGCATGTGCTGGTCAATTAGTCTAAAATAATACAAAAAAAAACTAGATACCAGTAAAAAAAAAAAAAAACAGGTGTGTACATGTTATTTATTTTAAATTGGCTGCTTAATTGATTATTCCAATATGATATTAAATCCTACAGGGAAAAGGGCTTATATTTGTGCTTTCTATTAGGCTACACATTATAAACAGGACACGCATTAGCTAAATAAACTTTAGCCAATCCAAATAAATTTACAGAAAACAGCTAACAATGGATAGAAAGGAGTCCTTTCACATGACCAATAATATAATTGTTCGAATAAGACGAATCCGACATATAATGAGGGCTGTAAAGAGTAAAACGTCTGTCGTTTAACGAATTGTAAAAACACGAACAGACAAGACAAAAAGCTTTGACATTTTGACAAAGAAAACACAAGCAAGAATTTTGACTGTCATCTCTCTCTGTGTGTGCGAGTCTGTGTTTGTGAGAGAGCTCGCGCAGCACTGATACATGAGGTCATACAACAGTCACTTTTAATCCATAAGTAGGCTGTGATGAAGACGAGCCCACCAGCTCGTCTTTGGGGAGAAATGTGTGTCCGTTTGGATGTAAAAGGATGGCGCACTCGCAGAAGCACTTCGTGCAAGGTGGAATTTATTTTCAGTGCCAATAAGAAGACTGTCTACAGTGAAATATATATACAGGTGCGTACAAAAAGAAAAGGGAGGATCCCTAAAACAGTACAAAAATAACAAAATAAAGATGAAAACTCTTTTTAAATAAAATGTATCTACCATACACCAAAGGGTTTTGTTTGCTTGAGGCACCACAGTTGCACTCTCGCTTCCGACTTGGTTAACAAGCCCAGACTTCAGGTTTGGCTTGGTTTAAATAGGCCAAACCCCGCCCCTTTTGGGCCACACCAATTCCAATAACATCTAACATTCACTACACACCAATACTGCATCTATTGGATTACTCATATTAATCCATACTGATTAATTCCCTATAAATATATACACATACATACACATACACACATAATAACACATAATTTCTTCATTTTAATACACACATAAACACCTATCCACACTAGACAATGGTTTCGTCAGCTTCCGGTTTTGATGCGCCGACGTGGCACGGCCATGACGTCATAAACGGCCACCGCTCACTCGTTCGGTTTGGATTCCCTGCCGGAAGACTGACTACACCCACACAGACAAACAACACGAACGAAACGACACAACAGTGCAATGTAAGTGTATGAAATGACTGGGGAATGAATATGGAAACGAGATTGGAGAAATGGATAAATGTCCATGTGCTATCATAATCGCGTGTGCACCCACTTCTATGATAGCGGCAATGACGATACGAAACAAGATGTATATGAATGAAGGGAGTATGTAAGGGTGTATATATGTGAGCGTGCCAGTGCTGCTTCCCCAGCGGTAGCAGCTAATGTGACTTTATCACATAGGCCTAAGCCAACTAACTCTAGTTTTCATACAAAATAAATATGTATCCCCCTGTCCTAGTCGTGGACTGGCCGGAAACCTGGACAGGTAGTCGGCTACCACGTTGAGTCTGCCCGGTCTGTGTCGTATCTTAAAGCGGTATGGCTGTAGGGTGAGGTACCACCGTGTGACTCTGGCATTGTGGTCCTTCATGGACTGAATCCAAGTTAGGGCCCGGTGGTCGGTTTCTAGATCAAACTCTCGACCAAGGAGATAGTAGCGCAAACTGTCCAGGGACCACTTGATGGCGAGACCTTCCTTCTCAACCGCTGAATATATAGTTTCCCTGGGCAGTAGCTTACGGCTGAGGTAAACGACTGGTCTCTCTTCTCCAGCGCTTCCCTGGACAAGGACCGCACCAATCCCCATTCCGGACGCGTCTACTTGCACCAAGAACCTCTGAGAAAAGTCTGTACTCTGCAGGACTGGGCTGGAACACATCTTGGGCCCTATTTTAACGATCTGAAACGCAAGTGTCAAAGCGCATAGCGCAAGTAACTTTGTGGGCGGGTCCCGGCGCTATTGCTATTTTCCCGGCGGGATAAATGCCTCTTGCGCCTGGCGCAAATCTAAAAGAGGTTGGTCTGAAGTAGCTTCATTATTCATAGGTGTGGTTTGGGCGTAACGTGAAATAAACCAATCCGAGCGCCATCCAACATACCCTTTAAGAACAGGAGCGCATGTTGCATGACGGATTGTTATTATAACGGCGGGTTTACCAGGGGCGCGCCAGGAGCGTTCACAGGAGATGAGACTGACGTTCTTGTCAGGGCAGTGAAAGACAGAAGGGACTTTATATGGGGATGGGAGAAACTCTCGCACATCAGCGTCGGTTAAACATTATAGCCTATACGTATGTTTCTTGCCACTATTGGGCAAACAGGTCTGATCCTTTAGTACTACAATTAGCCTTAAAAAATGGGTAATTCGGTTTTTTCATCTTCATGTAAACCACAATGATTTCCCTCATGTGTTAATATTTTTCCTTGTTATAATGTATGATTTGCAAAAATAAAAACTACTGCATCTATGTTGATGAGAGAATCAGTGTATGCTTGTTGGGTACCCGCTACATTATGGGCAAGCATGCGCGCTTAAAATAGCATTATGAACAACGCGCAACGCGCCACTGACTTTAGACCAGTTTTTTTCTGGTCAGTGGCGCAATTGTGTTCTGGAAGTGTAAAATAGCACCAGGGAATATTTGCGCCGACACACGCCTCCTTTTTGCGCCGATCCGCCCAGGGAGCGCAAGTTCATTTCCTAGTTTACCAACGTGCGTCTGTGGAGAGGAAAATCCCGCTTTGCGCGCATGCAAAATAGGAATGAGACATGCGTTTGTGTATAAAGTCACTTGCGCCGGGTGCAAGATAGGGCCCCTTGTCTTTTAATGTAGTCAAGTCAAGTCAAGTCACATTTATTTATATAGCGCTTTTCACAATACAGATTGTATCAAAGCAGCTTCACAGTGATAACATGAAAGTAGTACAACACAGATCGATAATATTGTTAAATATTAAATATTAAATAATCCTAAATAATCCCGACTAAGCAAGCCAAGCAAGCCAAAAGCAAGGCGACAGTGGCAAGGAACCAAAACTCCATCAGATTGGATGGAGAAAAAACCTTGGGAGAACCCAGGCTCAGTTGGGGCCAGTTCTCCTCTGGCTTACATTCATATTGTTTATTTATAACTATTAAATATAAATATTGTTTATGTCCAAAACAGCCCCATAACATATCGCAGGCGGTGAGTCGTCTCTTCACAGGCGTTGGTCTTCTCATCACAGGCGGTGGGGCATCCGAAACCCCCGTGAGATGCTGGATACAAGACTGGACCTGACGAACGCCATTTTTCTCGGGACAAGCGTCCCGAGATAACAGCAGAAAGGCAGATGGGAAATAATTAGCATAGCTGATGTTCATAATTAGCATAGCTGATGTTCATAATTAGCATAGCTGATGTTCATAATAATTTCCATTGTACGGGTGTCGGTGTTAGAAAACCACTATCTCACGAACTCTCCGCAACCCAAACTCTCCGCAACGCAACTCAGCCATACGGACCGACCCGTTTGTCTAAAAGGCTGTCGAGCCCCACTGGTGCGTTAAGCAATTTCAGTGGCAAACGGTTCCGTATGGCATAAAAGAGGACTGAAAGGTATGCATTATGTGAATGCTTGACTAAAGAGATGCGTCTTTAGTCTAGTTTTAAACTGTGTCAGCGAGTCAGAGCCCCGGACCGTATCGGGAAGGCTATTCCAGAGTTTAGGAGCTAAATGCGAGAACGCCCTCCCTCCTTTACTGGACTTAGATATCCTAGGAATGACCAGAAGCCTTGAATTTAGTGATCTTAAGGAACGCGGTGGATTGTAGGGCGAGAGAAGGTCTGTTAAGTACATAGGAGCTAAACCATTTAGGGCTTATAGGTCAGTAGTAGTACTTTGTAATTGATACGGAACTTAATAGGTAACCAGTGCAGAGATGATAAAATCGGTGTTATATGATCATATTTTCTTGACCTAGTAAGAACTCTAGCAGCTGCATTTTGGACTAACTGTAGCTTGTTTATTGAGGATGCAGGACAACCGGCTAATAAAGCATTACAGTAATCTAGTCTCGAGGTCATGAATGCATGAACTAACTTTTCTGCATCAGAGAGAGATAGCATGTTACGTAGCTTAGCAATGTTTCTAAGGTGGAAAAAGGCTGTCCTTGTAACATATGAAACATGATTTTTGAAAGATAAGTTGCGGTCTAGTATAACACCCAGGTCTTTTACTGTAGTGGACAAGGCAACAGGACATCCGTCTATACTAAGGTTTTGTTGTAAGAGATTTTGTGAGTGGTTTTTTGGACCAATAAGTAATACCTCCGTTTTATCTGAATTTAATAGCAGGAAGTTACGCGTCATCCAGCATTTTACATCTTTGAGACACTCTGTCAATTTAGAGGAGTTAGTGTTTTCGTCTGGTCGTGATGAAATATATAATTGAGTGTCGTCAGCATAACAGTGGAAATTAATTCCATGTTTTCTTATAATATTACCAAGTGGCAGCATATATATTGAGAATAGCAGAGGAGAATAGCCTAAAACTCCATAGTCTACTGACGTCATCTTTGATTTTTCCCCGTTTATACAGACAAAATGATAACGGTCCGATAAATATGATCTGAACCAGCTTAATGCCTGTCCTTGAACACCAGTGTAGTTTTGTAGTCGATCCAAGAGTATTTTATGATCTATAGTGTCGAACGCAGCGCTGAGATCAAGTAGGACTAGTATTGAGATACAGCCTTGGTCAGAAGCTAAAAGTAAATCATTCATGTCATCAATCATCATGTAGTGAATGCTGTCTCACACTCATCGGTCAATGGAATAGGGTTCTTCACTAGTTTTGACAACAAGTTGGTCAGGGGGACCGCAATGGAGGCAAAGTTTGGTACAAATCTCCTTGTACCATCTCACCAGTCCGAGAAATGACCTCACTTCTTTCTTGGTCTTTGGTTTTGGGCTCCTTCGGATTGCCTCCACCTTGTCAATTTGTGGTCTCAGTTGTCCGTTGCCCAGGTGATATCCAAGGTAGATTGCCTCCTGCTTTGCCCACTCACATTTTGAGTGCCAGGGTTTTAACCGCCAGGGTTTTTGACGATTTTTGCTAAACTTTAATGGCCCGTTGAATATTTTCTTCCATGAATATATGAAGAAGCTATATATCAAAATAAAGATCTGAGCCTCTGCTTTTAGACAAAAAAATTATTTTATTTTATCTTCATTTGTTCTTTTTTTAACGGATGTAGGTTTTGTCAAAAACACAACATTTTATACAAAAAAACAGAGAAAAAGGCATTTTTATCAAACAAGTGCATTTTCAAGCAGAATACATTCAGATGTTGTTTTATTCATATATAAAACTTTCCAAAATAAATTAAAAAAATAAATAAATGTAAAATATATCAAATTTAGGCACTGTAATTTGCTTTTGAGTGGTAAACAGAGTAACATTTCCCAGGATGTAAGGGGACACCACAAGTCAAGTCAAGTCACATTTATTTATATAGTGCTTTTCACAATACAGATTGTATCAAAGCAGCTTCACAGTGATAACATGAAAGTAGTACAACACAGATCGATAATATTGTTAAATATTAAATATTAAATAACCCCAACTAAGCAAGCTAAAAGCAAGCCAAAAGCACCACAACTTTTGCAGTAGAACGAGGTCTCCTTCCGCAACCCCTTACGTACACAAACTCTGCATGCACAACATGTGCATCTCTCTCACTCACTACTTCGTCCTGATCAGATTCAGAATTATCAAATAAAGAGTGATCGGACTCCGAGACCATCAACACCTCCAGTACTTGATCAGCCGTATGCATTTGTCTGTCTGATATTTTGAGCTACATTCTCACAACTCCACTTCACGTTTGAGACGATTGCAATCAAGATTACCACATCATCCAGGTATGCCGCCGACCAGTCCTCACAGCCTTGAAGGACTCGGTCCATCAGCCTCTGGAAGGTGGCTGGTGCCCCGTGCAGACCAAAAGGAAGGACTGTGAATTGATATAGTCCTAGTGGTGTTCGGAATGCAGAGTATGGTCTGGACTGAGGGTTGAGGGGTACCTGCCAGTATCCCTTACACAAGTCTAACGTGGTGATGTACTGGGCTCTTCCGATTTCTCCAACAGATCATCTATTCTAGGCATGGGGTATCCATCAAATTTAGATTGGGCGTTGAGCTTGCGAAAATCGATGCAGACACGTAGGGATCCATCCTTCTTGGGTATGATCACCATCGGGCTGCTCCATTCGCTTGTTGAAGGTTCTATCACTCCCAGCTCCTTCATCACCTTAATCTCTTCCTTTTAAGGGTTCCAGCAGCCTCTCAGGCACCCGGTAAGGACGTTGACGTGATGGTGTTGGATCGGAAAGGTGGATAGTATGTTGGGTTAGCTCCGTCCGTCCAGGCCTCTGACGGAACAAAGCAGAAAACTGGTTCAGGAGGTGCTGCAGCTCTTTCCTCCTGGAGTCTTCTAGGTGCGATAGATTTACCACAGACGGCTGCCTCTTTGCATCCTCTGATTCCTCTTCCCCTTCCACCTTCCTCACCAGAAGAGATGTTTCCGGTCCCTTACTGGGTGGCTCCTTCCACTCCTTCAACAGGTTCACATGGTAGGTCTGCCTGGTCTTGCCCTTATCCGGATGATAAACTTCATATGTAAGTGGCCCCATCTTGCGTAGAATGCTGTATGGTCCTTGCCATTTAGCCAGTAGCTTGCTCGTTGAAGTTGGCAACAGGAGTAATACTTTCTGCCCTGGTTGAAATTGTCTTAGCCTGGCATGTTGGTCATACCCAGCGGTTAAATTGGCTTTTATAGGGAGGGGGAGCCCTTATTTATGGTGAATGGTCATCATTCATAATCGTTCCGTAAAATGCCTTAATGTGTTTTAACACCAAAGAGGCTCTTTTTCCACTTGGTGCAATTTATTTAAACAGAGAGAAATACTTTACAAATCAGGCAATGGATTTCACTTGCGGAAATGTTTGAAAGTGAACATGTTTGAAAATATTGGTTGGTTATGTTGATTTAAAAGAATCAGGGCTAATTTATTTATCAGTTTGTTGTTTAATCACACTGACACGCAGGGCTGTACAGAGGTTTTCTAAATAAATTTGTCCAAAATTAGGGGGGTTTGGGGGGGTTTGCCCCCTCAAGAAAATTTTGGTTTTCCTAATCTCGACATGTCAATTTTAAGGTGTTTTGAAGGCCCCCAAAAAGAAATGGACAACAGTAGCTTTAAAAGCAGTTTAAGAGTATGCCTATTTGATCAGATAACAGATTCTTTAACATGAGAATCAGTTTAAATGTCTCAATGAGTGATCTACACACTATAAAATGGAATGCAGAATATTTATGCATTTGTTGACAATACACAATCACATATTTGAAATAGGAATGTCCTTAAATAGTCAAGTCACCTTTATTTATATAGCGCTTAATACACCTATTGTATCAGAGCAGCTTCACAGTGATTAGTTGGGGACATAATACAACACAGATCAATAATATTGTTGAATATTAAATGTCCCCAACTAAGCAAGCCAAAAGCCAAGGCAACAAGGCAAATAAGAAATGGTTCAAGGATTATATACATTTCAAACAAACGCAAATGCATTCATTCTGTGCCCAGAGGCAATTAGTATGAGCATCAAAGATCAGTTTCGGCTACTTTTTCTTTCCTAAATTAATCAACATTTTTGGACTAGCTAATGGTTCAATTGCTCACTTATTAAGACAGTCGTCTTGTCGCCGCCTTCTGGCTTATAATGCAAGTTGCGCAAACACAAACAAGCGGAGTGATACAAACAGTGAAAAGTCAAACCCATTTGAGGTAACTTTATATTACAGTAATAATAATGGCAATATATTTAATGAGGTGCTTGTGTTGTTAAATCCCCTACTAAAATAAGCTTATAGTAGGAGAGAGCGGGGCATTTGGTTTTGGCTCAATTAATTAAAAAATAATTAGGTTAGATCATTTTTTACACCAGCAACTTACACATCTCTGCAACAAATGACCACTTAAAGTTTTTTTTTTTCTAGGATATTTTCGTACAGTTGGACTGAAAGTGAAATAAGTGCAAATATTAGGCTACAACTTACCCCATATGCAGGGTTAATTGTAACAGACAGAGGGGTTAGTTGTAACACTTGTGTGTAACAAACATAATTCAGTACTATTTTATTTGTATTGTTTGATATTTTTTGTGCATCTGTACAGGTAGATATCCATAAATCCATCCCTCATCCAATCATCCTTCTATTGTGGATCAATATCATGGATAGAGACAGAGAAAAGAGCTGCACAGTTCTGCAATAAATAATAATAAATAAAATCATAAAATATTGTAATTGCAAGTGAATTAGATTTGTGTGTGGCAACTGAGTGTTAACAGTTGCTAGGAATTGCTGACATGTTTCAGAACGGTGCTGTGTTTGAGCCAACAAGACAGTGATTAAGGCAATATAAAGTTAGATTTGGAAACGTATAACGTTACACCCAACTCAGAAACCGAAAAAAAACTATTTTGAAAAAATGTACTTTCATGGTGTCAAAACACTCTTTGTCCAGTATCTTAACGAAATATTATCAAAACTTTCCGCAAATTGATCGCGGGAGACCGTCTTCTGGCAGCGAGGGAAAAATATCATAAACACAACCTGCATGCATGACCGTAAAAGGTCTGTGTTATTTAGCCCCGCGTTAGATTGTGCCCGCGCTGCCCGTGCCCGATCATTTAAAACTTCTACCGACAAATAGCTGTTTATTAGCAAAAAGTTACATGCATCTTTTCTCGCACTGTAGCCTATGCCTAGTTAACTGAAGCGTGAAGCGTCACGTTGGGATTCGCGCTCGCTCGGTTTGCGCTTCTGTGAACATCCCACTTGCTTTGATTGGACTCAAACATTTTGAAATTGACGAGCGGGTGAGTGCTGAAGCAGCTCAGACGAGGAGATCTGTTATCGTTGCGATGGGCAACTCATTGCAGCACTAAATTCAAGTTAATATTAGCCAAATATTTCAAAACTTTCATTATATACACTCAATAAAATGTATATATTTTTGTTGCTGAAGGAGATGGAGCTGAGCTCCGGCAGGGTGTGTTGTGAACCCGAGGAGGTGGAGCTGCGCTCCGGTGCGCTCCGCCCCAATTTAACCTATGGTCATACCATCTTTTCTGTGCTCGTTGTTTTTCCTGTAGGTTCTCTTCGGCTTGTTCTCTGTACTGCTCCAGACGATCTCGCATCTCTAGAACATACTGTACGATCCCGCCTTTCTCCTCCATCTTGGAGGCAGGTTTCTCCTCCCAGCCTTTCTTCAGCAGGTCCAGAGGTCCTTGTACCTGCCATCCAGAGAGGAGCTCAAACGGTGAGAATCCCGTTGAGGCTTGGGGTACCTCTCTGTAGGCAAAGAGAACAAACGGTAACCACTTGTCCCAGCCTCGTCCTGTGTCTGCCACAAACTTCTGCAACATGTTCTTAAGGGTTTGGTTGAACCTCTCCAGTAAACCGTCCGTCTGAGGGTGGTATGGAGTTGTTCGAATGGCTTTTATGCCCAGCTGCTTGTTCAGCTGCCCCATCAGTTGTGATGTAAAGTTCGTACCCTGGTCTGTCAGTATCTCCTCAGGTATGCCAACTCTGGAAAAGAGTTGAACCAGGGCATGGATGATCTTTGTTGTGGTGATAGAACGGAGTGGGAAGGCCTCAGGATACCTTGTGGCGTAGTCGCTGACTACCAGGATGTAGCGATGTCCAGCACTGCTCTTTTCCAATGGTCCCACAATGTCCATGGCGATCCGCCTAAAAGGTGCAGAGATGATAGGGAGGGGTTGCAGGGGTGCTCTGCCCCGCTGGGACACAGCACTCGTCTTTTGGCAGATAGGACATGTGTTGCAGTATGTTTTTACATCAGTATATAGTGTGGGCCAGTAAAAGCGTGAGCTAATACGTGCATATGTTTTCTGTTTGCCCAGGTGGCCAGCCCATGGAACAGTGTGTGCAAGGTGCAGAACAAGATGACGACAACAAGATTTGACAATCATACGGTTCACCTCATTCATTCGAACATACAACACACCATTCACTACTACATAATCTTCTTTGCACAGATTCAAATTCTTTCCACACTCAGCTTTGACAAACAGGGGTTTTAAAGTTTCATCGTTCCTTTGGAGTTGTGCTATGTTCCCTGGGACCTTCCAGCCATTAACTTCTAGACCCTCCACCGAGGCCTCAGAGGCTGGGGTACCCAGGAACTTTGCAAGTCGCCTTTGGCGCAGTCACTTTTTAGGGCCTTTAGTCCCGCCCTGTACCAGACTACTATCGAAATCTGGCAGTGGCTGCAGACCTGACCTGGCTTGAGCTCGCGTAAGAGCAGGACATGACAAATTAACGGTGGCAAATGAATGTTCAGCGTCTTTGATAGTGGATTGCAAAAGTTCATATAACACTGGCAAGTCTCTCCCTAGAATCATCTCAGCTGGTAAATTGTCCACTATGGCAACATTCAGCAAGTACATTTGATTCTGTACCTCTACCATTATCTCAGCCCGGGGATACTGATTTACATCCCCATGCACACATTGAACAGAGGTAGTGTTCACATAATTGACATTATCTACAAAGCATGATTTCAACATTTACAGAGAACTTCCAGTGTCTAAGAGTGCTTTTAGGGCATGTCCATTAGCAGTCACATCATATACATTCTGACACTCTTCCCCAGACACAAAATCACAGTCCCCTTCTCTAGGCACATAACAAAAGCCTGTGAGCTTCGCTTTGCGAGCGGGACACACAGCTGCCTTGTGGCCCGGCTGTTGGCAGTAGAAGCAAAGCAAGTCTTTGGCCATTGACTTTGGACCTTGTGCCTGATCAGGAAGTCCAACACAGCCCCTGTCAGACCCAGTGTTATGTGAAACACCACGTACAGTACATAAAACGGGAGAAACACCGGTGCACAAGTCTTCTTGATAGCAAATTTATTAGAGGTGCAACAATTGACTAACATTTCGATGTACAGCTACATCTTCATCAGAGTCCTTGGAGAAAATGAGTAATGAAGCCCTTAATAAGGATCATCAACAGGTGTAATTGTACGTGAAGGGGGTGTGACTCGCCCAAGACGCACTCATCAAAGCCAAGGTGCCACACTCAAACAATCATTAAAGAGATAAAATGCACAAACATGCCTGAAAGGTAAATGCAAGAAACATGCATGGAATCCACATGGCAACCAGGAAACAAACAAACAAAAAAAAAAAAAAAAAAAAAAAGAGAAACCTCGAGAGAAGTTACTCCATTTAAAAAGAAATCAAAATTTCTACCTTCCTCTAACTTTAATCCTACCATTGTCACGTTCAGTCAGTTGGTTGAGCAGGATATGGCTAAATTAAGTAGATCTTGTACTTCTAATAATAAGAATATGACAAAAAGTGAATTGGATGCGTTACGCTCTTTAGAAGCTAAACAGGACATCATAATTCGCCCTGCTGATAAAGGGGGCGCTGTTGTTGTTATGGGATTAAAGAATTATGATTGTGGTATATTCAAATTATTAAATGATGAAAAACATTATCAGCCCCTTCTTCGCAACCCTACTTCCAGCACTAAAAGTATGATTGTTGACTTTATTGATTCGTCTTATAAAAAAGCCTGGATTACTGATAAAGAAAGAGCTTTTCTATTAAGTGACCATCCTCGATGTCCAGTATTTTATGGTTTACCTAAAATTCACAAGCGACTTGATGATCCTCCTTTGCACCCTATTGTATCCAGCATAGGAAGTTTAACAGAGCCTCTTTCACAATTTGTTGATTTTTTTCTAAGACAATATGTTCATAGTTTACCTTCTTATCTTGGGGATTCAACTGATGTTCTAAATTTGATTGACAACTGGAAGTATGAAAGTGATGATGTCCTTGTATCGTTGGATGTGCAAAGTCTATACACATGTATACCTCATCACATAGGCTTACAAGCCATTTCACATTATTTAACTAGACGTCCCACTGATGTTTTACCTCCATCAGAATTTCTTTTAAACTTGGTCGAGATTATCTTATCTAATAACTTTTTCAAATATAAGGACAAATTTTATTTACAACTTCAAGGGATTGCTATGGGGTCTTTGTTTGCACCTTCATATGCTTGTCTGGTAATGGGTCTATGGGAAGAAAAATTCATACAGAACATCGAAAACAACCCGTTCCATTCGAAACTAGTACTTTGGCGTAGATACATTGATGATGTTTTTTTAAAATGGAAAGGTACAACCAGTGAGTTGTCTCAATTTGCGACTTATGTAAACTCTACTGCAGACTATCTGTCGTTTACTATGGAATCCAGTAAGTTGTCTATTGATTTTTTAGACCTTACCATCTTTAAGGATGAAAATAATATTCTACAATCCACTGTCTATTGCAAGCCTCTCAGCAGGAACACCCTCTTAAGAGCAGACAGCAATCATTCGCCTCATCTGGTTCGTAATATACCAGTGGGCCAATTTTTAAGAGTCCGAAGAAACTGTAGCACTACAAGCGAATTTTTGGCTAAAGCATCGGACCTAGCGCGTCGTTTTGAACAACGTGGCTACAGGGCTTAAATTTCTCCGTCGCTACGACGGATTTCCGTTAATTGCAGCGAGTCTATGACGGATATCCGTCAATTGCAGGGTTCCCGTCTGATCCTTATGTCTTAAATTAACTTTTCATAATTTTAAGGCCGTAAATAGGCTTTCATTTCGCAAATAGTGTGATAAATGTCTGTTTTAGTTTGAATAGGTCTTAAATTAAGGAAAGATTACTCACTTAAAAAAGTTGGGTTAAAAACGACCCAACAGATAACCCAATGGTGGGTTGATATAGCACCGACCTTTTGTTGGGTTATTTTAACCCAATAAATTAGGTAACCAGTTTTACCCAATAAATTGGGTTACAAATAACAAATCTGTTGGGTTATTTGACAAAAATGATTTAATCAACCTATTAATATAATTACCGATACTATTATTGACATGTAAATAAATAACTCACAACTTAAGTATATTAACAATGCTTTATTTACATTCAATTAGACATTGCATTCACAAATTGTTGTATACATTTTCATTCATTGTTTTTTTATTGTAAAATTTTTATTCAGTTATTGCTTGAGTTATTGTTTGCAATTGCTTTAATTTACTTCCTTAAGGTAAGAAATTATTTCAATAAATAAACAAATAAATATATAAAAGTAATGCAATTTTAAACTGCCTCATAAGGCGACAGTGTTGAGGGAACACCTCAGGCACAGCCCAGCAGGCACACAACGTCATATGACGTTGATATTTGGTTTAATTTTGGTTGCGACGTCGGTGACCAAAATCCAACATCAACGTAACGTCTATGGCCAACGTTAAGTTGACGTCAAATAATGACGTCAGCTGACGTTGATATTTTGTTGTTTTTCGGTTCTGTTGTAAAGTTACCAAAATCCAACGTCTTTTTGACGTCATAATGGTAACGTCCACACAACGTCCAAATTCCAACATCATTAGATGTTGATATTTTGTTGGTTTTAGGTTGTGGTATTAACTAACCAAAATACAACGTCATGCCAATGTCTCCTGACAACGTCATATTTACGTCAAAAACTGACATTTAGTCGTGAGGTATGGTGACCAAAACTCAACATGTTCTTAACGTGATAATGCATCGTCCACACAACGTCAAATTCTAACATCATTAGACGTTGATATTTTGTTGGTTTCAGGTTGTGGTATTAACTAACCAAAATCCAATGTCAAGCCAACGTCTCGTAACAACGTCATATTTACGTCAAACATTGACATTTAGTCGTGAGGTATGGTGACCAAAACCCAACATGTTCCTAACGTTATAAATCATCGCCCACACAACGTCAAATTCTACCATCATTAGACGTTGATATTATGTTGGTTTCAGGTTGTGGTATTTACTCATCAAAATACAACGTCAAGCCAACGTCTCAACACAACGTCCTACGACAAACATTTATATGTGATGTGTGGTGACCAAAACCCAACATCATCTTGACGTCATAATGTTGATGTCTGCACAATGTCAAATTTTAACATCATTAAATGTTGTTATTTTATTGGTTTTAGGTTGTGGTATTAACAAACCACGATACAACGTCAAGCCAACATCTCGAGACAATGTCATATTTACGTCAAACATTGACATTTAGTCGTTAGGTATGGTGACCACAATCTAACATCTCCTTAACGTCATAATGGTAACTTCAAAACAATGTCAAATTCTAACATCATTAGACGTTGATCCTTTGTTATTTTTAGGTTGTGTTGTAAAGAAACTAAAATCCAACGTTGAGCCAACGTCTCAAACCAACGTCAAATATTTAGTCATAAAGGTATGGTGACCAAAAATCAGCGTCTCTTTAACGTCATAATGTTAACGTCCATATAACGTTCTAACATCATTAGACGTTGATCTTTTGTTATTTTTAGGTTGCGTTTTAAAGTAACTAAAATCCAACGTTAACCCAACGTCTCAAACCAATGTCACATTGACGTCAAATACTGACATTTAGTGGTGAGGTATGGTGACCAAAATCAAACGCCATCTTGACGTCATAATTGTAACGTCCACACAACGTCCAAATTACAACATCATTACATGTTGATATTTTGTTGGTTTTAGGTTGTGTTATTAACTAACCAAATTATAACGTCAAGCCAACGTCTCCTGACAACGTCATATTTACGTCAAACATTGACATTTGGTCGTGAGTTATGGTGACCAAAACCCAACATGTTCTTAACGTGATAATGCATCGTCCACACAACGACAAATTCCACCATCATTAGACGTTGATATTATGTTGGTTTCAGGTTGTGGTATTTACTCATCAAAATACAACGTCAAACCAACGTCTCAACACAACGTCCTACGACAAACATTTATATGTGATGTGTGGTGACCAAAACCCAACATCATCTTGACGTCATAATGTTGATGTCTGCACAATGTCAAATTCTAACATCATTAAATGTTGTTATTTTATTGGTTTTAGGTTGTGGTATTAACAAACCAAAATACAACGTCAAGCCAACATCTCGAGACAATGTCATATTTACGTCAAACATTGACATTTAGTCGTTAGGTATGGTGACCACAACCTAACATCTCCTTAACGTCATAATGGTAACTTCAAAACAATGTCAAATTCTAACATCATTAGACGTTGATCCTTTGTTATTTTTAGGTTGTGTTGTAAAGAAACTAAAATCCAACGTTGAGCCAACGTCTCAAACCAATGTCAAATATTTAGTCATAAAGGTATGGTGACCAAAAATCAGCGTCTCTTTAACGTCATAATGTTAACGTCCATATAACGTTCTAACATCATTAGACGTTGATCTTTTGTTATTTTTAGGTTGCGTTTTAAAGTAACTAAAATCCAACGTTAACCCAACGTCTCAAACCAATGTCACATTGACGTCAAATACTGACATTTAGTGGTGAGGTATGGTGACCAAAATCAAACGCCATCTTGACGTCATAATTTTAACGTCCACACAACGTCCAAATTACAACATCATTACATGTTGATATTTTGTTGGTTTTAAGTTGTGTTATTAACTAACCAAATTATAACGTCAAGCCAACGTCTCCTGACAACGTCATATTTACGTCAAACATTGACATTTGGTCGTGAGTTATGGTGACCAAAACCCAACATCATCTTGACGTCATAATGTTGATGTCCGCACAATGTCAAATTCTGAAATCATTAGACGTTGTTATTTTGTTGGTTTTATGTTGTGGTATTAACAAACCAAAATACAACGTCATGCCAACGTCTCCTGACAACGTCATATTTACGTCAAAAACTGACATTTAGTCGTGAGGTATGGTGACCAAAACCCAATATGTTCTTAACGTGATAATGCATCGTCCACACAACGTCAAATTCTAACATCATTAGATGTTGATATTACGTTGGTTTCAGGTTGTGGTATTTACTCATCAAAATACAACGTCAAACCAACGTCTCAACACAACGTCCCACGACAAACATTTATTTGTGATGTGTGGTGACCAAAACCCAACATCATCTTGACGTCATAATGTTGATGTCTGCACAATGTCAAATTCTGAAATCATTAGACGTTGTTATTTTGTTGGTTTTAGGTTGTGGTATTAACAAACCAAAATACAACGCCAAGCCAACATCTCCAGACAATGTCATATTTACGTCAAACATTGACATTAAGTCGGTATGGTGACCACAACCTTAACGTCATAATGGTAACATCCACACAATGTCAAATTCTAACATCATTAGACATTAATCTTTTATTATTTTTAGGTTGTGTTGTAAAGAAACTAAAATCCAACGTTAAGCTAACGTCTCAAACCAACATCATATTGTTGTCAAATACTGACATTTAGTCATGAGGTATGGTGACCAAAAATCCACGTCTCTTCAACGTCATTACGGTAACGTCCATATAACGTCAAATTCTAACATCGTTAGACGTTGTTCTTTTGTTATTTTTAGGTTGCGTTGTAAAGTAACTAAAATCCAACGTTGAGCCAACGTTTCAAGCTAACGTCATAATGATGTCAAATACTAAAATGTTTTGTTGGGTCACAATCTCACTTCTAAATTGTCATGAGGTATGGTGGTCTAAACCCAGCAATGTCACTATGTTAACATCTAGACAACACAACATTCCATTATTAGATGTTTTTGTTTTGTTGACTGCACATCAAGGTTCCTAAACAAAACACAAATGTCAGCATGCTAATGTATATATACATCTTAAATAGGATGCAGGCAACATTAGACATATTTGGTATGATTTCAGTTGTGGTCTTGGGTAAGAGAAATTCAATGTCTAAAATACACCAACTTCAAACTTATGAATAATTTAGACTGAAGTCTTTGTGACCTAAACGTCAAACTTACTGTAAGCATTGCTCTTTATTGGTGATAGTTTGGATTATCCATAGATTTTCTGGTTCATGCAAGTGTAATAGATCAAGTTGACCCAGTGTGTTCCCTGTCAGAAGAACAAGCTCTTCACCAGGAGTGTGCTGATCTAAAAATGAATGAAGTACAACCTGCAAGCAAGCGACTGAAGGTGTGCCCAACACACATTGGTTTTGGGTTTATTAATGGTTTATACTTATTTCCACAATTATATAATAAATCATAAACCACCCTGTGTTTTACATATTTACAAAAAAAAAAAAAAAATCAGCTGGGTTGATGCTCAAATTATGTTGTTTGCAGGTGTACAGGTAAGGGATAATCCACGGCTAGCCATGCATTAAAGGATTTTAATGCACGGCGTAGAGGCTAAGAACCACCCGACGCGAAGCGGAGGGTGGTTGCCTTTACGCCGTGCATTAAAATCCTTTAATGCATGGCTAGCCGTGGATTATCCCGCTTATACCACGGTTATTTGCCAAGTTAAAAAGAAATTAAAGCTATAACTGATGTTAACAGTGTAATTTTTTAACAGATATGTAAAAATGACGGTTATTTTCTTAAGTTACGGCTCGTTAGTTCTACTCCGTCCACTTTAAATAAAGTAGAGCCATCGGATTGCATTTATTTGAATGAATTATGAATCTGTTTGCAAGCGTAACTGTTACTATGGTTACCAATGTTTGTTTTACAGTCTATGGTTTACAGTCTAAGCGGATTAATTTCAAACTGTAATCAAACTGACTGGAACTACCTGTGCATTAAAGGGTTTTACTGCACACCTTCCAGCCAATCAGAATCGAGTATTTAAACAGCCCGTGGTATAATACACTTTATTCAATTTGGAGCAGCACACTCCCGGTAAGGTTTTCATTCTCACAAGAGGGAAAGACTTTATGGTTCAAAATTGGATGATCTACATTATAGAACAGCAAATACACTGTGTGGGTGAAATGTGAAGTACCTCTTTAAGTTGTGCATTTGGGTAATCAAAATCTCCAAGTCACAATACAGCAGTCTATCGGTGACTAATGAATTCAGAATTCAGGTAGTGACAGGGTAACAGTAACCAACATCTGTATAGCATATGTCCGACAACAAATGTTTTTAATTAGGGCTACTTATCAGGTGAGTTGGACCTCATGGCCCTGAAATTTTGGTTATAGCGTATATAACACATATTCATTTGCATTCCATGAGAAACAAATAGACATATTGCACCCATAATTTCTTTATCAAGTTGTGCTTCATAACAGTGCAGCTGTCAGACAAACGCAGTAGTTATTATTAATAATGATAATAATATGAATAACAATAATAATAAAATCATTTTAACTAGCTTATTGAAGTGTGCAACATTTTTTAGAATGTTGCAGGTAACCGAAGAAATTTTAAATGAATCCCTAACCAATCACAGTTAGGCATCAATTTGAAATTAATTCCTAACCAATCACAGTTAGGCATCAATTTGAAATTAATTCCTAACCAATCACAGTTAGGCATCAATATCCTCCGCTCTACCCTCTTGTGGGAAAGACCCGGAAAGACCTCCCGTTTTCACTCCAGACCAGCAGCCATTATACTGTCTGCGCGGGCACTGCACACCTTTCAACATCTGGATATACCTGCTGTGGAAGGTGAGTGAACAGAGGTAACGAAAATATAAATAAATATTGGTGTTTATTAGTTTTATTTTATGTGGACTGGGCTGCGCGCAAATATCCACCTGATCTGCTATTTAACTACCAGAGAAACAGTTAATTTACCTAGTTGATGTAGTTAAAAGTGACTTTTATATAATAACTACTATAGTACAAGTAGTGATATAGGAATGATGCCTCAGCGCACATTTGTCAGACTGAACTGAACGTGCGCCAACACGTTCGCTGGGGGGTAGCCTAGGCCGTTGTTGTTGGAGGAGTCGGGGAAACGACTAGCATGTGAATTTAATGCATTAATTTATATTAATTTTACAGAGCCCTCCACATGACTCGCAAAATATATACATATATTTTTTACTTAGTGGCCATACTTGTCCTTTGTGGATTCTAGATCACTTTATTGTGTAAAATGTGCTTGTCGGACATCAATGTATGATTTTCGACAGCCAATTTTAAAATACTAAGAAATAAGCCTAATATGATATGATTAAACGTTTATTTATCTAGATAAATTGGCAGTAGCCTTAAAAAATGTCATGTGGTGCGAATGTGATTTATTTTAATTAAATTCCTGCTTAACCATTTTATTTTTTACAAGTTCTGGTAACACTTTACAATACGGGTGCACTTATATTCGTACTTTATTCGCATTAATTCATACTTAACTAATGCACAGATCACGAGTCAATGTATGACACAATTATACTGCATCAGCAACTAATAAAGAGTCTATATTAATATTTTAAGTAATATATTAATTAATTGATTAAATGTGCCATAATGTATTAATTCATAAATAATATAGTTTATTAACTAACAGTGTAAATAAATGTGTTCATCATTACCACAATGGGTCAAAGCTACTTCAGTTGTCTGCTGTAATTAATCATTAGCTTATGATTTGCAAAGGTATCATTATTTAAATATTACTTATTGTTAAGTAATATGTCATACAATCCATAATGTGGAAGTCAAAACCAAAATGGCAGAGCCTATTGCAACTAGTTAATAGTCAATACATTACATATGGCATATGATTATCTGTGCATTGTTACCAAAGTTCTCCGGAATTAAAGTTTGCCTTTGTTTTGAGTTTTTGTAATGATCTCATATTTTTGTTTTATAAGGGCAGGCATCAACTGTTGAGGATCTAAATGTCCTTGATAAATCCCTCAACTTCCTGGAGGAAAAGCAGATACCGGTAAGGACATACAGTCATATCAGTATAATGCAATTTTTTAATGTGCAGTGTTTCAATCCCTGTGTGACTTGCAACCGTCATGGGGATACACTTATAACCTTTTTTGTGTTTAAACTAAAATACTGTTCCTCTAATTTCAGATAGCTTGTTCAATGATGGAGAAATACATTTAAAGGACAATGGGAAAAGGATCATGGAGAAGTAAGTTTTTATATTAGCAGTTCTTGGCAGAATCATGTGTTATTTTATCTGGATGTTGTCACAGACAAGTTGATGAAGTTGACTATCCATCCGTCTGTCTGTTTAATTATAGAGATGTTTGTGATGACTAATTTTAAAGTTGTTTAAACAGAGGTTTAGTAATCGACTAGGCTTGCTACGATAGTCGGCGTTGAGGCGGGCGTACACGGTGCAAGTTCGGACACTTGCAATGGAGGTCGTAAGATATTGCACGTCAGGAGTCAGTTAACTTGATAATCGTGTCAAAACAGCCGGTACACGGCACGACTGTCCTGCACAAATCTTATCTAATATTAATTTCTGTCACTGCTGTGAACTGACCACTGCATAGAATATGAAAAATATGAATATCTTCGTGAGTCAGCTGTCAACAACAGGCCTAAACCAGCCATGGTACCAGCACAAAAACACAATCATTAAAATTTCGAGACATATTTTTATTACACACCCCTAATGTGTTTTTTATTTTTTATTTCTTCGGGTCTTAACAATCCTTAAATTTGACTTTTAAAAAAGTGTGCATAAACCCTACTGGTGAAAAACAGGCAGACTCCCCGAATTTTTTAAACATTTTTTAAAATTATCGGAAAGTGCTCGGCTTGGCTCGTAATTCCTCATCACATTTTGCGAACATGCGAGCACCATCATATCCATGCGATCATCTGCGAGCTCGTAAACCAGGAAAACATGTCTGACTGAACATGTCTGCTTAATAAATCTTGAGCCGAACGAGAGTCGACACACAGATCAGCAACATGAGTCAGTTTCTTTCATCACAAGAGTGAGGAGCTGACTGACAAGGTGACAACGGAATAATGGGTCACAGCAAAATGTAAAAGCGCCTATTTAAGTGAATTTGTCATTGCACTGTTTTGTTGTTGTGTAATTAAAAAATGAAACTAACATGTGCATGGCCACACGTGTCAACGTGCACGGACCGAGCAGAACAGAAATGTACAGAACCTTGACATGTGCGGCCGTGCACATGTTAGATTCGTTTTCAAATTAGCACCAATTCGGGGCCCAACAACAAAACAGTGCTGCTCCGGACCATTATGAATGCCCGTGCAAACACAGGCATTTTACGTTTGCCTTTAAATTATCTTTTTAAAAGCCCCGCCTGTGATACCGGTATTACCGGTGCTGTCCACACGTTGATTAGCCGGTGGGAAAATATCCTCGCCGTCACATCCCTATAACCGACTAGTCTAAAATTAACAAACCCCTGCAGTTAAAATAGGAACACTGTGTAAAAAAACTGACAAAAAATGTGGTTCCTAGTGCGCACAAACTTACTGAGTGCCAGGTTGATTGCACTATCTTTTTATTCATATTTTTTTTCAAACAATTTCTTTATATGTGAAAAATACTGTAATAGCATATAATTACAGAATCAAGACGTTACAATCTAAAATAAGGCTGTTTAATTTATAAATGCTTTTTAATTCATTTGCAGATTATTTATTTAAATATTAATTTATATCTTAGTATATCAGACAGGTATCGTTCGATGCCAGTCATAATTTTCATGATAGTGCATCTCAAAATTGGGAAGATCACGATTATGATCATGGATCGTGATTGTTTCTTATAAGATTGTGATATGCAATTTTGGTAAGAATATCCACACCTACTTTAACTGTTGTTTTTACATTCAATCTGATGTCTTTTAAATGTTCATTTAGCTTAAGATACTGCAAAAACACATAGGTTGTGTATTCACATTTTTCTGCTTGGAATGTCTGATCGCCATTTGTAAACAGCATCAAAAGTAAGACATGAAATATCTCTCTTTTGATGAGTTACAGCATGTACATGCAAGAATGTTACATGTGTATGGCCCTTAAAGGTAGGGTAGAATTTTTTTTCCAAAAACTTGTTAAAAGTGTGTTCCTATCCTGGTAGCTATAATATATATATTTGAATACTTCTAATTGTTTGCAAAGTGAAACGTCATCAGCGTGTTCAATATGCAGAGAAATTGAGAATAGATGCCAAACATTAGCGATTTCCCCTGAACCAACATTTGAAAAGGTTTTATTTAAAAAAAAAATAATAATAATTATGAATTTGTATTTTTGCTAAATGTTTTTTTATTTTTTTTTTTTACCTTTTTTTCATTATTCACATTCATTATTATTGTAATGTCTCACCAGTGAATGAGACACGAGGTAATCTAAAAGCATTGCACTCTCCTCCACCAACTCTTTGGTTATTTGGCTTTGGAGATGCTCTGAATCATATCGATCGCTTTCCAAGCTAGCTTACTATTGCTAGCCCCTCTGAAATTTCCTACCCTAGCTTTAAGACTGTTTGGAATTTAATGTTTTAATGCTTAATGTAGTGCATCATATCCTATATTCCCTATAAATTTTAATTTTTTTAAATATTCCTTACAGAGTGTCTAGAGGACTTCAAAGGAGACGGAGGCAAACATTGGAGCGGCTGTCGCCGTATGTTTAAAATATGCCCCAGACAGGCAGGGGCGGAGGTGGCAGAAAAAAAAATTGTACGATTTTAGAATAAGCATAATAATGTTAATTATAAATGGTTATAGTTGAAAACCTTCTGTTAAAATAATGTAAAAAAAATAAAAAATAAAAGGTTATTTTATAATGCATTTAATTTCTTTGTCATTTATCTAATAAACATCATTTGTGGATTACAGTTTCACTAAAAATTAAATTACTTTTCTGTTTGCTCTTGTCTTAAGATAAATTCTTTTGGGTTGTCTTTCATTGGATCTTGACCTCTGTTCGAACCTTGTTAAATGAAGTTTCTTTGTATGTTGATTTTTATTTTACAACAAAAACCTGGTTCTGTTAAAAGTTTGTTGTCATACCAACAAAATTACCTTTAAAGTTGGAATTTGACAGCTTAATGTTGTGTTTTGACAGATATCTGACATCAATTCTATTGATTTACAACTAAAATTCAATGTCTGTCCACGGTTGGACGTCAGCCCAACATGTGAGTTTGATGTCAAGCTTAACATTGGGGTCTGATGCTCAAAACTGATTTCCATTCTCAACCAAAAGGCAATGTCCAACATTGGAGGTTTACCCAACACCGGGTTGACGTAACTCAACGTCAGAGTGACGTTTACCCTCAGTGTTGGACAGACGTTGCATTTTGGTTGAAAATGAAAATCGGGTTGACGTCATAACCCAACGTCAGTCTGTCGTCAACATCCACTGTTGGACAGATGTTGCATTTTGGTTGGATATGAAAATCGGGTTGATGTCATAACCCAACGTCAGTCTGTCGTCAACACCCAACGTTGGACAGATGTTGCATTTTAATTGGATATGAAAATCGAGTTGACGTCATAACCCAACGTCAGTCTGTCGTCAACATCCAACGTTTGACAGACGTTGCATTTTGATTGGATATGAAAATCGGGTTGACGTCATAACCCCACGTCAGTCTGTCGTCAACATCCAACGTTGGACAGATGTTGCATTTTGGTTGGATATGAAAATCGGGTAGACGTCATAACCCAACGTCAGTCTGTCGTCAACATCCAACGTTTGACAGACGTTGCATTTTGATTGGATATGAAAATCGGGTTGACGTCATAACCCAACGTCTGTCTGTCATCAATATCCAACGTTGGACAGATGTTGCATTTTGGTTGGATATGAAAATTGGGTTGACGTCATAACCCAACGTCAGTCTGTCGTCAATATCCAACGTTGGACAGACGTTGCATTTTAATTGGATATGAAAATCGGGTTGACGTCATAACCCAACGTCAGTCTGTTGTCAATATCCAACGTTGAACAGACGTTGCATTTTGATTGGATATGAAAATCGGGTTGACGTCATAACCCAACGTCTGTATCCAACGTTGGACAGACGTTGCATTTTGATTGGATATGAAATCGGGTTGACGTCATAACCCAACGTCAGAGTAACGTTGGATTCTGACGTCAACCCGATTTTCATATCCAATCAAATTGCAACGTCTACCCAACGTTAGGGTCCAACGTCAATCTAACGTCATATTGACGTCCAGTGCCTGCTGGGAGAGTATTAACCCCCTGGGGACCAAGGTGTATTTGGGGTCCTTGAGAGGTTCTGACATGCCCTGACATCTGTGTTTTTTTCAGCTGCTTATAAACATATTAATGGCACAGGTGAAATTACACTATATTTAGCAGAAACAGGGCAACCATGACATATGGGCAACATGTTTGTACATGTTTGCATTTTTGAGAGAATATTGTTTATGCGTGGTTATTGTAAAAACTAAAAATGAAAGTTTCTGAAATAAGGCCAGAAAACACATACTAAATATGCGTCCACAAGACTTTTGACTAATTGATGTTGTTGCCTAGGGTTTTTTCTTCACAATGATCTGAAAATCATCCCCCTAATCATTCACATAAAACTGTGAATTGGGTTATATTGTGAAAAAGATTTTTTTGTTTGCCAAGGCAATATGCGAATGGGCGTGAACAGGCCAGCCCCATCATGTATAATTAGGCGATTCACACCTGAGAGTCTGTGAGAGAGACAAAGACATGCATAATAATGAGCCTTTCATTCAGGTGAGTCAGACAAGAAAAAAATGAAAGGACAACATACATATATATATATATATATATATATATATATATATATATATATATATATATATATATATATATATATATATATAATAGAAGGTCAGATGCAAAAGGCTAAGTTCCATTTTAAATTCTTCTAGAATGATCATTTTTATCAAGCTTGTATATTTAAGTTCAGTAATTTCACTTAAATGACAATTAATAGGTAGTCTTCATTGCCATTATGTGAAATTACTGAACTTATATATACAAGCTTCATAAAAATGATCATTCTAGAAAAAATTCAAATGGCACTTCGCTTCAAATATATACGTATAAAATCAAAGTATAAATGAAAGTCAAAACCCATTTTTTGTCATACCTGGAAACAAATCCTGGTCAATTTTTATATGGGCCATGTAGAATTGGTTCGGAGTTAGAGTTTCAAACATCAAGATGTTTTAAACTCTAACCAAAAGTGTGTTTAAATATGATTCGTGTGTGTGGCTAATAAAATAATATGAGCAGAACTCTAACAGTCTGTAACTAAATGAACGTTCGTTCGTACGTCCGTCCACACACCCGAATCATATTTAAACACACTTTTTGGTTATAGGTACAGATAAATAATGTTATCTTACTAATGTAAGGATGTCTCATGAGATTCTTGTTCAAATGAAAGCGAAAGTGAAACGCACAGCGCGCGTCAGTGAATTCGTCTATTCTTCCCTATCAGACGCGCATTTGATATTTAAACAGTCTTTGTAGACACTATTCAATAACGCGATTCGAACAAAGCACTTATAATAAATGACTTACTGCATCAGCTGAATCCGTGCGTGCTCCTTAAAATGAAACTATAAGGTAACTTTTTTTCCAGGATCTCCTCACTGCGATGTGGGCGTTTTCATGGCTTGCCTCAACATTAGAATTTGAATAGCACGCGCTCCCAGTGGGCGCGGTTACATTAGCACCTCATTTGCTGTAATGAGGTGAAAGGGAAAATCCTGACATCTCTTTCTTTTCATACAGATTACATCAACTGAGAGTAGTTGCTTTTTATATAAATGACTTTAATTAAAATAAGAAAATCTCAGCTTCATAAAGAGAGATCGTTCGTGTGTCTGTGACAAGTATTTAATGAGTTCCAGCTCTTTTTTCGGACGCGTTTCAGAAAGATTTTTGCGGAAACAGAGTGAGCTGAAAGCGCACCCTGTTTAATTTATTTATTTTACAAAAACACAAGGTTTTGATATTAATAAGAGTGTACATAAAAAAAGAAGACCCTCTATAGTTTATAATCATGTATCGATTTTATTTATATGACCATCAATGACGGAGTATTTTAAGTCTACGTATGTTGCAGCTGTGTGAAAAAAAAACGATCAAAACGCGGGGGCGCGTTTTTGGTCCCCAGGGGGTTTTAATGCTAAAATGAATTTATTTACATATATGTTTTAAGTTCTAAGAAACATGGAAAACAAAAACACAAATACACAAAACAAACCAAAGCTTGTCCAGCTTATCCAATATAAACTGCCTGAGTAGGCGACAGTAAGTTGATGGACAGAATGGCACAGAATATATTGTGTGTTGTAGAAACTGCCAAACAGAGGCTTTGGATAGTCTATGTCTAAAGCATAAAATATTTTAAAGCATGTATCCACAGCTTGTAAAAGGCTGTCTTGCTCTCGTGCCGCTCCTCCCCGCAATGACGAAGGCTTGTGAGCAGTTGAATTCATCTCCAAGCTGCAGGACATGAGGGGATTGCCTCCGTTGCTCCTCCTCCTCCAAATATTGTTTGTTCCAACCTTTAAATAATATTTTAAAATGGTAAACATGCACACATGGATTCAATATTATCGAAAAATGTTTTACCCAATATAACCCATAAATGATGTACCTACAAGCTGTAAATCAACAAATGGTTGTTTTGCCTCCTGGTAAGAGGGCCGAACCATCTTGTAGCCCTTTTTGAATCGCAATGGAGGAAGGATAGCTAACCATTAAAATTTAACCGTTAAAATTTGAACTTTAACCCAACGGGATGCGTTATTAAAGAAACAACCCAATAAATGTTCCGAATAACCCAACAGAACGACCCAATATTTTTTACCCAGCTATTGGGTACTCAAAACAACCCAACGTTTTTTAGAGTGTATGCGTATTCACCCTGCTGATGGGGGATATGATAAAGCCTGGAGTGGAGCGAAAGCACGTTCCTCTCTCCACTCTAAGCATTCTGTAATCGCTTTGCTCATGGTCCACTCCGGTTTTTCCCATTCCTGCTCACGGAAAAACTGCTCCCTTTACACTCAATCTTGTCAGGCGAGGCTACAGCTCGTTTCAATATTATGAAGCTGCAGACTCGGAGCCTGCATCTACAGTCCCCCACCGAGAGTCCCGCATTCTCAGACCCCTCGTTTTTCGAACACAGCGCCTCCTGCTGTTCGAAAGATCGTATAACACCCGCACACAGAGTACAGCGCACGCTTATCCAAATACAATTAAAAACAATATGATGCAATGTATTCATAATATATATTAAATATATTAAACTTCTCTAGCAGTGCTTCCCTCAGTTAAGTGTAGACCTCAGCCTGCTCCTCGTCCATAGCAAGGTATGCTTCCAGGGCTCGCCCTGTAAGCAACAGGACCAGACGGTAGCTCCACTCCTCCTCGGGCCACCTCCAGGTCCTGGCCAGACGCTCGAACCGCTGAAGATAATTCTCCAAGTCTTCCCCCTCCTGGAAGCTCGGCATTTTTGGATCAGCCCACTGCATTGGTTCTCTCTGTGCTGGGACATTCCTGGAGTCTTGGAAATAGGCGGAACTGTGTCTTATGGAGACCTTCAGTGCTGGTAACTCCCTTCGTTCACTCTCTGTGTCCAGTGAAGTCTTAGCTGGACGAATCGACTGCACAATGGACTTCCGAAGACCTCGGAGCTCCTGCAGATACCGCTCCTCTCTCTGCTCTTGAGAGTCGAGAAATCTGCGCATCAGGGAAACCATCCCCTCTTCAGCTGTTTTGTCCGGAGTAATCAATTTAGTTGATTGTGGACTGGACTTTCGTGAGATTCTGGGATGACTTGCAGCTCCCTCTTCCTCCTCCTCCGTATTCTCACCAGAATTCCCGGTCTCCTCCTCCTCTGATGCCATCTTCTCTGTGGATTGTAAACCCGCCTTGGGTTTTCTACCTCTCTGCACTTTTCCACGAGTCGACATCCCACCGCTGCCACCAAATGTGATGAAGACGAGCCCACCAGCTCCACTGGATTACTCATATTAATCCATACTAATTAATTCCCTATAAATATATACACATACATACACATACACATATAATAACATAATTTCTTCATTTTAATACACACATAAACACCTATCCACACTAGACAATGGTTTCGTCAGCTTCCGGTTTTGATGCGCCGACGTGGCACGGCCATGACGTCATAAACGGCCACCGCTCGCTCGTTCGGTTTGGATTCCCTGCCGGAAGACTGACTACACCCACACAGACAAACAACACGAACGAAACGACACAACAGTGCAATGTAAGTGTATGAAATGACTGGGGAATGAATATGGAAAGGAGATTGGAGAAATGGAGAAATGTCCATGTGCTATCATAATCGCGTGTGCACCCACTTCTATGATAGCGGCAATGACGATACGAAACAAGAAGATGTATATGAATGAAGGGAGTATGTATATATGTGAGCGTGCCAGTGCTGCTTCCCCAGCGGTAGCAGCTAATGTGACTTTATCACATAGGCCTACGCCAACTAACTCTAGTTTTCATACAAAATAAATATGTAACAAAATTCAGTCATTTAGTTAACATAATAACACATGCAGGCTGTTTCTCAGCACTGAGAATGAAAAAAATAAACACCTTTTTCTCTAGATTCGCGCTTTACGTTATCATTCACAAATCACAGCACTTTCATAATCACTAAGACATAGTGATTTCAATTTTATTTAGATTTAATATTACTTTACTTACTTGTATAATTTGCATGGCTGAATATCTTCTTCTTACCTGAGTATTTTTTAAATAATCCTTTCGATCCCGTCCCGTATGATAACCAATCAATTTTAAATTAACTCAAATGCAATATTTCTACTTTCCACATCCACCCCAGCCCGTTTACCGCCAGGAGAAGTACCGTGACTACTGTAGGCCTACTGTCCTTGCTTAAATCAGTCAGACCCGGGACGTGTGCGAGTGGAAGCGGGATCTAGCGGGATTCTTTATTGGTGTCGATTATCAGTCTCTTTTTAATTATAGGACTTATGCATCTGTCAATCATCTCCACTTGCAATTTGGGGAATGAACCCAGCTCTATGATTGGTCGAACTCTTCTTCTCTTGCTGTTGCTTGATTTGAGGAAATAGGCAAATCATGCAAATAGGCGTCACCAGGTTTTTGCGTAGTTTAGAGTGACAAATCGTATCAGCGTACTTTGAGGTCGAAATGCGTGCCCACTACACAAAATGCGTACATGTTGGCAGGTATGCCTTTGGAGGATGCAGCCTTCACATTGGGACACAGCTAGCTACTGTAACATATCAACCTAGTCACCATCCTCTGCACTACATTTCCCATCACCCTGCTTGGCTCCCACCTGCACATCTTTTACAATCACTCACACCTGCACTTCATCATCACCCTTATAACTGCGACTAGGCACACTCATCACCACACTTCCTGGTCTGACCTCGATTTAGTGGACTATTCCCCCTGTCTCCAGTGATCTCTGTCTCCAGCGGTTTCCTTCCATCTCTGTCTCCGCCAAGAGATCACCTTTGGACTCCACTACCCTGATCACCTCATCCCTGCACCTTTGTAGTCAATATTTCACTATTCACCATCCATCTTCCTCTCCTGTGTCTACTTACCGTAACCGACACACATTTATTACAAATTAAAATATACTTAAATGTAATTTCTAATTGAGACTAGTATGTCATGTATTTATAATAATAATAATAATAATAATAATAATAATACATTTTATTTATTTGGCGCCTTTCTGGACACTCAAGGTCGCCTGTATATCTGTAATGGTGAAGTTACAATTCATAAACTTACAATTTAGTCACATCGAAATAAATGTACTTCTTTAAAGCAAGACTATTAAAACAATGATTAAATAACAACTTTTAAGTAAAACATTTAATTTGACATTATTACAGTGCACTTTTAAAAAAATTATTTGTGTATTAAGAAACATAGTCATGAAATTGTATTTAACGTGCAAATATACAGCACAGTCAAATACAGTTTATACTGCAGCACAGTTTTTACCGGTCACAAAAAAGAATGACATGGTTAACAGTTGAGTTTGTCATCTCAGTTTTGCATTAATAGGATGATTTTGCTTAGAAAGTTAATTATGTTATGTGTATCTAGTTAAAACGTAGGCTATATTTGGTAGAGTGCACATCTCAGATCCACATGTTCCTTTACTACACGCCTCTGGCTGCCGCTTGCAGGATTAAACCTGTTATCGGTGCACAGGTGCTAAGGGAAATTTGCTGGGAATTCTGGGAATAGAGGCGATGGGAAGTCTGCCGGCTGATAAGAGTGTGTGTGATGTGATTTAGAAAGAGAAACCCAGACTTAAAACATTTTTGTGGGGCTCGATACTGGGCCCCTTTATTTTTTCATATAGCCTACATTGTTCTTTCCTTCCTTATTTCACATATTTTTAAAACTGTTCAGCAGAAATATTTATACAACCATGAACATCTGGTTGCCTGACAGGAAATAATGTTAATAAGTGAGATACTAGACATTTAAGGAAAGATCGGGCCACTTTTGTGGTTGGTCAAATCTCAGCGGACATTTGCAGCGACATTTAAATGAACCATTATTCATGTGCAGACGGCATTTTAGATGGTTATTGAGAACGAGGGAGTTTTGCAGGGAAAGGTGTATCTGCATTAGACGGCTCTGTGCAGTTTTTTTCTAAAGGCAGACGTAGGAAGTCAGGATTTCATTATTCACCACACTTATCTCAAAGCCTGCGTCTGTACACACACACATGCACTCTCGTGCTAACCAGCTCTCTCCCACACAGCTTCATCTCATATATGCATTTGGATAAAATGTATAAATAATTTAGCTGCAGACATTGTGGGTGCTTATCCAAGACTTAACCTCCTCTCTCCCTCTGTAAGCTGAATGTTAACTAATTATTTTGTGTTATCTTGCTGCATGGCTTGAGGCTCTATCAGACTAGTGCACATGCAGAACAGATAAGACTGTGGTGGAGAAGCAAAACAGAAAACAGAGAGAGGGAGAGAGAGAGAGAGAGAGAGAGAGAGAGAGAGAGAGAGAGAGAGAGAGAGAGAGAGAGAGAGAGAGACTGGGCATTGTCTCTAAAACTGGTGGCTATGTTTTGTTGATGTCTCATTATAAATATTACATATTGGGATATGCAAGTGTTGGGCAAGCTAAAATATTACTTTCTAAATTACCAACAGATGTAAAAATTATCTTAAAGCTACAATATCAGTTTGAATAGCGAATCAACTATATTCTAGTGTGACCTTTAGCACATATACACTTACAAAATGCACAATCTTTCTCTTACGAGTAAATGTTCCAAAAATATTTATTCGTCATCTTGTACTAGATCTGTTGAAACCAACTAGAAAGTAACAAATTGAAGGGGTCATGAACTGTAAGTTACAGCAATAAAGTGCACCAAGATAAAAGTTTCTCCATTCGAAACAATAGACCTTTATCTACAGATCTACAGAGTATAATAGCATTAACACTGAATCATCTTGAAGATAGTTTCATCATTGACTGTAACCAAACGCGACACGCTGATTGAACGCTGAATGGAGAATGACTGACAGCCGCAGCTGAGGGAAAAGTTTAGGTGATCATGAATTTAATGACTTGAATATGAATTTCTATCTCACATGGTACACAGCAAAATCCCCAGTGTTAAATTAACACTGAGAGTGTGGATTATATAACTCTGAGCAGAGTGTTAAATGAACACTGAGGCAGTGTTAAAGTTAATGAGATAATTAAGTGTATAATTGAGTGATGATTTGAGCATTATTGAAGACACCGGATGTTAACAAGCAGAATCTCTGAAAGAAAAAAACAGAATTTTAAGTCACCATTATGGAGATGAGTGTTTGCTTTAGTTGGACTGTTGGATTTGGAATTGGAAATTTGAATTTATCTCTTAAGGACTGAAGGATAAGCAACACTCGCCCTGGATGGGCCTATCAGAGCCCAGGAACTCAGTCAACCACTGTTATTTCTTTCGATGCCTTTACTGGAGTATATTTGTGTGTGGTCTGTACAAAGAGAAATAATAATTACAATAAGTAAATAATACAGACTTCAGATCCAATTTTCTAACAATCCAATCCAATAAACAATGATACAATCTGTGTGGAATATTACTTGCAATAAGAGTGAAATACAAAAGTGCCACGATTAGCAATATTAGCATCAGAATAGGCTATTTAACTATAATTGCCATCAACTCCCAGCTATACTTGCAATTTACTATAAAACATATTAAACAAAGAAAACGATCTATTTCAACATAAAATATGACAGCAGTATAATCAACGATCGCATAATTCGACGGCAGATATGTATGATCATGCATGTAACGATCGTTAGATAGGCACCATAGAACACTCGAATTTAGTTTCAATAACTTCAACAAACAACACTTATATACAAGATTACAATATGAACTTTCTCCTAAGTGTATAATGACAAGAATTAACTCACTTTATAGGATGCACGCACACATAAAACTCCAACTTGGATCGGCTCGCATTTCTTCCTCACAGGAACACTTTGCGTCATCAATTAAATGGGCAACGAGTTTTAAAGGAGCAATGTCTTAAAGGGGCAACGACTTAAAGGGGCTACACACGCAAAGCAGTTTGTACAGCCGCCCCCAAATTGTGTTCAATTTGACATTCAAGATGGTTGCGTGTTAGTTACCAATGCTGCAGGGGGTGGGTTGGGCTCTTCCATATCTTCTGGAATGGGGGGTAGAGCCACCAGTCGAGCCACAGGTCTGGTATAAACCTTCCCTTGATCTTGTACGTCCACTGATCTCACTTGCGAGTCTTGGCTGGGGTGCACTTGAACAACTCTTCCAATAGGCCAATGTGCTCTGGACTGTTGGGGATCCACTATCATGACTATAGTGCCCTTGGTTATATTTGGGTAGGTGCGTTGCCATTTCTGTTTGACCTGCAGGTTCAGAAGGTAATGGCGGATAAAGGAGGACCAGAAGTGGTCAGCAAGCACCTGGGAATGTCTCCGCCGATGACGACTTAAGCCTTCTTCTTTAGGGTATATGACTGCAGGCAGGGAGTTATCTAGCTGCCCCATGAGAAGAAGGTTGGGCATTACCAGATCAGGATCAGCCACATTCGAAGATACATACCCAAGGGGTTTTGAATTGAGGATGTTCTCCACTTCAACTAACACAGTCCTGAGTACTTCTTCTGAGACAGTTTGTGCTCCAATGGTCGCAGATAGTGCCAATTTAATGGATTTTATCTCCCTCTCCCAAACTCCCCAAAAGTGTGGTGCTGCAGGAGGATTGAAATGGAATGCGATCTTCAATGGTGCAAGTCTTTGCTGAAGCTCAGGTGACATACTCTGAAATGCCTCCCAGAGTTCCCTTTCCCCACCTCGGAAATTTGTTCCTTGGTCTGACAGTAATTCTACTGGGGAGCCTCTACCTGCAATAAACCTCCAAAGTGACATCAGAAAGGAATCAGTGTCTAAGCCATACAGAAGGTCTATGTGTACAGCCCGGGTGGTAAGACATTTGCAGAGGATTCCCCACCTCTTTTCTACTCGTCGACCAATCTTTACAAGAAAGGGACCAAAGCAATCCATCCCAGTTGAATGAAAGGCTGGCTTGTGGAGATGCAAGCGTCCTAAAGGAAGGTCTGCCATTTTGGGAATTGTAGGTTTGGCTCTCAGATGTTGGCATTCTGTACAGGCATGTTGTAAGCTGCGGATAGCTGCTCTTCCTCTTAGAACCCAGAATTGTCGTCTTATTTCTGCAAATACCCGATCAGGGCCTGGATGACAGAGTCTTTCATCATAATCCTGCAGGAGTAACTTCACAGCTGGATGTCTAGATTCTAAGACAATGGGATGTTTCAGGGCAGGATCTAAAGTTTCAGCACGTCTTAGTCTACCACCAACCCGGATGAGATTGGTAGACGGGTCATACTCTGCAGCTAGGGTGAGTAAGCGGCTATTATGTTGAAGAGCCTTGCCTGCTTTTAGTCATTGTAATTCATCCGGAAAACTCTCATTTTGCACCTTCTGGAGTATGCATGTCTCTGCTGCTTGATACATGCTTGCCGTAGGTTCTCCTGACTGTCCAGCCGCCCCATGTAGCTCCTGTGCAGTAGCCTTTACTGATTCTGCCCATGTACAGTACTTATTGCCAGTTGGTTCCTCTACAGCTACAACTCCACAGAATGCAGATTTCTTAAGCTCAGATTTGTCAACCTCAGGGCGCTCTGTAGGGTTTGTGGGCCAGCTTTCAGATGGAAGGAGCAGGAATGGGGGCCCCTGGCTCCATCTGTTAGGCTTGGCAAGGTCTTTCAGAGTTTTTCCCCTTGTGAGGTCATCTGCGGGATTCTGACCTGAATTCACATATCGCCAGGCAGTGAAGTTGGTGAGCTTGTGGATTTCTGCCACTCTTGTCCCAACAAAGACTTTAAAATGGCAGGACTCTGACTGAATCCAGGACAGCACAGTGGTGGAGTCTGTCCAAAGAACTGTGTGGCGAAGTGGCAAAGTTAACTCTTTCTTCAACAGGTTTGCCAACTGAGCACCAATTACAGCAGCACTGAGCTCCAAACGAGGCATTGACAGGACTCTTTTTGGCGCTACTCTAGAACGTGCCAGTACGAATGACAAATGGATCTTACCAAGCTGATCTTCGGTGCGCAGGTAAGTGACTGCTCCATATGAACTCTCTGAGGCATCACTAAACACATGAAGGTCTGTAACAGATCTGGTTTGATCTACCGAAGTTGGTACATATGATCTTGGGAAACTGATCTTGTGAAGAAACTGAAGTTCACCTTCCCATTCGTTCCAGCTCTGGACTAAAGTCTGGGGAAGTTGGGTGTCATCCCAGCTGTGCTGCTTGCTCCAAAGTTGTTGGACCAGTACTTTAGCCCTAGTAGTAAATGGAAGGATATATCCCAAGGGGTCGTACTGACTTGCTAAAACTTTGTAAATAATCCTCATTGTGGGAGCGCCATGGTTTATGGGCTGGTGACGGTAAGTCAGTACATCAACAGGGCAATTCCAGCTAAGACCCAATGTGGACTCCTGGACATCTGCCCTTTCATGGGCTAGCCAGAGTTCCAGACCATCCGATCTGGCTTCACGTGGAAGATGTTGAATGACAGATGGCACATTGCTGGCCCATTGTCTCAACTCGAAGCCTCCTTCAGATCCCTCAGCTTGTCAACCAATTGCTTAGCCTCCTCTGGTGACGACAAACTCTGCAAGCAATTGTCAACGTAAAAGCACCGTTCAATTGAGAACCTCACATCTTCATTGGGTTGGCTATGTTCTCTCACGTGCTGTTGTAAAGCGAACATAGCACAACAGGGGCTGCATGTTGTGCCAAATGGCAGAACCTGCCATTCAAAGACATCAAGTGGACCTTTTTCCTTTGAGTCACGCCAGACAAACCGAAGAAGTGGTCTATCTTCTGGAAGAAGGCGGACCTGATGAAACATGCCCCGGATGTCTGCACTGATGGCCACTGCATGTTCACGGAATCTGAGCAAGACCCCAAGAAGTGATGAACCCAAGGTGGGGCCAGCGAGGAGTGAATCATTTAAACTGAGGCCTCTGAACTGAAAGGAGCAATCAAACACCACACGATTCTTTCCATTGTGGCACACCATATGGTGTGGGATGAACCAGGATTCACCATCACTTTCCATTTCTTCTGGAAGGAGCTTTCTGATAGCTCCAGACTGAACCAACTTCTGGATCTCTGAGGAATAAGCTTCAGCTTGTTGCGGGTTTCTAGCGAGTTTCCTCTCAGTACTTCGTAGGCGTGGCACGACAGCTTCCATAGGAGCATGAAGATATGGCATGTCACACCTACAGTAGGTGGACAACCAGAATGTCGTTTACCGCCGCGACAAGTGCCGCGGTAAATCTACCGCGGCTAAAATAAACCAGCCGTATTTCAAAGTTGGTGGCGAAATGACCACCAGGTGGCGCAAAGGGACATTTAGCGAAAGCAAAACGTAATTATGTAAAAGTAGTCTACATTTTAAATAGAATATAGCTTTAACTAGAATATAAACTTTTAGGCTATAGGAGAACATTTTATGCATCAAAAGTTAAAATAGGCAGCGAAAATAAAGTGCTGCTTTCAATGACGCTATTGAGGAATGCGAAGACTGAAGAACGCCTCTCTCGCGTGCGCACACTGACGGCTGAACAACCAAACTTCTGGGCGTTTGTCAGTGTGAAAAGTCGTGGTCGAGTGGTAGAACTTTGGTACAATCATTTTGATGACACTGGTTCAAATCCCGCATAAACGTGTATTAAAATTACCTTGCATTTCTTTTTTACATTAAGGAACAAATCTCTTACAGATTGACTGAATTTACATCTTCAAAAGCAGTTGTGTTAAAAAAATCCATGTAGATTAAAAAAAAAACAAAAAAAAAAACATAGGCCAAGCTAAGCAAGTTGCGATTTGCCGGTGGGGTATTTCCCCCTCCACAGTAATCAATGCTATAATTCGCCTAAGTATATGTATATATGCAACACGCACGTTTAAACAACAAATGGCCTAATAAAATCATCTTTTAATACTGTATAAGGGGTAGGCCTGTTTTCATGTAATGTAGGCTTACACTCACAATAGTTTAACGACAAAACGTCCTATTCATTCCGTAAGTGAACACATGGCCCAGTGGTAGAACTTACGGATAGAACATGATAATGACATGGGTTCGAAGCTTGATTTAACATGGTTAAATGGTTAAATTTTATATTTCGGTAGGCCTATTTATGAATAACGATTTGTCTAGTTATAAAACTGTTACACCATTTAGTGTTTTTTTTGTGCTTAATTTATGAAAAAAATATATATTTCCATTTTACACTAAGGAAGGAATAAAATAGTAGCCTATCCAACAGAATGACTTCTGTACATCTATAATAATACCAATCGTAATTTCAAAAGCAGTTCCGTAAATAAATAAATAAATAAAAAAAAATTATTTAATAAAAATAAATAAATAAAGAAATAAAATAAAAAAATATGAGGAGTTCTTTTCCAAAACGCTATAAATCCATTTCAATATCGGAAAATATTTGGAGTGGGTCAGACATGATTTTGACCACCAATTAAGTTTTGTTTTGTAGAAAGCTTGTAAATTTCGTTTCGGATAAATTGTATCTTCATTTTAATAAATATTTCATCAACAAATTGACTGGATTAATACATTATAAGTGACATAGAGGCGCGCGTATTAACTGGAGCGCGTCTCAAGAACCGAAACACAGCGCGCGTGTTAACTGGAGCGCGTCTCATATGAACCGAAACACCTCGATGCGCTTGCCTCAGAGACAGCTTTAAATGTCTACTTTTTAAACAAAACAATTAAAACGAAAACAAACTGGCAACTCTCTGCGTATAGGCTAATTCGAAGTAGTCATATGCGTTTAGGCCTATGCGCGTTCACTGCGAAGATGGCGAGTCAGGATCATCAACTTTATCTTTGCTGCTGACACCGACAGAAAACATTAGTTTCCTAGAGTTTAGAGCAGCATGTTTGCAACAATAACACAGTCAAACAGAATGTAAGCCCAACATGTGCATGTGCAGTTGTGTGTGTGCGTCACACATTAAATGTTTTAGAATGTAACACAACATTCAAATGCAAATATGCGCCCTCCCCCTCTTGAAAGGCTGTGTGTCCACCAAAGCGTTTTTCCACACGCCTGGCGTAATATGTTTTCAATTGTTTTCAATGGGAGCGCCACGTTTTTTTTAAACGCAATGAGCGTAATCAAAGCAGCGCTCCTGCTCCTGAGATCAGGCTGGCGTTTTTATGTCGTTTTTTCTTCGAACAATTCAAGAACAATATAGTCTATAGGCTACAAATTGAACGTGGTTTATTTTTTGTAAAACTTTAAAACTGGTCTTTCTTGACGATTCCTCGGTAGCTTTTGTTTGAAGGCATTCAATTGCTCCAAAACACTAACGTTAGAAACAACTGCACTTTATCACAACGGATTAATAAACCGTAGGCTACCTAATCCGTACGAGTTCCCCGTTCTCTCAGATTTGTAAACCGTGCCCTCAGTTTTTGCAATCTGTACCCACAAATTCATAAACAGTGCCCACGCTTTCGCAATCCGCATGATTCAGAGTGTGCCGCATGATTCAACCAGGCCTCCTGTTTAGATGCGGGATGCATTGCATTGTTTTTAAAATCCTTTTTTTAAAAAAAAAAGATAATTTCTTGCATTTAAAAAAATAAATAATAGGGTACATTTAGGATAGTACTTTTATCTTTAAAGTAAAAATTTTGAGGAAAAAGCTATAATAAGCGAAAAAAAATAAATAAAATAATAATAACAGTTCAAAAACTGTAAAAGGTTTGGTTATAAGTTATAAATTATTTTATGTTATATTACTGTCTTCGGTAAACTCATTCATAGTAATAAACGCAAATAATAATTAGCTATCAAATCATAGGCCTATTTAGAAGACGCTTTTATCCACAAAGCAATTCGTCAAATGTCAGTCTTAGACAATAATAATGGGCTAAGATTCTAACAAACAAACAGGTTTTTAACGCATATCCAACTGTTTGTGTGAAGCGCGCACTGCATGTCACTGCGCGGCCGCAAACTCTTGCATGTTCCTATCAAAAGTGGAACAATTTAAAATAATCTAGCATTTCTGGTCATACGAAAAAAAAAATACATAATACATTATACATTATTTGCAACTACTTTTATTTGTGTAAACTCACAATAACAAGAAAACGTCGTTATTTTTCAGACACATTTATGATTAGCCTATAAATCACCTAAATCTCTCTCTATGGTTCCCGAGACATGCTCTTCTCATTTAGCACTGCGGGTAAAATATAGTTTTTAGAAAGTAAAATCTATTTTTTTCATATTAATTTGCGAATATTTTAAATGTTTAATAAAGGCAAAGAGTCAATGTTATTTATTTTTGTGCACAAACTTGGATAGCCTATGAGTCAAAATCTTTTGTTTATTTGTGATAATCTCAGCCCTGTTTTATTATTGTCTAACCTGTATTATTACTGACATTTGACGAATTGCTTTGTTTATTTAATTTTTTTTTTTATAAAAGCGTCTAGCTATATGTAGCCTAAATGTAGGCTAATAATAATAGCATATAATATTAGGAAATATAGCATATTATTATTAGGGCTCTAATTTGCATTTATAACTTTAAATGAGTTCACTTAAGACAGGAATATGTTAGTCATAAAACAATTTATGAATGTTTTATTTTTTATAGGCCTATAACTTTGTGTTAGGCTATATTTATTTATTTGTATTTTTTTCTATGTGAAGTCCTTTTAAAAACAATGCATCCCGCATCTAAACAGGAGGCCTGGTTGAATCATGCGGCGCATTCTCGGGGACGAGCCACAAATCCGTGAGTCCGTGAGTTTGATTTGTGATTTCACCGGAACGAATGAAACTTCCACAACGGATTGCAGCTCGCGTCCGATTGAAGACAACACATTTCAGCGCTAGATCGCCTCGAACGAATGAAACGAACGCTGTTAGCTAAGATTTCAAAAATAGTGCGGACAATATCGAACCTGACAAAAAGTGGTGGGGACATGTCCCACCCGTCCCCAAGTAGCTACAGGCTACAGTGTTAACCTAAAATTTATCTGCGACCTCAGCTCTCAATGAGAAGTGGCAAATTATGTCGGACACTTTAAGTAAATAACCAGTTAATAAACTCGCTAATAAACAGCTACCTATTAAAGCTTCAAGAACGGTAAAACATAAAATCTGTCGGCCAACCGCATGTAGTGAGGTTCGATCTCATGTCGTTTGGAGGTCTTGGGTTGAGGCTGATACTTTAACCACTCAGCTATCCGTAGACAGGTTTTGAAGTATTGAGGTATTGTGTTAGGCGATCCGATTGCAAATCCTCATTGATGTAGCCTAATATGTTTCGACTGCAATGTTTTATGGTTTCATTATTTTTTTCAATTTAATTTCAGTATTGTGATTGATTAATTAATTAATTTAAAGGAGAACTCAGGCGAACAATAAACCTTTGTTCTAATAAAACATCGGAACCTCGTCAATCGTTCCCTGAGGATTGTTTTCATGATAATCGAATGTAAAGAGTTTTATCTCTAAAAACTGTTTAGCGTATAATGCTAGTACTGGGGGCACTGACCAACTGAAACGAAATCGCTAGTTTATACCACTAACAAGGCTTAAAATAGCCCCGCATTAACGCAGGAACATAACAAGGCTCCATACATGCAAAACGAAGCATTGACAACTTTGTAAGTGTACAGACCGTTTAATAAGAACATAAGTTATGAAGACCGTTCACTTCGTGTATACATTCAGAAGCCATCTTAGGAAATAGTCACGATAAGTCGATCCCCGAACGTCGTGATGAGTGAGCTGAACTGTATGAAGTTCAACGAACTTCTGAACTGTATGAACGACGTTCGGGGATCGACTTATCGAGACTATTTCCTAAGATGGCTTCTGAATGTCTACACGAAGTAAACAGTCTTTATAACTTATGTTCTTATTAAACGGTCTGTACACTGACAAAGTTGTCAATGCTTCGTTTTGCATGTATGGAGCCTTGTTATGTTACTGCGTTAATGCGGGGCTATTTTGAGCCTTGTTAGTGGTATAAACTAGCGATTTCATTTCAGTTGGTCAGTGCCCCCAGTACTAGCATTATACGCTAAACAGTTTTTAGAGATAAAACTCTTTACATTCGATTATCATGAAAACAATCCTCAGAGAACGATTAACGAGGTACCGATGTTTTATTAGACCAAAGGTTCATTGTTCGCCGGAGTTCTCCTTTAACTACGTTTCACTTGAATTAATCTGCTACCATCTTTCAATCGCGCTGAAAGAGCCGCAGCGCAGCTGAAGATTACACAAAAAACTGACACTTTTCAAAGTCTGTGATTGTAGCGCCTCTTAGCGGCCAAAGGCAGTAAATACACCTCAACTTTTACAGCTGCGGCAAAGCTGCGGTGGTAAAAACCACATTCTGGTTGTCTACCTACTGTACGTAACAAGGGTGTTGCATAGCGGCGTATTCCATCCACCTCTACACGAACTGTCTTGCTTTCCAGTAAGCCAATGGCCCTTTGGTCCTGCTTGGATCTTGTGTACTCCCTTTCCTTCTGAAATGGCAAAACATCCACTTGCCACAGCTTTTCAACATTCTTGAACAGTTCTGTGGTGTTGAGAGGAATGGATATGTGGAGACACTGTTTTGGCTCAAGTTTCTGCTCCAACAGGCTGGTAGGGCCCTGGAGTGTCCATCCTAACTTGGTTCTTATTGCAGCTGGAACCCCAGGTGGACCAAGTCTTACTGGCTCAACTGGTGAGATTATGTGTGTTTGATCGGCACCAACAAGGACAAGAGGTTTCGCCCTTTCAAAACACTGTAGTGGTAGTCCAACCAAGTGTTTGTATTGCTTCTGCAGCTTTGGAATCGGGTAAGAATGATCAACGAGATCAAGCTGTGGGGCAGTAAAGGCTCTGGATATGAGATATCGCTTCTTCGGATTGGAGTATGGAGAAATGGAGAATGAGACTGAAGCTCCATCAAGGGTTTGCACATCGTGACGGATGGTTCTCAGAGCTAAGCTTTCTTGTGTCCCTCTTAAACCAAGCTTCTGTACTGCCTCTGGCAGGAGCATCGTACGCTCAGAGCCATCATCAAGGATTGCGAATGTGTCCAGTGTGCAGTTGCCATGGTGTAAGAGCACTCTGACAATTTTGAGTAAAACCTTATTACTGCTGACTGGTTTGTTCAGGTACAACGTTTGTGTCGCTGAGCTGACTAGGCAAGCCTCTGTTTTGGATACCTTTATGACAGGCCTCTCGTTCACTTCATGGAGGATTCGCAGATGCTTTCTCTGACAAAGCGGACATGGTTTCTTTAGACCACAGTGGATAGCCTGATGAGCAAGGCCACAACGCCAGCATCTCCTACTGGCGCGTATCCACTCTGAGAGCTGATCTCTGGTGAGGTTTGGAATTTTGGGGCATTGACTGAATTCATGACCAGAGCTCTGACAGTAAGAACAATATACTGAGGGCCTACTCTTAGCTTTCTCATCAGCCTTGGTGGAAGAATATGTAGCGTTTGCTACCTCAGCACTGTTCCCAGACCCAGTCAGAACAGTGGCAGTGGTTCGGCGTGACCATGGAGCTACCCGAGACTCTCGTTTGGGCCGGCTTTCTCCTTTTGCTGACTGATCATCGTAGCTTTGGCACCAAGATTCATATTTTAGCCAGTCGGCCAGATCCATCAATGAGTATGTCACCCCAGGCCGGTGTAACATGTGGCGGCGAAAATCAGACCGTCTTTCAGGTGGCAGCTTACTGAGGAGGCGTGCAACATGCGACCCACACTGCAACTCAATGATACCCGCCTGGCCCAATGTCTTTAGAAGACTAACTAGAGACTGCACTTGAAGGGAGAACTTTTCAAAGGCTGAGGGGTCATTGCGGCTTATATCAGGAGAGTCAAAAATAGTAGCAATCCTTTTTAATGCTACCTGGTGGGGCTGACCAAACCGTTCATTGAGTGCCATCATGGTGTCTCTGTAAGGTGTAGGGGAGTGCAAGAAGGAGTCTGCTATTAGACATGCATCGTCCAATTTCAGATGGTCAACCTGGACTTGATATTTGAACATCTCAGTGCTGTCAGGTGGCAAGAGGTTGTCTAAGGCCATTTTTAATAGGGCAAACTCACTTGGATCTTTGTTGCGGAAAAATGGAATGGTGGGGCATGGTCCTTTGTAATATTTCTCAGTCAGCTCCATAGATGCCATGGAGGGTGCCATATTATAGGATGCCATTCTGCGATGTTCAGAATTTGGATGTGTGAATGATTCCCATGGATGGTGTGGTGGAAAATTTTAAACTGAATATTAAGCTAACCATGTTTTAACATTTGACCTCATTTAACCAGCTAAATATCTGATACAATGTCCTAAGACATTCTGTACTTCAGATGAATGTATGTGTGTCAAACACCTGACTGTGTGTATAAATAACAAATATGGGAAATGGAACTAGACAGATGACTAAGATAGAATCATTAAAACAAAGTCTCCTCTACCCAGTAACAAAACAGTCTACCTATGAAGAACCAATGAAATTAATGTCATTACGCCATACCTCCCTATTGTATAAAAGCGGTTGTATCAGTGTTTTCGGGGGGATTCTCAATGGAATTTGTCTGAGATCCACCGGCCTTGTTTTTACTTGGGAAGTTCTCTGAGTATTGCTCGAGAACTCTCCTGGCCGTAATTAAAAGCATTGAAAGGACATTTGCTGGAGTCTGTCTGTTATTTAAGCTGCGCAGCAAGAAGCTAGTTAGAATTATTAGTACCCAGCCAGACGTCGACTGTAGACGCGCTGAGGTTAAAGGATTAGTACCCAGCCAGACGTCGACTGTAGACGCGCTGAGGTAATAGGATTAGTACCCAGCCAGACGTCGACTGTAGACGCGCTGAGGTAATAGGGTAGGTTTATAGCTCAGCCAGACGTCGACTGTAGACGCGTTGAGGGAAAAGTATAAGACTTGGCCAACTAGAGTGAGTATTAGTGTAGAGTAGTCAGGTTCAGGGAAAAAAGAATCTATCACAATTTGGCGGGCCATCCAGGAGTCCTCGGAATCTCCCTCTGTCGGATGGACAGGGACGAGGAACCATGTAACATGCACGTCCATGCACATGCATGATCTTATCTTCACTCTGCCGTACTGTAGAACCCTGTTTCGACAGAGGGACATATTCCAGTCGGGCTAAAAGAACTAAATTAAGGTAGGATGACGGACCTCAGCACTTTTCCTTTTAAAAATGCTTCTAAATTAATGCAATTAATTAAAACATTTAACTGAAATTTGGCTTTTCTGTTAAGTAAAATTTTGAAAACATGATCAAATTTAAAAGATTTAGGATAAATTATGTTTTTACCTTAGCTATTAAGAGACTTTAATTCTGATTGAAAATATAGAATGATAGAGAGAAAATTAGAAATTATAAATGTTGAAACAAGATAAATCGATAAATTTAAAAAAGGCAAAAATTGTTAAAATTATAAAACATAACAATAGAAATATGCATTCTGAAAGAATTGGGACATTTTGAATCATAAAGAAACTTTTATATTTTAAACTTTGATTTATTTATGTATATGAGATGTAAAACCTAGGTGTTCTCAAAGTGATGAATAAATAGTACTATATAAATATTTATATATTAACTGCATGCGTGTAAATATTATACTTTCTATCTAAAGGTGTCTAGAATTTGTATCCTTTTATCCCTGGGAGACAGTGTGTGGAAATTAAATGTATCCATTTCAGAGATTCTAATGTGCATTATGCATTAGTATGAGAATGAGGTTGGGTGACCAGTTCAAATATAGATTCTGATTTGAATAAGCAAATAGTATATCTTACAGTAATTTTATTTTGGATTCTTAAAAAAGAAAAAGAAGGTACGTTAAAAACTGTATTATAAATAGAGTTTTTTGTTTTCCTGCGTCTTTGCAAAGAAGAAATGCTTGCTTTTTTCCCCGCAATGAAGAACGCTTTTTAATAAAATGAGGAAATGCTGTTGATAACCAGATGAGATTTTTAGTTATTAAACTATAAGTTTATTTTGAGTTATGCAGTTCTCTGAGTGTTCAGGGTTTCAGACACCTTGAAATGTTGGATGACTGGAGATAGAGAAAGAGGAAGTGGTGCCCTCAGCTCACCAGCTCCTAAAAGAGGAAGTGGACAGTTCACTTGAGGTGACAGTGACTTTTCCTAAAGACAATTTTTGCCATGCACAATGGAATTGTGTGCCAGGGTGGATAAAAAAGCCAGACCGAGAGTCTCATTACAGCCTGATGATCAAACATATCAGCCCAACAAGTCAACTGAACGACAATCCACACAGAAAATAAAGACTTCCATCCACTCACTGCCAGGTGCTGTATTTCTGATCACTACAGAGAACGTTTCAAATTTAGTTAATTATCATATTAACTTGATTTTTGTTTTTGATTATCCACTGGTTTCAGCAATTCTTCATATTTCTTAAACTAACAGTCTGCTTCCAATAGGGACTAGTCCAGCTGCCCTAATATAGGAAGTTCAAAAGCAGAATAGTAATAGTGAGAGTTTGACTCACCAATCAGGTAAAACACTGGGGCTGGATTTAATAGAGCTAAAAGCATGTATTTTGAATAGATTATAGATTATGTAGAATTCTCTGGAAAAGGAAATATAGGGCACAAAGTGTCCCAAAGAAAAGCAAAAATAATTGGTCACTCAATTTCATTTAAAAGTAATTTGCTGGATTCAATAAAAACAATGAATCTAATTTTAAACTTTTGAAACCACATGCTGTCATCACCAAAAGGTACGAGATATAAATGTTTTATATTTGTCCATGGAGCCGAGATTGTGAGAAGATCTCCAAATCTTCTTTTAAATAGCTTATGAGCAACAACAAAACATTTAAAAATGTAAATAATGCAATGAATGACAAATCGTATTTGAGAAATTAGAACTGGTTTTCTCAACTGCAACTCTAGTTCTATATGGTTATTATTTCAAAGTGTTTAATCTATTTGATTTTGAAAAGTTAGGTTTTTCAATAGGGGTGTGAAGCTACATTGTTCTCAAGGTTCGGTTCGATTACGGTTATCATGTAATCAATTTTAGTTCAATTCAATATCACAATGCATTATGATGCACTGTTTTCTTAATTTTCAATTTTCAATTCGGTTTCAAAAAGTGATGTGTGTGTTTGCTTATCTGGCACAAAGCACATATGCAACAAATGACATTAGAAAAGTGTCAGTACATTATAATTGGTTATGGTCTGTTACTGAACTGATACTGAATTGTCCTCATTTGCATAGCAATGCATTGTTGAAACGATTAAATTTGACACCGCTAGTTTTTAAGGTGTAACCTTGGCCACATGGCGATTGCATCGGACAATTGATATCCTAACGTTTAGACACTGTTGCGAGGGGAATGCCACAGTGTGTCTACGTTCAGTAGCTTCCATCGTGAAAGTTGTTACCGTTCGGGATTTAGTGGTATTCCACTCTATAATAGCCTATATATTCCCCATTCATTTCATAAACTGCTAAGGCAGACAAAAAGGTATGATTCTCTGGCCAGAGAGGGGTGTGTGTGAAAGTGTATGAATGTGGATGTGTGAAATAAGGTGTTCTGAGAGACACCAAGACAATTAAATATCAATTAAAACACCTGTGTCTAAATATATTAAGTGGGCCCACATGTTAAAATATGATCACAGGTTAAAATATTACCTCACAGGGTGAAAATAAAATATTGCCAATAAATTAACGGCCATGGATGTTTTTTGGCTAACTATCCTGAATGTTTGAGTTATTGTAGTGGCAGAAAGAAACAGTGCCACATATGCGCAGCGTATAACTTTGGGAAGGCAGAGAGCAATCTTACCCTGTCCTCCCCATACTTATTTTTTTCCTTTTACAGGATGTCATGATGGATCTCATCGAGCAGAACTGATTCTGTTCCAAATGTATAAATATTGTCTTGTTACTGTTTAACATGAAATTTGACAGGTCTCATGAGAAAAGGAAGACCGGCCAGACAAGCAGATGAGTTAATATTTGCTGTCACTAACAAAAATAGTCAAGGTCTCCATTCACAGGTGAAAGCAGAAAGGAAATGGTTCACTCCACAAATAGGGTCCAGTGGGTGCGGTTGTGATCTGAGAAGGAATCCCACTACAATCAGTAAGGTTGGAGAGCGTGACACCTCCATCCAAGCATCTCACCTTAGCCTACACCAACCAGCCCTGAGCAACCCCACACCCAAACGCCGACAACAACACAGCCTGAAGTGGGGGATAAAAGGACGTGCTAGTAACGTACCTCCCTTGCCGACGAGGGAAAAACCTTACTACGGTTCGTAAAGAACCATTCTGGTGAAGATGGAACGTAAATGGGGCAACGAGATGATCAACACACCTGGAGAAAGATGTGGACCAATGGTTTAAGTTTATTTGTGTGATGTTTATAGGGCATTTCAGAATGTTTGTAAACAATGGGTACCGCGATACTTCCGGGTGGCAGAACGCGAGTGGCTTCTATTGACTAACTGAAGAGATCCAGTCGGCAACTGAACAGTTGCATGGTTAAAATCATTGTTGTTGATCAAAGTTGAATCTATGGCGAAAATATGTTGTGTTTGGGGTTGCGCCACCAGATATACAGCAAAAGGTGTAGGTTTTTTATCGATTTCCTTAAGAAAAAAAAAATATATATATATATATCCAGCGGAACCTGTGGGTGAGGAGGTTAAAGCCGTTAAAGCGAGTGGACGTCGTCAAAAGTGCATGTCGTCTTCTAATTATGAGACTGAGCCCGATTTAAACCCAACCGTTTTAATACATGGGTCGTTATATAACTGACGTTCTCAACTGACTTAGTTATTTATGTTACTTTCTTTGTTACTTTCTTTTGAGCGGTGAATGCTTCTTCATCGTAAATGCTTCTGATTGGCCATTGCGTTCAATAAATCACACATATGTTTGTGATTGGCTACATCGCTCATCGCTGCAGTCACGTTATAAAAAGAAACTCTGCCATGTAAATCATTTCTATTTTGTTTTAGTTGTTCTTGTTGCTTTTCTGCAACAGATGAATATGAATGTGTTATTTTTTATTTGTTTTATTCATAGATATTTCTAGTTTGCGGGAGTCCCGCGAATCGTTTTATTCTCCTGCAATCCGCACACACAGAGTGAATGCACCACTGCTCGCACTCGGCCATCAGATCTAGTCCCGCGCCGCGGTCTAGTGCGTTGGGAGTGCACGTCTCTAGATCAAAGAATCTAAGCTCTAATGATCATGTTAACTATGTCTGAATTTCCTCCACGTCTGTTTTTGAATCAACTGTTGAAATGTAGATTAGGCTACTGCCGACGGTGTGCCTCCCTCAATGCAATTTACTAGTGTTGCCATAGGGACGCTTTGGCTTTTGCCACCCGGAAGAACGTCTATTATTGTTGTGACGTCATGATGAATTGTCGTATTGATGTTTTATTTTATTTCAATCAAACTGTATGACTGAGTTTTGAGATAGATCTCATGATTTGATTAATTACTGATTAATTTGAAATTATTTCAGGTAGGGATGCACCGATATGATCGTTTTGGCCAATACCGATAACCGATAATTCTTTACATTTGAAAGACGATAACTGATATATTGGCTGATAAATCTAAATTAAAAGTTTGATATATTTGATAACCTGGATGCATAAACAAATGGCTACAATAGTGTTCTCATTATAATGGCATGTATATTACAGTCTCAATTATAGTTATAAATGTGCATTGCAGTTTGATCTGCGCACGCTAAAGATTAATATGATCGCCAGAAAAGCTACAATGATGCGAATGCTTAAGAGAACTTAACTCCATAGATGTGTTTTTCCACAACGCGCTCGTCGCACTTAAAGCCACAATATGTTTTTTTCTGCTTTAAAAATAGCAAAAATAACTGTAGCTATGTTATATATTTCTATTAGACGTGTACTTACATTATCCCGACAGCTTCCACTTACTTTAAAATACGGAGAAATTTATAGTTTAATTCGAAGACACGGGACGTTTCTTTATTTCCGTTTCGTCACCCGTCGATGGCGTCATATAACCTTTGACTCCTCTATTTTCTCTAACTTCTTGCGGAACCCGGCGAAACCACCAAACACAAAGGGGAATACTGGACTACCACCAATAAAGCATAGAAAGTGACGGAAAAAGAAAAAAAAAAAAAAAAAAAAAGTTGTACGTATTTTTATGTGTGTAAATCAAGTGCCCGCTCACGAGCGCTCACTCTTAACAGACACACTGTCCTCGGTGCTGTTCGCGCGTCACAGAATGTTCATAAAGCGCTCCCCGTTCACAGTATCAGGGTCGTCTCATTCAAAACAGCCAACTGTTGCTGTTAGCGAGCCGCGCACATTGAATACTCATATAAGTCAGGCTGCTAATGTACGTGTCCGCCCCAGCGCGCTCATGCTTACTAAATAAACGCCTCACCTGCGGCGGCGCGCTCTCACTACATTCCCTTTAGCCTTTAGCACATAGTGGATGCATAACGCAAACCCAGTCAAACGTATGACTGCAGTATTTTATGTGCCTTATAATCCGGTGCGCCCTATATGGAAAATGTTCTAAATAGGTCATTCATTGAAGGGGCGTAATATAAATATTTATATTTGTCTGTATTATAGTTATGGACCACGATTACGCTTTGCCTGCACGTTCTGCTGCTACAGCCAGCTCAGTAAAGTTCAAACATACGGGTAAAAAATATGACCAGAGAAGGGTTTGGGACAGGAGAAGCATGACAGGTAAACATTGGGGTTGCATTTAAAGCTTCTTGATAAGCTAAATCTACAGAGAGATGGCGTATATCCGTATATTTTGTGAAACGATGAGGTCATGTCATGAGCTGAGCTGGTTGTCATTGACAGCGACAACAACTCCCGTGAGCCCATGCTCTTTCCCGACGTCATCAGAGTACGTCTTATGTTATTATTTTAAATGAGTGACCCCTGGTGGGAAAAAAAAAAAAGAATTGCATACTGTACGTTTAAACACTGGCGAACAAGAATTCACAACATTCTTTTGCAGGCGAGTTTTTATTATTCAGAACCATCATGGCGAACCACGCGCATCTCTAAACTGAAGTAAATAATTTATTATCTATCAGCTGAATAAATCGACCAAAATTTCCTATTGAATCGATAACGATAACATAAAAAAAGACCATTTATCGCCCGATATTGATATGTGGTCAATATATTGTGCATCCCTAATCTCAGGTACACGTAAATTGAGAAGAAGAAAATTTCGTAACTTTCGTAGATTATAGTGACTCTAACTATACATTACTGTAAAAAAAATAATAAATAATAGGGACTATTATAGAATAAACTTTAAAAAAAAAGTTTAAAAAATGTCTAAGATAGATATCATAGATGCTAAAAAATAAAAATAAAAATTGCAATAGTTGTAATAGTTGTTTCTTTAATAAGAGCGAATAGATGATTTATTAAACTCGTTTAAACTCGAAGTTACTTTGCTAGACAAGGTCTGAATAGATAATTGGGTAAATTTATATAGTGATTAATTAATGAATACATTAATTTTAGGTGTATCCAATTTCTACAACAGAGAAAGAAAAACTTTTAAAAGGGAATTGGTTTTGGGAAACATATTTAATTATGGAATATTATTAGTCAAAGAAGTGTGATTACTGAAATGTTCTGTTCATGTATTGTCTAATGTCTGTATTTGATATCTGAGAGGTGACTGCGGGTCTAGTCTATTCTAGGAATACAGTAACAGTGCTTGCTTATTTAGCCCGGCTTCCAGAAATGAAATATGGATTTTATTTTGTTGAGAGAGGTCTTCAACACATTAAAACAAATTATGTAGACCACAGAGTTAAAACCTAGGCCAAGAACAATATGACCCAATCAAATTAAATTTAAACTAAAAATTAGTCTGATCAGTAGATATTTTGGAAATAGAGTATTTGCTAATAGAGAAATTCTGAAAAGCTTTCTAAATTCACAACAAAGTTACAGATTGAATGATCTGGATCAATGGATCCGTTATGAGCTATTCCGCATTGCCAAAACTTAGAGGCAGTATAACTTAAGTTATGCCTATTAGTTAATTCTGGAAAATAGGATTGTATGAAGATATAGTTAAAAAAAATTGTTTGAAACAAAATAATACAATTATTGATATTAGTGTTAAGGGATAAAAATGAAAGAGTATAGAAATTATATTTTTGGTTAGATTTTTTTACACAGACACTTAAATAGATCTGTTTAGGAAAAACAATCATCTGCTTGAATTAAAAGCTAACAAAATAAGAAAAAAAAAATCAAAATATAAAAATTAAAAGGTTAATCAGAACTATCAGCTGTTAAAGGCCAAATAGATCAATGCGATTTGAAAGATGGCTAAAGATGATGAAACTGACTCAAGGTTTAAAGTTGTAAGGCAGTGTATTATGGTATGGTTAGTTTTACTACAGATAGAATTAGATTGCTGGAAGATAGAATGTTGGGAAGGAGATGAATAGATGAGAAGATGGTATGTGTATGTGATAACATTGGAAATTGGTTCTATTACAGCTTGGGATGTTGATTGAAGGAGTATCTTGCAGGTAATTATAAAGTAAAAGATGAAAATGGTTAAAGATAACAAGTGGTTATAAAGTTACACTTAGGGGATCATGCAGGTATGGAAAACTGATTTGAAGAATTAAAATTTAATATGGCCGCGTTTGTTTACGGCCAGAGAGGGGAACTGTGGTGGAAAATTTTAAACTGAATATTAAGCTAACCATGTTTTAACATTTGACCTCATTTAACCAGCTAAATATCTGATACAATGTCCTAAGACATTCTGTACTTCAGATGAATGTATGTGTGTCAAACACCTGACTGTGTGTATAAATAACAAATATGGGAAATGGAACTAGACAGATGACTAAGATAGAATCATTAAAACAAAGTCTCCTCTACCCAGTAACAAAACAGTCTACCTATGAAGAACCAATGAAATTAATGTCATTACGCCATACCTCCCTATTGTATAAAAGCGGTTGTATCAGTGTTTTCGGGGGGATTCTCAATGGAATTTGTCTGAGATCCACCGGCCTTGTTTTTACTTGGGAAGTTCTCTGAGTATTGCTCGAGAACTCTCCTGGCCGTAATTAAAAGCATTGAAAGGACATTTGCTGGAGTCTGTCTGTTATTTAAGCTGCGCAGCAAGAAGCTAGTTAGAATTATTAGTACCCAGCCAGACGTCGACTGTAGACGCGCTGAGGTTAAAGGATTAGTACCCAGCCAGACGTCGACTGTAGACGCGCTGAGGTAATAGGATTAGTACCCAGCCAGACGTCGACTGTAGACGCGCTGAGGTAATAGGGTAGGTTTATAGCTCAGCCAGACGTCGACTGTAGACGCGTTGAGGGAAAAGTATAAGACTTGGCCAACTAGAGTGAGTATTAGTGTAGAGTAGTCAGGTTCAGGGAAAAAAGAATCTATCACAATGGTCATAAACATACTGAGCACTTGACGTTTGGGGAGGGTATTGACCATAACTCAGAGGCTCATCATACTGACTTGGATGGTGGAAATCCATAGACTTCTCCACTGAAGTGAGTCGGGAACTGAAAGTTGGTGTGGCCCTTGTACTGCTGTAAAGCCTTTGCTTGTTGTGCTTATTCATAATTACTGGCTCTTCATACGCGATTAGTGGAGGAGGCTCTGGCCAGTCTTCATCACTCAAATGCTCGGCATGGTGGAATTTAACTGATGGATGATTAGACTGGGTCTTAGGAGTAGATAAGGGCTTTTGGAGACTACAAGCTCTGTTTAAAAGCTCAATCAACTCATCCTTGGCCGTCTCGATTCGTTCAAGGTCAGCTTTAATGGCCTGCTGTGTTTCGTGGAGTCTAGCATTCTCCTCTGAGATCCTTTGCAACTTTATAGAGCTAGCAGTTGACTGATCGCTCTGGTATCCATCACCATGTGGAAGGGACTCTGCATTGGATTCAAACTGTAGCTGTCGATTCAGATATTGTGGTAATGACTGGCGAGAAGAGTTAGAAATTCCCTGCTGTGGAGGGTTTGGGAGGTCATGATGCTCAGTCAGCCTCGGAGGGCAAGATAAGCTGGTAAACTGTGCTCTTTGAGATTTTGCTGAAGATACTCTAATGCGCGATGGAGAGTAATCATCATCATCAGACGACTCCACTGCTGCTTCTCTTATACTCACTGGTAAAGCTGATCTATGAAAACGTGGGAAATCCACCTCAAAATATTGTAAATAGGCTGGACGGCGCTTTGGATGAACCGATGGGTTTACTGGTGTAGAACTGGCTGACATCTTAATCCAGGGAAGTTTTATCCGGCTCGAAGGACCATTTTGTTGGATTTGGAATTGGAAATTTGACTTTATCTCTTAAGGACTGAAGGACAAGCAACACTCGCCCTGGATAGGCCTATCAGAGCCCAGGAACTGTTAACTGTTAACTGTTAACTGTCAACCACTGTTATTTCTTTCGATGCCTTTACTGGAGTATATTTGTGTGTGGTCTGTACAAAGAGAAATAACAATTACAATAAGTAAATAATACAGACTTCAGATCCAATTATCTAACAATCCAATCCAATAAACAATGATACAATCTGTGTGGAATATTACTTGCAATAAGAGTGAAATAGAAAAGTGCCACGATTAGCAATATTAGAATCAGAATAGGCTATTTAACTATAATTGCCATCAACTCCCAGCTATACTTGCAATTTACTACAAACATATTAAACAAAGAAAACGATCTATTTCAACATAAAATATGACAGCAGTATAATCAACGATCGCATAATTTGACGGCAGATATGAATATGATCATGCATGTAACGATCATTAGATAGGCACCATAGAACACTCGAATTTAGTTTCAATAACTTCAACAACACTTATATACAAGATTACAATATGAACTTTCTCCTAAGTGTATAATGACAAGAATTAACTCACTTTATAGGATGCACGCACACATATAAAACTCCAACTTGGATCGGCTCGCATTTCTTCCTCCCAGGAACACTTTGCGTCATCAATTAAACGGGCAACGAGTCTTAAAGGAGCAATGTCTTAAAGGGGCAACGACTTAAAGGGGCTACACACGCAAAGAAGTTTGTACATGGACTCTTGACCCTTTATTCTTTAACTTTAGATTTTGTTTAACTGCTGTACATGAGTTATAACAGCCAGATGAACAAATACAAAAGGTGATCTGACAGTGATGGTTGTGTTTTAACATAATCCTCAATTCACAATCATTTGACCTGAATCATTAAATTCATATAGATTCTAATTTCTGAGTTAGGCTTACTTTATTAGTTTAGCAGCAGTGACCTTGTGCAGCAAATTCTCAATGTCTACAATGTATTCAAAATAATTTCTTAAAAGCCTTTCTTATACAATTTTTTTTAACTTCTCTTCAATTTTAAGACACATGGACATCAATAATTAGCCTGTTAATCTCAACAATGGTAACAGTTATAAAGCATGTTGCATTGCATTCTGGTGCCACCAATAAAAACTCATTCATGGCTCCCATCATGCATTGCTGCATGAATAAATAATGATCTAATGCTAAGAGGTGATCTCTTTGTCACCATTGCTGAGATTAGTATGTTAATTCTTGATGTCTGTGTATGCCTATATATAATACTTTTTGGGATTTTTTATTTTTTTTATTTTTTTAATCATTTTTCACTGAAAAGGCTAAAAATGTTATGTCCTATAATGACCATGCTGCTAAAATCCTTAAGGTAAATTTAAGGTAAAGAATTTATGCTCTTGATGAGTTCAGCGATTCAGGTCAATGAATGATTGTGTTGAAACACAACCAACACCATCAGATCGCCTTTTCTATTTGTTCATCTGGCTGTTATAAATCACATACAGCAGCCAAACAAAATCTAAAGTTAATGATTTAAGGGTCAAGAGACCAGCTAAACCAAACACAGATCACCATAATGGTGACTTAAAATTTCCGGTGTTCTCCTTCAGTGATTCTGCTTGTTAACATCAGGTGTCTTCAATAATGCTCAATCATTACTCAATCATTCCCTTAATTATCTCATTAACTTTAACACTGCTTCGGTGTTCATTTAACACTCTGCTCAGAGTTTATGTAATTCTCACTTCTCGGTGTTAATTTAACACTCTCAGTGTTAATTTAACACTGGGGATTTTGCTGTGTAACACTTTAGAATACTGTATCTTACTTAGTACATAACTAATAAGGAATTAATGAAAAACAATAGGTAATTCTTTATTAACACTTAAGTCACTACTGTTAACTACTAAGGAAGATGTGTTAACTAATCAGTATGTAATATAATTTTATGATTGTGTTAAGTATCAGTTAGTTAATCAATAACTAATGAATTCTGTCATACCTCCTGAAGAACTACTACTAATTACACATTAGTATTATTACACACGGTTCCACATTAAAAAAGCCCACCAAACCCACATCGGGTGTAGCAAAAGCATGTAATGAGGCGGAAGCCGAGGCAGACTCCATTTGCAGTAGTTTATTAGTATCCACAGCAAACAAGACAAAATCAGCAGGCAGATAGCAGTAACGTAAGGCAGGCAGAGGTAATACACAAAGTGGCAGTCCAATCCAAACAATAGAGCAAGGGGTGATCCAAGAGGCAAAACAAGAATGAGGCAGGCAAAGGTCATACACGATATTAACAAGACAATGGCAAGAGAACGCTCGGTAAGGCAGTGAGACTGGCAATACTTCGCAATGGCCTGATAGCCAGGCCATGCTTAAATGTCTCCCAAACAGGAAGTAACCAGTGAAGCAGAGGGAGCGGCACACAGTCAGTACTCGGGAGAGGGCTCCCTCTGCTGGCGTGGCGTTACAGAAACCCCCCCTCTAGGAGCGACTCCTGGCGCTCGACGTGGACGTCCCCGTGGTCGTGGTGCTGGACGATCGGGTCTGGCTCGATGAAAGTCTCTGATAAGTGATGGATCCAAGATGTCACGGGCATTTACCCAAGACCTCTCCTCCGGTCCGTACCCCTCCCAGTCCACCAAATATTGGAGCTGACCTCCTCTCCTTCTTGAGTCCAACAACTCCTTTACCGCATAAGCAGGGGATCCAGCAATGTCCAGCGGTGGAGGTGGCTCCTGGTTCTCAATGTTGGGGTCAGCACCCAGGTGGACCGGTTTAAGAAGGGAAACATGGAAGGAGGGAGAGACACGGTAGTTAACTGGAAGCTCCAACTGGTATGTGACCTCATTTATCTGTCTTATTATTTTAAATGGGCCTACATACCTTGGGCTTAGTTTCTTGCTTGGTAGTCGCAACTTGAGGTCCCGTGTGGAGAGCCAGACCCTTTGTCCAGGTTGATAATGAGGATGTGGGCGACGTCGTCGATTGGCCTGGATCTCCTGATTCCTGACGGCCCTTTGTAGATGTACATGAGCAGTGTCCCACACCCTCTCACTACGACGAATCCAGTCGTCTACTGCAGGTACCATAGATGGCTCTCCTGACCACGGGAACATAGGGGGTTGGTATCCAAGTACGCATTGAAATGGGGTGATACCAGTGGACGAATGTTTCAACGAGTTCTGCGCATACTCTGCCCATGGTAGAAACTCTGCCCATCGATGCTGTTCATGACTACAGTATGACCGTAGATACCTGCCAATCTCTTGATTCAACCTTTCCACTTGACCATTGGACTGAGGATGATATCCTGAGGTTAAGCTGACATTGATGTCCAGCTGTTTGCAGAAGGCTTTCCATACTTGTGAGGTAAATTGTGTTCCTCTATCTGAAACGATATCTTCAGGTATGCCATACACCCTGAAAACATATTGGAACAGTGCTTGAGCAGTCTCCATGGCTGTGGGGAGGCCCTTCATTGGTATTAGGCGGCAGGATTTTGAGAAGCGATCAATGATAACTAGGATTGTTGTGAATTCAGTTGATGGAGGTAGATCTGTGACAAAGTCTATTGACAGGTGTGACCAAGGTCGTTGAGGAATGGGCAAAGGCTGCAACAATCCAGAGGGTAATTCTTTGGGTGTTTTGGACTGAGCACAGATCGAGCAGGACTTGACATAGTTAGTCACATCTTTAATCATTGATGGCCACCAGAATGAATTTTGTGTGAGAAAAAGAGTTCTGGAAATACCTGGATGACCTGAGCAGAGTGATGTATGGACCCATTGCATAACTCTTGTACGAAGATTTTCAGGAACATAGTGCTTGTTGGGAGGACAACCTTGTGGAGTTGGTTCGTTCTGTTGTTCTCTTTGAATTTCCTCCATCAAATCCCATGTAACAGGGGCAACAATCACTGATGGTGGCAGGATGAATTCTGGCTTGAATTCTTCTTGGGGATGATCATGTCGCCTGGATAGGGCATCAGCCTTGCTATTCTTACTACCAGGTCTATAAGTTACAGTAAATTGAAATCTTGTGAAGAAAAGTGACCAACGTGCTTGTCGGGGATTTAGTCTCTTGGCACTCTTGACATATTCAAGATTCTTATGGTCCGTTATAATCTGGAACGGGTGAATGGAACCCTCCAGCCAGTGTCTCCATTCCTCTATTGCGGCTTTCATAGATAGAAGTTCCTTGTTGCCGACATCATAGTTGCGTTCTGCGTCAGTAAGTTTTCTTGAAAAATATGCACAAGGATAGAGCTTGCTTGGCTGTCCATGGCGTTGGGAGAGAACTGCTCCAATTCCATTATCTGAAGCGTCAACTTCTACTACAAACGGCAGGTTGGGGTCTGGATGTTTGAGAATGGGTGCTGTCGTGAAACTGTTCTTGAGTTTATTGAATGCTTGCGTAGCACTTTCAGTCCATCTTAATTTTGAAGGTTTACCTTTCAGCAGGGAGGTCAGTGGAGCAGATGTAATGCTGTAATTCCGGATAAAGCGTCGATAGAAGTTGGCAAAACCTAAGAAGCGCTGAAGTTCCTTGACTGTTGTCGGTTGGGGCCATTCAGTGACTGCTGTAATTTTTGAATTGTCCATTTCTACTCCTTGATTACTGATGTTATATCCCAGGAATGAGGTTCGTGTAACGTGAAACTCACACTTCTCAGCCTTTACATAGAGTTGATTCTCTAGTAGCCGGGACAGTACAGTCTTGACATGGTCCTTATGTTCACTTTCAGACTTGGAATAAATGAGAATATCATCAATGTATGCAATAACGTACTTGTTCAGGATGTCTCTGAAGATCTCATTTATGAAAGACTGGAAGACTGCCGGTGAGTTGGCTAGCCCATATGGCATGACCTGGTATTCATAGTGCCCCCTAGTGGTCAGAAAGGCTGTTTTCCACTCATCCCCCTCTTTGATTCTGATGAGGTTGTAGGCGCTCCTGAGGTCTAACTTGGTGTAAATTGTTGCCTCTCGGAGCTGTTCGAGGGCAGAAGGTACTAATGGTAACGGATACCTGAATTTAACCGTGACATTGTTCAAACCTCTGTAGTCAATGCAAGGCCGAAGTCCTCCATCCTTCTTTTCCACAAAGAAGAAGCCTGCAGCCGCTGGAGAGGTAGATGGACGAATGAAACCAGAACTGAGAGCTTCTTCAATGTATTCTTCCATGGCCTGAGTTTCTGGGAGAGATAGGGGATAGACCTTACTTTTGGGAGGCATTGCATTGGGCAGGAGGTCAATGGCACAATCCCAAGGACGATGAGGTGGAAGACGAGTTGCGTTACTCTTGCTGAAGACTTCTTTAAATTCTTGATAGCAGGATGGAAGGGTAACTGATTTACAACCAGGACTCTCAATACTTGTGGTCAAACATGGCTTGGTAACTAGGGGACTTAAACAGTGTGTATTGCAGAATGGTGACCATTTTGTAATCTCACCATGATGCCAAGAGATGACTGGGTCGTGAACCGATAGCCACGGGTATCCTAGGATGATTTCATGGCATGGGGAATCAATCACATAGAATGAGATGGTTTCTAGGTGGAATAATCCCACTTGAAGTTGCAATGGTAGAGTCTGTTGTTTGATGCCATCACCAATGGGCTTGTTGTTAACAGCATTGACTTTGAGTGGTGGATCACAGGGTTGCGTGGGGATGTTGAACTTCTTAATGATGTCTTGATGGATTAAATTCAACGCAGATCCGGAGTCGATCAACGCTGTGGATTCAATAGAGGTATTTTCAGTGGTAATCTTGACGCTGATAGTGAGGAATTTAGTGGTAAAGAGAGATGAATTGTCAACACTCACCCGGCTAGAAATGTTGGTTGTCTTCCGAATTTTTCGTGGACATCCGGCACTAATGTGGCCTGCCTCTCCACAGTAAAAACACAAACCATGAATCAGCCGTCGTGATTTCTCCTCCATAGAGAGTTTAGTGATACCCAGCTGCATTGGTTCAGGGCTGGATGGAGTGGTAGACTGGACTGGATTAGATATTTGGAAAGTTGGATTTGTAGGAGTGATTCTCTGTGACGGTGACTTGGATTTAGTAGGGTTATTGCGCATGAGGTTATCAATCTTGATAGCGAGATTCACATACTCTGAGAATGATTGGTTTTCTCCTTTGAACGCGAGTTCTGCCTGTAACTCGACATTCAAACTTTGTTGAAACACAGCCTTGAGTGCAACATCATTCCAACCACTCTGAGCAGCTATCGTTCTGAACTCAATGGCGTAATCAGCGGCTGATCGGCGACCTTGATTCAATTGGAGAAGTTGTGTTGAAACATCCATACCTCCCGCTGGGTATTCAAACACATCTCTGATTTGTTGAATGAAGTGTGCGTATGAACTTTGAATCATACTATCAGTCTCCCAGACCGCTGCAGCCCAATCAATTGCTTTACCAGTTAATAGCGACATGAGAAAAGCACATTTCTTCTCATCAGAATCAAAATCATCCTTTTGGTGTTTGAAATAAATTTCTACTTGCCGGAGAAACCCCTTGCATTGTTCTGCTGAACCATCAAATTTATTGGGTAATGCAAAGCTTACCTTCTTAGGCACAGGTGGTGGTAATGCATGGACATACTGTGTTAGGAATTCATTGGCAGCCTGTAGTTTGCCCAGCTGGTCTCTGTATTCTTTGAGGGTGTCCATTTGGTAAGCAAAGGCTGTCTGTAAGTTTGCAACTTCTGCTGGAGTCATTGTAGGCGAAGTATTTTGTAATGAGGCGGAAGCCGAGGCAGACTCCATTTGCAGTAGTTTATTAGTATCCACAGCAAACAAGACAAAATCAGCAGGCAGATAGCAGTAACGTAAGGCAGGCAGAGGTAATACACAAAGTGGCAGTCCAATCCAAACAATAGAGCAAGGGGTGATCCAAGAGGCAAAACAAGAATGAGGCAGGCAAAGGTCATACACGATATTAACAAGACAATGGCAAGAGAACGCTCGGTAAGGCAGTGAGACTGGCAATACTTCGCAATGGCCTGATAGCCAGGCCATGCTTAAATGTCTCCCAAACAGGAAGTAACCAGTGAAGCAGAGGGAGCGGCACACAGTCAGTACTCGGGAGAGGGCTCCCTCTGCTGGCGTGGCGTTACAAAGCAACATTTAATAAAATACATAAAATTTATTAAGGGGGCCGGAACGGCCAATTTAGCTCAAAGGGAAATGATTCATTGATTTGCAATGAATCTATGGAACCGAATCACTGACCCGAGCAAATGACTCGTTTAGAGTTCATTTGAACGTGCCGTAATTCCTTTGCAAGGATATAAATACCAAATCTATAGTGAAACACTATGTCTTAACAAGGTAACTTTAGATCGAACAGTACAAGACATTAAATGTGCAAACACAACACAAGGCAATTATCTTTTCAAATATATGGAAGACTTTATTAGCTATTCTAAACACAAATCTAAAGTCTAAACAAAATCACACACACACACACACACACACACACACACATTCATACTGTCGCGGAGAGGGAAAGAGAGTGAGTTGGGAAGAGTGAGAGAGAAAGTTTCAACTTTCTATATGCACGTAAGACATACCTGCAAGAACCAACAAGCGTTAATTTAAACCTGCGTTTCTTAGCTAGGTTATTTAATTAACATTAAGGCACCAGTTCAGCTAAGCGTCTGGAGTACTTGCGCTTGTCTTTGTGGGGCTCAGGGAATTCCTTTGTTGCGTTGCATCGAAGAGGGGGTTCCCGGCCGGGTCCATTGCGTGGTTGGTTGTCTTTGAAGTGCAGGGATGGAAGCTCTGAGCTTGCCGGTCACATGTGACTGGCGACCGACTCAAAAGTCTTTGCAGTTCGAAGCGCGTTGCAGGAAGATGTTTAAAAACGAAACTTTGCAGCAAACTTAACTTTGAACCGAGACTTTTACGAAAAAGAAAATAAAGGAAAGAGATGAAAATAAAGCGAGTCAGATGGCTTGAATGAGCTGAATTAACCCGGATCTTGATGGATTGTTGTCTGCTGGTCTAAGCGTGCAAACACGCTCTTTATTGTCTTCAGAGATAAGCATGAACAGAACACTCTCTGGTTGTTTTAGAGAGAGGCACGAACTTAACAGTTACGAACTGAACGAACGAACGAACAGAACTAAAAATCAAAACATGAGCATGAACAGAACAGAACTGAATATAAGGTCTTGCTCCTTTGTTCGGATCTTTAACTTAAAACTCAGTCCAACCTCACAGAAACTTCTGGCCAATGAGAAAATGGCCCAATTTTAGGAGGTGGATCTAGTTCCTTCTTATCATAATTTATGCATGGTCTGTGAGCTGGTCTCCAGCACTTAGCAGTAGGGTTGCGAACCGAGAACCGGTTCTTTTTCAGAACCGGTAGTTTTTTTGAAAAAATACCGGAACCGTTCAAAATTCCTAAGTTTCGGTTCCTAAAACGGTTCTGGTGCGATATGAGGGCGAAGTCCTGGGAGTAGATTATCCTAGCGTCTCACCTCCAGACACAGACAGAGAGAGAGAGAGTAGAGCTGAGTGATTAATCTTTAAAAGATTTCGATTCAAACACCTACGCCGTCTTATTCCTAAATGACAAAAACTTCACCACTGAAGTTGCGATTTGCTCTCACACGCGCTGCATTTAATGTAAACACACACACACGTGCGCGCGCGCGCCGAGTCACGTACATTCAAATCAGTTTGCGCTGAGAGAGAGAGAGCAGTTGTCGATATGAAACTGCTTTATAATCACACAGTATCAATATTTGTTACACATATTCAAATGATTAACGTTACAGAAGTAGTGAGATTATAGTTTGAGTAAACCTTGACGGTAGTAGTCAAAACAGATGCAGTCGTTTTTGTGTTCAGAATTTACAACATGTATACAATGAGCGAGTGCATCATGAATGCTTTTTTTCCAAACCGTGTTTTTGTCTTATCTTGAATCACTACGTAAAGCCCGTAATAAGCGTTAATACATGGACTTGTTTAGACTGGATGGCGGATCGCAGCGGCTGCGTAGCCCAATGCCTGCGTGACTCGTCATGGACATAAACAGAGAGAAGTAGCTCCGGTAACTATGTTCTTCCGCAAGACGCATGCACTGCAGTTCTGTGTATTAACTGCAATTTAGGGCCGATTTATCCAGTAATAATGCAATAATTAAAGTCTTTATGAATCAATAATTCAAACCGTTTTTAAAAATAATCTATTCTATACACATATGTGTTAAAGCATATTCTACCCAGAATGCAGATTTTTTTATTTCCTTTTTAATTATTATTATTATTTATTATTTTTTTTTTTTTTGCAAAGATTGATTAATAATATGTTGAATTTGTTTACATTACCAGTCTATTAAACTCATTTGTCAAGTACTATAAGAAATAAACACAAAAGGGATTGTGGATTTTTCTCTTACTAATATTTTTAATTGAATGGGAACCGGAACCGGAACCGGAATCGTTTGGCGGAACCGGAATCGGAACCGGAACCGGAAAATTTCTCACGATTCCCAACCCTACAGGGTTCGGGCTGAATTCGAGCTCGGAGCCCTCCCTCCGGACAGCACGGCAAATACGCATTAAATCTTATTCCTCAATTATATGTAAATGTGAACTCATGAAAAAGGCTGAGAAAAAAATAACAATGCTCCTGACCCTGGCAGAAGAGCTGACCCTTGGGTTGAATGTGAATTGACCTGTTGTGAAGGGGATCCCTGGGTTCAGTTCTTCCAGAGCCACATCAGTGACCAGTAGAAGCAACACCTTCATCACTGGAAAATTAGATTTGGAAATGGAAAAGGCAGTTCTGAAGGCAAAAGGGGGCCAAACACTGTATTAGTATGGTGTTCCTAATAATCTCTTTTGTGAGTGTATATGAACCTGCTTGCCTTTGATCAGGTATTCAGCAGTTAATGTGCAAAGTATATCTTAGTGTGAGAAGCACCAGGTGGCGTAGTCAAGAAACTTTAAGCCTAGATCTGGACAAAGTCTTGTAAGGTCACACTATGTAAAATGCTGTCAGATTCAGGTTTTACAAGTAAAATCAGATTTTCTGTTTAATCACCTGTATTATCATTGGTGGTTGTAGTACATTTTAAGGTAAAAAACAACAACAACAACAAAAAATGATTTAGTAGTTCAAGTATGTTGGCAGTCCGGAAGGGACCCAGAAAAAAAGAGTTGTTGATTGTGGCCTGTGGAATGTTAGTCCACTCTTCTTCAATGGCTGTATGAAGTTTCTGGATATTGTCAGGACCTGGAACATGCTGTTGTATACTGATTCAGAGCATCCCAAACACAGAGCATCCCAAACTTCCTCAAAAACCGATGAACAAACTGATGGATCTAGGCATCCCATACCTCACCTGTATGTGGACTAAAAGCTTTCTCACTTGTCGGACCCAGAGGGTGAGAGTTGGCCGTCATACATCTACGGCCCTTAGTCTCATCAACGGCTCCCCACAGGGCTGTGTATTGAGCCCCCTGCTGTACACTCTCTACACGCACGACTGCACCTCCACCCACCACAATAACATTATAGTGAAGTTTGCAGATGACACTACAGTTCATCACTGGAGCTGACGAATCAGCTTACAGAGAGGAGGTTAAACATTTGTCGGTGTGGTGTAGGGAGAATAACCTTCTCCTTAATACTGTAAAGACCAAGGAGCTGGTGATTGATTACAGGAGGGAAAAGACTGACATCACACCACTCATCATCAGCGGGGATCGGGTGGAGCAGGTGTCGAACTTCTGTTTTCTGGGTTTGTACATTGAGGAGGGTCTGACATGGAGAGTAAACAGTGTGAAGGTGCTAAAAAGGCCCAACAACATTTGCACTTCCTGAGGGTCCTCAGGAGAAATGACATCACTCAGAGACTGCTGTTATCCTTTTACAGGTGCTCCGTAGAATCTATCTTAACATCCTGCCTATGTGTGTGGTTTAGTAGCCACACAGTAACCCAGAAAAAAGGCTCTCCAATGGGTCATTAACACGGCCCAGAAGATAGTCGGTTGTCCCCTCCCTACAATAGTTGACCTTCACAGTGCTCGCTGTGCCAAAAAAGCTGTGCCCGGTCACTCCTTGTTTGAACTGTTGCCATCAGGCAGACGATACAGGACAATCAGATCAAGAACAAACATACTTAAAAACAGTTTTTATCCAATAGCAATAACCACCCCCTCAATTGTTCTATATAATATAAAACAATATTATATAGTTAGATTGTGCAATAACTATGACAAAATGGATGGTGGTGGTGTGTGTGTGTGTGTGTGTGTGTGTGTATCTCCATGGGGAGATTGGTTTTTATCATTATTTTTTTTTATTATTATTTTTATTGATATTGATTTTATTAATTTACCAACTGTTTGGTACTTTTAATTTCATTGTAGAGGTAACAATGACAATGAAGGGATTACGATTACATTCATTCATGCTGGCTGCAGGAATGTCCACCAGAGCTGTTGCCCGTGTATTGAATGTTCATTTCTCTACCATAAACAGTCTTAAAAGATGTTTCAGAGAATTTAGCAGTACATCCAGCCGGCCTCACAATCCTGCCAATATGCAGCAAACTTCGCACAGCCATTGAAGAGGAGTGGACCAACATTCCACAGCCCACAATCAACAACATTTTTTTGTGTGGAAAAAAAAGGTTTTGAAGAAGTATCTCATTTTGAAGAATATTTACTTTTAAAAAAGAAAGAAAATATTCTTCAAAAATATTTTCAGATTTTACTTTTAAAAACCTGAATTCGACAGTATTTTACATAGTATTTTTCCATACAGGCTTGTGATATTAAACCATTTACAGTTTATCATTGTAAAAGGGATCTTATATCCTATCTATTAATATCATTCAATAAATATTATATAATATTATTATAGTACTAGTGCATCAAAATGCAATGTAATTAGTTTGCCTAAATTAGAACACAGAAGATACATATTTTACACATAATTTACACATGGTAGGGAGCAGGTATAAATTTCTGTTGTTCCAACTAACATTTTGAAAATGAGAAAATTTTTGTGAATCAGAAAATGTATGGTAGAACAGCCTTATGGACGATTTACACAAAAATGTGTTCTGCTCGAGGCCCATTAATGTTAAATCACTTTATGAAATACAGTTATAAGTTGTAAAATATACAGACACCAATTATGCTATCTTATAATACTTTCTGGCAACTACCGCTGTTGTTTATACTGTAAATTTAGCAGAATAGTTTTACAGTGTAAATGTATCTAGTTTATTAAAGCTTTGAAATACAATCAAAATTACTGAATAATAAAATGCTCATGGTTAGTGTAACAAACTGTGATACTATTCAGTATCAACTTATCAAGTTAATGTACAGTAGGTCTTTCATGATAAAAAGGACATTTAAAAACATTTAGTGGAAATAGTGGAAATCTCATCAGTCCATCCTTTGTGAAGATGCGAGCTGTATTTGTCCTTGTTGAATGCACAAATGCAAAATAACATTGAGCAGACAAGTTCCCAGCACAAGCAGTCTGATTACATGAAGTCAATGGGGTTTAATGGGGCTTGAATGGGGCTGATTGCTCACTGCACTTTTCCGCTGACTTCGCTGTCTGTGAACTGCACAAACTTTCTTTTTTAAGAGGGAAACTCTGAATTTGAAATAAATCATTCCTCTAAAGTATTTGAACTTGAGTCTTCCTGAAGTTGCGTCGAGGAGAAACGCTGCGTTGAGGAGAAATGCTGCAATCAGATGTTTGTTAAGGGCTGTTGTGTTGCTCTGATCACACAAAAATCAAAAGGCTTTCAGTCTCTGTCATAGCAGGTCTCTGTGTCACTAATGCTCAATTAGAACCTTATCTCATTTGTATTCATAAAATGTGTGGTTCTGGCACACATTTAAAAAGACATCATATAAAGACATTGTAACACAATATAGCAAGTTGACAGCATCCATGACATAAACCCATATTGTAGTGACAGTATTTCTCTGTTGATGATTTCCAGGAATGTTTCCACAGATCTTGATGATCAACATGGTGTGAATGTGTTGAGGTACATAAAAGATGTAATTGGTTACATAAATTGAGTATGAGTATTGTAGTGAATTTTTTCCTTCTGTGGCAGTATGAGTTAGTCTAATGAGCTGGTGTTCCCTTGGTCACCCCCCCGTGTGAAGCTCCATCCTATAAATAGCGCGTAATCCTTCTGACGCCCTCTCTTGCTCATCGGTGACCGGAAGTTGTGTTGTGCTTCCGGCCTCTCTCTCCGTGTGTGCGTTGTTGCACTTAACAGGTAGGGTAGTGGCTTTGCTGTCTCCATGCGAACATTGTTTCCTGCCGTCTTGCTTACGTGGTTACATGCATTCGTAGATCTCCGGTCGGATGGACAAACTTTCATCTCGTTGTTCAATTCATTGAACCACTGAACACACTGCATTATCAGTACCGTGGGCACTCGGCGAGCTTTCTCCCTCGGGTACGTCTGAATGATGGGTATGTATTTCAGATGACGTGGGATTTTTATCTTGGTTTTTTTTTTTATTAATTGGGGGTTAATGGTAATTTTTCTTTGTGTAGCTAATAGGAATGAGGCCAGTTTAGCTGTAGATCATCACTAGCTGCACAGGATCGATTCGCTGGCTGCTGTTTTGCTTTTGCCTTTTTGCCTGATGGCTATGTTGTGCATTTTTGCCTATTTTCGTGTTTTATCTATGTCTTCATCTGGTATATGTGCCACTTTGCCTGGGCCACTGCCTCGTTTGTGTAGATAGCGTACCATCAGCAAGTGGAGTAGATCGCTGCACGCTCGCGTTGCTATCACGGCCACTGGGTAGTTACGACTGTCTGGCCAATAGTATGTGACATTTGTTTCTTGAGTGTTATTGTTTTTACGATATGTGAATAGCTCAAGGGGTTGGGGCTTTATATTATAATTTTGTCGATTTAAGAAGGTTGTTTTCTGGGTTTGCTTTCTTTTGGTTTGTTTGCTTTTGATTCCAATTTAGAGTAAAACTATAATTATATTAAATTTGATTTATTTTTTTTATTCTTTTTGATTTACTGGGTTATATATATATATATATATATATATATATATATATATGAAGAGTTCAGATGCAAAAGCCTCTAAATGCCATTTGAAATTTTCTTCTAAAATGATCATTTTTATCAAACTTGTATATTTAAGTTCAGTAATTTCACTTAAATGGCAATGAAGATTACCTATTAATTGCCATTTAAGTGAAATTACTGAACTTAAATATACATGTTTGATAAAAATGGTCATTTTAGAAGAAAATTTCAAATGGCATTTAGAGGCTTTTGCATCTGAACTCTTCATATATATATATATATATATATAGTTTTCTTTATTCTGCCTTATTATAACCATTGTTGGTTTTGGCAGTCATTTTGGAGTTTGTGGTAAGTTTATTTTTGTTATGATTTTCTTTGATTACTGAATCGAGAAACATTTATTTATTTCTTTATTTTCCTGTGATATTTCAACCCGATCACACTAAATGCGTCTTTATAGCACGCATGTGTATTGTCGTGTAATATATACGCTAAAGTGAGTTTTTACGTGCATATGATACGCATTGGTTGGTTAGGTTAAGTTTAGGTGTGGGGTAGGGTGCGTGTGTATTGTACGTTTGGGTAGAATTAGTGGTGTGAGGTGCGTGTGTATTATACGCAAATGAACTGCGTCTCAATTGCACGCGAAAAACTGCGTCTCATATGCACATAAAAACTCATTTTCACGTATAAATTACACGATAAAACACGATGCGTGTTATAGAAACGCATTTACGTGAGAACAGGCTGGATATTTTTACTGCCTCTTTAGAGCCATTGTGGGTTTCGGCAGTTATTGTTTATAATTTGTGAATTTCATTTGTTTTTGATTTTCTTTGATTTACTGAATTAAAAAAACATTAATTTATTTGTTAATTTTCCTGTTCTACTGCCTTTTCAGAGCCATTTTGGGTTCTGGCAGTTATTGTTTATTTTGTGCTAAGAAAAATATTGATTTTCTGACTTCTGTAATTTTCTCTTGGTAAATCTTTGTTGAAAGAGTGTGTTTGTGCACATTTTCTTTTTTCTTTTCTTTTTTTTTCCTTTTTCTTTTTCTGTTGCAGTAGCCGGTGGTGGTATTGGTGTCTGGGTGGTGTTGTCCCCGTTTGGAGTGCTGTGGACTTCCCTGTTTGCATTTGCTTTCATTGGGGTGTGTTTGTGTGTTTACTGGGGGGGGGGTGTTCTGGGATCTTTTACCACTCGTTTGAATCCTTTGCCTCCATCGGTAAGCCTCAGCAATTTTTTTGTGTTTGTGTTCTGATTGTTTTAAACTGTTAAATTATTTAAATTAATAAATGTTGTGCCTTCAAAATTGAACATGGTCTTTGGCTCTATTGTACACGAACCTGTTTGTTCATAGCTGGTGGATTTATAGAGCTTGGGTAGAAAAATCATTCTCTGGGTTAAATTCCCAGAGTGGCGTAGTCGGTGTTTAGTCTGTCCTGGTTTAGAAAGCCACACTTCCATGCAACAGACCAGGAGACTTTTGAAGTATCTTTCTCGCAGAAGTTCTTTATTGCGTCGCTGTAGTCATCTCAAAGAAGTCTAACTAACTTAGAATACAGAACTATTCTTATACATTTAAAAAGAGGGATTACATAAAGGTGAATACACTGAAACAAAGCAAATGTAAATGATCCAACAGGCACCTCAGTTCATCAGCATATCCGTTTTCTGTGCCTTGAGATGCTAATCTGGAGGAGTTACATTGAGGAGGAGACTCTTGAAACAAAGCAAATGTAAATGATTCAGCAGGTTACCAGAGACGCTAATCTAATCAGTCTGACCAGAGTGGTCACACTTTTACCATTACAAAGGCAAAGCTGAATCTTGAACTTAATGGCCAGGAAGCACATAAAGACAAAAGCTAAAAAGTGTGACACCTGGAATGCTTGGCTTAATCTTCTTGGCCTCAAAAGGGTGAATACTGTATACATTTTTCAGTTAATAATACTGTTAAACCTTTATGAAACATTTAATAAATAGGGGAGAGCGGGGCACAACCTAACGCTTTTTGGTTTTGGCTCAATTAATTAAAAAATAATTAGGTTAGATTAATACTTTTTTTACACAAGCAACATACACATCTCTGCTACAAATGACCACTTAAAGTTTTTTTCTAGGACCTACCATTTTTGTACAGTTGCACTGAAAGTGACAGAAGTGCAAATGTTACAACTTACCCCATATGCCGGGTTAATTGTAACAGACAGAGGGGTTAGTTGTGAAAGAATACAAATTTGTCTCCAATGGTATGAAACCTAAAGGTTTAGTAGATGATTATTGAGTCTCCAGCGAGAGTCGGCTTTCGCGATAGTCCTGTTTTTGACTGAATTAGCTATAAGGGTGACTTCCACCTTTTGTCATTAGTGGCTCTGGGATGACTCTCTGGAACCAGAGTTTCTGGCTACTATCGGCATTTGAATAGTTATGCTGTTTCAATTGGATTGGTAATGCCCTCAGAGTAGGGTGTGTTCCTTCTTCATTTCAAGAGTCTCCTTCTCAATGTAACTCCTCCAGATTAGCATCTCAAGGCACAGAAACCTGCTATGCTGATGAACTGATGTGCCAGTTGAATCATTTATATTTGCTTTTGTTTCAGTTTCTCCCCCCTCAATG